>CM068985.1:2248155-2869064 GCA_035357415.1 Ophraella communa | reverse complement strand
CCAAGTCAGAATCTGCGGTGACTACAGCTGCACACTAAACCCTGTCCTAATCAAACATTTACATCCTGTACCAATATTTGATCAACTACGCCAAACACTAGCACACGGCAGAATATTCTCAAAAATAGATCTCAAAGACGCCTACCTTCAATTTGAAGTTGCCCCGGACTCAAAAAAGTACCTGACGCTATCGACACACAAAGGATATTTCCAGTATAATAGAATGCCTTTTGGAATATCAACCGCCCCCTCAATTTTCCAACATTACCTTGACAAATTACTCGGCGACATCCCCAACGTTGCAGTATATTTCGACGACATCGCTCTCACTGGAAAGACCCTTGAGGAACATTTACAAACACTCACTACTGTATTTGACCGACTACAGAATGCAGGTTTGAAAGTTAATTTGAAGAAGTGTTCTTTGCTTCAGAAAGAAATTGAATACCTTGGACACACACTGGATAAAAATGGTATTAGACCAACAGAATCAAAAATAGACGCCATTACCAAAGCCTCGGAACCGTCTAATTCAAAGGAGTTAAGAGCATTCCTTGGTTTAGTAAATTATTATGAACGTTTTGTTCCCCACCTTCATGGCTTGTGCGCTGATCTTCATGAACTAACTGGCAAACGTCAGTGGCGCTGGACTGATCACGAATCTCGTCTTTTCGAAGCTACTAAAGCTTGCATCGCAGCATCAAAACCCTTGATCGCATTAGACGAAAAACGACCTCTCTTTCTCGCATGTGACGCCTCCGAAAAAGGTATAGGAGCCGTATTGTATCATAAAGATAGGAATACTGAACAACCAATAGCATTTGCCTCGAGGAAACTTCGTACTGCCGAGAGCAAATACTCTGTAATAGACCGTGAAGCACTCGCCATTCTATTCGGGATTACAAAATTTGACCAATACTTACGTGGAATCAAATTTACTTTGGTTACGGATCACAAACCTTTGATCCACATCTTGGGACCACGGCGTAATCTTCCTAAACTAGTCAACAATCGCTTAATCAGATGGGCCCTATTAATTGGAAGTTACAGTTATGATATTTGTTATCAAAAGGGTAAAAACAACATTTTGGCCGACTGCCTTTCCAGATTACCAAATACGAACACAAAACCATCTTTCATTGAACGCCGCATACACAGAATTGAGTCACACCTGTTCGGGAACAAACTCTCTGATCTCCACCTCACTGAGGATGAACTCAGACTCCAAACATCTAAAGACCCAATTTTGAAACAAGTTACACAATATATCAAAACTGGTTGGCGCGATATACAATACGATCACGACATAAATCACTTTCATAAGAAAAGAAACGAACTTTCCATTGAAAACCACATCCTCATGTGGCAGGGACGAATGATAATTCCGACTGTTTCCCGACGTTCCGTCCTAAAATACCTACACCTTGGGCACCCAGGCATATCTGCTATGAGAGCTTTAGCCCGTTTCTATGTATGGTGGCCCTCACTTGAAGATGACATAGACACTTTTGTCAAGAGGTGTAAAAGATGCCAAGAAAACCGTCCTAACAATCCAGAACTTCCGATTTTCTCCTGGTCTATTCCTGAATCTGTATGGGAAAGGATTCATGTAGATTTTGCTGGTCCCTTTGAAGGAACTTACTGGCTTGTTCTGTGTGATGCATTATCAAAATGGATTGAAGTCAAGCCGCTTAAACATATCACAACAAAGACCCTAATTTCTAGCCTAGATGACATTTTCTGCAGATTCGGTCTTCCCCGTATTATTGTTTCTGACAATGGCCCTCAATTCACGTCGTACGAATTTAAGGAATACTGTCAAACTCACGGCATCCACCACGTTAGAGCTTCGCCATACCATCCACGCACCAACGGTCTAGCGGAAAGACTCGTGAGAACCTTCAAGACCAGAATGTCGGCTAGTGAAGGGGATCAAGATATTCGACAACGCCTTATTGAATTTTTATTCTGCTATCGGAATACCCCTCATAGTACAACTGGGAAGGCACCAGCAGAACTAATGTTTGGACGTCGATTAAACTGCCTTCTCTCTAATATCCGCCCTGATAAAAGAAGAGAACTTCAGTATAATCAAATCATGGGAAACATTGATTCCACTACTCCTAACTATTCCCCCGGAGAGAGTGTCTACATTAAAACGCATTTGGAAAAAAAATGGCAACCTGCAACAATAACATCCCGCAAACACAGATACTCCTACGTAGTGGAGACACCAAGTGGCAATAAAAATCGACATGCTGATCATATCCGTCCACGTATGTCTCCGGAGTCTTCGTCCCCAACGGCAATATTTGAAACACCCGAGGAACCTACAATAGTAATCACTCCAGAGCCACACTCAGAACATTCTCAACAAGAGCAACTTGTATCACCGCAACCTACATCTCCGGTTGTCCTCGAGCCACAATTATCTGCCACACCCAGTGTCCTTCCACCTCCACCAGTGTCCCTTCGTCGCAGCCAGCGTTCCGTTAAACCCCCTCGGCGTTTAATCGACGAAATCTAGGAAGGGACGAATGATACAAACTCCTTGTTATTCTTATAGTAGTCGTTGATTAATATAATCTGTGACTGTGTTGTCATGGTTACGTCATCCTTGATATATTTTGACATTGGTTTCAATATTTACGAGTTTAATAAAAAATGTTAAATATTACGATGCATTTCCAAGTTATTTCAATGTCCATAAATGAAATTTTGCACAGAGGTAGAAAAAACAATTCTCTTTCATCTGGCATATTCAAAAATTACTTACAAACGTTCCGAGTGGCCAAAAAATGAATTTTAGGGGAAATTTTCACGCAAATTCGGATATATCCTTTGGAGCTGGGGGGTAGATGAAGATGTCCATGAATGAAATTTTGCACAGACGTAGAAAAAACAATTCTCTTTCATCTGGCATATTTAAAAATTACTTACAAACGTTCCGAGTGGCCAAAAAATGAATTTTAGGGGAAATTTTCACGCAAATTCGGATATATCCTTTGGAGCTGGGGGGTAGATGAAGATGTCCATGAATGAAATTTTGCACAGACGTAGAAAAAACAATTCTCTTTCATCTGGCATATTCAAAAATTACTTACAAACGTTCCGAGTGGCCAAAAATGAATTTTAGGGGAAATTTTCACGCAAATTCGGAGAAATGCTTTGGAGCTGGTAGGTAGATGAAGATGTCCATAAATGAAATTTTGCACAGAGGTAGAAAAAACAATTCTCTTTCATCTGGCATATTCAAAAATTACTTACAAACGTTCCGAGTGGCCAAAAAATGAATTTTAGGGGAAATTTTCACGCAAATTCGGATATATCCTTTGGAGCTGGGGGGTAGATGAAGATGTCCATAAATGAAATTTTGCACAGAAGTAGAAAAAACAATTCTCTTTCATCTGGCATATTCAAAAATTACTTACAAACATTCCGAGTGGCCAAAAAATGGATTTTAAGGGAATTTTTCACGCAAATTCGGATATATCCTTTGGAGCTGGGGGGTAGATGAAGATGTCCATGAATGAAATTTTGCACAGACGTAGAAAAAACAATTCTCTTTCATCTGGCATATTCAAAAATTACTTACAAACGTTCCGAGTGGCCAAAAAATGAATTTTAGGGGAAATTTTCACGCAAATTCGGATATATCCTTTGGAGCTGGGGGGTAGATGAAGATGTCCATGAATGAAATTTTGCACAGACGTAGAAAAAACAATTCTCTTTCATCTGGCATATTTAAAAATTACTTACAAACGTTCCGAGTGTCCAAAAAATGGATTTTAAGGGAATTTTTCACGCAAATTCGGATATATCCTTTGGAGCTGGGGGGTAGATGAAGATGTCCATGAATGAAATTTTGCACAGAGGTAGAAAAAACAATTCTCTTTTATCTGGCATATTCAAAAATTACTTACAAACGTTCCGAGTGGCCAAAAAATGAATTTTAGGGGAATTTTTCACGCAAATTCGGATATATCCTTTGGAGCTGGGGGGTAGATGAAGATGTCCATGAATGAAATTTTGCACAGACGTAGAAAAAACAATTCTCTTTCATCTGGCATATTCAAAAATTACTTACAAACGTTCCGAGTGGCCAAAAAATGAATTTTAGGGGAAATTTTCACGCAAATTCGGATATATCCTTTGGAGCTGGGGGGTAGATGAAGATGTCCATAAATGAAATTTTGCACAGAGGTAGAAAAAACAATTCCATTTCATCTGGCATATTCAAAAATTACTTGCAAACGTTCCGAGTGGCCAAAAAATGAATTTTAAGGGAAATTTTCACGCAAATTCGGATACATCCTTTGGAGCTGGGGGGTAGATGAAGATGTCCATAAATGAAATTTTGCACAGAGGTAGAAAAAACAATTCTCTTTCATCTGGCATATTCAAAAATTACTTACAAACGTTCCGAGTGGCCAAAAAATGAATTTTAGGGGAAATTTTTACGCAAATTCGGATATATCCTTTGGAGCTGGGGGGTAGATGAAGATGTCCATGAATGAAATTTTGCACAGACGTAGAAAAAACAATTCTCTTTCATCTGGCATATTCAAAAATTACTTACAAACGTTCCGAGTGGCCAAAAAATGAATTTTAGGGGAAATTTTCACGCAAATTCGGATATATCCTTTGGAGCTGGGGGGTAGATGAAGATGTCCATGAATGAAATTTTGCACAGACGTAGAAAAAACAATTCTCTTTCATCTGGCATATTTAAAAATTACTTACAAACGTTCCGAGTGGCCAAAAAATGGATTTTAAGGGAATTTTTCACGCAAATTCGGATATATCCTTTGGAGCTGGGGGGTAGATGAAGATGTCCATGAATGAAATTTTGCACAGAGGTAGAAAAAACAATTCTCTTTCATCTGGCATATTCAAAAATTACTTACAAACGTTCCGAGTGGCCAAAAAATGGATTTTAAGAGAATTTTTCACGCAAATTCGGATATATCCTTTGGAGCTGGGGGGTAGATGAAGATGTCCATGAATGAAATTTCGTACAGAGGTAGAAAAAACAATTTTCTTTCATCTGGCATACTCAAAAATTACTTACAAACGTTCCGAGTGGCCAAAAAATGGATTTTATGGGAAATTTTCACGCAAATTCGGATATATCCTTTGGAGCTGGGGGGTGAATGAAGATGTCCATGAATGAAATTTTGCACAGAGGTAGAAAAAATAATTTTCTTTCATCTGGCATATTCAAAAATTACCTACAAACGTTCCGAGTGGCCGAAAAATGGATTTTAAGGGAAATTTTGACGCCAATTCGGATATGAATGAAATAGAATGAAAGAGAATAGAGTAGGAACGATAGACAAAGTGCTTCTTTGTACGAAAGTAGCAAATCTAAAATAGAAGTTATTAATAAAATACAATAAAGTTTTAATTGCACACATTTCTTTATTCAACCATTGTCACTGATGTGTACCTATTACATTATCTACAGTTTTATTTAATTCAGAAATACAATTCGTTGCCTAGAGAACATTCGATGTCCTTACAATAAATAAATAAATAAAGTAAAATTAATGTTTTTAGAAGGGTAGTAGGCACACTATTAGGCACGTGTTTAATTCCCCTATATTTTAATGTTGTTCTACTATCGATTTAGAAGATGGGTTGATTTATCTTTTAGCCAAGATATAAACAATTGATATTAAAAAACTCTTTCAATTTTATCCATATATAAAAGTAGACCTATTTTCAATTATTTGATTAAAAGGACCAAAATTTAAGAGTTATTTTATATACCTATACTATATAAAGATGTAAAATGTTTTTTGCGGGAAATAAAATATATAATAAAAAAAGATATTGGGGTATGAAGTTGTGGCTAAACAGCTGTTATTGGTTTTAGAAATCTATTTTTTTAATATAACGTGACAGTTTTGTTAAAAACTTTCAATTTTTATGTTCCTAGACATACAGCTTCAATTTATTTTGTAAATATCCGAATTGGCGTCAAAATTTCCCTAAAAATCCATTTTTTGGCCACTCGGAACGTTTGTAAGTAATTTTTGAATATGCCAGATGAAAGAGAATTATTTTTTCTACCTCTGTGCAAAATTACATTCATGGACATCCTCATCTACCCCCCAGCTCCAAAGGATATATCCGAATTTGCGTGAAAAATTCCCTTAAAATCCATTTTTTGGCCACTCGGAACGTTTGTAAGTAATTTTTGAATATGCCAGATGAAAGAGAATTATTTTTTCTACCTCTGTGCAAAATTTCATTCATGGACATCCTCATCTACCCCCCAGCTCCAAAGGATATATCCGAATTTGCGTGAAAAATTCCCTAAAAATCCATTTTTTGGCCACTCGGAACGTTTGTAAGTAATTTTTGAATATGCCAGATGAAAGAGAATTATTTTTTCTACCTCTGTGCAAAATTTCATTCATGGACATCCTCATCTACCCCCCAGCTCCAAAGGATATATCCGAATTTGCGTGAAAAATTCCCTAAAAATCCATTTTTTGGCCACTCGGAACGTTTGTAAGTAATTTTTGAATATGCCAGATGAAAGAAAATTATTTTTTCTACCTCTGTGCAAAATTTCATTCATGGACATCCTCATCTACCCCCCAGCTCCAAAGGATATATCCGAATTTGCGTGAAAAATTCCCTTAAAATCCATTTTTTGGCCACTCGGAACGTTTGTAAGTAATTTTTGAATATGCCAGATGAAAGAGAATTATTTTTTCTACCTCTGTGCAAAATTTCATTCATGGACATCCTCATCTACCCCCCAGCTCCAAAGGATATATCCGAATTTGCGTGAAAAATTCTTTTAAAATCCATTTTTTGGCCACTCGGAACGTTTGTAAGTAATTTTTGAATATGCCAGATGAAAGAGAATTATTTTTTCTACCTCTGTGCAAAATTTCATTCATGGACATCCTCATCTACCCCCCAGCTCCAAAGGATATATCCGAATTTGCGTGAAAAATTCCCTTAAAATCCATTTTTTGGCCACTCGGAACGTTTGTAAGTAATTTTTGAATATGCCAGATGAAAGAGAATTATTTTTTCTACCTCTGTGCAAAATTTCATTCATGGACATCCTCATCTACCCCCCAGCTCCAAAGGATATATCCGAATTTGCGTGAAAAATTCCCTAAAAATCCATTTTTTGGCCACTCGGAACGTTTGTAAGTAATTTTTGAATATGCCAGATTAAAGAAAATTATTTTTTCTACCTCTGTGCAAAATTTCATTCATGGACATCTTCATCTACCCCCCAGCTCCAAAGGATATATCCGAATTTGCGTGAAAAATTCCCTTAAAATCCATTTTTTGGCCACTCGGAACGTTTGAAAGTAATTTTTGAATATGCCAGATGAAAGAGAATTATTTTTTCTACCTCTGTGCAAAATTTCATTCATGGACATCTTCATTCACCCCCCAGCTCCAAAGGATATATCCGAATTTGCGTGAAAAATTCACTGATATGTCAATTTTAACACACTATGAACATGTATTAAGTATAATAAATAATATTTTATATCATTTTATATTTTTGTTTTTATTAAATTAACTTTAAAATGTTTTTTATCAACCACTAATTATCATGGTTCCTCCATATTTAATTTGTAGTATTATCATGTGCGAGCGTTCAATTTTACCTACAACTTGCTGGTCGAGTATGCACAGTAGATTTTAATGCGCTGTTGCCAAATGAGCTGCTTGTCGTATTTCTACGGTAGGAGCTAGGAGCTAGCTTCTCGCCGATATATTCACTTTCCGTTTTCAGAGTTTACTGACCAGTGCAGTTATGTTAAGTTCCGCTAGTTGTGGAATGCCAGTGGGATATTCAGCCGTGCTGCTGCCTCAACTCAAGTTTATTAATGATACCATGCAAATTGACGATGAGATGGGTTCATGGATCGGTAAGCTGACAGTTTGACTTTATTTATAGATCGTGTTACCTGATTGGAAAAATAAATGTATTTCTTACAGCAAACTAATGGCGCAATTTAGTCAAAGATATTATAACTAAAGCAAAATAGTATATTTCATTAGGAGTCCAGAAAATAGGCTTTTCCCTGTGCGCGTGTGATAAATTCCCGGGAAGTCATGCAAGCACGGAAAAAGCATTTATGGACGTGTAATGAACGATACTTTTCATTATACCTCTCTGAAAACAAAAAACAAGGTAAAAAAATCTACACAATGTTAGAAACCTTTATTTTTAAACATGAACGAACAAAAACCTATACCTAATTTTTAATTTTTACTAAATGAAATATTTATGTTACAATTTGTGTTGTTGTAAATGTGCAATTCTTTAGCAGGCATTTCATTTTGTAGAATTGTAGTTAACGAAGTCGAAGGTACATTAGTATTTATTTCTTGGTCTTTCCCAACTACAATGGCTTCTGGTGTTGACGTTGTGTTTCCTATTCTTGAATGATTGAACAATTTACGAGAAACTTTCTGCTTACTGATTGTTCGATGTAGCCTTCAGCTACTATCGACGAATGCCAACCTCCATGTCTTTTTAGAGTAAGCAAATTCGCTCCGCCTTCGACTAACAGACGCTGAAGATCGTCTTAAGACGTGTTCAGTATATTCTTCAGGATTTTTTAGGTTGAAATATTCAGCAATCTGTTTTGTTGTACCACTTATAGTATGGCAACCTACATGTTGAGCATAACATCTACCATTACGATACGCAATAAGTAATCTTGTAGTTTTCATATTTGTAGGCCTTAGATTAATATATTTGCGATAAAAACTGCATGGATCAAAGGGGCAACCTTCCTTTGTAATGGTAAAACTTCTTGATTTGTGAGTTTTGCCATCTCGAAGGAATACCACCAAAAACCGGCCATTGTCTTCCACGTCTTCCAAAGTTAATCGAATCAAGTCATCTCTTCTGCATGCACCGAAACCACTTCTCATCTGGTGCTTCAAGTATGAATTTGGCGACTTGGTCTGCAGTTAATACTTTGGACTTTTTTGGTGTGTAACCAACACTTTGCCGTTTGAGAAATGCAATAGATTTTGGCAAGTTACTAACATTCACATTTTCTTTCACTGCTAGACAACTTTTTAATATTGAAAATCGACTCCATAAAGTTGAAGCTTTCATGGATTTGGCTTTTTCAGACAAATAAACGAGAAGAGTATCATCACTTACTGTGTTAACTTCTTTTTGCTGACGCCACTTGCAAAATAGACGGTACTTATTTTCATATCTCTCACAAGACTTCCTGGGCAGTAATTCTGCACTTACTTTCGCAGCTTCAAGTGATATTTTTTCTTCTGGAGAAATCATTTTAAAAATATTCAAACTGTCACAATATACAAGCGTTGTTTAACGTTGCTAAGGAAAATAAACAAGCATTGTTTGCGGTTATTAAGGAACTTTCAATAGTATGTTTTATTAGTAGCCAGTTAATGTCATTAGTGCACGGGAAAAATTTTCCTGTGCGGGCGCACAGGAAAAGCCCCTTTTCCGTGCGCCAAATGGACATGGAAACATAGTGTTTTCAGAGAGGTATGATGAAAAAAACATTCCGAACCAAAATCGTCTATTAGGGGGTATGGGAAATGTGGTTTTTAGGGGTGGAAATGGTTTTTTTTGCAATTTGTGACTAAAGAAATCATCTTATTGAATAAAGTCAAATAAAAAAGTTGTTGGAAATAAAAAAATCTACAACTTAATAATCATTTTTGCCCTAACATCAAAAATTTCCGAAAAAAAATCCAAAAACCTTTTTTTTTGGTACATATGCCCTAAGCTTTTATAAGCGTATTTTTCCTTTGTCGCCAACTATTACCTCATTTACCATTTCCACCGTCAATTCAAGGCTCTCCACACCCCCATTCATCTTTTTTACTTACTCAGGAGATCTTCCCAGTGCCTCTCTCAGGTTTCGAAATTTCGTTGTAATCAGAGACGGAGTTGCAAGGTCAAACCCAATTTATCTGTGATTCAAACACGTAGGATTCTCTGATACAGCAGAAGTTACTTTATCTACTACTTTTTTATTAATCTGACTATCCATTCAAATCCCACGAGTAGCTGGGGAAAATTGGTACGTTGGGGCAGAGCCACGCATGCTCCTCGTGCATCTCTTTTAGTCTAGAGTCTCCTATTTGACCTGTCCGGTATAAGAGGCCCCACTAGCAGCCGAAATTGCCCAATTATTCATTGAAGTTCACAAGCCCTCTCGCCACTGTCACATATTACATCTCCTGATAGGTAGAGATGCAGAGATGCATAAAGGGGGTGTCGAACAGCAATATAGAAACATTTTGTGACACTTCATTCCAAAAAAAGTAACACATAAAAAATTGGGATTGATCGTAGAGGGATAAAAAATTTAAGAGTAATATTCTAAGTCATGAAGAAAACAAAATTGTTGCAAAAAAATTTTTTTTAATTAACAATTACCCTACATTCAATATTCTATGTAATTGTCAAACATGCAATAAATTTTTCTGTTGGTCAATTTTCGAGTCTTGAAGTTAACTCTGGATTGTGAAACCGAGCATTAATATTTTAAATAAACCCTAGAGGTTTTGTTCAGAAAGTTCTTCGTTTAATATTCTTAATATTGTTTTTTTCATATCCGATTAATTTTTCGATATTACTAATTTTTTCAGTAAATGTTCGAAACAATAGTATATTAAACAAGTTTTTTAAAAAACGAGTGTCACCACAGCCATATGAATTAAGTTGTTTATAATTTTTTTTTTATATCTTGCCATATTATAATTTTTAAATTAATTTATTATTTGTATGCAAATTACGGAAATTTTGATTTTAAAAAGAATATTGGTAGCACTGTGTAACATGTTGTTACAATATTTGGCAGTTTTGTAGTTTAAATTATCAAATGTTAACGTTTTCAAATTAATAATACACCAATAATAATATATTAGATCAGTAAAAGATGATATTTATATTCACAAATACTTTCTTAAAGAACAATATAAAGTTAATAAATTGCTATTAGCCACAAATGTCATTGTCAATAGTCTTGTCATTAAATACTTCACTCATGTAAAACAAAAATTTGCGTGCGTAAAAGTTACATTACGATAAACAAATGCGTTTTATAATGAAGATTTTTATAAGTGCAGAATATAAAAAAAATTTAATTTATAGTTGTTACCACAACTTCTAATTATAGAAGATTATATCACTAGGAGTAGAAGTGACTCTTTTTGTGCTGAGTCCTTAGTTTGCAGCCGAAGCGAAGCTGAGGCTGCAATCAGGACGAAACACAAAAAGAACGTTCTACTCCGTGTAATATATACTATTTTTTTCTTCAAGCGTGTAAAATAAATAAAAATTAAACAAATATATTTTGCCTAGGTACCTTAAACAACAAACTTTAGTTCTCACTGAAATAGTTGTCGCCATCTTTTTTTTTGACAGTTGTCAAAGTAGTTGGTATTCGCGTATTGGAAAATAATATTCAATAACAATAACGCAACTGTTGTTTAATATATATTTTTTTAATTTGGATAATTGACAAATATTAATTAAATAGTATTATTATTTAAGAAATCTTAGATGAATCTTACTTTATGACGTCATAGGCTCCGCCCATGGCCTTTTAAAGACTTTATCTCCCAGTAATCAATAAAGACGTACTTTTACTACGTATATACATGCACATAAAGATGCATTTATTGACCGCTTGAAGAAAAAATATTTTTTTTAAATAGCTAAAGTCATCATATAAAAAAAAAAGACCAAGTAGGAAGACACCTCTGTTACCAACATATAAATCATCTTGAAATGAACAGGATTACATCTGCCAAGTACAGGAAAACCCTACAGCCGAGACAATAAAAATTTATGCGAATTTTATTACCTTACATTTGTTTTATGCGATCTTGACCTAGTTGAAAACGTCGTCGTTTACTATTATATATAGAATCGTATCTAAGTGAATGACCTTTGGGGTTTTTAAATAAATCGAATAATAAATTTTAAAACTTCGTTTTTATGTTTAAAAAAATAACTTAATCAAAAAACTTTTTAATATGATTGTAATTATTAATTAATAATGGACAGAAGAACAGAAAGTGTCACTACAACTAATATTTCCTAAACAAACTACAGAAAATAAAAGTTATAAAAATATTACATATTGTGAAACAATTTCAAAAATAATATCTTCAACAACATCAGCATTAATATCATTTAAAACACAAAATAATGTTAAATGTAAAAACAAAATTACCCAAATTAAAAAATCTGGTGTTTACAAAATTAATTGTCCAAAATGTAATGCTGTATATATAGGTCAAATACAAGGAAATTTTGAAGTAAGATTCAATGAGCACTTCAAAGCATATAAATTAAAACAACCAGATAAGTCAAATTATGCAAAACACGTTCTTGAACATCCAACCTCACTCTTACACACCAATGACATCCAAAAACTACACACTTCCAATAAAAAACAAAATTTAGATTTCCTTGAAGAACTTGAAAGTGTTTGCTTTTATTGAGTCTTCATTTTATATACAGGGTGTCCAGGAACTTAATGCCAAAAATTCGGGAGCAAATAGAAGAAGTCAAAATAATGTTAGAAGTTCAAATAAATTTTTGTCATACGAGCCTTCGTTTCCGAGTTATAGACCTCTAAAGTTTCGAAATAAAAACCTTTGTTTTGTCATAATTTCTAAACTATACATTGGAATACTATAAAATTCCAGTGACGGATTGCATACATCCATGTCCTGTGTTTGACGGTATAAATGAATCTACATTACGTACAGATAAGCAGAGACGGCTTGTGCCCATTGGTTAATAATTCGTAATTTTAATAGGGACCATATGAATAATATTTAAATTTCAAAAATTAATTTTCCAATCCATTTACTAATGAAAATGTACTCTTGTTTGAACTCGATAAAATTAAGGGTTTAGGAGAAATTTGAACTTTTAGATCTGATCGCCATATTTTGTAAAGACAGACATTCTGAAGAGGTGGTCAAATCGAACATTTATTGTAGCAGTTTTAGGTTTTGGCTTTTATTTTCTTACCATTGCATTGTGAAGTATTAAAATTTATAGGCAACTACAATGGCCTAACATGTACGTAATTGTTTTACAGGCAAAACCTCATAATCTGAGAAATACCTAAAAATATAAAAACTGTGTTACTAAATAAATGCTATCAGACATTATTCTTATAAGATGGACTTCCAAAAAGTAAGGGTTAGTACAATAAATTAAATATAAACTTGGTTTAAAAGTTAGGATAATGTTCTGGGGCCCTATTCTTGAAAATCATACGATCCGATGTTTCTCTCGATCGATGGGATCTATCCCGTGCGATCTATCGGATCCCACGGTCGAAATCGACTAATTCTTGAACCTTCATGTGAACGTTCAAAATTATTGCGTTGTTGCCAGCATTATTTGATACAAAAGATCTACTTTTTAGTTATTTTTGGCATATATTTTTTGTACGGCTGTCATAATTTTATGTCATTAATTATTTCCTGTACTTTTTATGTCATATTACCAATAATAAAAAAGGTAGTCTGTTTAGTAAATTCGTTAGCATTGAAATTATATAAATATGAGTCAGTCGCGTGTCACTCCTTCCAAAAGAAGTTACACGATAATTTTTCTTAAACTGCTTATCGGAGAGCCGCCATGCTTCCAAGCGATGGTCGTATAAAAACCTGGAACCCCTATCTTCTTCAATTAGAACTTCCTCTTCTGCCTCCCGTAAATCCTCCATCATTACGTGCCAAAAATAATAGTTCTCCATGTCCATCCGATTAAAAACACCGAAAAAACCACTCAAACTCACTTATTATAATTTCTCTATGACAGTGTAATGACAGTATTAAAAAAAATTTCAATAAATAAACGTGAGCCAATTCATTCGACTTTGCTCACCTATGTCGGACCATGCGATCCGGGGCGTATGATTTTCATGCGATTGATAATATCGGATCACGGGTCAAGAATATAACGACGATCGCCCATGTGATCATTCACCATAAATCTATGCCGCTCATTGTTCAAGAATAGACGTCCTTGTCGAATATTCAATGAAGAGTTTTAGATGTCTTAATCAAAACACCAATAAATTTAATTCTGAACGCCCAAATGATTTAAAACAACTTTTTTTAAACATATCACGAAAAATATTTTGCATTAAACAATATTTTATCTACACAAAATCCAAATATTAATACAACCAGCGATTTCTAAAGCTTTTTCGAGTAAAGACATCTTCCACAGACAATGGTATTATTTTTATCTACAGTAATCTTCATATTTTACCCACTTGCTAAGATTAAAATGCCATCTAGGCCGAGATTTTTTCTGTAAGCCGCAAAATATTTCTATTACTTAAAATAGTATATTAAACAACGCATTTCATATGGAATTCTGTTATGACACGAGTTCAAGTTTAAAAAACGAATCGCGAAGCGATGAGTTTTTCAAAGAACGAGTGCCACAACAGCCATATGAAATAAGTTGTTTATAATATTTTTTATATTTTGCCCTTTTTACCATTTTTTAAATTAATTTTTTATTTTTATGTAATTACGAAAATTTTTATTTTAAAAAGTATGTCGGCAGCACTGTGTAATTTATAAAATTTGACAGTTGTGACATTTATATTATCAAATGTAAATGTTTTAAAATATTTTAAAATGAATAATATACCAATAATAATATATTATATAAGTAAAAGAAAATATTCATATTCACAGATATTTTCTTAAAGAACAATATAAAATTAATAAATTGCTATTAGCCACAAATGTCATTGTCAATAGTCTTGCCTTTAGAAACTTCACTCATGTCGCCAACCATTTAAAACAAAAATTTGCGTGCTTAAAAGTTACATTACGATACGCAAATGCGTTTTATAATGAAGATTTTTATAAGTGCAAAATATAAAAAAGTCATTTTGTTACTTTATCCCATCCAAACTTTAACCCCGATATTATTCTTCTCCTGTTTTAATTCGGTTTCCGCAGAATTGCTTCGACGAATCGTTTATCCTTTTTAACGGTTTTTTATTCTCTTTTTCGACTCAAATTTAAAAGCTTTTCCAACGAAAACGTAAAAACGTTGAAACTCTTTTTAGTTTATACTCAAAATAAACTTATAAGACGAAACAAATTACGTCTCGTCAACAAAAGGAGATCCCACTAAAAATTGTCATTTTATGGTAAAAAAATAAAGTGGAATATCGGCATATAAGAAAATGGAAAGTGTTATTTTGTCTAGGAGATAAAATTTAAGTGATTTCATACGACGCAAGGTATGTTTAATGAAATTGAAATACAATCTGATGATTTATTAGACTATTTATATAAATTTTAAAACAAAAAGAATAGTTTAGGTTAGGTAAGGTTAGGTTAGGTTAGGTTAGGTTAGGTTAGGTTAGGTTAGGTTAGGTTAGGTTAGGTTAGGTTAGGTTAGGTTAGGTTAGGTTAGGTTAGGTTAGGTTAGGTTAGGTTAGGTTAGGTTAGGTTAGGTTAGGTTAGGTTAGGTTAGGTTAGGTTAGGTTAGGTTAGGTTAGGTTAGGTTAGGTTAGGTTAGGTTAGGTTAGGTTGGGTTAGGTTAGGTTAGGTTAGGTTAGGTTAGGTTAGGTTAGGTTAGGTTAGGTTAGGTTAGGTTAGGTTAGGTTAGGTTAGGTTAGGTTAGGTTAGGTTAGGTTAGGTTAGGTTAGGTTAGGTTAGGTTAGGTTAGGTTAGGTTAGGTTAGTGGAAGAGAGGTGCATTATGGACAAGGACAGGAAGGAGAGCATAATTTAATGGCAGAGGTAGAAAACGGAAATTATCAAGGCAGCTTGGATTTCCAATATCGACCGATGGGTAAAATGTTAACTCAACTGCACCAATTACTTACTAACACAGTTATTCTTAGGACACGGTTCCTGTGGCGGGTTTACTTTTAGATTTAAATTGTCGCAGACCAATGGATGAGTTCTATAAAAGAGAAATGTTGCCAAATTAACGAGCAAAAAAATACTGAAAAAGGTTAGTCGCATAAGGAAGCAGTTTTTCCAATATATTTTTGGTTTTTCTTATGTATTTTGGGCCCCTTTATCACCCGTGTTGTACCCGAAAGATATGGAGGTCTTTTAACATATTTTTAGTTTGTAGTATTTTACTTCTTACAGTTGACGAAAAACTAAATGTCAGCTGTCAACACATACACGTATCATTAGATATTGTCCTGTTATTATTTAGCATTGTTTGGCTTCGTGTTTTTGTATTACTGATTTTTTATTCTAACTTTATCTGTTAGTGATTTGTGTTACTCTGATCTGCTTTTATTATTGCAAATACCATCGAGAAGAGTAATTCTACCCGGATTTGTATCTTCGTTGTGATTCCACAATACAAATTGCGATGAAGCATTGTGCATATCAAAATTGTAGAAATAATACAAGAACTTTATTTAAAGGACGAAGAAGGAATTCTATTAAGTTTATTCCGTTTCCTAAACCCAGAAAATGTCCGAGCAGATGCCTCAAATGGATTGATTTATGTGGCAACCAAACTCTGAATTTTGCCACAATCAACAAAACCACCTATATTTGTAGTGAACATTTCGTTTATAATTGCATAGATCCAAAACCTTATTGTAATAATAAATCTACTAAAGTTGAGGAAAATGCAGAAATAACTCAAGTTGATGTACAAGAACATGCTAGTGTCTCAGACAATCAAATAAATGTTGACAATCAATCTAAGAATTTCCCAATTAAACCCACTACAAATATGTTGGAACACAATTATAGCTCTACTAATTTTATCAGGCAAAGAAAAACTGAACCAAAAAAAAATTACAAAAATTGAAACAAAAGATAGTACAAAAATATTCAAATCTTCACCGTGGACGGAAATACTCGTACAGGAAAAACTATTTTTCATATAAAAACCTAAAAACGACAAATATCATGTTTAAATACTTTACTGGACTTAATCATACACATTTTGAAGCATTTTATTCATTCCTAAATGAAAATGTTATGAAGGATAAACATAAAAGGTAGCTCAAAGCAGTAATACAAAAACACGAAGCCAAACAATGCTAAATAATAACAGGACAATATCTAATGATACGTGTATGTGTTGACAGCTGACATTTAGTTTTTCGTCAACTGTAAAAAGTAAAATACTACAAATTAAAAATATGTTAAAAGACCTCCATATCTTTCGGGTACAACACGAGTGATAAAGGGGCCCAAAATACAAAAGAAAAATCAAAAATATATTGGAAAAACTGCTTCCTTATGCGACTAACCCTTAGAACAAAAAGAAACAGGAAGGAGTATATGCAAAATGACCTTGAGTCCAGAAAGGAGCTTGCATATGGCGGCCAAATATCAATTTTAATTTCCGTTTCCAATGCCGTACCGTAAAAAAATCAAATTTATATTAGGGTCTTTATTTTGATTAAATTCCAACCAATCAAGTATGTGAATACATTTAGTGTTGTAAATCATTTTGTGTTTATAAAAACCGAATGATACGCCTATGCGCTAATTTTTGACATTTATATGCAAATATTGCTTTGACAGCATACTGTAAACAATGGGTACATTCAGGAGGTCCCAGCGGCTGAGATCGCTTAGTAAGGAGTCTCTCTGAATGTAGCGCTGCTTGAAAGCTATTCAACAGCGGCTGACTGTTTTGCTCAGCGTAGAAATTTGTCGCTTTCTAAAAAGCGCATCGCGATTTTGACATTAATGACATATCGAAATTGGGTTATGTAGGTTTGTGTTGATCTTAATTATATTCTAAGGTGTTGATTGTTGGGATAAGATTTATCCAATTGATAATTGAAGATAATTATTGTAGTTTTGTACATGAACACAATAGACATATAAAAACCAAAATAAAAATTGGGTTATGTTTTCAAATGTTTTGACTTTTGTTCCGCTGTCAGTGAGCCACGCATTCAGGCGAAACGAAGGCGCTTATTAACAGCGGCCACAGCATGCTGAGTGGCTAGATCTAGCCGCTGGGACCTCCTGAATGTACCCAATGAGTCATACAAGGGGCTTCAAGATGGCCGACTTCCGTCGCAAATTTTTCTTAAAGTTATATGACAGACTCCTTCCTGTTTCTTTTTGTTCTAAGGACTAACCTTTTTCAGTATTTTTTTGCTCGTTAATTTGGCAACATTTCCCTTTTATAGAACTCATCCATTGACGTAGATACTGTCAAAAAGTGCATAAAGTGGAGCTGACGTTTTTCTACTGCAATTGTTGAGAGCAAGAAAGAAGGACACACTAATATCTTAGGCCCCCCGTTACATCAGAAAAGTGAAAAAAATGAATGTGTGTTGCTTAAATCATGAAAAAAAGGAGGAAAGAGAACACCAGGAACATAGTATTCTTAGTTTTGCTATTTCCGTCTCCACGTACCTGTGTAAACTCAGACTATCCTCGTCCTCTAGCACTCTGTTTCCCAGCCATTAATCACAAGCTGTCACGTCAATATGCGACGAACCCCCGCCCCCCTCTTACAAAAATGGACAGCAATCCATCATTTAACATCGTAAATATACACACACTGGCAAATTTAAAGGAACAAATATAAAATTTAATTAGTTCTTCTATAATTTACCTACACATTGTAAATATTGTACAGATAATCAATTAAAACGAAGTTAGATTATCATATTAGAATGGGTTTTACAAAAGTTGTACCATGTGTAACCTGCTGAAAAAGAAAACAATTCGAAGATAACAGAATGAAACAAAATACTGGTTTTAAACAGAATAACTTTATTATACAATTTAAAACTTAAATGCATTTTTTCTTTTGCTCTAATAGCGTGTGTTTCCTCCACGAGCCGTGACAACTGCAGGCATTCGTCTCACCATACTTCTAATGAGGTCATCGATCAGTTGTTGAGGTATAGTCTCTCCCATTCCTCAATCAATGCAATTCTTACTTCCTCTTTGGTTTGAGGTACCGGAATTCGTGTCCTAAGTTTTCTACCTAGCATGTCCCACACATGTCCAATCGGATTCAGGTCAGGGGAACACGCTGGCCAATTCATTGTTGTTATACCCAATTACACAGTGGGCGGGAATTATCCTTCATTCAAATGAAATTTCCTCCAATATATGGGGAAAAAGGTACCACATGGTCTTGGAGAATATCTCAAATGTACCTATCTGCTGTTAGTGCCTTGCCATCAATCACCACTAACTCTGTTCGTGCCCCAGGACTCTGTATAAGGTATCAAAACCTTAAATCAAAATCTTCAAAAAAATGTGAATTCGGTATAATATATAGGGGTTCCCTATGTTTGGTTTTTAACGGAGTTATACAACACTCTGTATAGTTTGAGGTAATTTCAAAATATGGACCCTAAAGACATCTACTATTTTTGTTAATAACATTTTTTGATATTTTCTAAAATAACCTATATAACGAACTTTGTCGTTAGGTTGGTACACCCTGTATATTGGTCTATGTTTCTAATGCCGGTATTCATAGTCAACCCTCAACTTGAGCACTGAGGGAGACTTGGGTAAGGGTCACTTAGCACTCAACCTCTTACTTGTTTCATAAACGTCACTTAACCAGCCCTTAAGTGAGTAAACACGTTTTCGGGGTTTTTAATGCATTTGTGTTGGTTGTGCTGGCTTATCTTACCGTTCTATGGTTGTGAGCATGCGCCAAATAATAACATACTTTTTGATATCTTCATTATTGAATTTGTCGATTGCTATGGGTGTGTTCGGGGATCACGCTTTCGAGCTATGTAGCGCCAAGAGCCATATAACGCAAACGAGGAATAGTAGTAGATAGCGGCAAATGGCGCAAATAGCGTGCTCCCCGAACACACCCTATGTCTAATCAGATGTTGTAGTACAAGTGGCAGTAAAACATTGGTGACACAGTTTTTGCTAAATCTAAATCATCTTTGGAATTCTCGTTCCTCAAACGTTTCCAAAGGATTCTGCATGTCCCTAATATATTTTTTAGGCAAACGATTTACTTCTTCAAATTCCTCATCACTCTCAAAAAGTTCATCAAATTCTTCCATTTTCAAAAAAAATGTATGCAAACTGTCTATAAATATAATAACTATTCTTCCTTAATAAAAAACTACCTAAACATAAATAACTATTTCTTATTATATATGTAATACCTATTTACTACCATAAAAAATGTCAATAATGTAATATAATAACCTATACAGAGCATAAGATATGTCAAATCTGTCGAATATAAAACTCTCAAGGTGCCCTCAAGGGTAGTCACGTCTTCACTTGAGTTAAGGGTGACTTGAGGGACCCTTAGATCTTGAGAGTTGTTTATGAAACACCCAAGTGCCCTCAACCTACCCTTACCCTCACACTCATACTTAAGGGATGACTATGAATACGGCCATAAAACTTTCGACGATTGGTCATTGTTTCTTTCTAGAAACATCTCGACTTTTCCACAGCCTGACCTTTCCCATTGCGGGCAACAGCCACTTGTCAAAGTGACACCCGCAATTAGGTTAGATCAGACAGCCTCGTTTATGGAGACAATTCGTTACACTAGTAATTAAGGTGTTTATATTTCAGCCAGTATACATTCAGCAGCAACACCCCTTGGTTCCCTTCTAAGTGGCGTACTCATGGAACGTTGTGGAAGAAAATTAGCCTTACAACTCGGTGCGATGCCATTAGTTTTGGGATGGTTATTAATATCTTTATCTGCGAATCATGCAGTTCTTTTACTTGGTAGACTAATAGCTGGCTTTTCAGCTGGGCTAACAGCGGCAGCAGGACAGGTAAGTTCAAATGGAAATGGCTAGTCTTATTAAAAAAAAAAATAAGTTTAAGTACAACATAGTAATTAAAATTTTGGGCTATTTAATGAAAAATCTCTTCCTCTACAGTTCTTAATCGTCAAATTTTGTGGTCGATTCTAAAGAATAAGTAGAATGAGGAAACAATTAAAATGTTTTTAATAGAATTTGTGATAGAATAAATTAAATTTAGTTGTCATACATTACATTCTGTTTTTCCAACTCATGTTCGACGGGTTCTTAATCAGTTTTGGACTCATCTCCAAGAGAACGCCTACAAACTAAACCCACCTTAAAGCTCGCAGATACCCCCGCCTCGGAATAATTACCCTAGCATACTTCAAGACGAGTGGAGGTCCCTCACACACTCCCGCCATAAATCATCCCATTAGGAATATTCCATTCCCCTAATCACAATCTCCACTGCTTCCATTACCTCCATCCATTCTTTCTTACCTCTAAACATTACCTCCAGCATGTTCTCCCAATACACTGCCTCTCCAAACATTCTAACACTTTCTCGTTCTTCCAGCATCTAAAGTGTCCTTCATCATTCTCCACCTCATACTTCTCGTACATTCCAGTCTCTCTCTTGCCAATCTATGTAGATACCCCACCCTTGACCCATGTCCAATGAGCAACTGGGTCACCACCCCAAACTTCCGGTCCATCCACTCACTCCTACTCCTAATTGCCATTTTTAAAGCACCTTCGTACTCCTCCCAACTTCTCACCAATTCCTCCTTTATCCAATCCTGAACTTAGTCTCTTGTCGCACTCTTCCACCGTCGTTTCTTTGCCCTAGCCATTAAGTCCAAAGGGTACGACCTCGACAGCACAGTTGCTGCTATTGCACCCACTGTCCTGTAGCCCTGCACCATCCTCGATAGTATTCCTCTCTGCACCTGCAGTATTAGCCTTATTCTCTCATGGAACCTCGCTCTTCCACCCCACACTTCCGCTCCTTAAAGCATACTCTCCTCAATAGTCCAACCAATGACTCTCCTTTTCCATTCTCGCAGCCCTTTCAAATTACGCATCAGTCTCTTTCATGCTGCCTTCACCATATGGTGCTATCCAACCACACACCTAGGTCTTTCACCTTTACTCACACCTCCTTTGTCTTGCTTCGTCTCTTTACTAGCAATCCCACCGTTATGTTTTCCCTTACTTTTAATCCGCATTCCCCATAATCTTCCTATGTATCCTCTCCGCCTTTCCTTCTATTTTCGTCTCTGCCTTTGCCGTACACACCAGACAGACTGACTTCTTGTTTCTACAGTTGCTTTTCCTAGCCCTTTCCACCAAATCCACCACTCTTCCCATCGCAGAGAGATACAGGATTTTTCCTTCGTAAATCCATGCTGGTTTTCTCTAAAACCTCCATTTCTCCTTACTTCTTCCTCAATCCTAACCTTTATTATTCCCTCCATGACTTTACCCATACCACACAGCAGACTGATGGGACTGTCTGTTTCCCCCCTCTACCCGCCTTCTTTACCAGTGTCACTCTGGCCAACTTCCATACCTCCGGAATTCTTCCTCCCTCAGTATCCCGTTAAAAAGCTCCCAGAAATAGTCCTCATTCTCTTCCAGTAACCTCTTTATTACATCTACTTTCAAGCCATCCACCCCAACAGCTTTCCTTACCTTAATGCCTCCCACCTCCCACTTCTCTACCGGCCTTATCCCCCCTATTTTCTCTAACACCCTACAATTCTGCACTTTCCGAATCACTCTTCCATCTCCACTCTTGCACAGTTTTCCTATTATCTCCTTCTTCCACTCTTTCTCTAGTACCAAATTCTTGCTTCCACCTATCCTTTTCACCGCCTATTTCATATGAACTACCCCATAGTTTTCAGTTCTTCTCCTTATATTCCTCTCTACCCATTATACCACTCGTGCCCCTCAATCAACTTCTTCGTTCTTTCTTACATTCCGTCCACAGCTTCTCTATCTCCTAATTCCTCTTTAATACAACAATTTTAACATCATACAACCTATTTATATCATGCCCAAGTCCCCATCAAAATGTAATTTCAATATGTCAATCTGACGATGATAGTTTTTAGCGAAACAGCTGTCATTGAATTTAAAACGTATTTTACGAATAAATAGTGGAAGTTTCATTCAACCGTTTAGTTGTTTACTGTTCTTAACAAAATTTCTTTTTGTGTTTTTAGGTGCTTATAGGGGAAATATCGGAACCTCATTTGCGGGGTTTATTCGCTAGTGTGCCGTTAGCCAGTTATTCCTTTGGCATATTACTAGTTTATGCTTTTGGATCTTTATTACCCTGGAGATACGTTGCAGGTACTATAAAATATATGTACATCTTTATATCAGTGTTATAAATGAAATATTTAAGAATGTAAGTACTAGCGAATATATCATTTTCAAAGGACTTTTGAAAAAATATATTGGACAATATAAACATATGTGTGTAAAAGCCAAATGGAATAAATTCATTATTTCGGTTAATGTACATATTTATAAAAAATCCCGAAACACGTCAAATTTAAATTATAACTTGACATTCTTTAACGTGAAAATGCAACCCCTACCTTCAACCCCCTTAAAATGACAGGTACAACCCCCAATTTTTTAAATGGGAAGTATAGGCTTGTGATATATCATTTGAAAGGTCTCTTCATTCTCTATTCAAAAATGTTTTTGTTTTTATATTTGATGCAAAAATTAACATAAAAAAAAATTAAAATAATGTTGTTACCGAAATTCGCTTCAATACAATCAAAAACTAAAATGTAATGCAAAACGTAATAAAAAGTAAAACACGAAAAAGAACTATGAATGTTAATGAAGTAGATGTTCAAAATATTCTCCGCGAACGTCTTGGCAACATCCTAATCTCAAATAAAACTGTCTTCTAACATTATTTAACATATCAGATGTGATCTTTAAATCAGAAGGTTTAGTTTTGTACACATGGCTCTTCACATATCCCCATAAAAAGAAATCTAATAATGTAAGATCAGGTAATCGCGCTGGCCATTCAATCGATCCTCGCCTCCCTATCCACCGATTGGGAAATATTGTATCGAGGTAATGTGGTGGTGCTCCATCCTGCTGAAACCATATCGTATTCGCTGGAACTTGAGGGTTACCTGGATCAGGATATAAATTTGCCAACGTTGGAATGACATTTTGAAGTAGTGCCAAATAATTGTTGCCATTCAAGTTGCCCTCAATAAAAAAGGGACCAAAGATATTGCTCCCTACAATCCCCGCCCAAACATTAACCTTTTGTGGGTATTGAGTGTGTTCTTCTCTCATCCAGTGAGGATTTTCCGTGGACCAGTAGCGGCTATTTTGCCGATTAGCATGACCGTTAAGTAAAAAAGTACACTCATCAGAAAACATAACGTCTTCTAATTGGATAATATTGTTATCCAACATGTCCATCATTTGCTCACAAAAAAAAGTTCTCCTATCAAAATCGTCTTCCATGAGCTCCTGAGTAGGTATCATCTTATACGGATGCAATTTAATTTCTTTTAATATGTTTGCTATCGATGTATGGCTAGCATTGAATGTAGTGGATGCCTGTCTACTCGATGTATGTGGGTTTTCCTGAAACTCAAGCAACACATCTAATTTGAGTTCATCACTCAGTGCATTGGCAGCTGCTTTTTTTATTTGCCTTACATGACCAAACTCGCGAACCTGCTTTTCTATTTTACTTATTGTTCCTTGGGATATAGGCGGTAAATTAGGAAATTTCTCATGAAATAGGCGAGTTACTTCCTGTTGTGTTCGGATGTTATCTCCATAACCAATCATTTGTAAAACTGTTATTTTATGCATTTCCGTTAATCTAACCATTTTTGAGAATTTAATTGAACAAACTTTATACTTAAATTACGACAATGACAACTTAAATAAAACAATTTACTACTGCTTGTTAAAATAACGTTGCCACGGAAATTCTTTAAAGTTTTTTAATGGTTACCATCTAAAAACCACATTGCCATGGTTTTTGTTTACTTTCTTATTATCAAGACCTGTCATTTTAAGGGGGGTTGAAGGTAGGGGTTGCATTTTCACGTTAAAAAATGTCAAGTTATAATTTAAATTTGACGTATTTCGGGATTTTTTATAAATATGTACAGTAACCGAAATAATCAATTTATTCTATTTGGCTTTTACACTGTATATTAATACATAACGAAAAATTTCTCAGCCATTTTGAACGGCTAAGGACTTATTTTAAATAAAAAAAATTGGTCTTTCGGAAAAATCCTCAGTTTACGTTCAGGGCGTTGATTGAAGGGAAGAGTATATATGTTTTTTGTCGTCTTTTTGAATTAAACTATCTATGTAATCGGAACATTATGCAAGAATATTGTTTTTGAATTAATAGAATGTATTGATAATAACCAACCGTTACTTTTTCTGATAGATTCCTTCATTATTTGCCGAAGAGAGGGAAAATGGATAAGCACTTCATTAAGCTTTCAAATTAATTTTAGAGTATAATCTTATTGATATTGATATCTTTATAGAGTAGACTTTAAGGTTTCTAAAAATCCCCTTCTATTTATCAAGAGTATTAACTACCAAAATCTGCTCTATTTCTCAGCCGCTAGAGAAATTGGTGTTTATGTGTTTAAAAGAATTTCTAATATAAATTGAAATACCTTCTCGCTGGAAATTCTGACTTTCAAATCGTATTTTAATTATCTAGAACAAAAGAATTAAAAAATTAACATCAAATAAAAAAGTTATTCGCCAATATATCCTGGTAAAATAGCATAATTAATAGTATATTATTCAACAAGCTTATAATAATGGCCAGGGTGTAATAGCCATTATGCGCGTGTTGAATACTATACTTTATCCACAACTATGTATATGTTTATAAAAAAATTCAAAATATTTTTCAAATGAACAGTATTTTTTATTAATGGTACCTAACGTTATTAATACACAATAAATTTATGTTTATTTACTTACATAATAATTATTAATAGTTATATTACAATAGTTAAAATTCATGCCAGGAATAACTTTGTCTGCCATCTGAGTATGGGGCTTGGACTAGCACTAGAGCTAGTACAAGGTTTTTCATTGTAATTAGAGCTAGTATGTTTGTTAATTTCGTTTGAAATCTAATTTCCTCTTTTTTTTATTGGTTATGTTGTCATCTATATAACCTTCGGCAACTGTGGTTGTTTCAATCCCCCTAACTGCTTTACTGCTGTAATATCAGGCAAATGGTTGCAGATGATCTTAGGAACGAATGTCCTGTGTATAATTCGGGATTCTTTAATTTTAAAAACATAGCAATGTGCTTTCCTATAGAAGCTAATTTATTAAAACCTACTCTCTGAATAGTACATTTGCCATTCTGATAAATTAAAAATAATGAGAAGAATGAGATGTTCGAAGATTTATAATATACTTTTTGCAAATATCGTAAAATCCACCTAATACAGTAAATGATCTAGGAATCTTTGTTTTTGTGAAAGGTATTTTCACTATATGGGCTCCATTGTAATCTTCTATATCTTCAGTAACTTAAATATTATGTCAATCTGACGATGCTTGTTGTAGCAAAATAACTGTCATTCAGTTTAAAAACATAACTTTTTAAATAAAGAGTGGAAGTTTCTTTTAAAAAATTCCATTTTTAAAGTCCTTAGTAAGATGGACTTCCACAAAGTAAAAGTTACTACAATTAATTTCATCTAGAATTTATTTCATTCAAAATATATATTCGAGAAGATATTAAAATTTAGGAATTCGGATGATTATATATGTGAAAATATACGTAAATTATTTAACAAAAACAGTAACTGGAGAATCACCAGTACATTTTATTAAAAAGAAATGTCTAAAAGAAAATGAGAAAAATTAGAGTACAAGAAATATGAGAACATAATACGTAATAAAAAACGTATTGGTAAATCAGAAAATCCTAAAACATGTGCTTAAATATAAGCAGCGAATAAAAAAATCCCTACAAAAGTACAGGATATTTGGTAGTAGTTTGAAATCTAACAGTTGGAATACAAAATAAAATGTAAGTGCGAAATTATTGTTACCATTTGAAGGTCCTTAATCCAGTCAATAGTTTTACTTTAAAAAAAATAAATTTAAATACGATAGATGGTATTTTTAATATTAAATAAATTTAAATAAAAATCAGGAAATGAGTATAGACGAAATTAAATATAATGGAAAATTTTAATTAAACAAAGGGTGCTACAGTTACATTAACATTTCGATATGTACCTTCAACCTTAATAACATGCTGAATCGAATTTTTCCAGCTATCAATGGGAATATTACTTGTCACATTTCTGATTAACTTGAGTTTAATGTGGGTGAAACGTTTTCCGATCTAACTTTGGATTTTAGCTGATGCCACATGTGTTCTATAGGATTGAACATGCAATAATATGGGGGAAGCCGTAACACTGTGTGGCCCATATTTTTAGCAATAGTATCACAAACGTATTCTTTTTCAATACCGAACGCTGCTACAACTTGTAAGAGATCACGTTTTGTGTACGATTCTTCAAAATAAAGGTCATTTTTTAACAAATACTCTCGAATTTCCCATTTATTGTTGTTGCTATTTGGTACTTTATTTAATTGACGGCTATGATAAGTTGCATTGTCCATTACAATTATACTTTTTTCCGGTATATTCGGCAATAAATAATTCTCAAACCAATCTTCAAGAAGTTCTGCTGTCGTATCTTCGTGATAATCTAAACTTGAATCTTTAATATTATTTGCTGATAACAATAAAGCGTTTGGAAACCAACCTGTTTCTGATACGGCATGTATTATTGTAATTCTTTGTCCTCTATTTGATGGAGCCTTTGTTTTGCAATTTCCCGATGAATCAACAAAACCCTTCGTTGGAGTATCATGGGTGTCATACCATGTCTCGTCGAGGTAGATAATTGAAAGGTTTTCACTTCTATATTTTTGAATATCTTGTAAGTAATGGCAACGCCACATTCGTAAACGATATGACTCCATTATCACTTGTCTTTTATTAATGTTACAATATTTAAATCCCATTTGAGAAATAATTCTCGACAAACTTGTACGGCTACAAATAATTCCCGTGTCGTCTTTAAGTAACCGTTTTTTTTATACAATCTAGGGTTGGTATCATTTGTTCTTGGTATAGGACATATATCGTTCGTCGGATTATATCTTTTTGTATTTCATCAACACATTTGGTATTATTAACGTCACTTGGTTTTTTTCGTTTACTTATTGGCTTATTGATAATATCTTTTACTGTGGATATTGGGGTTTTGGTTAACTTACATGTTTCTTCTGCTGCATCGGCTACACTATAACCTCGATTATTCAATGTTTCAAACACATTTTTCACAATTTGTTTCGCATCCGGCGATAAATGCACTTTTTTTGCCCAAGGACGCCACATACTTAGTTATAAACACAAGATTACTTTCAGAGTATAATGTTTAGTACAAACTAAAATTCTAGGAGACAATTTTAAAAACAAATTACCCCGAAACTCTCACTTTCTCTTCCAAGATGATTAAGAAAATCAAAAATCATTTACTAATGATTTACTATTGATGGTCAGTAATAATAATTTAAAATTTTACCTGAAAAATAAAAAATCCAAAATACATCTTCCTGGACAAAAATAAATAATACCTTTCTGTAAATGTTCGAAGAAATATTAACCACCTTTTATTAGTAATCCCTTAAGAGCAGTTAAGAGCAGGTACCAAGTCAACGAATTATTGTGAAACGTACTTTACCTATTGTACCTTGACGATTTTAGGTTATTTATAAGTATTTAACTGAATTTTCTGTAGTTAGTAAGGACTTCAAATGTACTTTTTGTATATATAAAAGTCAATAAATGCTATGCTATGCTAAACCGTGATTGGGTGTACATAATAAATAGGCCATCCTTAAAATGAATTAAATGCAAGTCATTTCATACCCTCACATTGTTGAAGAAACATCTAATTTAAACCAAGGATGAATCTGACAAAGAGTCGAAAATGCTGTAGTGGCGTTAATAGTAAAATAAATCTATAAATTGTCATTTACTCTGAATTCAGAATAAACTTATTAACTTTAAAATATATTTTATAGGTTTGAGTACAATCCTTCCTGTTGTTTCCGTAACAGTATTCTTCTTTCTCCCTGAAAGTCCGGTGTGGCTGATAAGACACGGAAAATTTGAAGGCGCCAAGAAGAGTTTAGTTTGGTTGAGAGGTGGTAATAGTATCCAGGTGAATAATATTTTGAAATCATTTAGTACTTTATGTTTTATTTGTTTTCTTTTTCCTGTAGGCCAAAGAAGAAGCCCAACATCTCATCGATCGGATGGAACTAGAAAGAAAAACTCAAATAAAAATCAGCATAACTACCCTCTTTCAACCGGAAGTATTAAAGCCTTTAATAATAATAAACGTGTTTAACATAATGCAATTATTATCTGGTACTTACCTTATTGTTTTCTATGCCGTTGACATTTTGCAAAACGTTCAAAATGGCCCGAAGTTTGACCACTTTATGGTAGCGATTCTGTCAGCGGGGGTAAGGTTCGTATTTTCCATTGTAGGCAGTTTTCTTCTAACAATAATCGGTCGTCGATCTTTAGCCTTAGTTTCCGGTTTAGGAACGGCAATTTCAGCGATTTTTCTTGCCATGTTTCTCCTCCAAAACTGCCAGGGGTTGAATTACGTCCCGGCGCTGTTTATACTAATATACGTGGCTACTAACACGTTAGGGTTTCTAATACTTCCCGGAGTTTTATTAGGCGAACTTTTCCCAGCGAAAATAAGGGGGCTTTCCGGTGGTCTCACCTTTATGTTGTTCAATTTGACTTTATTCGGTGTGGCTAAAGTGTTTCCTTTTGTTAAAAATATCGTCGGTATATCGGGGGTGTTTTGGATTTTCGGAATAACATCTTTATTTGCTTGTTTGTTTTTATATCTAACTTTGCCGGAAACCAAGGGAAAAAGTTTAAGCGAAATCGAAGATTTTTTTCAACAGAACCAGTTTTTGTGGATTAGGAAAAGCAATCGTAGTAAAAAAGAAGAGGAAAAGGAGACTGAGGATTTGAAGGCTTAAGACTGCTAGTATTACTATTTTTATTTAAAGTGTAATGTTAATAAAAAATAAATAATTAATTTATATGGAGTATATTTCTTTTATTGCAATTCGGTGTTTTCCATTTTTTTCAAAATCATGCAGGAGGACAGAGCAGAAACCAATTACCCCAAAAACCAGAAAAACTTAAATTAAAAAAATTTTGTAGCATAGTTATTCCATCTTCAAATTCAAATTCAAAAATTTGCCGCGTAAACGACTGTTGACGTCACTACTCATATGTGTCATTGAAAGCGCCATCATTTTATTGTAAACAGTGTATCTGCGAGATTGTGCGAAGTTTTTTTATTTATATTTATTCTTTCTTTTCATTATTTTTTGTTGATTTTCATAAAAATAAGTCAGTTAGACATTTTTTTAATGCAAAAAGCACAAAATAAGTATTTACGCTGTTGCTTTTACATTTTGAAATTTAGCTGCATTGAAACCTAACCTAACCCAACCTAACCTAACAATGAAAATGTCTAAGGCTACGAATAAATAATAAAAAGGAAGGAGTATAATACGATTTGACGATGTCCGCAATGGTTCTTGCATATGGCTGACTTGAAGTTTCCGGTTACCAGTGGTGTCACACATAGGGTATTATAAACTTATGTCTCGTTTTAATTATTAAAAAAAATAACTGTTTTCCGCTTGTTATTATCTGTACAGTAATATACATTGTCATAAAGTTGTAGGAATATAAATTTAGATTAAAAACTTCTAAGTAGGTAATTATAAATAGTTGACTTAGTTGGTCTATATAAAAAATAAAGGAACGTCTATGATAACAATGTGGTTTTCATTAAAATATTTTTTAATTTTTAATAATTCAGATAAATAGAACCCTACAGATGAAAAGTAATTCCCATTCAAGGGTTGGGTTAACTACTTAAATCAGAAAATAATATATAAAACAGCATGAAAAAACTATACATGTCAAATGTCACGATTCGAATGAGTCATATTTGGTTCTTCAATATGGCCGACTTCCGTCGTGATTATTTGCTAGATTAAAATATGACAACGTTCCTTCCTTTCTATTCTTTATTCGTAGGTCTAAGGATGGTAAATTGTTTGACAATGCTTTCACAAACCCTACTGACGACATTTTATGATTGCATAACACAAATAAAACCAATAATTCACAATAAAATCAGAAATAAAGGCCGGTTCATGCAACGAACATTATAATTCCATTAACATTACATTATAATTACTCTTTCACTAAAAAAATGTTGTCGTTCATGCAAGACTTCATTACAATATAAATTCTGTATTAGCGCATGCGTATATTGTCCACTATTGACATTTGAAACTTATGTTATGTTCCGGCCTTCAATATCAACATAACCTAAACATAGGAATTTTGACATAAATACGAAGTCACATTTCCATACTATCGTACTGCGCATGCATTTTTACTGTTTCCGCTAAGAATATAATGTAATGTAAGTGAAAAGTTTAAAGTTCCCAACTTCTTAGTGGGCTTAATGTAATTGTAAAATGGGTGCTCAACTTTTCTTAATGATAATGTAATTATAATGAACGTTGCATGAACCGGCCTTTAAAGTCCAACTCTCTCAATTACCACACATTAAATGTAAACAAACTGTCATCGATATGAGTTTTGACGTCACGACAGTTTCAACTTCTCTATTTGAATTTATTGGTTTTTTGACTAACTTTCAATTTGATATTATATAAAAAATAACCAGAATTTTTGCGTTGTAATGAGTTTAGGATTAAATGTTTATAATTTACAAAGGAATTTCATTGGTTTATTTCTAATGAAAACACCGAATTAACGTTTTTAGGCAACTAAAAAAGGGGCCAACATTTGCAAGTAGATACTGTCAAGGTTCATTTACATCTGCGAGAAATTGCGCGAGTTTTCTGTATGACAGTCAAAATTGCAAGTGTAAACAGATCGGCAACCAGTGACGCGATAGCTGTCGCAAGTAGTGTCGCGAGCTGGCCGACAGAGCGTCCGACACTTTAACTTGCAAGTTTAAACACAACGCTCAGCCTTAGCAATTTCTCGCGTGATGAGTGGCTGTATCTGCCGAGTCTCAACATAGTTTGTGCAATGATGTTCTTCTTTGGCTTAATAGTCGTAGTAGTGTGTTGCTGTCAATGGAAGAAGACGAGATTGAACTGCCTCCTAAAAGTGATGAAACTAAGAAATGGTCAGACTTGGTGACAAAAAACTGATTACCCTATATGAAGAAAATGATGCCATTATACTTACCAGAGGCAAGAAAGCAGATTTTGCGCGTCTGCTTCGTGGCATGTTTAAAAAGCTACTGACCACGATCTGCTTGCGCGAGTTGGAATTGCACTGAATGCTGTCACATGCATACGGATTTATAGCAAATGTCGCAAAACAGTCGCAACAAACACTGACACTGGCTCGCGCGAGAGCTCGCACGATAACTCGCAGCCAACTGTCAGGAAAAATTGAATCTGTGTGTTTAAACTATGCAACACCATTTGCGCAACTAATGTCGCAACTTTTCCCGCAGATGTAAACGGACCTAGATGGCAACTATTTCTGTCAAATTTTGATATGATAATAAATCATAAGAAAGGTCATTAATTAAGAGGGGCGTCTAAAATGTGATAGCTGAAAGCGGGTGGCAAGCCTGAATTGTACCCAAAATTTCAATAATTTTGTAAACAACAGATCTAAAGAACGCCTTTAAATTACGTATTCAAATTTTAACAGGATATAGTTTACACTTTTCATAATTTAATAATACAATTAATTTTATTAAGATATACCCATAACATTAACAATTATGTTTAGTACTTGCAAGAGTATTGTTAGCCAATTGCTGATAGTCAAATTATCCCACTTCTTCAGGTATCTTGAAAACAGGTGCACAAAGTGTATTTCTATAGATACTAGATTGGTTAGTTATCATCGTAGGTTATTGAAAACATGGAAATATTTTTTTCTTGCGCTGCATTCTCAAGATAAACATACACTATAAGCTTTATTGTAAGGTGTACTTTACTTTGTATCCCATTTTTCATGACATCATGGATTTGGATGGTAATTTACGTAGGTATGTCCAATACTCTTTAAAAAATAAATGATATTTATTTATTTAGATTGAAAATAATTAGCAAAGTACCTACTTAAGGTCATATTGAAGTCTTAAATAAAAAATTTATTGAACATTTCACTTTTTCTCAATTTAGTAAATTTTTAGTTATTTCGCACCTCTATTTATTGTCAATGGACTAGTTTAGTAGAATCATATTAATCAAAATGATAGCAATATATATTTAGGATAAGATACCTACTTACTTATATTGGTATTCATTTTGCAATTAATTTTTCTCATTTCGTAAAATTTAGCAATAAATAATTAGTAAGTTTTAAACGTAGCGCCAACTAATAACCAATAATGAAGTGTGTTTAAAAGTCAACGTTGTCACATTTTAGCTACGTTCGTTTCAAGTATTCTCAAAGAACTGGCGGCACAAAACATCGTGTTCTGTGACTAACTGATTGTACCAGTTGACAAGATATATGACAGGAGAAAAAATCGTGTTTATCTGTAATAACCAAACAAGACCCCTATTCTTGACGGTGATAGAATAGAACAGCCAATAGAAAGTGGGCGTGGTTCTATTGAAAATGCCAAAACCGTATTCTTGAAATTCGTTCTCTCACTGTACCGATAGAAGGGTTGCTCCCCGAGAGAACAATTACTTCTATTGGTTATTTTTGAAGGAACCGCTATAACACCAAGAGAAGGTGTTAGGGATTTTTATTTTCGAACCAAAAATAGTATAGAAGTAATTTCTTTCATAAACCAAACACAACCAAACAACAAATTAAACTAACAAAAATGACAGAATATTTTGTTTAGTGTTTTACTCCTTATTTGATAAAGTGTCAATCAGAGAACAAAAATATCGATATGTTTATCTCTTTTTAATGACAACAAATAAGAGAGAGAGATAAGTTTCTCGGTTAATATTAAAGCATGTCGACAACATCGCAAATTTTCTACCAATCTTATTGAAACACGTCACTTACCACTTATGACGTATGTAACCATTAAATTTAAATTTCAAAAGCCGATTATGGCTAGAGGATTAATTTTATAAAAATTTTATTTGTACATTTGAACCACTAAAAACCTATTTTATAAGATGCAAATATAAAAAAAAAATCACTAAACTAGTCCATTCTAAATGTCAAACGTGTACAATACAATAATGACGCGTGGCAATTGGCTCGTGGCAACAGCGCGAATTGTTACCAATCTGTACACGTTTAATTTTCCTAGCTCTTACAAGTAAATCTTATCTACTGTCAGTAATTTTTAAGTTACTTTGTTGGCAATATAATTAACTAGGAATGACGTCATGGTCAACTTATCGTAAAAATCCTATATTTAGTTTATGTTATATTATTATCTACCTATTTGACATTTACGTCTGTCACTTTGTTTATTAGTTTTCATGTCATTATTTCAAAAAAAATTACCAAAGAAGCTACAAGTTTTTTGCAGCGACTATTTAGTTGTTTTGGCATTTTTTTCACTTATTACACTGTGTTTGTTCTTAAAAGAACAATTTTTTTATATTTCAAAATAACAACAACAAAGAATAGCACAAAAACCACAAACAAAAAGACAAAAATACAAAACTAAATATACTAATCGGTGACATCAGCAACGACGTGACTTGTCAATCACGACTACCAACTTTATGTAAACAAATTTAAGTACTTTATATTGATTTATTGAATGGAACATTTAATTTGAAAGTTGGGAACGATGTTTGGCAATTAAGACGAAATTAGTGACGTGAATCAAATTTTGTTTTGCACCAACTATAAAAACATCTTACCCTAATGATAAAAATACCTACAGTACAAAGTTATATAACTTTAAATAAATATTAAATTAAATAAATATTTTGCGTTCAAATTTGTTTGTAACTTTAGTAATGCAGTTGAGCAGAAAATTTTCCGAACTCCAAATCACCCTTAAATGCTTTTTCGTAAGCTACAGTCTTGACTGTCATCGCACAGCAGTCAACAAAAAATTCCAGTTGTCATTTTTCATCCGTATCATTAGTTTAGGAACCAGATTCATCAAAATTCTAAGTTAAAATGAATATCGGCATTAACGGATTCGGCCGCATCGGTCGAATGGTATTAAGGGCAGCCATTGAAAACGACGCAGAAATCAATGTAATTAACGACCCTTCCGTCAAAGAACCAGCGTACATGGCGTATCTGTTTAAACACGATTCCACTCAGGGAAGATATTTTGGTAAAGTTTGCTACGACGATAAACATCTTATAGTGAATAGAATGAAAATTAAACTATTTCACGAAGCAGATCCTAAAAAGGTCGGTATAAATTATTTAAAATAAGAAAAATTATTAAAATTATCTTTTAGATACCTTGGTGTCAAGCTGGGGGCGAATGGTTAGTTGAATGCTCGGGAAAGTTTAAAGAGATAAGTTCAGCAAAGAAGTTCATCGACGCTGGTGCCAAAAAAGTAATAATCAGCGCTCCTTCAAAAGACGCTCCAATGTATGTTTGTGGTGTTAACTTGGAAAGGTATAATCCATCAGAACAGGTAAGTATTTTCTTATTAGTATTACTATTTATTATTTTTTTAGAGATTTGATTGTTTATACAGGGTGTTTCAAAAAAAGGTAACACCGTCTTTAGGATAGGTAAAAAACTGAAAAATAATTGGGGTTTGTTTAGTAAAATTTTTTTCTAACGCCATCCGTTTTCAAGATAAAGGGCGTTGAAGAAAATAAAAAATTACACATTTCTTACGATTTTGCCGAAATTACTGGCACCATTGCAATGAAATTTTATACGAATATGTTTTGGAAGCTGATATATCCCATGAATTTGTTTTTATAACTAACTCTCATAGAGGGCGCTTGTTACATGATTCATACAACGTATTATTCAACATAACTTTTTTTAGGGTAGAATTATTAGTCAAAACTCCAAGTGAACATAAACATCGTTTAATTCTACACCAAAAAGGTACTCTTGGTAAAACTCGATATTATGTACCGTTTTCGGAATATTTTGATTTGAAAATTATGAAGTAATAACCGCTCCTCGTATAAGTTAATAATAAATTTAGAGAAAAGCGAATTTAAAAAAAATTAAACGATGTTTATGTTCACTTTCATTTTCAAAATTGAAACCGTGCAAAAATGTTCCAGACTCTTGATACGCATTGGTAATTGTTGATGATACTGATGGCCGAGCACAACAACTTTCAGCAATCATTCCCGATGTTGGCGAATCATGAGGGTTTCAAATTTTTTGAGCATTTTCGTTCTTATTTCTTATTGAATCCTCTATATGTCCCTCTATTACGCCCTCTATTACGCACCTCACTTCGTTCGACGCGTAATATTGAGCGCGTCAAGAAAAGTCATGCTTCTCCGCGTCATAAAGTAATATACTATTACTTACAAAGAATTATATATGTCCAATTAAATTAATTGTAAAAATATTAATAACTGCATATACAGGGTGTTTCATTAAGAATTATCCATATAGTAACTGGAGAAACTTTAGCACTAAATATGAAGATTTAAGCCAAAACACTTAAATAAAATATTCCTTCTAACCGAGATATAGGGTGTTTTATTTTAACTATTCTAAATGATTGTATACCATATTTTTGACACCTTCCAATATTTTTTCTTCATACTTGGCAAAAAGTTTACACATATTAGGTTACTTTAAACAGTGGCAAAGGATATTTTTTCTCGATTACCACAGGCGTGCGGTAGGGATGGATACTTTCTTTTATCCCCCTAAAATTTACGCCACTGTCGTAATAATTGTTTCTGCATGTTTTTTTGATTCTCCATCACTTTCTACGTAAATATCATCCTCTTGTCTCAATACGATAGAGTGAGTAGTTTTCGAGTTATTTGTATTTAAAGGTAATGTTTAAAATATCCATTTTTGTTTTATTGCTTATTTAACATGAGTTTCCTTAATAATCTAACCACCTTGATAATAAAATTTGTTAATTCTAATCGTAAATTCACATAAGTCAATAACTATTTCACTAAATAAATAAAGTTTATTAGTTTCAGTAAATTTCATTTCAAAAGATTTTTTTCATATTAATGTTTTTCAATTTTAAATTTATGAAAATCCAGAAATATGATTTTTATTATCAGATACTAATAAATAAGATTAAATTCGCAGCATTTTCATTTTGTTACCATAATTCTTGTAGGGTATTATCAACATTACAATGTAGGGCTTATTTATTGACAAAGGTTTACAAGTAGGCTGATGTCACTTATTTGCGTTACAACTGTCAGACAGATAATTTTAATTGAAAAACGGTTTTTTTTATGAAAATGCCTCGTCATAGTAATTTCTCAAATGCAGAAATGCGTGACATGGTTTGTGTTTATGCGCAAGCAAATTATACAGGGCGAGTTGCTGCTCAAAGATATTTACAATTATATCCTAACAGAAGACAACCCCATTACAAGACTTTCAAAAATATTTACGACCGATTAGCGGAAACTGGTCAATTCCGTCCAAAGCGAGATCTAGAACGTCCAAAAATAATTACAGTAGATCAGGAGGATGATGTGTTAGTAAGAATTGCTAATGATCCTGAATTAAGTACTAGACGTTTGTCAGCAATAACTGGAATAAGCCATGCTTCAGTTTTCAGAATATTAAAAAAATAAGATTTAAGACCTTACCATTTCACTCCAGTGCAGAACTTGCTACCCACAGATCTTCCTCGACGGATGGAGTTTGCCCAATTTATTATGGATAGTACAAATGTAAACAACAATTTTGTTAGCAATATCCTTTTTAGTGATGAAGCTACTTTCACACGTAGAGGCGTTTTTAACTGGAGAAATGGAGAAATTGCCATATTTGGGATAATGAAAATCCACACTCCGTCAAAGAGGCACATTATCAACATGAACTGAGAATAAATGTTTGGTTCGGAATTTTTAGAGATAATTTAATAGGTCCTTTTGAATGACCTGCAAATTTAAATGGCCGTTCATATTTGGAATTTCTTCAAAATCCACTTTTTGATGAGCTAGAAAACTTACCATTAAACCAAAGAAGAAGTATGTGGTTTATGCAAGACGGCGCCCCACCACATTATCCTTTAGCGGTTCGAAATTATCTAAGCAATACTTTTCCTCATAGATGGATAGGGCGTGGGAGTGAATTTCCATGGCCTGCTCGGAGTCCCGATTTTAATCCCCTAGACTTTTATTTTTGGTGACATATGAAGACACTTGTGTACGCTCAAGAAATTAATACCCGACAGGAATTATGGCAACAAATAGAAAATGCTGCAAATTTTATTAGGAATCAACCCAACATATTTCTAAAGGTTAGGAGAAATTTTTCCAAAAGGATTAATAAATGTATTGAAGTCAATGGAGGCCACTTCGAAAATTTACTATAATGTTAACTAACTAGAATTTTTTGTTACAGTAGTCTAAATAAATATTTGTTTCAGTACGTTTATTTTATGTATTCATCATGTTATTTCATAATAAAAATCATAGTTCTATTTAAAACTGTAGTTTTGATAGTTATTAATATGAAAGAATCATTTGAAACTAATAAATTTTATTTATTTACTGAAATAATTATTGACTCATCTGAATTTACGATTAGAATTAACAAATTTTGTTATCAAGGTGGTTAAATAATTAAGGAAATTCATGTTAAATAATCAATAAAACAAAAATAGATATTTTAAACATTAGCTTTAAATGCAAATAACTCGAAAACTACTCACTCTATCGTATTGAGACAAGAGGATGATATTTACGTAGAAAGTGACGGAAAATCAAAAAAACATGCAGAAACAATTATTACGACAGTGGCGTAAATTTTAGGGGGATAAAAGAAAGTATCTATCCCTACCGCACGCCTCTGGTAATCGAGAAAAAATATCCTTTGCCACTGTTTAAAGTAACCTAATATGTGTAAACTCTTTGCCAAGTATGAACAAAAAATATTGGAAGGTGTCAAAAATATGGGATACAATCATTTAGAATAGTTAAAATAAAACACCCTATATCTCGGTTAGGAGGAATATTTTATTTAAGTGTTTTGGCTTAAATCTTCATATTTAGTGCTGAGGTTTCTCCAGTTACTATATGGATAATTCTTAATGAAACACCCTATAGTCAATAGTTAACGTCCATCTTTTATTTAGATCGTATCAATGGCTTCTTGCACAACGAATTGCTTAGCTCCATTAATCAAAGTACTTAATGACAAGTTTGGAATCGAAGAAGCTCTGATGAGTACGGTGCACGCTTCCACTCAAAGCCAAAAGGTGCTCGATGGAGTTAATGCAAAAAAATGGAGGATGGGAAGATCAAGTTTGAACAATATTATACCAACGACTACTGGAGCTGCTTCAGCCGTAGGCAAGATTTTACCAGAACTACAAGGAAAATTAACAGGTTTTGTTTATTTTATATTTTATAGTCAGTAATTTAAATGTTATAATACATTGGTTCCAGGTATGGCATTTAGAGTACCAATAGTTGATGCATCTGTCTTAGATTTGACAGTACGTTTGTGTAGCTGTACAGACTACGAAGCTGTTAAATGCGCCGTACAAGATGCAGCTAGTAATCACATGAAAGGTATATTAGGTTACACTGAAGAAGATGTGGTATCTACCGATTTTATAGGGTGTAAATGCTCTTCGGTATTTGACGCTGGCGCAGGATTACAATTGAACGAAAAGTTTTTCAAGTTAATTGCGTGGTATGATAACGAAGTCGGGTATGCCACAAGGATAATAGGTATCTCTTTTGTTGAAACAAACAGTATAAATGAAACTGAAAACCTTTCATTTTTGCAGATTTGGTCAAATATCTACAGGAACAAGACTGTTCTCCCAATAGACCTATTTGTGGGCCAGTACCGAAGAAACCGTGTCCGTTATGTCCACCTCCGAAACCTTGCACGCCCCCATGCCCACCTCCTTGTCCGCCTCCATGTCCAGCAAAACCACCTTGCCCTCCGCCTTGTCCTCCTCCACCATGTCCACCTCCATGCTCACCACCTCCTCCACCAAAAAAATGTCCTCCAAATACATCCACAGGAAGTTCTGGGAAAACAGAAAAGCCCCATGTCGCCAAAGGTGAATGCAATGTTAGTGAATACAAGGCAGAAAAACAACAAAAAGGAATATGCGCAGGAAAATAATAAAAAGAACAACGGTATTTTGGTTTTTGAAAGTTACGTTCATAAGTCAAATGTTTATAAGGTCATGTAAGTGCTCAATAAATATTTTCAATAAAACCACATGTTTTTTTTTAATTTCTGATATAGTAATCTTTAAACAGATACAAGACAATTTAACAATAGAAAAATTTATAGTACTCCTGGATCTTTTGCTCTTTCGAAAAAAGACGAATACAACATTTTTCATAAATTCAACTATAATATCACATCAGTGGATACTTCTGTTAAATTATTTTTACTTGATCAAAAATAAATACATTATTATTGTAAATATTATACGAAAAGTATACACTTTTTACTCTGACCTGTCTTTTATACCAATAAATTAATTATACAGTGGACGGCTAATCAATTTTCTGAAATTATGCAGGATTTATGTATCGGCAATCCACGTTTCCTCAATCAAATCCTCTTTTCCGATGAAGCCACATTTTTTTTAAATGGTACCGTGAATCGTCAAAATTGCAGGTATTGGAGTCAAGAAAACCCACATTGGATGACTGAGGCACACACGCAATATCAGAAACTGAATGTATGGGCAGGGATCATCGATGACAGAATCATTGGCCCTTTTTTCTTTGAAGAAAATCTAACAGGAGAACGTTATTTAACTTTTTTGAGAAATCAACTTATCCCTGTCCTTGCTAACATGTATCCAAATGCCAATAATGCAAATTTACCTAGTGACAATATCTGGTTTCAACAAGATGGAGCCCCTCCGCATTACGCACGTGAAGTACGTCAATTTTTAAATAATTGCTTTCCCAGGAGATGGATCGGAAGACGAGGTTTTATAGAGTGGCCAGCAAGGTCGCCAGATCTAACACCTCTAGACTTTTTCCTGTGGGGTTACATAAAATTAAAAGTTTATGTCAATAGACCCCAAAATTTACAGAACTTAAAAGATAGAATTAGGCATGAAATGAGTCTCATTACTCCAGAAGTCATCCACAATGTACTTGATGAATGTGTCCGTAGATTCGCATATTGTCAAGAAACCGATGGAGGGCATTTCGAACATTTAATTTAAAATATTTATTATGCATAATTTGGTTACTTTAAGGTACGTTATGAATTAAATCATTAGTTGTAATTTGGTTGAATTTAAATAAAAAAAATATTTTTGTACCCTTAAAAAAATATTTTAGTTAGAAATGTAATGTCGTTAAATAGAGAATTAAATTCTCCTTCAAATGAGGTGTCGCATTATACCGATTTCTATTTACAAAAATTAACGATTACGTCACTACACCCACACCAGTGACGTCATCCTTACTCCATGTACGTTATAACATGGGTATTTTATAACAATAATCGACCGGTTTCGGGATTACCATAAAAAAACTCGACGGTTCTCGAAATAATGATAATATTCCATAAATTAGCCGTCCACTGCATAAAATGGTCAATCTCAGAGTTATAAGTAAACATAGAGTAGGCATATTCCCTACTACTTGTCCACTTGTTGGTACTTGTTGTACCAAAATATGCGTATTAAATTATTTAACTTATATATTACGGTGATACTCTAACCAATTACACGCCACTGCACCGAATACGGAACTACGAATAGAATGGCAAGAACCTAGTTACTGTCTAGATCCGTATGCGACATCGAGTAGCAGCGGTTGTGTTAAAAAATATTGTCGATAATACAGATTCCTTAAATTTATATCTAGTGCCATCTATCTGTCAATAAGAAGCACTCTGCGATAAAATAGACAGCTACATTTCAACGAAACTAAAGTAAATATATAATAATAATAATAATAATGACTTTATTAACAAACTATATAATACAAGAATACAAGAAACAAACAAGAAACTAACAAATACTGTTGGTTAAATATATAAAATATATATATTTACAATCAAAAATTGATCATTTATTTATTTATTTTGCTTTAAATACAAGTCATGTTTCAAAAGATTATTTCTCAAACACTTGAAAATATGAGGGACATCAAATATGGGAATAATTTCTTGGTCATTGATCACAAAACCAAAATTTCTATTCTCTTCTTTTCTTTTAAAGTATTCCTCCTTCGTTTCACTCATTAGCAGTCTAATAGCTCCGACATTATTTTCACTTTGGTCACAAACTGTCGATACTACCTTCAAACCTATACTTTGACATTTGCTGATTAGAACCTTCAGCAAATTTTTTAATGCCATGGATTTATGAGGTCCTTCACTAAATGTAAAAGCTAATGGTTGCTTCCACTGTTTATACAGTCCTTTCAGCATAAAAACGTTTGCGTGATCTGCTAGTACAGGTTTTCTTTCTTTATAAATTACAATTTGATTTATTTACTTACCAGGTCAATTCAAAGTTGGAACTGCTGTTCTTATAAGACCTCTTTTGGTACCTAAAACTTTACAGTTACTAGAAAAATGTTCCTCACAAAATACATATTTTTTATAAATGTCTTCAACTGACAAGTCTTTATAGTTTAAAGACTGTATCTTTAAAATCCACTCACTAAACACACTTGGTTCATTTTTTGGAAAACGATGCATTTTGCCTTCACGATTTGTACATGTAGGTACACAACATTTCCTTTTAGATAAGGGGGGTTGTAAGTTTGAATCCATTTTAGGGACAGAATTATTTGGAAGCACAAAACCAAAGATGATATACACCAACAAAACTAAAAAAGCTGAAGACAAAACTCCTGCTCTTTTCCTGATTCTCAGAACTACTGTCTCTTTTCTTAATTTTCTTAAAACTGTTTCTCACCAAATACAGATTGATACAGATTTGTTAAATTAAAAAGTATTGTCGTTAATAGTATTAGTAGAGAGACCTCTTCCGAAAAATAGAACAATTAAAATGAGTAGACGCAACGATCAACGCCATCCTATGGTTGTGTTAAAAATATTAATAAGTTTTGGCGGAGTATATTTGCTTTCATTTCTATTCGTAGTTCCGTATTCGGTGGAACCCACATTAAAAACGTAACCATATATTTGACATGGACAGTTAAAATTCATAGTCAACTTTAAAAAGTAAATAGCCCTAAATTGAAATACGACTTGTAAACTTTTCTTTGTCAATTTAATTGACTTAAGAGTCATTCCCATCTGATTTTCAAAATTTTCACAAACTGTCAATACTATTCCATTTTTTCCTTTTTCCAAATTAAATAACAAAAATGACATGCCAATCTTACCCACCTCCCACAAGAAAATGTATGAAAGCAATTTTCGCAAGGACCATTTTTGATTCTACTGGAAATCCTACAATAGAAGTTGATCTAATCACAGATTTGGGTCTTTTTAGAGCAGCTGTTCCATCCAATCTCTCCACCACCAAAGGTAATTGTGAACAAGAATTTTAAAACCAAAAGAAATAATCAGAATTTCACACATAAGATGCCTTGAACTATATTTCATCCTTTCTTATCTGTGAACCTTTAATTTTTAGATGAATTAGAAGCCCAAGAACTCCGAGACAATTCAAAGGATTATCATGGCAGAGGAGTATCGGCAGTGGTAAAAAATATCAATACTTTTATTGGTCCAGAACTTCTTAAACAAGAATTTGATGTTACGGAGCAAGAAAAAGTCGATCAGTTTCTTATAGATTTAGACGGTACTCCTAACAAATCTAAATTGGGATATAATGGAATATTAGGAATATCTTTGGCAGTTTGCAAAGCTGGAGCTGCCAAAAGAGGGCTACCACTTTATCGGCATATTGCCGATTTGGCAGGGAATAAAACTTTGGTTCTTCCGGTTCCTGCATTTAACGTTATTAGTGGAGGATCACACGCAGGAAATAAACTCACTTTTCAGGTATTTAATCTTCATAGAAAATATTGTAATGGTAAAAATTGCTTCTCTTTCCATTTACTATTTTTTATGGACTAAATTTTATTCCAGGAATTTATGATCCTTCCGACAGGAGCCACATCATTTGCTGAGGCCATGAAAATGGGTACCGAGGTTTATCATCATCTCTATAAAGTTATTAAAACAAAATATGGAGTGGCAGGTACTGCTCAAGGAAATGAAGGTGGGTTTGCTCCTCAAAAACTAAAGGCTACCAAAGATGCCTTGAAATTTCTAGTGAAAGCCATTAAAAATGCTGGATATACTGGAAGAGTAGAAATTGGAATAGATGCCGCTGCATCACAATTCTTTAGAAAAGGTGAGCAATTCAATACTGGTCTATTATTTGAAATAGCTTGAACTGATGATCTTGCAATGAACAGGAAAAGTTTATTCTGCAAATGGCTCAAAGATATTATATGACCCATTTGGCTTGTTTTAGGTTCTTATAACTTGAATTTTAAAAATCCAAAAGCTAAACCCAAGACATTTCAAAAGCCAGCTAAGTTGTTAAAAACCTATGTTCAGTTAGTAAAAGGATTTCCCATAGTATCTTTGGAAGACCCTTTCTACAAAGAAGATTATCAATCCTGGAAGAACTTAGCAAAAAAAGTTGATATTCAGTTAGTAGGAGATGAACTTACCATGAGTAATATTTCAAGAATTCAGCAAGCTGTAACAGACGCAACTTGTAACAGTTTTCTTATAAGGATCAGTCAAATAGGTACATAAGCTTTCTTCTTTGAAAAATCCGGCCAATGTTTTGTAAAATATTTTTAGGAACTGTAACGGAGGCTATAAAGCTTCATCTTTATGCCAAAGAGAACGACTTGGGAACGATGATTGCTCACACGAATGGTGAAACAGAAGATACTTTTATATCCGATCTAGTCGTGGGGTTATCAGTTGGTCAGATAAAAGCAGGGGCACCCAGTAGATCAGAACGTATGGCCAAGTACAATCAAATTTTGCGTATAGAGGGAGAACTGGGTAGTGATATTAGGTATGCCGGTAAAGCTTTTAGAAAACCATTGTAAATATCTAAAATTTGAAGAAACTTGACAAATAATTTAATAATGTAACAAAAATGCAAAAAGCAGTTTAGTGATGAGTAAAATTTATTTCAAAAGTAAAGATTGGTACAATCATCATAGTATTTTTTTTATATTATATAAATCATATTTGAACAAAAAAATTAAGCTTCTTAAAATTGAAAACGGAATACTAATTATATTGGAATATGGTTAAGTTAGGTTTCAAAAAGAAAATAACTGAATTTGTAGACAAGGTTTCCTGAAGAAAATGTATTGATGTCTCTTGAGGTTGTAGCAAAATTACTCCCAAAAAGGGGTGCCAATTTGTAACATTAATAGTTCCCAAAAGAGACCCCGGCTATGAGACTCTCTCATGGAGTGAATCGTCTCCAAGTTAATGCTTACTTTAGAAAGGATTGGTGGTATATAAAGGTTAAGGGCACCACTATCTTTTTATACTGCTACTATAATGGGTATATTGCTTCATCAAAAGCAACTGCTACTATAATGGGTATATTTCTCTCTACTGGAGACTCGACTGGAGACTATATTTTTCCCTATTAACGGGTATATCTCTCCCTACTAGCGCAGCGGGATGTATCTTCCTATAAGTCGTAAAGTGGATCAGAAGGAGTTAAAATGTTATGGGTATTGCTGTTGGTTAGCTTTTAGGTCAAAAATGACGGCAAATATTTTACCTCAAAAGCTACTTTGCACTTACAAGCTGTCCAACATCAATGTCCCATATTCAACAACAAAAATAAAATAAAAACAATAAAATTATGAGTTAATGAAAATCAGAGCGGTGAAGCCGGCTCTGTGTGATTTATTATTAACGAGTTTTATTGTTAGCACAAATCAAGAAGTTATAAGCTGATAACAGGTCTACCATAGTAAAACACAATATTTTGACAAAATTCATTTTTTTATTCAACATAGTTGCCTTCAAGGGCGATACAGCGATTATAGCGACCTTCCAACTTTTCGATACCATTTTTGTAGTACTCCTTCGGTTTGTCCTCAAAAAAGGCTTCGGTTTCGGCGATTACCTCAGTATCAGAGCCAAATTTTTTTCTCGCGAGCATTCTCTTCAGGTCAGAGAAAAGGAAAAAGTCGCTGGGGGCTAGATCTGGAGAATACGGTGGGTGAGGAAGCAATTCGAAATCCAATTCATGCAATTTTGCCAGCGTTTTCGATGATTTGTGACACGGTGCATTGTCTTGATGAAACAACACTTTTATCTTCTTCATATGGGGCCGTTTTTTCGCGATTTTGGTCTTCAATCGCTCCCATAATGCACAGTAATAGTCGCTGTTGATTGTTTTTCCCTTTTCCAAATAGTCGATGAACAATATACCGTATGTATCCCAAAAAACTGAGGCCATAACTTTGCCAGCTGACTGTTGAGTCTTTTCATGCTTTGGTGGCGGTTCACCGGCCGCAGTCCACTCAGCTGACTGTCGATTGGATTCAGGCGCGTGTATTGATGGAGCCAAGTTTCATCCATAGTCACATATCGACGCAAAAAATCGGGTTTTTTTACGACTTAACAGCTGCAAACACTGCTCAGAATCATCAATTCGGTGCTGTTTTTGGTCGATTGTGAGCACGCGCGGCACCCATTTCGCACAGAGCTTCCGCATACCCAAATATTCGTGAACGATATGTCCAACACGTTCCTTAGATATCTTTAGAGTGTCAGCTATCTCGATCATATTCACTTTACGGTCACTCAAAATCATTTTGTGGATTTTTTTGATATTTTCGTCGGTAACCACCACTTTTGGGCGTCCACTGCGTTCACCGTCTTCGGTGTTCATTTCACCACGCTTGAATTTTGCGTACCAGTCAATGATTGTTGATTTTCCTGGCGCAGAGTCCGGAAACTCATTATCAAGCCAAGCTTTTGCTTCAACTGTATTTTTTTCCTTTCAAATAACAATATTTAATAAGCACACGAAATTCTTTTTTTTCCATCTTTTTGAAAATAACAAAAGTTGCTTCACTAAAAATGCAATATCTCACAAACTAATAGTCCGACAGCTGTCAAATTTTTACACGAATCTTTTAAAGGTTGATACTATCTAAAAATTAAATGGATTTAATTCTAGTGCCGTCATCTATAGGTCAGACCGGGGACTTTTCAGCCGACCTGTGGTAGTTATTTTAAAAAAAAGGTTTTTTTAATTATTCTAAAAGAGTTCTAAAAAATGTATGCTGATTTATTATGTTTTACATAATAAATAAGCTTTGAAAATAGATAAATTTACAACAAAACAATGATATTTTTGTAAGAAATAAAATACATTTTGTATTTACTAGTTACGTTGAATGGTTTTACCTGGAAATACTATCTAATAACATTTTTACAAGGATCACACCCTATGGTTTTAATACACAGATTGTTCATTTTGGTCTTAAAAAATAGTGAAATAAAAGGAAATTATATGGAGGTTTAAAATAATTGTGAAATGAAAAGAATAGGAAATAATAAAGTACTTACTGTGATACAACCAGAGAAATGGATTATCTAAATTCTGCAGACAACTTGCCACTATGGGTTTTATCGAAGGAAAAGGGAAGAAACTAAATGTTTGCCCTAATTTATAACTGTGTTGACAGTGGTTACCGGTTGCGTTCGTGTTGGTAAAGGTTCTGTTTTGGATACGTTCTATTGTAGGGGTGGGTTTGGTAACGATGATAAGATTGTGTCCAATATACAGTGGATCGGGGTTGATTTTAGGGTTCGGACGGTAAACTTAGGAAAGGTAGCATGGCGCTAGACATGTTACAAGGTATAAGCGATAAACTATTTTTCTATTATCTACACTTTTTTTGTATATTGTTACGGTTGCATTAGAAGTAGTATACAAATGAGCATGTTTATTTATAAATATTATGAAAAAGATACTGAATTGGTGTACAACATTCGGGGGGAAACAATGATTAAAAATCATTATAAGTCTTTGTTCGATTTTTTTATGCAACTAAATTAATAGAAAGAAAGATAATAGCAAAACTACAAGTTGAGTTTAATTTATTCCAGATAATTATTCCATAAATTTTATAAATTTCTTAAATTGTACCTTGAAAATAATTGATTAGTTTTAATTTCTAGATGTTAAGGACAAATTTGTGATCACTCCCAAAATCAGTAGGAATAATTTTAGAATTCCAAATCTCACTAAAATAAAATCACCCTGTACAACAAGGTTCCAATAAACATCATTTGAGCTTACCAGTCACCAACATAAAAAACTGATATTTTTTTTAGTAACTTTGCTTTCATTGCCAACATAAATGTATTTATTTTTGTTCAAAAGGAAAGCTGGGAAAACAAAAGAATTTTCGGTAACCATGGTTCTGTTGAATCTAAAATCTCTCTCTTGTTTTTTGTTCCTGAAAGCGAAAGGAGGGTAAGAAATTTGTCCTGATAAAATTAAAATTTTTATAAGTAAAATTAAACAATTAACGCATAATAATGCAAGATAAATACTTAAAACGATAAAGTGTGATATAAAAGTGTATTTCCATAAAAAATTTAACATACCTGACAAGAAATTGGGGCCAAAGTGTATTGGCATCCAATACCAGTAGTTCCAGGAGAGCAAGCAAGTTATTTAAGCCTTAAGGAACATATTCCTGTCCATTTGAAGGTGACAGCAGTTGTAAGGATTCTACATTTGAGGTATTTGGGGCCAATTTTGCTCCAACACATATTTAGCAAGAATTAAGTACCAGGACTCCACAACATCCACGTATGGACCAAATTCTGAACATTTTTAAGGTGATATCAATTATTATTGTTCTATTTTAATACTTGACATTTTCGATAAACTCTAGAATTTCAACAATTATTATTGATCTATTTTAATGTTTAACATTTTCGATGAACTTTAGAATTTCATACTAATTTGTTTTATCACTAATTCATTTGTACAAGATCTATATTTATTGTCAAAATTTATTCGTATTATAAAGGTTTTATTTAAATTAGCACGTGCTACAACTTTGATGTAGTTTGTTCTTGGAAGAGAAAACAGGATATTCAGGAATTTTCACATTCATACATTTCAATTAAAGAATACGGTTTTATAACTAAGAACACACTATATTTTCATTTAAGGTACATTTCATAGGAATAAAAGTATAAAAAAAAATAAATTGTACTCACCAGTAAACCCAATTCATTTTGGAATATTTCTAATACATTTTCTTTTAGCGACATTGAACAATAAATATCTCTTTTGAATTTCTGTTTATTTCAAACATAAATTAATCTGGAAATTTATTTAACGAGAACGATCACTTCTTAATTTACTTCAATCAGCTGTAACGTCTCAGAACTTTAACCTCACAAAACACAGAATTTGACTAGAGGGAATAATCGCAGAACTTGAACCTACACCAGTAACCTGAGCGGGTGACGTCATACAGTGACCGGAGGAACTACTTAAGTATCTTTTTCGTTATTTGTTTTTAATCATAAAAATTTTTAAGAGTCTCATTGCTTTGAGCAGCTTGGTTTAATTTAATTTCATTGGCGTCATATTTTTTTTTAAGAAAATATTGTGGGAGATCATATTGTTGTCGTAGGCGTACCGCTATAGGCAACACGTTTCACACAAATACTTTGAGAAAATATAATTTTATAGATTTAACAAAAATTAACCCCACAATATGTCCCACCAGCTCAGTTGTCGTACTTTTGTAAAGACTGCAAACTCAATTTAAATGAGTACAATTCAAAATTTAAAAATTATATTCAAAATCTGTCGGCAGATATCCACAGCTTATGGAAGGCAACCAAGAATGATAAGAGACCAATGCCGCCAACATCGCCCATAAGAAAATCTAGCAATGCGTGGGCTCAAACTGATAAAGAAAAAGCTGACATGTTTTCTAACTACCTAGATGATCTTTTTCAACCAATCGAAGTTAATTCCGATCATGCAGAAGAAGACACACTCGAAATCCTTGATGTGTCTACACGCCAAATAAGGATGGCAGAAGTAATAGCTGAAATTGAACTACTAAATTGTCATAAAGCTCCAGAACATGACCTAATTTCTGGACTTATCCTTAAGAAATTGCCTAGAATTGCTGTTTCCTTCCTCAACATGGGGTGTTAAACCGATATCCGGTTTCTGCTACTTTATTAAAAGCACTACATTCAACAAATGAAACATTGTAGGAACAATAAGGGCAGTATTATCATGTCTATTTAGAAAAAACACTTTTAACACTTAATAAAGATATAAAATAATAATTAACTTAAAAGATTAAAAAAGAATACAAAAATCAGGTCTCTCAAAACCCTCATTTTTACCAATTCGACTAAAATAAGGGAACTGTGTCTAAGTAAAAAGTAATATAGGAAATAACAACGGTTCATAACATTAAATTCCAACTAAACACCTTGCACATATCACAGTTGGATAATGCTATGTAAATGTTATACCGGGTGGTGAATGGTCGGACGCGCCATAGGAAATCCAATGGAAAATCATAAACTCTTAAATTCCTGCTTCCCAAATCATTTTAGGTGAAAACTCAATAGGAACTTTTCTTTAAAGAATTAAATACTGCATCAGATGAGACTATTAAAAATATTTTTCAGCTTTTGGTAGTTGACAAAATTGACCAATTTATTTACCATTCTTATACAGCATCAAGACAGCAATAAAATGTCAAAATGACTAAAATATTTAGATGTCAAATCATTCAAATAGTCAAAAAAATAGAAAACAAAGTTATTTATTGTTAAATAAATACAAACGCTAAATAAATTACAATAAATGCTCAAATAAACCACCGTTTTGGGCTAAACAATATCCTAATCTATCATAAAACTCTCGTCGAACATTTGCTAGAATGCGAGGCGTTATTTTTGCACATTCTTCTCGGATGCCTGTCTTTAATGCCTCTAAATCTGGAAACCTTACCGTGCCGTAAATTTTGGATTTTACATCTCCCCAGAGATAAAAGTCATTTGGGGCAAGATCTCCAGATCTTGGGGGCCATTTAATAAGACAATTTGGTCCTATCACACAGTTATTAAAACAATTATTGACCAATTCTTTCACTTCACGGCTGTTGTGGGCAGGACAACCGTCCATTTGAAACCAAATTTCTTCTTCTTCGGGAGCTACTTCTGCGAGTGCTGGTAAAATTTCTTCTTGAAGCAAATCCAAAAACCTTCCTGAGTCTAGATTTTCCTCGTAGAAAAAAGGTCCAATAAGATGATGCCCCAGTATTCCTGCCCAAACATTGATTTTTTGGTGATATTGAGTACGAGTTTCCACAACAATTTCAGGCCTTTTAGTTGACCAAATTCTACAGTTTTGCACGTTGGGTTCATTGTTTAACGTAAACGTACACTCGTCTGTAAAACAAACATTTTTTAAAAATTTTCGGTCTGCATTCGCCCTCTCCAGCATCTCATAACAAAACTCTGCTCTTCTCTCATAATCTCCCTCAAGCAACTCTTGATGACATTGAACTTTATAAGAATGGAAGTTATTCTTTTTTAATATTTTTAATGCAGTTGAATTATGCATGTCGAACTGCTGTGCGATTTCTCGAGAACTTATTCTGGGATTTTCAATAACTGCAGATAATACATTTGTGGTATTTTCATTTTCAAACACATTTATTTGAATGTTTTGGTCATTTTTGTTACACTTGCATAAAGGAAGCAATGTGCCAGTGTTTTCAAATTTTGTGATTATTCTTCCAATTGTAGTATGGCTTGGAATCGGGCGGTTTGGATATTTCGCGCTAAATAAAGCACTTACCGTGCGCGTACTATTGCCGGAATAAAACATTTTTACAATTTCTACTCGTTCTGAAACGGTGTACGACATTTTTTACGTTTATTGTTGTCACTAATTGAATAAAAGAATGACAATCTTGATAATAGCTTTTAAAGGTAACGTCATCCTGACATATCATTGCTGTCTTGATGCTGTACAAGAATGGTAAATAAATTGGTCAATTTTTTCAACTACCAAAAGCTGAAAAATATTTTTAATAGTCTCATCTGATGCAGTATTTAATTCTTTAAAGAAAAGTTCCTATTGAGTTTTCACCTAAAATGATTTGGGAAGCAGGAATTTAAGAGTTTATGATTTTCCATTGGATTTCCTATGGTGCGTCCGACCAATCACCACCCGGTATAAAAACCAACGCAAATTGTGAAAAGATATATCAAAATTAATTTTTTTTACTTCTGGTAAATTGTAAATACAGATAATTATATATTTAAAAGGAAAACACTAAAATTAATATATTTTGACGTTATAAACGAAAAATAAGGTTAGGTTATCTTAAGTGAAGTTTGTGATTGGATTTGGAGAATTAGAATAGACATACGTCTCGGAAAAAAGCGCCACCAAAACTGTTGAACTAAATTGACAAGTTGGTGCATTGTTCAAATTTTGCGTGCAACAAATCTCAAAAAATATACCTTTTTTGAACTTCATATTTTGCTAGTCGTACACTTTCTTTAGGAGTTAAGCTTCTGGCGTTAAAATTCGTGATCACAAATTGTCAAACTTTTTAAAAACATACCATCCTTAAACGCCAATATCTCTTTTATTACAATATAAAACTCAATTAAAAAACCTTATCTTCTAGAGAAAAGTCCAAACTATATTCTTTTAAAATTTGAATACGTAATTTAAAGGCGTTCTGTAGATTTGTTGTTTACAAAATGATTGAAATTTTGAGTACAATTCAGACTTGCCATTCGTTTTCAGCTGTCACTTTTGGACGCCCCTCTTAAGTGTTATTTGTTAATGTGATGTACTTCCACAAAGTAAGGGTTGGTAGAATAAAATCCAATAAAAGTCATATTATCTTTATAAAAATAAAAACATGTTTACACTTACAATAATCCTGAGAAAAAAATACAAATTATTTTTCTACAGTAAAACTGGTCAATATTAAATTATACCATCGTCAATAAAAAATAGTTTTTCTTTAAAAAATTATTAAAATAAATGCACAATAAATTAAGTTAAAACAAATAATTAGTCATCAATACTTCCCAAGCATCCACCTAAAGAATATAGGGTGGAAAAAATATCTGCGTCACATAATAAGTCACTAGTATCGGGTCTCTTTTCGGGGTCAATTTGTAACATCATATCTATGATTTCTTGCATTTGTTTGCCATACAATTTGGTGTTTACTTGCTTCTTGCGTCCACTGGCTATGGATAGCACCACATTTGACACCTAAAAATTACAAAAAGTTAAGGTTTTATATGAAATATAAATATGTCAAAGACACATGAAACGCACAACTAGATTCAGGCGGGATTAGTCGCTGACCTGATGTTGCAACGCTACGAATTAGTCCAGGAGGAATCGGCGCATGAGTACCGAAAACTATTCCACCTGAATTTTTTATGTGATCCTTTTCAAATTGGCCTCCTAATGATATAAATGCATGTTGCCATAGCGCAACCCGGTGCCATATTGTTTAAACCGAAATTGTTTAAACAATTACAAGGAATTGTTATTTTTCAACCGGACAAATTTTTTTTGTATTCTTTATTGAAATGCCAATAAAAAAGGTTCTATGACTTTTCACGATAAAGTTAATATTTTTAAAGATATGAATTTTTTAAGGTTCGAAAAATCTCAAATTTGGGTACTTTCGACCTATGAAAAATATATTAAAAAAACAGATAATGTGAAAGTAATAAATGTTTTTAATTCTCTATACAATAGTTAATATTGTTAATAGAGATTTAAAAAAATTTCATTGTTTATATCTTTTTTTTTAATTGTTAATTTGGCGCGCTCACAAGTATGCATCGCTTACTTTTAAGTATCGTTGTCTCTCTCTGACTCATGCGTTGCGTCGGCCTCTCTGTGCCTTGAATCATTATTTATCATTTATCTTAAAAACTATCAACTTTATTAAAATTGTTAAAAATAGCAATGTTATTAGAAAATCATTAAATTGCCTACAATTTGTTTTTAATACATTTTTTTCTGAAATCAATTTTTCAAAAGTTCTTTAAGCATAAATCAGAACATGTCATTAAAATTACTTTTTTATCAGATTATATTACTTTTTGCTATTAAACGTTATTATTTATACAAAGAGTAACCTTGAAAGAATAAAAAATAAAAGAAAGAATTTTTTTTTTACTCAGACACACTCATACACACACTATGATACATATACATAAAATTATTTTTATTCAATTTATTTGAATGTTTTTTCTAAATACCCAATATATTTTTATTATTTATAAATAATTGTGATTTCAAAAAATGTTCAAATACCATTATATCTTATTATTGTTGATATAAATGCAAAAATTACTATGATAATAACAAAAAAGTAATATAAACTGATAAAAGTAATTTTAATGACATATGCTTAACTTTTGAAAAATTGATTTCAGAAAAAAATTTATTAAAAACAAATTGTAGACAATTTAATTATTATCTAATAACATTGCTTTCTTTAAAAATTTTGATAAAGTTGATAGTTTTTAAGATAAATGATAAATAATGATTCAAGACACAGAGAGGCCGACGCAACGCATGAGTCAGAGAGAGACAGCGATACTTAAAGGTAAGCGATGTATACAAATTAACAATTAAAAAAAAGATATAAACCATGAATTTTTTTTAAATCTCTATTAACAATATTATTAACTATTGTATAAAGAATTTAAAAAAATATTACTATCACATTATCTTTTTTTTTAAATATTTTTCATAGGTCGAAAGTACCCAAATTTGAGATTTATCGAACCTTAAAAAATTCATATCTTTAAAAATATTAACTTTATCGTGAAAAGTCATAGGACCTTTTTTATTGGCATTTCAATAAAGAATATAAAAAAAATTTGTCCGTTTGAAAAATAACAATTCCTTGTAATTGTTTAAACAATTTCGGTTTAAACAATATGGCACCGGGTTGCGCCATGGCAACATGCATTTATATCATTAGGAGGACAATTTGAAGGGGATCACATAAAAAAATTGAGGTGGAATAGTTTTCGGTACTCATGCGCCGATTCCTCCTGGACTAAATAGAATTGTGACCAGGTTTCTTTAGTTTACAATAGGTTTACTGTTATTTTGTCCTCAGGAAATCATAAGTGTATTAAATTAACTATTATTATCATTATTTATTCATAATACGACAATGTTCGTTAGTGCCCTATATAATCTAAGTTGTGGAAGAATATTTTATGTAGATGTAATGTAATAAGAATAAATACGTAATAGATATTTACTTTCAGTGAAAAACCTTTGACCAGTAGGTAGCTCTCGAAATTTGGGTTCAAATATAGGTTCAAATATCGCGACAGAATAATTTGTTTTGTGCTTTCACAATAAAGTATAATTAAATATTTTTTTGAGAAGTAGTATGAAAAATGACGAAAAAGCTTTTAAGACTCCGAGGTTCAAGAAAACTAAATAAATGGGTAATTATTATAAAAATATGCATATGCAAGAAAAAAGATATAAGTACTTACTTTCGTCTAATGGATTGAGATTTTAACAGTTTTGGATATACAACGAAATTATTAAATTATTTGGACATGAAAAAAAAGTAAGATCAATATGATATGTTTAACTTTTTGAGATGGTCAGGTTCTAGAGATTTAATTTTACTGTGTTCTAGGTCTAATTGAAACTTATGGAATTTCTTTTATACGACGTAAAAAATAAATCGAAATAATTCTAAAAACTGAGGATTTTGGAGCTTAACCAAATATTGGCAAATGAAACCTACGAAATGTATTCCATAAAATGCAAAAAAGAGGTTTTTAATTGTAAAAATTAATACGTTCTGTCATTTTAGTAAAAATTTTCAAGTGAAAATTTTGGAATTACTTTTATTAGAAAACCGGTTAAATGGCCATAAATACACAAAAAATGCCTCAACCGCACTTCACAAGCATGAAAAAAATGAAAAACACGAACTTAACTTCAAAAACACTAAAATTTTAATTGAAGATCTAAACTACAAAAAATTAACAATTAAAGAAATTATTTTTATTAAAAAAGAACCAAACGCAGTAAACAATAAACAAGATGTCAATAACCAAGTCAAATACCATAATCTATTAATGTGAACATTTAATAAATTTTAGTTCACACCATGTATAATATCGTAAAACTCGTTTAATGAATCAAGTACCAACTAATGTAGATATAAATAATGTTATTTTAATTACTATTTAAAAGATTTTATTTATACATTATATATGTTGTTTTTTTCTTTTTATTTTATTGTCTGTATTGCAAACGATCGATGTATTTTAATCTTATATTAAACTTTGAGAAAGTTTCCAATCACAGGAACGAAAAGTTAGTAATGAAAGAACCATTTTCAATACATATTATATAACCCGCTCCCCCCTATGGTCACCCCATGGAACACCCTATACATTTTTGGATTTTCTACATTTCCTTGATGAACTGATTTCAGAAATTATATTATTTCTCGTCCTCGACTTGGGATAATATTCACAACAAAAACATTCGTTACCTCGTTTTAAATTATTTTAAGAGAGTTCATATACGTTGTAACTTTTTGTCGTATTGGGTGACCAATAAAGACGAATCGCTCAAAAATATCTCTACACTAGTTAATTTTATAAAACAAATCGAAAAAATCGAAAACCATCAAAAATTACCGAAAAGTCGAAAAAATAAAAAATATCGAAACTTATATTCCACCAGAACAAACACAAAAGTGTTAGAAAATTACCTACAGTTCGTTCGCTGGATCTTTTCCCATGGCTGAAATTATTAACATACTACTTTTTGTAGTACGTCTCTTTTTCACTCACAGAAACTAAAACTCCAAAATTGAACCGTTTGTTCCAATACAGCATAATATAACAAACAGAGATAGCCATATGACGAATGTCGATGATAGGTGTAACCTACACAATTAAAGTTCTGTGGTTTATCCGTGAATTTGTAAATTGACAGACCAAATACGTTGTTTACATTTTTATTTTAGATTTTTATCCATTTTATTGTCCCTTGCATATAAATTTATTTCAAAAACAGTTGTTTTAACAACTAACCTATACCTGAGTGTTCGAATAATTGTGGTAAGTGAATATTATTTATCTACTTCTTATTAATAATTTATTTTGCAATGAAAACTAACCTTAAATTGACATATCATTATGATTCTGGATAGAACTCCATCAAAATGAATTATATGAAACACATTTTGCTTTCACCAAAGTAGAAAATATTGACCTAATTTTCTGGATAACCAGAACCATTGATAAATAGTTTTCATTTTTAGAATATGCCTGGAAAAAGGTTGAATTCGCAAGCACAGGAGCTGGTCCTGAATTTGTTGGAGTATTTTGAGTTAGAAAAAAGAAATGGGGGACCTTTGGAACCAATTTCAAGTGTTCAAGAAGTAAAATTCAATGCTATTGAATTAATTTGGGCAAATTGCAAGTCATATTATAATAAATATATTGGTAAAGATGGGTATTCAGATAGTTCAGTTATAAATATGTGGAAAGAGGCACTGGAACAATGTAATCCACAAATTTGGGAAAAGTGTGTTAGGCATACCCATGAAATCATACAAAAGTGGTATGCCCGAGAGCAGAATATTGATGATATTGGCATTCAACCAATTTTAACAAATATAAATGCTGGTGACAGTTCTGATTCTGAATATGAGGAAAATTAAATAAAATTTATTGTATATATATTTAAGCCTTAAATAAACATATTTAAAATATGAATTATTTATTTTTACAACCCATTTATTTTTCAAAGTTAAACTGTGTGGGTGGGACTGTCCAATAGTAATGGTTGCAGCCATAACCCTAACAAAGCAATTCTGATTTGCATAGTTTCTAGTGAGAAAGTTATTATTGATGCTAAATATTATACAAGTAAATTTGTTTAATAGCAAGTTTGAAGAATAGCTCCATTAAACTCTGGTATACTAACAGTTTTTTTAAACTAAACATTTAGGTAGCATATTGCTAAAAGGCTATAAAATATTTACAAATATCACCAGCTTTAATACAGTAATAAATAACGTCCACCGTCACTTTAGCCATATCCTTATTAAACTATCAATTTACGACCTACGTGTTATTTAATGTATTGATGTATTGCGTTTGTATATGGTTCAAGGTCATGGGAAAAGATCCACCGAACGAACTGTATCGTCCTACGGTTTATATTAATTACTATTGAGTAAATATTAATACACCCTCAACTCAAGATCTATTTACTAAATACCAGGCAACGAAAATTTTGATTGTTATAACAATGCAAAATAGTTGAACCAGAAAATGAATATGTAAAAATCCCTTAGAAACTATGAAAACTACACAATAGACGTATTATTTAATATTCGGCCCAATGTTCTCTAAATATGCACAATTACCATAGACTAATACCAGTGACTCTAACAATAATTATTGTTATAGCCACTGTTTGCCAAAACGTATCGTTGAAACGTCTGCTATCTCCTCCAAATAGATCTACGTTATTAATATCACAATTGATGTATTTCTAATACATTTCATCGCGTAGCCAGGCATACAGAGTGTAAAAGCCAAATGGAATAAATTCATTATTTCGGTTACTGTACATATTTATAAAAAATCCCGAAACACGTCAAATTTAAATTATAACTTGACATTCTTTAACGTGAAAATGCAACCTCTACCTTCAGCCCCCTTAGAATGACAGGTACAATCCCCAATTTTTTTTTTAATGGGAAGTATAGGCTTGTGATATATCATTTGAAAGGTCTCTTCATTCTCTATTCAAAAATGTTATTGTTTTTAAATTTAATGCAAAAAATAACATAAAAAAAATTAATATCATGTTGTTACCGAAATTCGCTAAAATATACTCGAACCTTATTACAATATAATTAAAACTTATTTCCCGTTTAGGTCTTGATAATGAGAAAGTGAACAAAAACCATAGCAATGTGGTTTTTAGATGGTAACCATTAAAAAACTTTAAAGAATTTCCGTGGCAACGCTATTTTAACAAGCAGTAGTAAATTGTTTTATTTAAGTTGTCATTGTAGTAATTCAATTCTGAAAAATGGTTAGATTAACGGAAATGCATAAAACAGTTTTACAAATGATTGGTTACGGAGATAACATCCGAACACAACAGGAAGTAACTCGCCTATTTTATGAGAAATTTACTAATTTACCGTCTATATCCCAAGGAACAATAAGTAAAATAGAAAAGCAGTTTCGCGAGTTTGATCATGTAAGGCAGATAAAAAAACCAGCTGCCAATGCACTGAGTGATGAACTCAAATTAGATGTGTTGCTTGAGTTTCAGGAAAACCCACATACATCGAGTAGACAGGCATCCACTACATTCAATGCTAGCCATACATCGATAGCAAACATATTAAAAGAAAATAAATTGCATCCGTATAAGATGATACCTATTCAGGAGCTCATGGAAGACGATTTTGATAGGAGAACTTTTTTTTGTGAGCAAATGATGGACATGTTGGATAACAATATTATCCAATTAGAAGACGTTATGTTTTCTGATGAGTGTACTTTTTTACTTAACGGTCATGCTAATCGGCAAAATTGCCGCTACTGGTCCACGGAAAATCCTCACTGAATGAGAGAAGAACACACTCAATACCCTCAAAAGGTTAATGTTTGGACAGGGATTGTAGGGAACAATATCATTGGTCCCTTTTTTATTGAGGGCAACTTGAATGGCAACATTTATTTGGCACTACTTCAAAATGATGTCATTCCAACGTTGGCAAATTTATATCCTGATCCAGGTAACCCTTAAGTTCCAGCGAATACGATATGGTTTCAGCATGATGGAGCACCACCACATTACCAACTTCATGTCCGGCAGTACCTCGATACAATATTTCCCAATCGGTGGATAGGGAGGCGAGGATCGATTGAATGGCCAGCGCGATCACCTGATCTTACATTATTAGATTTCTTTTTATGGGGATATGTGAAATAATATTAGAAGACAGTTTTATTTGAGATTAGGATGTTGCCAAGATGTTCCCGGAGAACATTTTGAACATCTACTTCATTAACATTCATAGTTCTTTTTCGTGTTCTACATTTTATTACGTTTTGCATTACATTTTAGTTTTTGATTGTATTGTAGCGAATTTCGGTAGCAACATGATATTAATTTTTTTTATGTTAATTTTTGCATTAAATTTAAAAACAATAACATGTTTGAATAGAGAATGAAGAGACCTTTCAAATGATATATCACAAGCCTATACTTCCCATTTAAAAAATTGGGGGTTGTACCTGTCATTCTAAGGGGGTTGTACCTGTCATTCTAAGGGGGTTGAAGGTAGGGGTTGCATTTTCACGTTAAAGAATGTCAAGTTATAATTTAAATTTGACGTGTTTCAGGATTTTTTATAAATATGTACACTAACCGAAATAATGAATTTATTCCATTTGGCTTTTACACACTGTATAATAAGTAAATGAAACTAGTTGAATTTTTATGTGTTTCATTTTGTCTTTGGCTGTACATACACATCAACTGCTGATAAATAGATTTAAAAAAATATCTTACCGTTCCTGAAAACATTTTTTCCATAGCACATAATTCGTATAAAATACACCCTAGTGCCCAAATATCTGATTTTGTATTATACGGATTACCATTACACAATTCTGGTGCTAAATAATTGCAAGTTCCAATAATAGTATTGGCTTTATTTTCATTCACTAATATCTTGGATATTCCAAAGTCTCCAATCTTAACGACGTCTCCACCTAGTCCGGTCAAAAAAATATTTTCGGTCTTTAGATCTCGATGAATCACCTTTTTCTGATGGATGTGATCCAGCCCCATTAGAATTTGGCAAAACAGATCCATTACAAACTAAAACAAATGGTATTTTTTGCAAAACGTGATAAAAAAAAAATACTTTTACAAATAGTATGGATTATTTTTATTACCTGGGGAGGGAAATAATTGGGTCTTTCCGCTTCTATTAGTTGTTGAATAGTTCCATGACTAGCGTATTCCATGACAATATAAAATATTCCTTTTCTATCGTAGCTGTCATAATATTGGATAATGTTTGGATGGTCGAGAGATTTCAAAACCGCTACTTCATTTTTAGCTGCTTGTAATTGTTTGCCATCCATTTCTAATGTTATTTGTTTGAGGATCAACTTTTGTTTATTGTGAATTCGTTCACATAAATGTATCGTTCTTAAAAAAAGTTGGTTAAAGATTTGATTCATGAAAAATTACGTTAAAACAAAAACTTACCCAAAAGTACCCCTTCCTAATTGTTTGGTTATATTGTAATAATCCATTTTTACCTAAAAATTAAACGCTAGTTAAATAGAACTACTAAACAATTGTTTTGACTAAATTTTGAAATAAAAACAATACAGAAGAAAAAAATGCAAAAAACGAGTATGTATACTCGTTAAAGTCTTACGAGGGCTCTTCGCTTAGTTTGATTAACTTATTTAGATAGATAGTTTCAATATTTAAGAGAAACTTTACGACAAATAGATTTATTTTATAAAATAAAAGAAAACAAATAATTTTCGGAAGTGTTAATTATATATTTCACCATTACTAAATTCTTATCAATGGGCACGTTCATAGTTACATTTTTAAATGAAAATTAATCGCACATAAAATACTCTAAATCGTGCGTAAAACTTTTATCGTGAAATCGTTCTTTTACTCCACCCGATGGATTCGATTTTGAGCTTCTTGTATGTACCACTTGTTTGAGGCTCTTCATTTCTGCTTCCAGTTTATCTAAACGTGATATAATAAATTGCAATTGGGGAATTTTTTCATATCTAACGTTGTCTTCCATGGTATCGATTTTTTCGTTGTGTTTATTGTCATTTGCCATTTTGAATTCGTCAATATCAGTTAAACTAAAAAAATAAATAGGTAAACTTGGAACTTATGTTTTATGAAATCAGTTGAGGTGAAAATTGTTAAATGTCATTTTAATTTATTTTGACAGATTTTAACAATCATCTATTTAATTCATTGTTATTAGTATGACAGAAAATTCACAATAAAAAAAACTTGAATGCAAACTAACTACCATAAGACCACAGTGTGTTTGGATATAATGCTATGACTTAATTATATGACCTTGGTCCTACGAATAAATAATAAAAAGGAAGGAGTATAATACGATTTGACGATGTCTGCAATGGTTCTTGCATATGGCTGACTTGAAGTTTCCGGTTACCAGTGGTGTCACACACAGGGTATTATAAACTTATGTCTCGTATTAATTATTAAGAAAAATAACTGTTTTCCGCTTGTAATTATCTGTACAGTAATATACATTGTCATAAAGTTGTAGGAATATAAATTTAGATTAAAAACTTCTAAGCAGGTAATTATAAATAGTTGACTTGGTTTGTCTGTATAAAAAATAAAGGAACGTCTATGATAACAATGTGGTTGTCATTAAAATATTTTGTTAATTTTTAATAATTCAGATAAATAGAGCCCTACAGATGAAAAGTAATTCCCATTCAAGAGTTGGGTTAACTACTTAAATCAGAAAATAATATATAAAACAGCATGAAAAAACTATACATGTCAAATGTCACGATTCGAATGAGTCATATTTGGTTCTTCAATACTACGAATAAAGAATAGAAAGGAAGGAATGTTGTTATATTTTAATTTAGCAAATAATTGCGACGGAAGTCGGCCATATTGAAGAACCAAATATGACTCATTCGAATCGTGACATTTGACATGTATAGTTTTTTCATGCTGTTTTATATATTATTTTCTGATTTAAGTAGTTAACCCAACTCTTGAATGGAAATTACTTTTCATCTGTAGGGTTCTATTTATCTGAATTATTAAAAATTAACAAAATATTTTAATGACAACCACATTGTTATCATAGACGTTCCTTTATTTTTTATACAGACAAACCAAGTCAACTATTTATAATTACCTGCTTAGAAGTTTTTAATCTAAATTTATATTCCTACAACTTTATGACAATGTATATTACTGTACAGATAATTACAAGCGGAAAACAGTTATTTTTCTTAATAATTAATACGAGACATAAGTTTATAATACCCTGTGTGTGACACCACTGGTAACCGGAAACTTCAAGTCAGCCATGTGCAAGAACCATTGCGGACATCGTCAAATCGTATTATACTCTCTCCTTTTTATTATTTATTCGTAGCTTCAATATGGCCGACTTCCGTCGTGAATATTAGCTAGATTAAAATATGACAACGTTCCTTCCTTTCTATTTTTTATTCGTAGCCTTGGTCAGTGCAAGTGACATTAATTCTATTTATTAAGGTAACTCCTCATGCACGCGAAATTGCGAATTATTTTGTGCAGAATTGTTCCCATTGGCGGTATAGGTGACATTTGACAATGACATTAAAAAGAGGGGAAGTAAGTAGCAATATTTTTCAACTTCTTGCCTTCTTGCGACGTACGAACTTTGTTCAATATATTTAACTTTTTCGCTCAAATTTGGCGAAAATTGTATGGAAGTGTGGTTATGTATGTACCTATGCAGGGCTACGGGTATCTGTTATTTTTAGGTTATTCATCATTTTTCAGATAAAAATTTATACCACCGAATACGGAACTACGAATAGAAATGAAAGCTAATATACTCCCGCTAAAACTTATTAATATTTTTAACACAACCATAGGATGGCGCTGATCGTTGCGTCTACTCATTTTAATTGTTCTATTTTTCGGAAGAGGTCTCTCTACTGATACTATTAACGACAATACTTTTTAATTTAACAGATCTGTATCAATCTGTATTTGGTGAGAAACAGTTTTAAGAAAATTAAGAAAAGAGACAGTAGTTCTGAGAATCAGGAAAAGAGCAGGAGTTTTGTCTACAGTTTTTTTAGTTTTGTTGATGTATATCATCTTTGGTTTTGTGCTTCCAAATAGTTCTGTCCCTAAAATGGATTCAAACTATCAACCCCCCTTATCTAAAAGGAAATGTTGTGTACCTACATGTACAAATCGTGAAGGCAAAATGCATCGTTTTCCAAAAAATGAACCAAGTGTGTTTAGTGGGTGGATTTTAAAGATACAGTCTTTAAATTATAAAGACTTGTCAGTTGAAGACATTTATAAAAAATATGTATTTTGTGAGGAACATTTTTCTAGTAACTGTAAAGTTTTAGGTACCAAAAGAGGTCTTATAAGAACAGCAGTTCCAACTTTAAACTGACCTGGTAAGTGAATAAATCAAATTGTAATTTATAAAGAAAGAAAACCTGTACTAGCAGATCACGCAAACGTTTTTATGCTGAAAGGACTGTATAAACAGTGGAAGCAACCATTAGCTTTTACATTTAGTGAAGGACCTCATAAATCCATGGCATTAAAAAATTTGCTGAACGTTCTAATCTGCAAATGTCAAATTATAGGTTTGAAGGTAGTATCGACAGTTTGTGGCCAAAGTGAAAATAATGTCGGAGTTATTAGACTGCTAATGAGTGAAACGAATGAGGAATACTTAAAAAGAAAAGAAGAGAATAGAAATTTTGGTTTTGTGATCAATTACCAAGAAATGATTCCCATATTTGATGTCCCTCATATTTTCAAGTTTTTGAGAAATAATCTTTTGAAACATGACTTGTATTTTAAGCAAAATAAATAAATAAATGATCATTTTTTGATTGTAAACATATATATTTACGTTGAAATGTAGCTGTCTATTTTATCGCAGAGTACTTCTTATTGACAGATAGATGGCACTAGATATAAATTTAAGGAATCTGTATTGTCAACAATACTTTTTAACACAACCGCTGCTACTCGATGTCGCATACGAATCTAGACAGTAACTAGGTTCTTGCCATTCTATTCGTAGTTCCGTATTCGGTGAAATTAACTATAAATTAATTTTAGTAGCGTCGTTTCGAAGTTTTGTTTTGGTTTTTACTCTTATAATATAATATGTAAGCTAGCCCCAAAATGCAAATGTAATGTTTCCGATTATTCATTTTTTATATAACAATCGTTAAACAATAAAAGAATCCAAATATTCAAAATATCAAACACATAACAATAAAGAAAGAAATGCACATAACCTCTTTTTTCCAGCTTTTTCAATGCCTTTTATTCCTGTATGGCCTGGCACCCAGACTAGGGTCACTCTATTATGACTACCTAGTATGTTGAGAGCCTTGCTGTGCCTTACTCTGTACTTGACTGATTTAAATATCCTTATAGTAATCTGTCGCTAACAGATCTTGCATTACCCTGTAGGTATAGTCTTTCCAATATTTATTGCTAAAATTGATTAAAAAGTGTCATACAGACTACCAGTCTAGAGAGAGCTGGGATCCGACGATACAAAGTGGATGTTTAATGGGAGAAATATGTTGTTTTCATGCCATGCTTTCTACTTTTAAGCCTAGTAAACTAACTCACTCTGTATGACACTTTTAAATGGATTTTAGCAATTAATATTGGAAAGACTGTAACTATTATGAGAGGTACACGGACGCCTCTCCTGGGTTTGGAGAGAAGAATCACTGGTGGGGCTGTGTACATCGAGGAAGTTTTAAATCCTATTGTGCGTCTATTCCGGGGGGCGGTAGGAGATGGATTTGTGTTTATGCATGATTAAAACAATAGGTTTAAAATCACAATTACAGCTGTTTCGCTAAATAACTAGCATCGTCAAATTGACATATTGTTTAAATTACATTTTGTTTGTTTATAGCTAGGTACCTGACGTTGATTAAGTACCTAGGTAAGGCTAGACCAAGTATTGAAGTAATAAGACAATATTAAAGCCTAGATGTTATTAGCCCTAAGGGATTATCCTGGATGTATTTCCGTCTAAGATCAGTTCAACTGATTTTAAACCTATTTTTTCATTTAAACTTGGAAGTTCAGTTAAAACAAGATTTTTTTTTATTATTCGTTATTCGTCATAATTATTAGCTATGTTCGCGGGTCACAATTCGAACTGATTCCGAACCAGTTTAGAATTAAATATAAAATGTCTAGAGCGCATGCTTGGTTCCGAACCAGTAAATATTATAAATTATACCGCGAACGGATTAAGAACCACAGGTCGCCTTTCAAAACTTGAACGAAAACAAAATACCAAACCTAACCTAACAATCATTAATCTAGGCAAAACACTTTCATGGCAACTGGAAAATATACACTAAAAATAAATATAATATAAAAACCAAAACTAAACAATAAATAGAATATTTAATTTTACCTTACACGACACTTGGATTGGACAGTTAAGTTAGAGTTTGAGATTTGTTTACAACATTAAAACACAACAAAGCAAACAATAAATAAGTGAAACAACAGGTAACTATAGGTTATGTAAAATAAGAAAACAGCTGAAATATCGATCATTTGCGCATGAGCAACCGAACAGAACTTTCAGTCCTTACCAAAATCAGAGAACCATTAGTACTGATTCCGAATCGATAACGAACCAATTCGATATGATCCGCGAACACCGACTATTACTAAAAGTTCAGAATTATACCAACCGCGAACGCCACTTTTCAGAATGCGCATGCGAATAGTGCCTGAACTGGTTCGGAATGTGACCCGCGAACATAGCTAATGTTACTAATTATTTAGATATCATAAAAAACTAGATAACTTTAAAATATACTACTTTTATTGTGTAATTCAATATTTGACGACCAGTCAGTCCTAAACCGTATTCTAATAATACACTATCAAAAATAATTCATCTTCCAAATATTACTTTCTTTAATAGTTTATTAATAATTTATTATTAATTCATTTTACGCAGTTAACTGATATGATCTATCAACGACTTTTCATATTTTCGTCATAAATAAACATTTTTATTTAACGAGCCATTAAAATTTATATCTTAAAAAATAGAAATTGTTTAAGATAATTAACATTAGAAATGTTATCTGTGTAATGATAAATGCAATTAACCCAGCAAATAATTCAATGCAAAAATTTATTTAAAGGAGAAATATTTATAGTCCAGGAGAAATAGCAGTTCAAAATGGTCAAATAAATAGATATTTTCTTATAGCAAACTAATGCACAATTTAGTCAAAGACATCTATCTCTATATATAAAAATGAATTGCTGTGCGTTAGTCTCGCAAAAACTCAAAAACGGCAAGACCGATTTTCAAATTTTTTTTTTTTTGCTATAGTTTAGGGATGGTTTAGAAAAAAAATTTTTTGGAAAACCCGAAAATTCAGCTAAAAAAAACTAATTGTTTATATTTAAGAGTAAAAATTGACATAAGACAGTTATAAATGATATTCGAATATCAAAAATGATAGTTGACAGCTGAAAAATTACAGTTGGTGCGGAAAAATGACAGTTGACATCTAAAATGACATTTGACATTAAAAATTACATTATATCGTTTGAAGGAAAGGGTGTGGCATTGTCAAAATTTGTGTCAAAGTGTGAGTGAGTTTTTTATAATTATTTATATAGTATTATGATCATAGTTCATAATTAAGTATATTATGTAAATTAAGAATAATCTTTTCTATCTAATTACCCATCTCATCAATAGAAATGGTATTTAATAGTCACATTTTCCAAATTTATTTTTAAATTATTTTTAAATTTATTTTTTTTAAATAGTTAAAGGTTAAAAATATTTTAAATTCACAAATTTTTAAAAATGAATGATACACTATTATTTTTTCACTAAATTTACAGTATCTCACATAGTTTTATATACTACATCATTGTGATACAGACTATATTTTAAAAACCCATCACTGCGTGCCGAGCGCAGCGAGGTTCGCAGAAACAAAATACATACAAAGTATACCATTTTTAAATTTCATTACATCTACCAGTAATTGCTGACAATGAGATTTGACAGTTAAATATGACTTTTAACAATTGATAGCTGGAAAATGATCTTTAAAATTAAAAATGACAGTTGACAGCTAAAAATGACAGTTGGTAACTAAAAAATGACCTTTGAGCGTAAAAAAATTACATAAGACAGTTAAACAACACATTTAAGAGTAAAAAATTGACAAGACAGTTATAAATGATATTCGAATGTCAAAAATGACAGTTGACAGCTGAAAAATTACAGTTGGTAGCGGAAAAATGACAGTTGACAACTAAAATGACAATTGACAGTAAAAATTACATTAGATCGTTTGAAGGAAAGGGTGTGCCATTATACTTCGTTGTCAAAGTTTCCATTTTTGTCATCCTATGATAGGATTGGTTGATAATCACGAATCAAAAGTTTTAAAAAAATTTTTTCCGGTGATACGAAGTTCACAGGGTCAGCTACTCATAAATAAATAAAAAAAAATATTCCGAACCAAAATCGTCTATTTTTTTAGAAGTGAAAATAAATTAAATATATTAAATATAACTACCAAAAAAATGTTTTTCCATCTTTTATTTATTTAATTTCATTTATTTATTTAAAATGATCTAGGTAAATAACTAAATTTTTAATATAAAAATAACAATTTCATAATATTTTCAAAATTTATAGTCGAATATCTTTTGATATCTACAAGATTGATAGACTTGTGCATCTTTATGCCACGCTTACCAAAAAATTTGCGTTTCCTTGTTAGGTCTCTATAATTCTAAGGGTGCGAATTATGTCTCTCAATGCTTTTAACTTTTAAACCTTGAGTGCCATGTTAATAATGTGTTTTACTTAAAATCCAAATATTTAACAAATACTTGGCAATTCAAATTATCTAATGGATCCTTTATAATTTTCCAATGGCACAATAAAATTTGCCCTTCTTTATGTTCCTTTTGTATTATTGTATTGTTAAATAACAATGAAAATCTCCAAGAATGAAAAAAAGACGTTCCTGAATTTTTGTATGAATTCAAATGCCGTCAACTTATCACTAGTTAATTTTCTGAAAATCGATGACCTGAAATACCGTCTGTCACCAAAGCAACGGAACTTTCTCTGAAATTTCAGTCAAATAGCTATTCTTGTACATATCTATTTGTAGACCTTTTTTAATACAAAACATAATATGTGAAAGAAGAAATGAAAGTACAATTAATATTTTTTACTGAAATAATAAATATAACAGCCTTAAAAATTAAATAGGTACTGCGTCACTACGCAAATTATCAGATGATTAAATAATCGGAAAGTAAACTGAATAAACTCAAATATGTAAATAATCTTCGTAATGCAATAATAATATTGCGTAAATAAATCAAGTTATTGTTTAATTGAGATTTTTTGTTGAAAGTAATTTACATGTTCATAAACAGAATTTGAGGGGAACATAGCAAAATTGAAATATGTTAATAGATAATGAAGACAGACTTAATTTCAAAGACTAAACACAAAGGGAGAAAATTTGCCAGGTTACTTTAAAAATGTGTTTCTCACTAATAAACGTCCAAATGATTTTAAAGTTTGTTAAAGAAATAAAAAACAAATTACACAATAATACAATTTTTTAATATATACAAAAATGTATTTCCTCCAACAATCAACGAAACTAATGCCCATAGTTTCTAACCGCTATTATCCTGTTATCCTTATTCAATTTGAATGTTTGGCTATAGTATCTTCTATCCATTTTCTATAGTGGCCCACCTTAACGTAAACTCCAGGTTTATTTGCATACCCGCAATGCTGACCCCAAGAAGTTATACCATAAAGCGTAAATACACCTGAAAACAAATTTATTGTGTGACAAAACAAGTCGATATTTTAATTCATCATTTTATTTACCTTGATCCAAACAAGCTAAAGGTCCTCCGCTATCTCCATCGCAAGCATCTAAACCTCCATCCATAGAACCAGCACATATCATACCGTCTGTTAGATTGTCACCATACACGTGTGGCATCTTACAAATATCTTGAGAATGAATTGGAATCCAAGCCGCCAGAAGATTGTGAGAATAACCTTAAAATAACAAAATTTAATCTATTGCGGATTATTCCATAACAGTTTGGTTAAGTTAGGATCGTGGCTTCTTCAATTCGAGAAAAACTATCACAATCTCTTTATTCTGAAGAGAATGACCCATTTCCCCCAGGTTTCCTCCAAGTTTATATCGCCGGTGCGTGGCGCCAATTACGTCTTTCCGTGGAAAACTGCCTGGTACAGACCATCTCTAACAAGTCTTTATGACTATCTTGGATTTGGGGAGTTTGCCTTAATTAGCCGGTCAAGTAAAAGGGAACCACAATAAAAACCCCCCAACTTCAAGGCCGAGGAATGCATAGATAGAGGGTAGTCCAACTTCTATTATGCGTACTCAGAAATACCTAGCGAACTTTGGTTTCCTACGGCATGCGGGGCTCAGTCATAGGTGACCTACCTTTCAACATAAAATTCACTGGACCAACACGCCCATGGGAAGAAATTCATAAAAGAACCATCTGAAAAAGAAGCAAAAGAACAGCTCACAATAAATAGGAATAAACTACGCATCATTACAGTATTACTCACGGGACACTTCCCCACTAGAGAACACCTACATAACTTAGGGATTTATAACGGAGAACTTTCTTGCAGACGGTGCAAAAAGGAAACAGAAACAGTGCTACACTGCGGGATACTGGATCACAGAAGGCAAACCCCATGAGAAACCTCAAATGATACCAGAAGATTTCTACCGCCAACCAGTAAAGAACCTGTATGAGCTCATACAGAGAACCGAGCTGGGACGGCTCCTAGGAAAAAATACCTAATTAAAGCACACTTCTAACTATTATTTTCAGAGATATGGGACGACATAGAATACAGTAGATTTTCCAAGGAGTTATTTAGTTACTCAAACGAGTAGACAGACAAAATATTCCTTGAAACTATCAGAAAACAACTCAAGTTAGGGTCTACAAAAACGCCTAGGTGGAATAAGAATAAGTAAAACACCTCCATGCAGAGAATGTGAACAAGAAAAGGAAACCATCGAGCACATCCTGTGTGACTGCTCAGTCCTCTCGACTAAATGGAAATTCAACCTTAAAGATTGACATAATAGGTCTAATTGCGGATGAATCTTTTAAGCTTTACGCTCCTTAATTTATAGATACGAATTTACCATTCATAAAATTGTAGATTAAGTTATTTAGTCTGCTCCACCAAGGTGAATGTATGAATGTATGAATGCGTTAGGGGTGATGATTACACTGCGACCCATAGGATCTATTTTCCTGAGGAAGTTTAGGACACCGTCGGGCTTCAAATGAGGTAGATCCCCTTCCTCTATTTCATGTGCTCCTAGAGAGTATATGTATTGAGTTTTCATCCTCTTCCTCACAGAATCTGCACTTTGCTTCATCTGCTAACCCTAGTTTCTTTATGTGGCTTTTTAACCGGCAATGCCCGGTTAATATTCCCGTTAGAATACGGAGCCTTTTTTTACTGAGGTTGAGGCAGCTAAGAGATCTCTTCTGGTCATAGTTCCCCAGTAGTATCTTAGATTGCCTCAGTCCTTCCAGCTGAGTTCAGTACTTGGATTTTTCCTTCTCCATTTCGTCCCTTAGTTTTCCTAAGATTACTTTACTGCTGATCCCACAAGATGGTTCTGGTCCCAAATGTGGGGTTTCAGCTCCTTTTTTTGCCAGCTTATCTGCTGTTTCATTCCCCTCTATTCCTATGTGTCCCGGGACCCATAGGAGGGTGACAGTGTTCTTCTGGCCTAGTTCATTTAGTTTGCCTAGGCATTCCCAAACCATCTTCGAACTGATTATATTTGAACTCAGCGCTTTGATGGCTGCTTGACTATCCGACATGATCACAATCTCTTGTCTGCGGTAGTTTCTTCCAATATTGAATTCGACACATCTTTCGATGGCACGGACTTCTGCTTGAAAGATGCTCGGGTATGTGCCCAAGCTTTCTGAGTATTTGGCTCTCGGTCCAAAAACTCCTATCCCAGTTCCCTCGTCTAGCTTGGAAGCGTCCGTATACCACTTTATGGTATTCTGGTTTAAATTCTGTATGGTGTCTTCATCCCATTCAGATTTATTACTCAACTTTGTGATGAATTTTCTCACAAAGTTGAATTTCTTTGGCATATCATCTTGGGGCATTTCCCAAGTTTGATCAAAGTGAAGTGATCGAGGTTTTTCCCTGATAATTTCTTCTTTGATCATTCTATATATTGTTTTCTTCCTTACACTTTCTAGCAGAATGTGCAGTGGGGTCAAGTTTAAAATCACCTCCATTGCAGCAGTGGGGCAAGTTCCCATTGCTCCAGTGATACATGAACAGGCTAGTCTCTGAATCTTCGAGAGGTTTTTCCTCGTCGTATTCAGATTAGCCCTTACGCCCCAAGCCACTGCCCCATATGTGATTAATGGTCTCACTATTGCTGTGTACATCCATTGCAGGATACGTGGGTTACATCCCCAGTTCTTCCCTGCAATGTTCCTACACACCATGAGGGCCTTGGTTGCTTTGTGTATAACTTCGTCTTCGTGTTTGTTCCAGAGTAACCTGTTATCTAGGATTAGCCCTAGATATTTGACCTCTGTTTTCCACTCGACGATGTTCTCCCCTATTTTTATGATTTTTAGATTCTCCACCAAGGTGACCCTCTTTGATCCTCCTTCTCCTTGAGTATAGCTCCTTGATAAGCTATAAGGACGGCATACCGTAGATGATTGATCGCCGTGTTTATTTCAGCCGTATTTTTTTAAATTAAAAATTTGTTGTCCGAATAATGTTGCTGTTACTTACTTGAACTACCGCTTTTCACAGATCCAAACCCGGAAATGGTACAGTTCAACTGCCTGTTGTAATCGGTATCGGCGTCGGCCAAACATATCGGCTGCACATCATCATTTAATTCAAATCCACCTCCTTTTACTTTTATCAGGGCTATGTCATTGTTTAATTTATGTCCTTTTCTGAACTTATCATGTATGAAATATTCGTCGATATATTTCTGTTGTTCGGTACCTTCATCTTCATTGGTATTGTATTCTCCTGCTACAATTATATAAGCACCTTTTGTATATCCTTGCAGACAATGCGCAGCCGTGAGTACCCATCTGCTTGAAATTATAATGGCTCCACACCAATGAGCAGACTTATCTTTGACTCGTACTTTCAGTGCTGCCTGTAAGCAAACATTATTTTTTTATTATTTGGTTTTTCCAAAAAGTAGATATAGCGTGGTCAAAGTACACATATAGCTTCACTATAAAGACAAAAATCTTGAAATTTCACATTTGAGTATTTAAAAGGGTTGTACTTAATATGAAAAATTCTTTACGAAAATAGGTATGCAATTTTCCGGAAAATTCTCGGGAGAAAAATTTTGTTTTTGTTTTTTCACTCTAATTGTTTAAATAATAAATATATGGAAAAAAGTTATAATAAAATTTGTAGCTGATGCAATTATATACAAAATTTGTCTGAAAAGTTTTTCTGTAAATTGAAAAGTGTACGAGATATAATTATTTCAGCGGAAGTCGATTCGTGGGTGCGCGCGAACGTCCCGTGAGCCGAATTTATTGAAAGCTCGATTTAAAAGTTAATAATTTAAAGGTTGTGATGCACTGAAAAAACAGACAAAGTAATATAAAATGTAGAGAAAGACCTCAACTTTCAAAAAAAATTACTTTCAAGTTTAAAAAAGTAAATTTTCTAACTGTAAAATCCATTTATTTATAAAAAAACGAGCAGAAAAACGTCAATAAACAATTATATTTCCTATTTAATTAATTATTGTCGCAGCGAAAATTCCTTTTAAATTTAACATTTCAAATGATCATTGAACATTATTATCATAAAAACAAAGCGAAAAATTTTTAAACAAATGCTTTTTAAAAATCTCTGTTTTTTACATGTTTAATTTCAATCGTTTTTTTCAAACTGTATTTAATTATATCTTTTTTCCAAATTAATATACTTCAATGTTTTTCTTTTAATATCAAATTTTTTAAATAATAGATATTTATTTATAAGTGCTAAAATCAGACGTCTTTTAGAAAATCTAGCATAACTGTTTTCAGTGCTTACAAGATTATTCAGATTTTTGCCAGCTTGATAATAATTGTAAAGAGAAGCGATCGCGATACACACCTATGCGTCAGGTACGAAAGAGAAGGGAGTACAAATGAAGGTGAAAAAGCAGGTGAGAAAGCCGCTGGCAGCTGCTTCTCCGCGCCGTCGCGCTGTGAGCCAGCGCGCATGCTCTTACTCTGTAGAAGCAGACGAGTTGACGTGTAGTAGTATCATGGTCCTTAATTCTTATCTCATGGAATAATTTTATTTTTAATTTTTATAATTTTTTGATTTAAAAAATTGCAAAAATATATAATAGTCAAAGAAGGTTTACGTGGAAAATCGCTAGAATTTTCATGAAAAACCAATTTAATGATAAAAAAAGCATGGGATATTCTGAACATATTGATCAACAACAATACCATATAAATGAAATATTTTCGTCGTCATAATTACTAATTAAAATTATAAATGAAACTTCGAGAATTCGCTTATTTCAACGGTAGCATTTGGAAAATCGTATGCATCTTTTCGGAAAATCTAGTTACAAAAAAAAGTTTTAAATAAATTTTTTAGATTAAACCATCATCTTTTAAGTACACAATGTTTAATAATTAAATTGTTTAATTTCTCAATGTTTAGTAGAAAGAATTAGTAAAAAAAACGACTTTTTATGTGGAAAATCGGTGATAATTCATTAAAAAATTATTACAAAAAAAAAAATTTCTTATATAATTTTAGATATCTTCATTTATAGCAAATTTTATATGAAATAATTTTTTCTACGGGTCATTGTATATTTACTATTTTAAAATTAAAAACTTGAAAATTGATGATGTTTAAAAGTAGTATTAGAAAAATTTGGTGTATTTCAAAAACTGATAAAAATATCAGAAAACTTTTTAAACAAATTTTGTAGGTAAATGCATTAGCTACAATTTTTGATTTAAACATTTTTCTGCACTTTCATTATTTAAACAATTAGAGTGAAAAAACAAATAAAAAAATTTTCGACCAATGTTTTTCCGGAAAATTGCTTACCTAAATTCGTAAACATTTTCTCATATTAAGCACAATCCTCTTAAATACCTAAATTTGAATTTTCAAATTTTTTGTACTTTTTGCAGCATTTTACGAATATTTTGTGTACTTTGACCACGCTAATAATTAAGAGTTTTTTATATGACACGATCTGAAAACACACTTTTAGGTCTCAATCAAAAACACAGAGCAGCAGCTGTGCTGTCAAGATCATATTCTTTGGATCTGACGGCTAAGGTGGAAAAGTGTCACAAAAAAAGAAACTCAGGATTGGATGGAGGAGGAAATGTTGAGAAGGTGAATTAAAAAGGGCGATTGGGAGTAGGACTAAGTGGATGGACCGAGAGTTTGGGGAGGTAAACTACTTTTTGACCCAATTGCTCACTGGGCATGGGTCAAGAGTGGGGTATCTACACAAGATTGGGAAGAGAGATACTGGAATATACGTGAGGTGGAGGATGATGAGGGTCATGTGTTTAGATGTTGGAAGAATAAGGAGGATTTAGAGAAGTTGGAGAGGAGGCTCGGGGTAACGGCGAGTTTTGAGGTGGGTTTGGTTGGTAGGTATCCTCTCGAGGGTGAGTCCAACACTGTTGGGTTCTGGATAAAGACCCATCGAACATGAGTTTCCCATTTCAGTCCGAAACAAAAAGAGCTCCTGAAAATTCTTTCGGACCGTGTATTGTATTAAACTTTTCCTTCACCCCATTCTAATGTATTGGTGTTAATGGAGTTATGTCAAAAAAAGTATATCTAGTCACAGATCAGATACATATACGAAAGCTTGACAAAGAACAGCAAAAAGCGAGTGAGATGGGTCCATCGTCCATATTTTAACAGGTTTGTCAAATTTAAGTAATATTTCCTTCAATTTATGATCATTGGTCAAACATTTTATAAATACTATTTTTAATCGCGATAGTATGGTAAATTCCAATTCAAAATATGCAATTCTAATAAGAAACTATTTAATACCAGCTAAAATGGTAATAAAAGATGTAAAATAGTGTAAGCTCCAGTTCTTAGTTAAATCTAACATTAATGAAAAATCAAAAAAATAAAAACACAGTATTAAATTATATTTTATTAAAATATTTCGCCTAAAATATTAATATAAACTAACGACAGTTAAACTGCACGTCAGGAAAAAAAGACCACCCCAAAAATTAGCAAAATTATCCAACTTTTTAAATCTAGCTTATTTTTGTTGTAATAAATGAATGATGTATTTATTCAATGGTGATTTTAGCATGCTATACGATATTTATACGGATTCCAATCAGAAAGTAAGCAACAATTAGAAAATTGGCGTCCTTGAGCAAAAAAAGTGCATTTATCACCGGATGCGAAACAAATTGTGAAAAATGTGTTTGAAACATTGAATAATCGAGGTTATAGTGTAACCGATGCAGCAGAAGAAACATGTAAGTTAACCAAAACCCCAATATCCACAGTAAAAGATATTATCAATAAGCCAATAAGTAAACGAAAAAAACCAAGTGACGTTAATAATACCAAATGTGTTGATGAAATACAAAAAGATATAATCCGACGAACGATATATGTCCTATACCAAGAACAAATGATACCAACCCTAGATTTTATAAAAAAAACGGTTACTTAAAGACGACACGGGAATTATTTGTAGCCGTACAAGTTTGTGAAGAATTATTTCTCAAATGGGATTTAAATATTGTATCATTAATAAAAGACAAGTGATAATGGAGTCATATCGTTTACGAATGTGGCGTTGTCATTACTTACAAGCTATTCAAAAATATAGAAGTGAAAACCTTTCAATTATCTACCTCGACGAGACATGGTATGACACCCATGATACTCCAACGAAGGGTTTTGTTGATTCATCGGGAAATTGCAAAACAAAAGCTCCATCAAATAGAGGACAAAGAATTACAATAATACATGCCGGATCAGGAACAGGTTGGGTTCTAAACGCTTTATTATTATCAGCAAAGAATATTAAAGATTCAAGTTTAGATTATCACGAAGATACGACAGCAGAACTTCTTGAAGATTGGTTTGAGAATTATTTATTGCCGAATATACCGGAAAAAAGTATAATTGTAATGGACAATGCAACTTATCATAGCCGTCAATTAAATAAAGTACCAAATAGCAACAACAATAAATGGGAAATTCAAAAGTATTTGTTAAAAAATGACTTTTATTTTGAAGAATCGTACACAAAACGTGATCTCTTACAAGTTGTAGCAGCGTTCGGTATTGAAAAAGAATACGTTTGTGCTACTATTGCTAAAAATATGGGCCACACAGTGTTACGGCTTCCCCCATACTATTGCATGTTCAATCCTATAGAACACATGTGGCATCAGCTAAAATCCAAAGTTATATCGGAAAACGTTTCACCCACATTAAACTCAAGTGTTATAGAGTTAATCAGAAATGTGACAAGTAATATTCCCATTGATAGCTGGAAATATTCGATTCAGCATGTTATTAAGGTTGAAGGTACATATCGAAATGTTAATGTAACTGTAGCACCCTTAGTTATTAATTTAAATGAAGACGATAGTGATACTGAACTACATTTAGATTAAATAGTTGTAAATAATGTAGAATTAGTTCATTTGTTTAATCGCAATTAATAAATAAAGTTAAAATTTGTTTTTAAAAAATTTCGTGATTTTTTTTACAAAATAAGTTTTAGTAAATGTTACCGAGTTTTATTTAAATCTATTTTGAAAACCGGATTACGGATCTGTTAATGTTTACTGTACAGTGAGAAATTTATAACCTTTCATTACTAATCCCCTAAGGTCAGGTACCGAGTCAACGAATTATTGTGAAACGTACTTTACAGTGTACTCGCTGTCCTACGTCTGAGGCAGGGTCAGGAAATGTAGTACAAGGATCGGGGTTTTAAAAATGGCCGAAAACATAAATAGAAACTTATAATAAAACTAAGAATATAAAACCATAACTCGCATGTTTTTAAATTGCAACAAGATGTTTATGCAAGAAACTGAGAAATGGCATAATTATTATTTTTATTTTAAATATTAATTTCTGTCATAAACACCTACATTACATTACATGGTTTCATGTTCGTATTTTTACTTTTAAAAAAAAAAAATTTATATAGGGTTTTTATTTATCCCTAATAAGGGAGATTGGCAAAATTTTATATAATTACCCCAAATCTAATAATGTATTTAATTAATTTAACATATTTTAGCCGGTATACCTATATTTTTTCAATGTAATTCTAATCAAAGATTCTAATCACTATTATATTTAAAGTTCATATTATTTATACGACACATTAAATCCCTAAAACTGTCATTGATATATGTCAAAATTATGGAGGGTAGAAGGAAGGAGAAAGAAGCAAATTGATGGCACCACAGTAGCAAGAGTAAGTATCACAGGTCGTTACAAATTGTAAAAAAGAAGAATTTGTTCTGTGATGGGCTATGTCAAAATGAATTGTTAGAGTAAGAAACGAAATTTACATTTGACTACGTAAATAGTTGAGATTTTAAATACTACATCATTTTTAACTACAAAAGTCACATAAGGACTGTGACTAACTTCACGTTGCCTTTTTACCCTTCTGCTACTCTCACGCCATTTACTATTTGCTGCTTACCGCTGGACAGTTTTTCGTCATTATTCTTATACAAGTCAGTCCTTCCTTCTATACTCCATAACCGAAATATAAACGATTATACAGACCTGCCACGGATAATCTCCTTGTTTTGCAACACCTCCTCCGACAACTCTAGCGTGAATCAAATCATTTATAGCGAACTGGTTATCTTTCCTAAAACCACACTTATCCGGAAGACTTTCTTCTATACGTACTGGTAGGTTGGAATGTCGTTCCACCTGTCAATTATTATTTATTTAAAGTATTATTTTCTTAAAAAATAATTTGACTAATAGATACCTTTACATCTTCGGCATCTAGGGAACATATAACTCCAACGTCCTCATTATGTTCACAGTTATGTTCACCCCAGTTCCAATGGGTACATTTGTTTAACTCAGTTTCATTGCCAAAGCAGGAAACTTGGTCCAACCAAATGGGTCCATACCCTAAAATATTTTTGGATCAATTGAAATAATGTAAACTATAAGTAAATTCTCAATCGACTAATTTTCTGGATATCTATCTATCTATCTTTTTTAGCTTTTTTTCAGATATCACTAGCACTAACATTTATCTAATTTACTGTACTAATTAAGTTTATGCCTCTGTAATTATAGGAATTTTTGTTATCTCCTTTTTTAAATATGGAGAGTATTATTCCAATTTCCCAATCTTTCGGTATTTGTTCCTCTTTTCAGATTTTATTAAAAAGTCGTAACAGCAATTTGTTTTCTTCGTCTCCCATATTTTTAACCATTTCTGATGGTAAACAGATTAGTTTAATTTCATCTACTAATTTTTCCATTTTCAGGAGTACTAGTGAAAATTAAAATTAAAATTGAGTGCCATAGTGAATTATATATAGTCAAACCTCAAAGCGAGAAAATATAAAAAATTGTGCAAAAGTGAAAGCAAATAGCAAAAAAACAGGTAAATAGGAACATAAACAATTTAAATGTTCCAATTAATACAGCAGAAAAATTCAAATATGAGCTATTTAAATGTACAGGGTGATACACGCAAGTGTGGCATCGTCCATGATCTATATTTTTAATGAAACACCCTGTTTGTTTTTATGATTTTAAAAACTCCTTAACAATACTATCTAAACGAACTATACCCTGTAGGGTCTATTATGAATTGTACAGGGTGAAATTTTGAAATTATTTATAGTTTTCTTCAAGATAGTAAATGCATAAAATAATTGTAATTGATTTTTTACATTAAAACTTTGTTTAAAGTTTTAGGTGAAATAGCCCGTATTTCTATAGTTATACTTTCTTTGAGGTCTGCAATGCCAGTTGGTTCTTGAGATAACCCCACAGAAAAAATCCAAAGGCATAAGGTCCGGCCATCTAGCTGGCCACTCGATAGTACCTCTTCGTCCAATCCATTTATTGGGGAAAATTTCTTCAAGTAATTTCTTAAAATTAAAGCATAATTGGGAGTTGCTCCGTCCTGCTGGAACTAAATATTTTCATCCAGTAGGTTCGGATCTCAGGAACAACTTCGTCTCTAATCATGCATAAATATTTTTCGGCTGTCAAATTTCTATCTACAAAAATAGGACCAATAATATGATCACCTATGATACCTGCCAAACGTTCAACTTTTGAGGATACTGAGTATGTGTCTCACGCATCCAATGAGAATTTTCCTCTGACCAATATCTACAGTTTTGTCTGTTTACTTCCCCGTTCAATGTGAATGTTGATTAATCGGAAAAAAGAATTGTACCAACAGCTATTTTATTTCTGTTCAATTTATTCATAATTCTTTTGCAGAAATCCATTCTACGATCTGGATCGTCTTCTATTAGTTCTTGCATAAAAGTCAATTTATATGGATGAAGTTTTTCTTTGTGGAATGAACAGTTGTGTGACTGATTATTTTGACGAGAAATTTGACGTGAACTTGACGTTGGATTCTCCACGACGCTTAACATATTATCCACTTTGACATAATCTTCAACAAAGTGCGGTTTTCTCTTTAATGGTTTGACATGTCCAAGTTCTCTAAATTGTGCAAGAATTTTAGACACAGTACCTTGTGAAATAATAGGCAACTGAGGATACCTCTGATTAAGTTTGCCACTTCAACTTGACTTCTGCAATTATCGCCCTAACCAATCATCATTAAAATTTCAATCCGGTAAGTCTCAGTTAAATATTTCATTATTACTTCGCAAGATATTAGTTTTTGATTAAGAATTGACAACTACGATATTTAAATGTCAACACATCAACAACTGACAGACATTATTTGTCGATTTAGTTTAATTATATTGGCATAGTTACCTATACAGTTTTTACCTATTCGAGATAAAAAATTTAAACAAAACCCAAAATATTGATACTTAGTGAAGAAATTTGAAGTCTGCTTCAAGCTAATTAAAAATAAAACCATTATTTATTTTCACAATTTTATGTATTTACTATCTTGAACAAAATTATAAATAATTTCAAAATTTTACCCTGATAGACATGGTAGAGTTCATTGAGATCGTATTGTTAAAGAGCTTTTAAAATCATAAAAAACATACAGGGTGTTTCATTAAAAATATAGATCATGAAAGTGGTTTCCACACAGTATTAAAATTCCGGTGAGCCACTACCTATCTACTGTAAAATACGTAATGATTGGTTTAAAAACTCAAAAATTCTCACGTTTAACAGGTCAGCTGAAAAGTCCCCGGTCTGACCTATAGATGACAACACTAGAATTAAATCCATTTCATTTTTAGATAGTATCAACCTTCAAAAGATTCGTGTAAAAATTTGACAGCTGTCTGACTATTAGTTTGTGAGATATTGCATTTTTAGTGAAGCAACTTTTGTTATTTTCAAAAAGATGTAAAAAAAAGAATTTCGTGTGCTTATTAAATATTGTTATTTGAAAGGAAAAAATACAGTTGAAGCAAAAGCTTGGCTTGATAATGAGTTTCCGGACTCTGCGCCAGGAAAATCAACAATCATTGACTGGTACGCAAAATTCAAGCGAGGTGAAATGAGCACCGAAGACGGTGAACGCAGTGGACGCCCAAAAGAGGTGGTTACCGACGAAAATATCAAAAAAATCCACAAAATTAATTTGAGTGACCGTAAAGTGAATATGATCGAGATAGCTGACACTCTAAAGATATCTAAGGAACGTGTTGGACATATCGTTCACGAATATTTGGGTATGCGGAAGCTCTGTGCGAAATGGGTGCCGCGCGTGCTCACAATCGACCAAAAACAGCAACGAATTGATGATTCTGAGCAGTGTTTGCAGCTGTTAAGTCGTAATAAACCCGATTTTTTGCGTCGATATGTGACTATGGATGAAACTTGGCCTCATCACTACACGCCTGAGTCCAATCGACAGTCAGCTGAGTGGACTGCGGCCGGTGAACCGCCACCAAAGCGTGGAAAGACTCAACCGTCAGCTGGCAAAGTTATGGTCTCAGTTTTTTGGGATACACATGGTATATTGTTCATCGACTATTTGGAAAAGGGAAAAACAATCAACAGCGACTATTACTGTGCATTATTGGAGTTATTGAAGACCGAAATCGCGAAAAAACGGCCCCATATGAAGAAGAAAAAAGTGTTGTTTCATCAAGACAATGCACCGTGTCACAAATCATCGAAAACGATGGCAAAATTGCATGAATTGGGTTTCGAATTGCTTCCTCACCCACCGTTTTCTCCAGATCTAGCCCCCAGCGACTTTTTCCTTTTCTCTGACCTGAAGAGAATGCTCGCGGGAAAAAAATTTGGCTCTGATACTGAGGTAATCGCCGAAACTGAAGCCTATTTTGAGGACAAACCGAAGGAGTACTACAAAAATGGTATCGAAAAGTTGGAAGGTCGCTATAATCGCTGTATCGCCCTTGAAGGCAACTATGTTGAATAAAAAAATGAATTTTGTCAAAATATTGTGTTTTACTATGGTAGACCGGGGACTTTTCAGCCGACCTATTAAACAACAAAAATTGTTTTGAATAGATTGAACAGATAAAAAACCAACCATCAATCTCTTATTCATAATAAAGTTATTGATATAAGAATTATTCCAACTACAGTTCAAAAACTACAAAAGCATTTTAAAAATGTAATTAGATGAAACTTACCAGCTCCAAAGAAACCTTCTTTTTTGACAATACTATTTCCTTTATATCCCAAAGATTTGCAAACAACCTTAGCAGCATCTTCATTAAAATCGTCATCGCACACTGTGCCCCATATCCCATTATGCCTAATTTCCAATCTTCCTTCTCCAGCATAACTTCCCCCAACTAAACGCAACTCAGTCGGGGACTAGAAAAGTAAATTAATTAATTATTTTACCAAAATATTGGTAGAATTACCTCGCAATGTTGAACTGCTTCATCGGACTCGTCAGCACAATCATCTACGCCGTCACAAACAAAGTCAACTGGGATACACTCGTTGCCAGAATCGCACTTCCATGAATTATCACCACAATGTTCTTGCGGCGTTTTACAAACCACCCCAGCTATTTCTTGATCTCTGCAGTTATGAATTCCCCAACCAGGAAAGCTACAATCTATTATAGACGATTCGTTGCCGATGCAATTTAGATCATCGATCATGTACATCGTATTGCTTTCTTTTAGGTCTTTAGCGAATTGCGATTGGCCTTTTATTTCGGCAGCTCCCAAAGAAAATCCTAGTTCTCTGCAAATAACGTTGGCATCGACTATACTGAAATCGTCGTCGCAAATATATCCAGTACTGTTAAACGCTGAAAATGTTTTTTTTTTATTTTTATTATTTTAAAACATCGCAAATGTGAAGGTCCAGGAGAAATAGCAGTTCAAAATGGTCAAATAAATAAATGTTTTCTTACAACAAACTAATGACATAGACAAAATCGTCTATGGACTAGTTTAGTAGGATCATATTAATCAAAATGGATAAGATACCTACTTACTTATATTGGTATTCATTTTGCAAGTAATTTTTCTCATTTCGTAAAATTTAGCAATAAATAATAAGTAAGTTTTAAACGTAGCGCCAACTAATAACCAATAATGAAGTGTGTTTAAAAGTCAACGTTGTCACATTTTAGCTACGTTCGTTTCAAGTATTCTCAAAAAACTTGCGGCACAAAACACCGTGTTCTGTGACTAACTGATTGTACCAGTTGACAGATATATGACAGGAGAGAAAATCGTGTTTATCTGTAATAAACAAACAAGACTCCTATTCTTGACGGTGATAGAATAGAACAGCCAATAGAATGTGGGTGTGGTTCTATTGAAAATGCCAATACCGTATTCTTGAAATTCGTTCTCTCACTGTACCGATAGAAGGGTTGCTCCCCGAGAGAACAATTACTTCTATTGGTTATTTTTGAAGGAACCGCTTTAACACCAAGATAAGGTGTTAGGGATTTTTATTTTCGAACCAAAAATAGTAAAGAAGTAATTTCTTTCATAAACCAAACACAACCAAACAACAAATTAAACTAACGAAAATGACAGAATATTTTGTTTAGTGTTTTACTCCTTATTTGATAAAGTGTCAATCAGAGAACAAAAATATCGATATGTTTATCTCTTTTTAATGACAACAAATAAGAGAGAGAGATAAGTTTCTCGGTTAATATTAAAGCATATCGACAACATCGCAAATTTTCTACCAATCTTATTGAAACACGTCACTTACCACTTATGACGTATGTAACCATTAAACTTAAATTTCAAAAGCCGATTATGGCTAGAGGACTAATTTTATAAAAATTTTATTTGTACAGTTGAACCACTAAAAACCTATTTTATAAGATGCAAATATAAAAAAAAATCACTAAACTAGTCCATTAGGGGGTTTTTAAGGGTGAAAATGGTTTTTTTTACGATTTGTGACTAAAGAATGCATCTTACTGGAGAAAGTCAAAGAAAAAGTTGTTGAAAATAAAAAAATCTACAACTTATGTGATAATCATTTTTGCCCTAACCTTAAAAATTTACGAAAAAAATCCAAAAAACCGATTTTTTGGTTTTTAATTTTTTTCTTTTAAAAAAATGGTTCCATTGAGCTGAAAGTTTGATCAAATATACTTTGTGCTATTCTAAAAATTCTGTATTTTTTTAATTAAAAATATTCAGCCGTAATAATAAAATTTCACTTAAAAGAAAACTGATAATTTTCAATCACCATTTTGAAAGATTATTTTTATTAAAAAAGGTTCTCTGACAGCTCATTTTTTTTCGTTTATTCGTCTATTTTAAAGAAATGAATTAAAAAATATGTAGTTTAATTGAAAAAACTGAAGAAAAATTGAAAATAAACAAATTATTGACAAAAATAAAAACGATGTAACGTTACATAATTTACGATATCAAAGAGTTATAAAACAGCCACAATAAAATCAAATTTCAAATTAGAAAAATTTGCCACTATTAGATATTTACTAGTTTAGTGCAGTCGAATTACCTTTTTTTCATGACTTAAGTCCGAATTGAGGTAGCTAAGTGGAAAGGGATAGGTTTGATAATTAAAAATCAAAAGGCAACCATCCAAGATCTTAGATGCGTGCAAGGGATGCGTGGTAGGGGTGGAAAGGGGCTGCAATTTGCAGCGTAAATACGCATTTTATTGAAAAAAGTTAAATGGAAAAGTTGTAGATAATAAAAAAATCGACAACTTTTGTCTGAAACATTTTTTCACATAACCTAAAAATAAAGGCTAAAAAAGCGAAAAACCATAATTTTCGTTTTTTATTTCTTACTCAGCGAAAAATCAATATTTTGTTATGAAATTCAGTACAGTGATAGCTTTTTGTATCCCAAAAAAGTAGAATTTATTTTTTTACGATAACTCAATTTTTTTCCGACATATTAACGATTTTCGAAAAAAAGACCTCATTTTGTAACGGCTCCCAAGGTCCGAATTTTTATTTTAGACGCCTCTTGAAGGTCTCATTTTTTTCGTAATGACTTTAATTTTCATATACAATAGTAAAAAAATACTACTCCTAGCAAAAAAAATCGTTTAAAGTCGAAAAAACTAAAAAATTCATAATTTTTCACGCGTATCTTTTTCCTACCCTTCTACACGTTAAATAACTCTCAAAAATATTTATCACACCTTATTGCAGTTTGTAGGATTAAAATAAAGGAAATTATGGACGTCTATATTGAATAAAAAAATTTAAAAAAATCATTCCACTGATTGTCATAACTTAGTTATTTAGTAGCTTTGTATAAAAAAAAAAATTAGTAGTTATATTTTAAAAAAAAATGTACATAAAAAACTTTTGGAAAGAAATAATGTTTTCTTGATTCAATTTCAATAAGAATGGTAAAAATATTGTAAAAAAATAAAAATAAATAATTAAAAATACAAATTAAAAAAATGATTTAACGAATATGGATATTACCTACCTAGTTATAATTATATCAAAATATTTTGATTGATAGTATTATTAATAATTATAAATACTTAATAATCATTTATGTTTTTTTTTTTAATTTCTTGGATAGGTATTAGGTTATACTTTAGAAAATTATTTAAATCACTTTGATTTTCATTTCTAAAGTTTCGTTTCTATGATTTGGATTTTCCTCAAAGATTAATATAAAATTTGCATCGTTTACAATACAGAGAATATTTTTTTAAACATAAAATGGTATAAAAAAATTAAAATTTAAATAAATAATAACAATTTTTCCACGTAAATAATAATCCGTTGCAATGAGTTCATTATCCAGCCATGTTTGGAGCTAGTAATAAACTCTGTAACAATGCTGTTCTGCTGCTCCAGCTGTTTGTGGCAATTTTTCCAATTTTATTTTATTGTGGCTGTTTTATAACTTTGATATCTTAAATCATGTAACGTTACATAGTTGTCTTTAAGTTATACAGTGATGCCATGATACAAAGTATAATGAAAAATGTCAATAATTTGTTTATTTTCAATTTTTCTTCAGTTTTTTCAATTAAACTATATATTTTTACTTATTTTCTTCAAAATAGACAAAAAAACGATAAAAATGAGCCGTCAGAGAACCTTTTTTGATGACAATTTAATTCGCGTATAAAAAATCCCATAAGCCGCGTGATTTTGTCATTATGACAGCGAAAAAAGTTTGCCCTAACTTTTCCAGCGGCAATAACGAACATAACTTTTGAAAGCATGACAACCAGCATTGTAAACAAATTTTTTATGACGTTACGTCAATTTTTCTCAAACTTGCCTTGTCAGAAAAGTTTACGAACCATTCTAATCGAGCTGCCGCTGTAACTGAATTGTCTAGAAGTGGTATAGATGAACAAAAACTTGTGAAAATTACGGGACATAGTAACCCATCATCATTAAAACCGTACCTTCAGTTAGATGAAGAACATCATAGAGAAATCATTGGTTCCATTCAAACTACCATCCAGGAAACAGTTACTACCACCGCTCAAAATACTAGCATGCAGCAAAATATTAACAAAAGACAAGCTTCTGAAAATCAAGCTATTTTTAATAATTGTGCTTTTAACAATTGTACTTTTCCGTTAAATTAAATAAACTAATTTACATCTCATTTTTTAATTTATTGATTTAGATATTCATTAAATTGTCTTACCGAATTACACTCTAGCTCTTTTTTTTTGTCGAAGTAAACTTGACATGTATCAATAAGAATTTTGTTGCCATTAGGTAATTCAACTCAAAAACTGCCAGAAAAAATGTTTCAAAATGGTGATTGAAAATTATCAATTTCTTTTAAGAGAAATTTTATTATAACGGTTAAATATTTCTTAATGACAAAAAAATACAGTAATTTTATTATGGCACAAAGTAAATTTGATCAAACTTCGAACTATTTTTGTAAAAGAAAAAAATTAAAAACCAAAAAATCGGTTTTTTGGATTTTTTTCGGAAATTTTTGAGGTTATGGCTAAAATGATTATTACATTAGTTGTAGATTTTTTTATTTCCAACAACTGTTTCATTTGACTTTTTTCAAAAGGATGCATTCTTTAGTCACAAATCGCAAAAAACCATTTCCACCCCTAAAAACCCCCTAATAGACGATTTTGGTTCGGAATGTTTTTTTTTAATCAGTTATGATGTCTTTGAATAAATTGTGCTATTAGTTTGCTGTAAGAAAATATTTATTTTTTCAAATCAAGTAACACAACTAGACTATGAATGTTAATAAGAATAGACAAAATATCTTTTTACCGGTAACTTCCACGCGTCCTTCATTTTTTTGGTTGGATCCCACCAGTTTAATCTTGTATCCAAACTTTTCGGGTCCACAATGTTTCTCATCTTCTCTATCATCGCAATCGGTGTATCCATCGCACAAATGATCTTTCACTAAACATTTCTTATTGCTACATTCGAAATATTTAGAAGTATCCGAACAATCTATAGACCCAGCAATTAATTCATAATAATCATGGGAATGGTGTGCTTGTAATGCACCTGACATGCCTATATTTTTATCTGATAGGAAGCAGGTTCTGTCCGATTTTCTGTAAGTGAATGATCTGCATGTAAATTTTTTGTTTTGTATGCAAAGTACAGCGCAAGTCGAATGGGTTACGTTGATGAAACGTTGGTTTTCTGGCACTACAAGCTTTGAATTATTGGTTCTTGCAAATCTTTTTGTATATTCTTGACAGTTCAATTCATCTTTCCCATCCAAACAATCCTAAGCAAAGGATTTATTTAATATAATACTAAAAATACAGTGAAGGGGCTTAAGATAATTTTTTGGATTAGAAAACAGTTGGATTTTCAGAACACCTTTTATTGACACCTCATCTGCTAAAGAAGAATAAAGTTCAAAAGTTTCAACTGCACTTGGACCACATTAAGTCCATTGTATTTCCTCCCGTATCAATACCTTAATTTATCCCCCTACAGATTTAAAAGAATCGACGACATCCTTGAGAGTTGTTTCATAATTTTGTCTAACAAATATTTACCTTAATTCCATCGCAAACAGAGGTTAGAGAAAAACAATGATTTGGAGAACAGTGGAAAGATTCTTCATCGCAACTTTTTGTTAACCTTTCTTGAACTGCAATTACATCTTCTGGTTCTATTTCGACTGGATCACCATTGACATAAGTAAAGACGTAATCCGTTTCTCCTAAATCATTGGTATCTTTGGTTAGGAATGGAGGAGGATGAACACTTCTCGCTGTTGTCGCTGTAATTTTGTTTGGGTCATAAATATCATCATGGTTCAAAGGGGTTTGCTTAACATCGACTCTTTTAATATACCCTGTGCTTCCTGTAATAGATTAATGCATTAAAAGTGTCCAATAACTTCTGTTTATTATTACCTCTATCATTATCTCTAATACCTTGTTGATTATAATCATATGTTTTCTCTGTTGTAAACCTAATGTTTCCTGAAGCAGTTAGAAATATATAGTTGGTGCAAAACACGTGCAAAACACATTTGATTCACGTCACCAATTTCGTCTTAATAATATAAAACTTTTACTTACCATGTCCAGCATTTTGACCAAACTTTTGATAATTGTTTTCATACTGCCTCTGCCAGTGATCATCATGATTAGTGTCGCTGGTGTCTACATCTATTTGAGACAGTTCACACTTGACATTATGTGGAAAATCACACATTCCTGTTTTCTCATTGAAAAGAGTACCAGCAGCACAGTCCATCACAAATGTTTGACCACTGCCACAACTCAAATACTTCTTGCAATCTGTAGGATGCTTTTGTAAACCGACAGTACCGGTTGGACATACTGGTTGCGGGTTAACTGAAGGTCGTTTTGTAACTGGAGTTACTGTTTGTCGACAATTTACATCATTAACGTTACAAACCTTACCATAATTGGTTTGTTGGCCTTGTTGATCATGTCCACAATTTGGTTTTGACAGATCACAAGTAAACTGAGAGCCATGCCCTGGCTGGTAAGATTGAGAAGAATCAGTTTGTGTAACAGTATGTGATTGAATTGTAGATTGTCCTCCGCTTAAATCAGTTTCAGATTCACCATAAGTTGAAGAAGAATACTGATTTTGCCCTTGATTATATGTAGGTCTTTGTTGACCGAATCCACAATTTTTAGTAGCTGGATTGCATCCCTGTGTAACAGTATGTGATGGAATAGCAGATTGTCCTCCGCTTAAATCAGTTCCAGATTGTCCGTAAGTTGCTGTTGGATACTGACTTTGACCTTGATTGTATCTAGGCCTTTGTTGACCGAATTCACAATTTTTAGTAGCTGGATTGCATCCCTGTGTAAGAGTATCCGTTTGAATAGTGGACTGGCCTTCACTTAAATCAGTTCCAGATTGTCCATAAGTTGAAGAAGAATACTGATTTTGCCCTTTATTATAAGTAGGTCTTTGTTGGCCGAGTCCACAATTTTGATAAGCTGGATTACATTTTTGTGTAACAGAAGATTGTCCTCCACTTAAATTAGTTTCAGATTCTCCATAAGTTGAAGTAGAATACTGATTTTGCCCTTGATTATAAGTAGGTCTTTGTTGACCGAATCCACAATTTTTAGTAGCTGGATTGCATCCCTGTGTAACAGTATGTGATTGAATAGAAGATTGTCCTCGGCTTAAACCAGTTTCAGATTGTCCATAAGTTGATGTTGGATACTGACTTTGACCTTGATTGTATCTAGGTCTATGTTGACCGAATTCACAATTTTTAGTAGCTGGATTACATCCCTGTGTAAGAGTATCCGTTTGAATAGTGGACTGACCTTCACTTAAATCACTTCCAGATTGTTCATAAGTTGATGTAGGGTACTGGTTTTGTCCTTGATTAAACGTAGGTCTTTGTTGATTGAATCCACAATTTTGATAAGTTGGATTACATCCTTGAGTAACAGTATGCGTTTGAACAGAAGATTGCCCGTTTCCTAAATCATTTCCAGATTCCCCAAAAGTGGAAGTAGAGTACTGGACATAAGTAGGACTTTTTTGTCCACAATTTTTATACGCTGGATTACATCCCCGTATTATATTATGATTTTGAATAGTTGAGGAAGCTGGATATTGGTTTTGTTCTTGATTATCGTATGTTCTTTGACCATATCCACAACTTTTTGTTGCCGGATTACAATGTTGTCTGTTAGTTTGAGAAAATCTGTCAGTGTTTCGTTGATTTAATTCATTAGAATATGATTGAGTGTGTATTGTTCTTACATCAAGTGAATTTTCTCCATTAAAACATGTAGTTTGATCAGGATAATTACACATATTTTTTTGCATGTCAAATAAAGTGCCAGGTGCACAGTCCATCTTGTTTTCTTGACCATTGTTACAATTAATGAACTTGGAACAATCAAAATAATCAGGTATTATCCCCGAAAAACCTTCAGGGCAAGTGGCTTGCTGAATCGACTTTTCAACTCTTATATTTTCCAAACTGTTTGATCTAGGCCCTAAAATCGCTACATTTGTAATTCATAAGATAGAATCGGAATTTACTTACCTGTAACGCATTCGACCTTATCGGGGAAATCACATTCTAACGATTTTGGGTTAAATAAGGTACCCGGTGCACAATTTTGTACAGTTCCTCTTCCTTTCCAACAATTTAAGAACTGGTTACAAGAAGCAGAATATATGAACTGCCCAGTAGCTCCTGATGGACATTTCGAATATATTTCCAAAGTTTTAGCTTCTATTTTTCTCTTAATAATGGTTCTGTTTGGTGTGGTGGACTGGCCAACGTCAATTTCTAAAATTGAACTACATAATTCTAAAAGAATATGTTAATAATACACTCGATACTTACTCGTATGACTTTTGGTTTGCAAAACATTCTGATAATTCTCATGGCGTTGACCATTAAAAACTGGATACACACTTTTAATTTGATCAGATTTAGTAACGACATACTTAGCACCTGGACTATCAGGTCTATTATGGACCACCACTCTGCTATAATTTTGTAAAGTGTATGGAGAGTCATTTTTTCTAATTGTAGTTTTAATGCCGGTGGTGTACGCAGGACGAGGTAAATCTTGTATTGGTAAGATTATCTTCAACGACAAATATATACTAAGTGACATAAAAATCCTAGTTTACACCTAGTTTAAATGATTTTATTTTAATTAAATTTGGTGAATTTATTTATTTTACTTAAATAAACAATTGATTAAATTTTCAGAATTATTAGTTGAAGATTCCGGTTTTTATACTGCTTTTTTAAAAAAAATAAATATTGTAGCCGTAGTAAAGATCCAAATTTTGCGTATTTTGGTTCTTGACATTCTTTACGATTGGTTACGATGCCTAGGGTACGGCCCCAGCAAACACAAATGTATATGCTACATAAAAATACAGGGTGTTTCTTAAGTAATCTAAAATATTATATGGGGCACTTCGTTACTCAATTTTAAGACGAAAAGTTCATATAAACATGTGTAATAGGTGTTGTCGTTATGAGATACAGGGTGTTGAATTTATTGTAATACGTCAGTTCTGATTGTACGTGAAATTAATTTTTCCCGGTGACGCTACTGGTTTTTAGAAGTAATACGCAAAAACATGCTTATTCTAAGTGGCCTTTGAAATAATGTTGACAAGTATCAAATTTGAAAACCAACGCAAAAATCGTACATTTTTATTTGATTGACTCTGTGTTTAGTTAATAACTATGCCAGTGTTTACTAATGTTGAAATGGCTAATATACATTTTTTGTACGGATTAGCGAATGGTAATGCCTTAGAAGCTAGACGTACGTATGCCCAGCGTTATCCAAATAATCGTTTACCATGTTCAGATACGTTTACTAAGTTACATATTCGTTTACAAGAAACTGGAACTTTTGCTAAATCGAAGAATATTATTGGACGACCCAGAACTGTGAGAAATTCCCAATTGGAAAACCAGATTCTTCAAATTATTGACCAACATCCAGAAACGAGTACAAGAAAAGTTGCAGATGAAGTAAATGTTAGTAACAATACTATTTGGAATATTCTAAAAGATAATTTATTGTATCCATATCACGTTCAACGTGTTCAAAATTTGTTACCTACTGACTATCCATTACGCATACAGTATTGTCAATGGATTTTACGTGAAATCGCGAACAATCCGAATTTTGTGGTCAATATTCTATTTACGGATGAAGCCAACTTTTCTAGACATGGGATTATGAATTTTCATATGGGAATTTTCATGGGCAGATGTAAATCCACATACCATAAGTGTAAAACGATTTCAACAAACATTTTCGGTCAATGTTTGGCTTGGCATCATCGATGATTATTTAATTGGACCATTTTTCTTTCCTGTACGGTTAACCGATGAGACATACCTTCTAGAAAATGAACTTCCACTTCTTTTGGAAGATGTACCTATTATTATTAGAAGGCGCATGTGGTTCATGCATGACGGAGCTCCTCCACATTTTTCAGTGATTGTACGCGAGTTTTTAAATAATGTTTTTCCAGGCCATTGGATCGGACGAGGATCTCCACACCCGTGGCCCCCTAGATCACCTGGACACAATCCTCTGGATTTTTGTGTGTGTGGGGATATTTGAAATCGCTTGTTTACACAACACTGATATTAAACGTACAAGATCTTCAAAATCGTATCATAGACGGCTGTAATGTTATTCGTAACAATCCTGGTATCTTCGAACGTATTCGACAATCCATTAGACATCGAGCCGATTCTTGCATTTTAGCTGGAGGTGGACATTTTGAACATTTGCTCTGAAATGTATTATTTTTTCTTTATGTTCAACACATGTTGCTTGTAATAAAATAATAAAAAAATATAAATCAGTAGCGTCACCAAGAAAAATTAATTTCACGTACAACACCCTGTATCTCATAAACGACAACACCTATTACACATGTTTATATGAACTTTTCGTCTTAAAATTGAGTAACGAAGCGCCCCATATAATATTTTAGATTACTTAAGAAACACCCTGTATATAACAGAGAAAGAAAGATTTTTATATAAAACTTTTATATATTTTTTACGTAGTATTTATGTAACAAAATCTATATAAACTTTGTTATATATTCTCAATATTGACATTATAAAATATTTTATATATTAGATATATCTAATGGATTATGTATCCATGATGTAAATTCTGCTACATAAATAGAAGAACAAAACTATATATATTTAATACGTAAAATTTGCTACATAAAATATTTTATGTATATATTACGTAAAAGCTACATAAAATAATTTATAAATTTCGCCTCGTCTAATACGTCTTACAAAAAAGAAGAAAGTACGCAAAGAGCAAGGAGCTCTGGACGCCCCCGTAGAACAACAGACTGTGAAGATCGCCCTAAGATTATTGGCATTAGGAGACAGTTTCTGCACTACCAGGTCCATTGCAAATGAATGGTTTGCAGAACACGGAAGACCTATTGGCATGCGACGTGTTTACCGACGAATAAGACGTTTTGGCCTGTTTTCATACCGACCACACTGGGTCCTCCCTTTAACTCCAGAACACCGACGTAATCGCCTTGAGTGGGGCAGACAACGGTCACTCTGGGATCAGGAATGGAACAGTATTGTCTTTAGTGACGAGTCTCGATTTTGTTTAGGCATCCACGATGGTTGAGCGTGGAGAAAGAAGAAATCCACGGTTTTTTGTTGAAAGGCATGTTCATCAAACTGTTGGAGTTATGGTTTAGGGTTTGGGGTTATGGTTCGAGATCACCTTTAATCTTCATCAGAGTTAACATGAACGCGCAGCGTTATATCCAAGAAGTTTTAGAACCCCATCTTTTACCCTACCTTGATACCCTGCCAAATCCAACTTTACAACAAGATAATGCCCGACCACATGTCGCAAGAGTCACAATAGACTTCTTTCAACATAATGATGTCACATTGTTATCTTGGCCACCAAGATCTCACGACTTATCCCCAATTGAGCACGTGTGGGATATGATGGGTAGGAGATTGCTCTTTTTGCAACGTCCACCTCAAAATCTAGAAGAACTTCGAGAGGAGTTGGTGGTTGCCTGGAATGAGATACCACAGGAGGACACATTGACCACCTGATCAGAAGCATGCTTTAAAGCAATGCAATTATTTTGATATTTTTATCATTTACTTATTATGCTTCAGTAAGTAGTTAGGTATATAAAATTTTATAAAAATAAAATCATTTAAACTGGGTGGATTTTTATGTCACTTAGTATATTTAATTAGTAACTTTCAAAAGTCTACAAATTGTCTTTCACTTTTAGTTTAATTGTTTACTCTCATAATTTACTTTATTATCTTAGAACTTTGGTAGAAATTAAAAATATTTCTGAAGGGACACTTGTATAAATTTTACAGAAAAGAAATTATTGCTACAAACAAAATAATTGGTACTTACAGTGTCACATATTTGAAAAATAAACAAAATAAAAATAGCTTTACACCAGATGACCACGTCAGGCATATTTCTACAACGCTTGTAAATAGGTACTGGTAACGTATGTTGTTTGTTTTAAAGAAGTAACTATCTTATCAAAGTACAAGGAATAAGAGGTCAAGCCATAAATTAGCCAAATGAGATTATCTAGTTTGTTTTTTTTAGAATCCGCGTTGTCTACTATGTAATTGTAATCAATTTTTAATTCTTTGTAAATTAATTATTTTCGGTAAATCCACTTACAAACAAACAAGTCTGACAATACGAATTGAAGGTAATTCAGACGCTTGTTACAAAAAATTAGCTCTATTAACATCTAAGCTTTAAATATTGTTATGTCTTATTACTTCCATACTTGGTCTAGCCTTATAACTACCTAAACAACATCAGGTACCTAGATATAGAATCTGACGATGCTAATCTTAACGAAACGGCTATCAATGTGATTAAAAATGTAATAGAGTTTTTTATTATTCTTAAAAACATAGTCCACCATCATCAACTATGTCCTATAAATTTGGATTTTATTTTATTAAATAATTATTTAGCACTTACAAACCAAAGAAACTACAAAGACAAAGAAAATTGCCGAGAATAGCATGTATAAATCAAAGATTTAATGAATCAAGGATTTCAAAAAAAGCAGTATAAAAACACAACAATAAACTAAAACAACAAACGAGCTTTTTTTAAATTTTTTTAACCAATTAAACCTGTTTTTTGTAGCTTAGTAATGAGTAATGAGATGGCAATCACAAAGTTTTACTGATAAGTAAAAAAACAGGAATTCATTATACTATTTGTAAAAGTAAGATACCTAGGGATATAAAGTTGAGAAAATTAGACAAGTTTACACAAAACTGATGCAATTTAATGGTCAATTATATGAATCAAAATTGTTAAGTATAACTGGATTTTACTTATATTAGGCATACTAGAGGTACCAATTTATTTTTCTCTTTGTACTTAATAAAATTAATACTATTAAATAAATAATGATTAGGGTAAATACTGATAAGAGTACATAATAATTAGCATGTATATTTACATCAATAAATTATTTTTTCTGTTTATAAACATAAAGGATACCTCTTGCTACAAACTCATAAAGCACATTCTACTCAACACACGATCGTATTGTGTGTTGTCTACCTAGTAGACATTGTCGTGTTCGTATGAAACTTGTGGTTCTTTTAAATCATTTTAAATAACGCAGAGAAAAATATATTCATTGTTTACTGAAACCTATAAATGATTTTAACTTATGTAGTTAGCTCGGAATACGACACTAATATCTGGAGCCAGTAAACCTTCCTTATTACTTTATGTTCTACGAAAAATACTAATAGTTTTGAAACGAAGCCTAACCTAACACTGAAGATTATTTAAATTCTGAAATGGGTTATAAGGTCCCTTTACTACAAATACACTTCAATCTACCCCGAAAAATGTTAGACCACTTAGGTGCTAATTTGATCCTCTCTTTTGTTTCCATAGAATATTTATCCAGAATGTGAAATAATGATGTCTTTTGCATCATTATTAATTCCTTCTATAAATTTTCCTTTAAACATAATTTAATGAAACAGACAAAAAGGAGTAAAAATAAAAGATTTTTATGTATAAATTCTTTTATTGAATAAGAAAAACATTCTATAACATAACAGAAATCAAACAATATCAACCCGTTTACATGGATAGATAGGAAATAAAAAACACTTAACAGATTTTTTTTAATAATCCTAAAAAAAGAAACTACTTACATTCAAAATAAAAAATATTTTTAGATTACTACATTTTTATATTAAAAAAAAATAAACAGCTATGATTCTTCAGCTCCAGTCGTTTTTTTAATATTCTGTATAGACAAACAAAGGATCAACCAGAACTAATGTGAAGAATTATATAACGTTAAGTAAACAGAAAAAACTTTTAACTTATAATCTAATTTAACAAAAATAATCAGACTCTAACAGATACAAAAACTTAATAATATGATGAATTTTAAAACAATACTGTTAGTTTAATGATAGTATCTTTCATGATAATCTCTGGTAGATTCAGAATTAAATTCACGCTCACAATAATGACATGAATAATAATTTTTTTCTGCATGTTTAGCAATTTTATGCTGTTCCATGTGTTCTACTTCTCTAAATATTCTATTGCAGTAAAGGCATGTAACAGTAAGATGTTCTTCTCTATCATGGGCATCTCTATCCTCCTTAAATGCAAACAATTCATCACAATACTGGCATAAAAAAGAATGTACAGCATCGCAATGTTGTTCCATGTGTTCTACTTCTCTAAATATTTTATCACAGTAGAGGCATTCAACAGTAAGATGTTCTTCTCTATCATGGGCATCTCTATCCTCCTTAAATGCAAATAATTCACCACAATACTGGCATGGAAAAGAATGTACATCATCGCAATGTTGTTCCATGTGTTCTACTTCTCTAAATATTTTATTACAGTAGAGGCATTCAACAGTAAGATGTTCTTTTCTATCATGGGCAGCTCTATCCTTCTTAAATGCAAACAATTCATCACAATACTGGCATGGAAAAGAATGTACAGCATCGCAATGTTGTTCCATGTGTTCTACTTCTCTAAATATTTTATCACAGTAGAGGCATTCAACAGTAAGATGTTCTTCTCTATCATGGGCATCTCTTTCCTCCTTAAATGCAAACAATTCATCACAATACTGGCATGGAAAAGAATGTACAGCATCGCAATGTTGTTCCATGTGTTCTACTTCTCTAAATATTTTATCACAGTAGAGGCATTCAACAATAAGATGTTTTTTTCTATCATGGGCATCTCTATCCTCCTTAAATGCAAATAACTCCCCACAATACTGGCATGAAAAAGAATGTACATCATCGCAATGTTGTTCCATGTGTTCCACTTCTCTAAATTGTCTATCGCAGTAGAGGCATGTAACAGTTAAATTACTTTTTGACCTATTCATATTATTCAATCTATAATTAACCTATAAAAAATAGTTAGTTACAAATACATATATTATATTGTAGCCAGAGAGTTAAAGTGTAAAATGACTACCCAGATTATAATCTGGCCACAGCATTGTCAAAAGCTGAATTTAACGTAATTTTTTACATTACAGCTACTACATTCCGCCACTTACGAAGTAGCCAACGGATTTTTAGCCATATTTTATAGCTTCTTAAACAATTTATTCTTTAACCGGCTTTTTACCTTTCAAGTTTCTTAACAATTTTTATTCATTAATTTATTTATTTATAATTAATCAGAAATTTCTTATTGGATTCCAATATATGAAGATTGATATAAAACATTTTATCAAACTAGCTTGATAAAATTCAGTTCAGAAAAGAGAGGTTAAGATGACGGATTGAAGATGTGGCTAAAAATCCGTAGAAGCTGTAATGTAAAAATATTACGCTAAATTTATTGTAACATACGAGTATATGAAGATCACGTTATTAAAAACATATTATTTATTAATATTAACTATACGAGATTTAACTCAAAAAATTTAGAACCAAATAATATCCAGACGTTTACATTTTTAGTTGACCTCCTGAATCCGAATTTCGAGGGTGGACAGCTGTAAAATGGACCCCTAATTATTATTAACAGATTAATTGTTTAAATAATCAGAACTTTTTTGCTTATAAAGCTGTAGTAGCTTTCATCGGTATCAGTTTTCTTTTATTGAATAATGAATCTTGGGATTTTTTAAATTAAGGTATTTGTTGTAAGGGCGCAGTATCTCAATAAAAACTGTTTTTTGACAAAAGTGATAAAACGCAAAAAAGTTTTAAAAATAATGTGTTAAACTAATGATGCCACAAAATCCATTTGATTTGAACGTACTCAAAAGTTTGGGGGGGATTTAGGTCTGCACACCCCCTTAAAATTTTTCTGAGCTTTGAGATATTGTTTTTTCTTTTTTATGAAAAATGCTTTCAGAACAAGAAAGTAACGTGTCAATTTTTATTACAAAATGTCAAGTAGTTTGGGAGATAATGTAAAAAAAGAAAATTTAATTTGTAACTTAAAAGGGCTATAACTTTTTTGTGTACACTTTTGTACTAAGGTAAGTTGGATTCAATCCATTTATTTTTGTCCCCGGAATGCGTGATTTAATTTATGACAAACCTTTTTGAAACACCCTGTATATACACCAAGGAAACCAAAACCAAAATAGTTACAAACGTAATTTTTCTTTAAAATATACATATGTACGTACCTACGTAATTTCATTTATTTAGGTACTACCCTCGTAACTTTTACAATTAACTTTTAGATAATATGTAAAATTAACTACCTCTAGACAATATTTCATGAATGAACATTCCTTTAGTTATTTTTATTTAAACAAGTAATTTCACTGTTTACCTACTACCATATTGTAATCTTTATCGTTTGTATGTATTTATAATTATGATTTATACCTATCTTTAAAGTTTTTAATTTATATTAGATATATCTAGGTACAATATTTGAAAACTATCACCAAATATGAGGTATTATTTCTCGTGTATAATACGGTATCAGTAGACCTTAGTAAGAAATTAATACATTATAAGTTATCTTAGTTTACAATGATTACTAAGTATTACAACTATAACGTAACTCCAATTTTTCCACGAATTTTAAAAATATAGTAGAACATTAAATTAATACTAATTTACTTACCTTTATTAATAAAGTTTGAATCCAATTAAACCTGATAAATAAAAATGAATGTAATTAAACGCCTTGTCAATGACTAACACAATATTGTTTAAATATTTTGCATGTCATCAGAAACAATGAGAAACAATAACTGCATAAGTGGCGTAAATTTAGTTACTTATCACGCCACTCACTATCATGGGTACAACGTCTCTGGTACAAGGTACAATCAAGGGCGGCTGCTCAAGGTTAACTAAAAACAAAAACTATAAACTTAAAAAGGATGACCAATTTGACAAATCTTTTTAATGAATCATGACATCACCGTGAGACCTATTTTTGCGCGTATTTTGAATGTTGATAGCTTTATGGGTGTGTTCGGGGAGCACGCTTTCGAGCTATGTAGCGCCAAGAGCCATATAACGCAAACGAGGATTAGTACTAGATAGCGCCAAATGGCGCAAATAGCGTGCTCCCTGAACACACCCTATAATAACCCTTCGAAATGGGTTTAAAAAACACAATGATGGGAAACAAAATTTTTCTGCTACCATTACGCCATGAGGAGCATATAATTTTTAATATTAATATTTAAAATACCTACTTCATTATTAATGAGTGGTGAACAGAAACAACAACAGATATTTAATTTACTAGATACACCAGGGATGTATAATATAATATAATACAGGGTTAGTATAAAGTATGGAACCCTTGCTTAAGTATCTCCTCAGCGGTTTGATATTTTTAAATCAAATTACTTATCCCCTTCTAAGAAGATCCAAGGAATTCAAAAATGCTATCAAATTTAATGTACCATTTGCGGTTAAACCGGAAATGCATATCAACTTTTTTATTTTAAATAGAACACCCTGTATATTTTTCCATTTTTGAATTCCTTGTGAAATTCTGCATACAGTAAAACTTTCCATTCATATTGTTATTGAATAATTGAGGCTTTAATCAATAATTTATCGTTTTTGACTTAGTTAGCCATGGATGAAATGTCAAACCTTTAATTGTCAAATAAATTAATTATTGAGTAATCTACCTATCAGTGTAGTATAAGTTGTGCTATAATATTTCTCTCTATTTATTGTTACTATTGTTTTTTCTTTTATGGTGTATCTAAGTGAAGGAAAACGTATCGAAATTTTAATTATGCGAGGATATGGAGACAAACAGCGTTCTTATAAGGAAGTTTTAAACCTATTCAATGAAGTTAATCCAGATCACCAAATCACAAAATCAACAGTTGTGAAAACTGTAAGGCGTTATTTACGAACACATCACGTAGTAAATGAACCCAAGTCAGGAAGACCAAAATCCGCCACAAATAACAATGTAAACTTGGATGTGTTACTATCACTTGAAGAAAATCCACAAACATCAACTACCCAGTTAGCTCTTGACTTTGACATAAGCCAGACTTCCGTCATGAACATAATGAAATCTAACCTCTGGGCAGATCTGTTGACGGACGAGCTTTTGGTTAAAATGGGGTAAAATGTTTTGGAATCAGCTTCGCACAGACTTTCTTCATGTTCAATTCGTCATGTAAAATTTTTCTGACAGTTTCTTTATCGGCGTTTACAGTCTCAGCAAACAGAGACAGATCGACCTGGACGTTGGTCATCTTCGGTGCTCTCTCGACCTTCAGAAAACCTTTCATACCATTTGAAAACACGCGCACGAGATAGAGAATTCTCACCATTAGCCTCTTTAATCACTCAGTCGCCTGTAAGCAACAAGCTTGAGAAAGTTGTTATAAAATTTTTTGTTGGTTATGGAAAAAAAATACAGAGCAGAAACAATTTATTTAAATGTGCAATTAACAAAGAAACAATTAGAAACTAAAGTGGTATATGTCGCAAATGTATGCAAATTGAGATTTTGTTATGTTTGACTTTAAAAGCTAGTAATATATCAGTAATGAATTGGTCTATGTCTAAATCTTAGTCAGAGTCCATAAAATAACAATGTACCACTTTTACTTTTGGGGAAATTGAAATTTGTTAAAATTCGTAAGGGGTCTATGTAACACTATGCATCATATGTTAGACCAACATATTGCTCTGGCTCAAAAAGCTAGGAAACTTCTGAAAGATTACAAAAACGAGTGTGTGAAGCCGGACAGTACAGGCGTATTAATTACATTTGATTTGGGAAAAACACTTCCCTTACCTCACGTAAATACCGGTGAGGTGTATTACTTAAGGCAGATGCACATGTTAAACTTAGGAATTCATACTTATGAAAGTGGTGGAGAAAACGTTTTTATGAACATGTGGTATGAGACCAAAGGGGCTAGAGGTTCTCAAGAAGTAATAAGTTGTTTATATCACTATTTTAAAAATGACATTCCTCCTCATGCTACAAAACTTGTTCTCTTTAGTGACTGTTGTGGGGGACAAAATCGGAACTGGAATTTGTTACATTTTCTTATGTATATGGTTAACGTTTTACCGAACATTCAAGATATCTATGTAAATTATCTGGTTACCGGTCACACGTATCTACCCAACGATGGCGATTTTTCATTTATTAGTAGGGCACAGAATTTAACCCCAGTGTACACTCCTGAAGCATGGATGGAATTAATTTCAAATTGTCGAAAGCGCCACCTATATCGTGTAAAAAACATGGTGGATAAGTTTGTGTCATTCGACAAGTTGAAGATTTTTAAGTCATCTCATGCCCTGCGGGGTTCTGGCGTCATGATTTCTCAAATACGCAGAATTAAGTTCTCTTTTAATAAAGTTATCTTTTAATAAAATGAAAGATATAAAAAAATGCTACAATTTGTACCTGTGCATCATCCATTTTATCTTTCTTTACCCCATTGCAATCGCAGAGGTGATAGGGAGGATAATGAAGACATACTACTACCATTTCGAAGTGAAGATTTGGATAAATAAGTTTACTTAATTATTTTTAATAATTCTAAAATGGTCTATGTTACATTTTAAATAAAAAAAAATTAACAAAATGAAGTTCAATTATCAGTAAAAGTTTTTTTTATGTTTGTAAGATTTTTGGTAATTGTAATTAAACTTTTGTACAAAAATTTTGGTTTTAGTTCCTGTACCAACCGCCTTATACATTAAAATGTATTTTTTTAATTTTCTCGAAAAAGTGGTTTTGTTACTTAGACAACTTAGGTCCAGGCTAGCCAACTGATGTTCTTCGTCAATGTTCAAGTACGGTTTTATTGAGTTGGGATTGTTATGCCTCGTAATTTTCATAAGATCTTGCTCTTGAACATCATTTTTGGACAACCAACTGACCGCGGTCGATCTATTGAAGTGATTACTAATTTTTTTTCCTTGGTTTTCAAACCAATCGCTTCGGCAGGCGTTTTTGTCCAATTTTGAATCATATTTTTTCCAATGGGTATATTATCATACCAATGATCATATTCGGTTTTCCAGTAACAATTTGTTCTTAAGAATAATCTATCCGTTTTAATATTTGGGCCCCTTTTTGGTAACAGTTTTTTAAATAATCCGACAGGACATACGTTACTGTCGTTGTTTTCTAAAAATTTGCTTGTAATATTTAATAATTGGGGGTTATATGGAATAACACTTTTACACTAAACACATTAAACTATATTTACAATGACTGGATTAGAGCACAAGTACAAGATTAGAGTATTTATGCTGTATCAGCAACATAGTGAACTTGATCATGAATATCATACATTGAACTCGTCGTCTATGCCTTGCTGTGTATTTATTTTCTATCTTTTGTTTATTCAACCTTACTCGCAGACACGATGTGACCTTGAACGTGCCATACTATAAACAAACTGGTGGTCTAGGCCATCGATATTTCTAATAAATAATTTAATTAAAAATACGAAATATACACCACATGCTGTCAGTACACCTTCTTGAACCACCTTGGCAAGTCTTGCTGAATACAGGGTTATATTGTACTCTATTTGTTACAGAACCATCGTTATTTGTTTCAATACGAAAAAAGTCAATCAAACAAGCAGCAGCTTCCCCATCTCGCCAAGCTAATTCTACGGCGGTTATGTGATAGAATTTCCGTTGTAGCCCTTCAGGGGTGTCTTCGTTCCACAAATTTATCATTTTTGTTATCTCCACTGCACTCAATGCCTCAGAACTTTGTTTCCTTTAATAGGGATCCGATTGTAGTTTTCGTCGTATAGAATCGCGGGCAGCTCACGCTTGTTAAAATACAACGCTTTGAATGGGTCAAAAATAACTTTAATTTCCTTATAATACTTTTCTTTTAAAAGCTTACTTGTTAGGTTCCACATGGTTTTGACAGTAGCTTCTTTAAACTCTGTACCATCTTTTCTTCTCATGTTCACAGCTCAATTTCCATCTAATTCATATTTTCTATCATTGGGGTAAATTCTAGATTATTTCCCCTTAACGGATTTCGATGATTCTTAAGCACAGCGTATGTATGGGTGAGGAAATGATGGAAAACCCGCTAATTTTTCCGCGGAAACATTTTTCACTACATAATTTTTCTTTTTAAATAATTATTTTTAGTAGATGACATCCATGTTCACTACTACTTCTGCGCATGCGCGAACTGATTGCTCTTGTTTAAAACGAAGAGTTTTTATTAATCTTACTCAAACAGATTGTTAATTCTTAGGTTAGGTTAGGTCAGGTTAGGTTAGGTTAGGTTAGGTCAGGTTAGGTTAGGTTAGGTTAGGTTAGGTTAGGTTAGGTCAAGTTAGGTTAGGTTAGGTTAGGTTAGGTTAGGTAAGGTTAAGTTAGGTTAGGTTAGGTTAGGTTAGATCAGGTTAGGTTAGGTCACGTTAGGTTAGGTGCCATCGTATGGCTTGGTCTGGCTCCGCTATGCCCTGCTTTGGCACCGTGTGGCCCGGTCTGGCCACGCTATAACCTATCGCATATCGCACATAACCTCCAAATTTTGACTATCTTTTTTTAAAAATCACAAAAATCGGCCTTTCCGCGCGGAAATTTTGATGTCATTACATTCAAAATACCTCAAAAAGGCCTTATGTAAAAAATTTTCGACAACCAAATCGTGACATTTTGAAATATTTATTATTTGAAATGTCAAAATCGAAATGTAGGTATCCATAGCTACATGAATCTGTTTTCAGTAAAATGTTGGTTTTATTGATTGTATTCAATAAGATGACCACAAATTAATTGATTTCATTGGATTTCTAATTGAGCAAAAAATTTTCGGTAAAATCATAAGTGATGAATATCTGACTGGGTCTGATTCCCTATTATAATAGATTTATATATCTTGCAGATCAACCTCCTTGATAACTCATAATAGATTAAGAAAAAAGCAACAATACTCTCTGCATGTACCTTTAAAATAAATCGTTAATTTAATTTAAAAGCTTTTATTAATTTGTTAAATTAATCAGTAGCACCTAAACTTTTGATCGTAAAGTAAAATAAATATATAAATATCAAGAAAATAATTTTTAACCTATTATAAGAACCATCAAGTTCATATATTTTAAAATAATACTTCAAACCAGAATAAGTAATGCCAAAATTTTCTATAAAAATAACTAATTTTAGAAACAACATACGGACTTAAAAAATTAAAAAAACCATTTTGTAAAACTCATGTTAATACTGTGGTTCATGAAAATGTTAGTGGGTCTGTGTAAATAAAAAAAAACTCATAAAATACACACTGTTGCTTTGAAGATATTAAAAAATTACAACAATATCACTTAAAAAATATCATAAAAGCTGCAAATATATTAAGGGCCGGTTGCACGAACGCTTGTCAAACCTCCGTTACTTAACAACGTGTTAACTATATGTTAAATTGGTAAAGGTTACACCCCCTAATGTGCATGCGGCTATTTGAATGTTTAAAGTGAATAAGTAGACTGGACATTGGAAAGACGAAATTGTATATAAAACTGAAAAATAAAATTTGATTCTTATGCTACGTTGCCACATTTTTTAAAGTGCATAAGTAGACTGGACATTGGAAAAACGAAATTGCATATAAAACTGAAAAATTGTTTCTACCTGCACCCAAGGTAAAGAAACTTAATAGTTTCTATACCAAGCTTGACCATTTTCTATGAAAAAACAACTACTTCCTGGGCTATATGCCCCAACGGACATTGAATTACATTCCAAAGAAAACATGATGGCGACCGACTTCGTCGGTCTCTGTCGGTTTGCAAATCAACGGGAAGAACACTACTCGCAGACCGGTTTCGACATTATTGTGTCATTATCAGTACGAGGTAAGTAGTTCTTCTGAAATGATTGAAATTATTTTCATTATGTATTTGTTTATCTTCGAAATTGTATATGTTTTGAAATTTAAACGAACTTTAATACTTATGTTTTGTTACTGAATTAACTAGATCGTTGACATTGTGATATTTAAAGAGATATTTTAAATTATTTTAACGGTATGTTGGTTTTGATCTTACGAGTAAATGATAGTTCATCAAAATTGCAGATTACCATTAAAATAAGAGATTTTAATATTTACTAAATACATAATTTAAATAGCGAAAGCAAACCTCTTTCATTTCTATTTTTAATAATGTTTTTGAATTCCCTACGTATTTATTCTAGTAGTTTATATTTTTTATTAATTTAAAGCCATTTGAAGCCATTAAAATCACAGATTGCCATCAAAACAAGAGGATCATTTATTATTTATAGATTTTGGCAGTAAAAGTCCATTAATTATTAAAAATTATCAAGGTTCTTTTTTTATAATCAAATTCAACAAACTAAAACCTTAATATTCGGTTTCAGGGAAAAATTATTTAAGCCAACAACACCGCACTGTCAACTTCATCTAACTTGTCAAAAGTTAGCAACTTGTTAGCTAACAGAGCTTTGACAAGCGTTTATGCAACCGGCCTCAAAGTAAAGAAAATATATATTACATTAATTTACACGAACCCACTTGCAACTATTAACAATTAAGACTAGTTTATTAGATTATATCACATTTAGTACGTTCTAAAAAAATAAATAACTATCGGATATTTCAACCAGATGTAAAATATGCTTACATAGAAATTTATCACAAGAGATGTGAATCTTTAAAAGAATGTCAATTTCTTTAGGCAATTAAAAGCGGTAGACCTACCAGAGATGTCTCATTTTCCATTCCGAGAACTACGCTGCAAGATAGATTAAAAAGTGACCACTCCTCAGATCCATCCTTAGGGAGAAAGCCAGTTTTTTGCAAAGAGGAGGAAAATTTACTGGCCCAACACGTCATAAAGTTGTCCAAACATTTTAATGGTGTTACTCGAGCAGAAATACAAAAAACTGCTTTCAGTTACGCCTCAAAGAAAAATATCAATCACCCGTTTTCAAAACTGTCGAAAGCAGCTGGCAAAGATTGGTTGGAAGGTTTTCTCAGAAGAAATCTCCAAATATCGCTTAGGAAACCTGAGGCCACCAGTGTCAATCGAATAACGGCATTCAATAGGCACGAAGTAAATTAGTTTTATGAAAATTTAGGTCGGTTGATGGAAAGATTCCAGATGAAACTGGACTCTCGACCCAGGTTCCACAGAAAATATTGTCTGAAAAAGGTCAAAAGAGAGTGGGTTTTGTAACGAGTTAGGAGAAAGGAAAGACAACGACTGCAATGTGTTGCTTCAGTGCAGCGAGCACATACGTGCCTCCAATGTTTATTTTTGCACGTCAACGTAAGAATCCCCAGTTGAAATGCTATCTACTGCTGCTCAGACAATGGTTGGATCACAGAAGCAATATTTTTGGAATGGCTGCAGCATTTCCAGACGTCTGTAAAGTCGTCTAAAGAAGACCCAGTGTTATTGATTGTGGACAATCATGTCACCCATTGCAGCTTACAACTTCTGCAGAGAAAATGGAATATCACTGCTGACAATACCACCCCATACTTCACACAGAATTCAACCCCTCGACGAAACTTTCTACTTTCCTTTAAAATAAGCTTTCAACAATAAGTGTGACAAGTAATGGACTAGTTTAGTAATTTTTTTTATATTTGCATCTTATAAAATAGGTTTTTAGTGGTTCAACTGTACAAATAAATTTTTTATAAAATTAATCCTCTAGCCATAATCGGCTTTTGAAATTTAAATTTAATGGTTACATACGTCATAAGTGGTAAGTGACGTGTTTCAATAAGATTGGTAGAAAATTTGCGATGTTGTCGATATGCTTTTTAGCGTTTTCTTTTGAGATTACTAGAAAGTGATCTGAGTGCAAACCGAGGGCGCACTGAAATTTCTCTTGCACTGCCCCAGTTTTTACTGTGCACTGACAACGGACGGACTGTCTGTTTTTGACATTTCAAAAGAATGCATTTGATATGGTGCACTTTTTTGGTTATTATTAGTACTAGAAAATTTTCTCTGAAATTATCGAAGGCGATAAAATAAAGAAACGTTTTATATATTCTGCACAAAGACCTATTTACCTCCTCCATAGTTACCAATTTCAACTTGAACTTGACTGTTAAACGCTTGAACCTAATCTATTCGTATTATCCTGTCCTGTAAATTTGTTGTACCATGGTATTGCCCTGAGTCGAATAGTCAGAGCAGTTTTTGGTGCCCTCAGGGGCCCTATTCTTGAAAATCATACGATCCGATGTTTCTCTCGATCGATGGGATCTATCCCCTGCGATCTATCGGATCTCACGGTCGAAATCGACTCATTCTTGAACCTTCAAAATTATTGCGTTGTTGCCAGCATTATTTGATACAAAAGATCTACTTTTTAGTTATTTTTGGCATATATTTTTTGTACGGCTGTCATAATTTTATGTCATTAATTATTTCTTGCATATTTCTTGTATTTTTTATGTCATATTACCAATAATAAAAAAGGTAGTCCGTTTAGTAAATTCGTTAGCATTGAAATTATATAAATATTAGTCAGTCGCGTGTCACTCCTTCTAAAAGAAGTGCCCCCACAAACGGAATTCAAAAAAATATGCTGATCAAATATATGGAACAAAATCCCAAATTAAGAGCCGGTACCTTTGGTCCCGATTTCACTTTTAAAAATGCCCAAATACTGTGGGAAATAATCACAGTTAAATTAAACGCCGTGCCAGGAGGTGCAAAGAAAGACGATTGGCGAATGTGGAGAAAGGTAAGCTTTTGAATCATAATTTGATATGATAATTTATGGAGTTTATCAATAATATAAGATACTACCGCGTAGAGGCCCTTCAAACAGTTGGTAAATAATAGTCGCACATCGCACTGTTAAAGTGTACTAACACAATAATTATTTTCTGCTTAACTTAATTCACATTATTTGATATTTTCAGACATGGGCTGAGATGAAAAAAAATGCTACAAGCAAAGCCATACGGTTCAAGAAAGAATCACAAAAAACTGGCGGTGGATCTCCTCCGAAAATTGTCTCCCGTAAATCCTCCATCATTACGTGCCAAAAATAATAGTTCTCCATGTCCATCCGATTAAAAACACCGAAAAAACCACTCAAACTCACTTATTATAATTTCTCTATGACAGTGTAATGACAGTATTGAAAAAAATTTCAATAAATAAACCTCTCTACGCCACACGCGCCAATTCATTCGACTTTGCTCACCTATGTCGGACCATGCGATCCGGGGCGTATGATTTTCATGCGATTGATAATATCACGGGTCAAGAATATAACGACGATCACCCATGTGACCATTCGTCATAAATCTATGCCGCTCATTGTTCAAGAATAGACGTGCAGGTCACATCGAGAGCGAGCAATCTATTCAAAAGAACATGTGTGACAGATTGCTCTCCCTAATGACATTTCAATAGAACACACAACTCGCTATCAGTGTGTTGCTCTGGTCTCAAAAGAAAATGCTATTAATATTAACCGAGAAACTTATCTCCCTCTCTTATTTGTTGTCATTAAAAAGAGATAAACATATCGATATTTTTGTTCTCTGTTTGACACTTTATCAAATAAGGAGTAAAACACTAAACAAAATATTCTGTCATTTTCGTTAGTTTAATTTGTTGTTTGGTTGTGTTTGGTTTATGAAAGAAATTACTTCTATACTATTTTTGGTTCGAAAATAAAAATCCCTAACACCTTGTCTTGGTGTTATAGCGGTTCCTTCAAAAATAACCAATAGAAGTAATTGTTCTCTCGGGGAGCAACCCTTCTATCGGTACAGTGAGAGAACGAATTTCAAGAATACGGTTTTGGCATTTTCAATAGAACCACGCCCACTTTCTATTGGCTGTTCTATTCTATCACCGTCAAGAATAGGGGTCTTGTTTGATTATTACAGATAAACACGATTTTCTCTCCTGTCATATATCTTGTCAACTGGTACAAACAGTTAGTCACAGAACACGGTGTTTTGTGCCGCCAGTTATTTGAGAATACTTGAAACGAACGTAGCTAAACTGTGACAACGTTGACTTTTAAACACACTTCATTATTGGTTATTAGTTGGCGCTACGTTTAAAACTTACTAATTATTTATTGCTAAATTTTATGAAATGAGAAAAATTAATGTCAAAATGAATACCGATATAAGTAAGTAGGTATCTTATCCTAAATATATTTTGCTATCATTTTGATTAATATGATCCAACTAAACTAGTCCATTGAATAGCCATGCGTTTGAAAAAATTACGCCTTATGATATAGCCGAGCTTTGTAATAAAGCCTACAGTCGAATAGCTACGCCGGAGAAAGCGATCAAGAGTATTGAAGCAACTGGAATATGTCCTCTGAATCCTGATGTTTTTAAAAATGAGGATTTTCTTCCTGCCGAGAGTTTATTGACATTTGAAAACGGTGACGGTCTACATCCTAACAATGCCACTCAGAATGCACAAGAAGTCAATGACCAAAGGCCAAGGAAAAGTGACGTACTACCCACATTAGGGTAATTTAGTTTCTTGCCAGTTTCTTAAGAGATTATTTACATTCCCAGACTAGCTTTGACTCATAAGTAAACCAACTCAGAGCCCTTAAAGCTTCTACGGAGGCTCTACTGGATATTTTAACGTCTATAGCATATATCTCCGCCTGAAAGATAGTTGGGGCGTTACCAAGAGATTTGGATAACCGAGAACTCGGTCACCTCAATCCCACTCCAGCATTTTTATGCCTCAACCACTTATTTTTCTTAGCCATCTTCTTTTTTCTCACGTATTCTTCCATTTTTCCTTCTAAAGGTTTTTTAATATTGCTTTATATTTTCTATGTAAGCATCTTTTGGAAACACTACTGTGCCCTTATTGGTCCTAAACATTATACATACATTTAAAAATATTTTAAAAATATATCTACAGGTGATACTACCAAAACGCTGTTTTAAAAGAGACACGGTAAGTTGGTAACTAATAAATTAAGACTAGAACTGAAAATCTTAAAGTTTTGTTTCAATTTTGATGGTTTGGTTTGGTTTGGTAAATAACTGTTTAGATTCTTTTAAAATAGCATTAAAGTCAACTCTCCATATAGATTTTTAAGCAGAAATTAGTCTAGCGTTAATTTGCGCTTCTTCAATTATCAAATTAATGTCATCTCTTTCGGCTTGTTCCGCTTCATCCAGCCACAATTTTATTTCGGCTGCGTACATGTGGCGTTGAAGTACCTCTCGTGTTCTTCTTCGGCGTCCTATGTAGGCAACCACACCCTAAGTAAATAAAAAAAAAAAACAATTTGTAAACACAAAAATTGTATAAAAATCAACGGGCATCCCATAAGCAACATCAGATACGCTGATGAAACAGTATGGCAGAAAATATTGATGATAATAGAATTTTTACTTACACCTACAACGAAATCTGATTGAAGAGTCTCTAATAATCTCACGTCTTGTACTTGAGATTGTAAAGAATTCCAGTCCACGATTACTTCTTCGTGTAACATCAGTTCCTCTGAAAGAAATTCGTTATATTGGTGATTTTTTATAATTTATACTCATTTAACACTAAATTTATTATTATTATTATTATAATATTTGATAAGGGCAGAGAACCAAGTCCTATAATACCCATATTGCCTATGTGGGAAATATCAATATAATATACAGGGTGATTGAAAAAAAATTATTAACAAAAATTGTAAGCAGCTTTAAACTCCACATTTTAAAATTAGTTACAATCTTACAGGGTGTTCCGTAAGATGGTGCCACACCAAACTTATGTTTTTTTAAATGGAACACCCTGTAATTTATTTTAAATTTGAAATCTGCTTAACTTCCACATCACAACAATATAAAGTTTTATTATGTTATACCGGGTATTTAAAAAGTTATAACCAATATTACCTGAAAATCGTATCGAGTTTAACTCCCTGTATAATTAAAAAGGAGTATGGGAACATTGATCTATTGCAACCATAGTTTTTCAATTATCGTTAAAAATTATAAAACATATTCGTTTTCATAATATTCGTTAAATCAAATACAGGGTAAGTCAAAATGCAAGTACATTATTTTCTTGGTAATTTTAAATAGAACACCCTGTATTTTATATCACTATCGAAAAGTACTGATATCATACTTCATATTTTATAAAGTACTTCCTATACCTAAAGTTATCAGTTTTCTAGGTATTTTTATTTTTCCATCGAAGTATTAATTTAGTAGATATTTTACCAATAATTATTGTGAGTTGGTCATGTTTGGTTTGTCAGAAGCTGACAGTTTGACATTATTGATTATTAATTCAATATTGTGGTACACCGTAAATTAGCACCAATTATTATTTAGCAATTCAGTAAAAATAAAATTACTGTTGTTTATGTGTTGTTATTTTTTTCCGTCGGTTATTTTTTATAAATTTTATTTGAAATAAATTGTTTTCTTTTCTGTCACTTCTGTCATTTTGTTTTTGAATTAATAAACAATAATGTCAAATTGTACTTTTTGAATATTGCGCCATTTTGAAAATTTCGTCACAGATGCTCGAAGCGAAGTTAGGTACAAATTTAATGTCAAAATTGTCAAGTGTGTCATAGGTTTCACCCAAAATATTGTTTTCAATGTGGAATGTTTAGTGGCACCATAGTGGCACTGTAAAAAATTTTTGTAGAGTTACGACAGTACGAATTAAAACAATGTTTCTGCGAAAAGCCACTCATTTTTAGACTAGAGACTTACGAATACCTGAGAATTAAGAAACTAAATTAACGAATCAAGAAATTCAATTCTTATTAAAATAGTAATTCGCCTTCTTTTTTTATTCAATTGTTATTATTTTTCTTCTTATGCAGCATGCTTCTTTTTTACGTTGGCCTTTTACCGTAAGGAAAATCAGCGCAGCATCAGTGACGTATCTGTATTGCAGATTGCATAAAATCGTAAAAATTTTCTTGTAATTTTTTGGTAAAGTAAGCAAATAAAAAAATTAAAATCATGCAATTAAATGGAAAACAATCAAGTAAGTCTTATTAGAAATATAAAACAAATAGGGTCAAATTTGGAGTTAAACACCCTATTGTATTTATATAATGTTTACATTGCGCTTTCAGAGATTTTATTTATTTATTAAGTCAATATTTGTAATGTTAAAATATAAATAACCAGGCGCCATCTAGCCATTTTTAAAGCCACGTGGTTTGGAATTACTTAAACATAACCTCACAAATATGCAACATTTACTACTCACCATCTTTCTTGGAAGTCTGCTGTTTGTACTGTATCCTAAATCGAAACGCCTCCAAAACAGAAGCCACAACTATAGTCAAAACAACCATCGTAAATAAATAAAACAACATAAAATACAATCTAGAAAATTTGTTCGATACAGAAGCATAAGCATCCATAACGATGAACCAATTGTTGACCACCGTCAATTCGAACAAAGTAACTCCCGATATCAACAGGTTAGAGAAATTATTTAAGTAATAGTAGCCGATACCGCTTGATGTTCCGTTCGATTTGTAAAAATCTTCTACTGTTGTGTTCCTAAAACAAATAAATAACTCGTAGGACATATTTTTATTAAATTTATTGTAAATAAACCGTAGGACGTAAAAGGTTTTTGTAAATTACATTAAAAGGCGTTGTTATTAAACATTCTAAACCACCTGACAGTGACTAGTCTTTATAGCTTTATTCTTTAGCAATGAATAAAAAAATAAGTAGATGAAATTATACTATACAACATTTTTCAATGAAATTATCTAGAGAATAGAATTTTTAAATATAAAAATGTATGATCATAGTAGTATTGTTTATCTAATAGCGTTTTCGGCTGGGTGCTCTGGGTCGCTCTCTGGTTGATCGGAGTTGATCTGAGATCGAGGGTCAGATCAACAGATGCAGATCAAATATGGCGGGTAGTGTTCAAAAAATAGCGAAGAGTTTTTGATGCTTATGCTTTTTTATCGTCTTCAGAAAATAGTGACGATGAGTTGGGTTTCCTTATTTTCAAGGAACAATTAGAAAATTTTATAGGTACCTACATTTTATATTCTGTAAAACTAGATTTTGGCCATTTCTGAGCGGTTCTCCCATACTTTCGTAAAGTTTGCCAACTTTCCATATTTAATATTTTGAAATTTATCACAAAAGTAAATCGAATCAACTCTTGTTCGGGTGAATGACGTTCTGTCACAGACTGTGTCACTCTTTTTGATTTCAGATCATTTCACCCGAAAACGCTATAAGTGATAACTTGTTATTAGCAAACTGCTTCACTATCACTTCATTTAGATGTTTTGTTTTTAGTTTATTTATTATTCAGGACAAGAACTTGATAATTATTCCATAGAGAATCGAAACCGGTCGTTCAATAAAAAAATATATTATTGTGGATTGAACTATCTCTTTTTTCACCTACTTGTTAAAGAAAAAATCCACTCTACCATCTCCACTTAATTATAAAAATGTATTGTGATGCATTTTTATCGGCAACATTGCAACTTTAATTGCTATAGTTTTCGTCTTCTCTACGACACATTATTAGGGATTTTAGTTTTATGAAATTTATCAGATTGTTTAAAATATGACTATGGAGGGTAGAAGAAGGGAGAACAAACTCAATGGATTAAAAGCTTCGAGCATATATACTAACGTAGAGACAGCAAGCAATAGTGATTGTTTTGTATCACAGAGCAAACTGTCAGACACTATAGCCAGTGTCGTATCATTTTTAGGGGATTTGAAATTAATACCTTTATAATAAATTTTGAAACATGTAACAAAAGATTTTTTAGACTTGAATTTAAGTAGTAATAGTAATTAATTATTTACATGTAATCATAAGATATTTTATGAAATAGAAAGTTGAATTTATTGCATAAACTTCTAGATTTTCAGTATTCTTAGTAATTTGACGGTATATTTGCTTTATGCATTTTCTTATTTTTAAACAAGTGTAAGAGACGCTAATGCATATTTACTTGGAAAACGACCTTGATTCATTTTTATATTTATATTTACAAATCACACAAACTCTCACCAAATAATATATATTCAAATTAATTTAAAAAATGGCTTTAAAAGTAATATCCAAACACTATTAAATTGTAAAAATAACTCTAGATGCAAAACAAATTGAAAATAATGGCATATGTGACAATTCGACTTGACACGTAAATTCAAAACGGACCAATGAGATTGCTGAACACTATATGACATTTCTTCAAGCTCCCCCCTCCCTGATACAAAACAAAGGTCATTTGAACGCTGTCTCTACGTTGGTATACAGGGTGTTTCAAAAAAAGGTAAAACTGAAAAATAATTGGGGTTGGCTTAGTGAAATTTTTTTCTAACGCCATCCGTTTTCAAGATAAAGGGCGTTGAAGAAATTGAAAAATTACACATTTCTTACGATTTTGCCGAAACTACTGGCACCATTGCAATGAAATTTTATAGGAATATGTTTTGGAAGCTGATATATCCCATGAATTTGTTTTTACAACTAACTCTCATAGAGGGCGCTAGTTACATGATTCATAACAATCAATAAATGTCAATTTTACATGGCAAACTTAGAGAAAAGCGAACTTTATCATTAGTTTATACCAGGAGCGACTATTCATAATTTTCAAATCAAAATATTCTGAAAACGGTACATAATATCGAGTTTTACCAAGAGTACCTTTTTGGTGTAGAATTAAACGATGTTTATGTTCACTTGGTGTTTTGACTAATAATTGTACCCTAAAAAAAGTTATGTTGAATAATACGTTGTATGAATCGTGTAACTAGCGCCCTCTATGAGAGTTAGTTATAAAAACAAATTAATGGGATATATCAGCTTCCAAAACATATTCGTATAAAATTTCATTGCAATGGTGCCAGTAGTTCCGGTAAAATCGTAAGAAATGTGTAATTTTTCAATTTCATCAACGCCCTTTATTTTGAAAACGGATGGCGTTAGAAAAAACTTTCACCAAGCCAACCCCAATTATTTTTCTGTTTTTTACCTATCCTAGAGACGGTGTTACCTTTTTTTGAAACACCCTGTATATGCTTGAAAAGGTGTTCATCGAAAAGAAGCAAATTGGTGGCGCAATAGTAGCAAGAGTCACAGGACGTTACAAATACGAGAAAAGAAGAATTTGCCCTGTGATAAGCTATTTCAAAATAAATTGTTCGAGTAAGAAACGAAATTAAATTACATTTGACAACGTAAATAGTGAGATTTTACATACTGCATAATTTTTAACTACAAATGTAACGAAAAATATTAATTTTTTCAACTCAGCTCACCGACTTCACTCTGTTTATAACCTATGGAATATTACTGACTTCACATTGTCTTCTTACCCTTCTGCTATTCACACGCCATTTGCTATTTGCTACTTAGTGCTGGACAGTTTTTCGACATTATTCCTATACAAGTTAGTTCTCCTTCTTTTTACCCTCCATAAATATAACCACAGAATACTCAAATTATTCGCGAACATTTTTCCGATAGTTGGCGCTGCAGTAACTGTCAGTGAAATGGGGAAAACAATAACATCAGCTATTTGATTCAACACCCCGAATACAAGCATCGGTAAACAAACTGAGACCACCGGACCACAACAGTACTAAGATAAGATAAGTCATGTCCATTTATAAAATTTCCTTCTAGACCTTCTTTGGCAGAATTATCATTTTTTTAAATAAAACAAATTAATATTCTTTATATCAGTTTGATTTATATACCCAATAACTATAACACTTAAGGATGTAGCGTGTTCGGTTGTAATTAAAAATAGTTTTTTCTTTGCTTTCAAATTCATATTAATTACAAGGTGTTTCTATCTTTTTCATCTTAGTTTCTTTATGTAGTTTCAGTTGTTTAATCGTAAACGTATAAAAAGATAGTGGCTCCATTAACCCTTATATACCACCAATCCTTTCTATAGTAAGCATTAACTTGGAGACGAACCACTCCTTAAGCCGTGATCTTATTGGGAGTATTATAGTTACAAATTGGCGCCTTACCTGTTTGGAGAATAAAATTGTTGCAGGGTATTTAGTTAAAAATCTATTAATGTAAAATGTACTTAACATTTTATAAATATGGTGAAGAGTACATATCATTTAGCTAGGAAAAATAGTTTAAAGAAAAAATAGTATCCATGTTCTCGGATATAAATGGAATTAATATCACTTAAAATTGGAAGCAAAAAGATCAATAAATCTGTATGATTTCAATATAAAACATTATTTTGACGGAAGACAATTGGAACATTTAAAAACGACAGTATGCACAAAAAGGGAGATACAACAAATCAAAAGGTTGCAAAAAGTATACTTACACACAACAGTTCTTTAAATTGTACGGAGAAAATAATTCCATACCGATGATGGCGAAAAAATAGTACATAACCATCATAACAATACCAGTCGACCACATAAGTGGGCTAAGAAGTACTAACGTACCGAAAATGTCTCGGTAACGTTTCTTCAGTTTAAATAATCTCAACAATCTGAAAATAAGAGAGTATTAACAATGTGAGTAGTCATTTTTTTGCAATATACAAACCTTAGAGGTCTTAAAATAACAACGACAGTCATACTGGGGAACATCGACAATATGACAGCGCCAAAAAATGCTAAAAGTGTAACGGATAGATCAAAAATGTTCCATCCCGATGATATGTATTCCGCCCAACCTAGTCCAATTATTTTCAGTACACTTTCGACTAAAAATACTAAAAAAACATACAGAGTTAGAAAATTGCTTGTTATTTATACGAAGGCGAATCAAATAAACCTAAGTTTTCTTTATACTCTTCCTAGGTGAAGAGAGTGAAGTTAGTTGAAAGGGAACTAAAGATTATTTCCTTTTAACAACTGTCTCAGCTCAGCTCAACTGATGAAAAACTTTCGACTCAATTAACTCAGTTAGATTTAAGGAATTCATTTATGCGAGGAAATATCTATGAAGTCACTTCGGTAAATTGTAATACAATGTCAACCTAATCTAAGCCTGAATTTTCTTGATTCGGTCAATAATTACAATTTTAATTGATTTGTTATAGGCTTTTTGTAAAGTAACCGCCAACACGATGATTTACTTCTCTAAAAATCATAAATTCTACTGTTCTTTCGGATTAAAACATTTTTTTTTCATTTTTCATTTAAAAACAATTTCTTGTAAGCTATCCATAACTTCTGCTTTATGTCTGAGATGAGATGTATTGTGACTAGTTGACCTTTTGTATTGAATGATAGTGGTCAGTGTAGTCAGTATAGTTTTTTAAAACTTTTTGAATATTTCCTGCATCCCATTAATTTAATGGAGTTTAATTATGAGTTTCACTCTAATTATCCCTCTATTTGTTCTTTGTGGAATATTTTCCTGGTTGGAGGTTCCTTTTAAGAATTTCCTTCCACATGGAAATGATGGGCTTCCATTTTTGGAGCTTCATTTACTCCCAAAAACTTTCATGTTAAATTGTCCGAGTTTCACTTCTTTCAGAAGTTTTCTTTCAAAACTCCACAAAATTAATTTTACTATGGTTAAATCGTATAAGCAACTCTCACTTTTGGGATTTGCTATTACTCCAAATATCTCTTCCATTTCAATTTTTATCCCCTATTTCTCCCTTTGGGGGGTAAACTTAAAAGTAACATTATTTTGTTCCCACTATTTCCATATCGGTCTCTATATATTGAGATGTTATAATAAATTTACTATTATCTACTAATAACGTTTTAATCTTCTGTGTTTTCTTTTATCTCATGACATTTTACGGTAAGTTTTGTTTACTTATTATATTACTTTTGATAATGATTTTTCTCGCTAATTTGTCTTGAATAGCAATTTAGTATCAGATGGGTTTTTGTGAAAGGTTTTGGCTTTCTTTCATCCTGTCAGTATTAGTTATAATTTCCATAGATATTTTTAAAATTTATGAATTTCTATTTCTTATAATATGATTTAATGTAAATTCAACTTTAACAATGTTAATCTTATTATATTTTTCGATTTATTAATTATTTAAACAATATATTTGCAGTATAGTATTATTATTAATGTTCATTCTTTTAATATGGTTTGACATCTGATTGTAAAAATTTTTTCTATTCTCTGTATTATCAGCTTGTCATTTTTATCAATTTGTAAGGATTTGTATTAAATTGTAATTTGATATTGTACTTTTAAGATCCTCTTTCTATTTTCTTGTAATTCTTTCAGCCTGATGATGGTCCTATAGGACCGAAACTAGTTGCAACGATTAATAAATAGTTGTGGGATAGACTTTGAGTTTCCTTTGAACCTTTTTTTTTAAACAATTTGCTATAAATACTTTTTTTCGTATATTTTTTTAATACTTAATTTTATGATGAAAACAACTATGATTATTTTTCAAAAAGAGTTTTTTTATATTTTTTAAATAACTTAATATTCCTGTGCCTTAATATTTATATTTTTCAAATAAGACTTTAATTGAGTTTTATCATAAACTACAAAAAATGGCAGTTTAATAATTTAATTATTATTTATATAATACTATTTTTCGATCTTTTTTTATCAACAATAATCAATAGTCAAAGTTATTTAAATAATAAAAGCAAGAGAGATAATTGATTAAAAAATTTTCCACGAATAAGGTAAAACTTAAAAATTTTTCATATTCCCATCTGCAGGATCTCTAAATCATTATTTTCATAAAAATATTCAACACATTATTTATTATATTCTATTCAAAACTGACAACAATTTAAATATAGATTCCATTCTAAACATATTCATTAGTTAATATAATACCTATACATCATATTTTAAAATACGAGGGTTGTGTGAAAAGTTTCCGACCAGTTGTTGTTTGACAATCATTTGAGTGAATCGATATGAGTGTTGTTATGAAAATGGAAAAAAATCGAGTATCGGGCTGTCATTAAATATTTGTTTTTGAAAGGCAATACGCCTACGCAAATCAAAGACGAGTTGGACGCTGTGTACGGGGACTCTGCACCATCATTTACCACCGTGAAATTTTGGGCTGCTGAATTTAAACGTGGCCGTACTAGCTTGGGTGACGATGAACGTTCGGGACGTCCAAAAACTGCAACCACTGACGATAATATTGCTCAAGTTCACCAAATGGTGCTAGACAACCGTCGAATTAAAATTAGAGAGATAGCAGAGGCTATAAACATGTCCAAAGAACGTGTTTGTCACATACTGAATCAAGATTTAGGCATGAGAAAGCTGTCCGCGCGTTGGGTGCCGCGTTTGCTCACTTTGGACCAGAAACGTGTTCGAATTAACATTTCCAACTCTCTGTTGGCGCAGTTTAGGCGCATTAAATCAGAGTTTTGGCGCCGATTATTTACTGTAGATGAAACTTGGATATACCATTATACTCCAGAAACAAAAACACAGTCAAAACGATGGACTGCGAAGGAGGAATCGGTTCCAAAAAAAGCAAAGGTTGTTCCTTCGGCTGGGAAAGTGATGGCAACTGTTTTCTGGGATAGTCATGGAGTTATCTTAATCGATTATCTTCAAAAAGGAAAAACCATTACAGGAGCATGCTACGCATCATTACTTGACAAGCTGTAGGCAGAAATTACGGAAAACGGCAACATTTGCAGAAAAAAATTTTGTGTCACCAAGACAATACGTTGTCTCACACCTCAGCGGTTGCCATGGCGAAAATCCTTGAATTACTGCTTGACCACCCTCCTTACTCACCAGATCTAGCCCCAAGCGACTTTTTTTGTTCCCTAAGCTAAAAGTTGCGCTCGGGAGGACAGAGATTTTTGTCGAATGAGGAGGCCATCACCTTCGTAAACAACTATTTTGCAGAGAAAGACGCCGAGTACTATCTGGACGGGTTGAAGAGATGGGAGCATCGCTGGGAGAAGTGTATAGACTTACCAGGAGACTATGTAGAAAAATAAAAATTAATTTGAAGAAAAAATGTCTAGTATCTTTGTTTGGTCGGAAACTTTTCAGACAACCCTCGTATGTCTAGATGAACTACACATTTAATGGAAAATAATCGAGAGTCACAATGTAAAAATTCCCTTCGGAGTTATTTACCCCATTACGGTCAGTATAAAACTAATAATTCCTAGAGAAACTGAACGGGTGGCGACATCTCTCCGCCAACATCATTTATCAGCACAAAATCGCTTACGAGGTTGCGTCTCTTGTTATATTTCTCACTCAACGTTATTTCCTAGGTGCTGAAGACGTTGATAAAATAGGCAACATGTTTTTGAGGTATATCGAGGCTAATACGCTCAGTAATTTGAAACTGCAAGGTATTGATCGTCTATGATTTTTCCAACAACATTTCCGAGATATTTTTGACAAGACCAATACATGTTTGTATTTGTCGGAAACACAACTTCCTATGGAGATACAATTCAGTTAATTCTCTTCCACAAATTATACTCTAGGAGGGCCATTCATGAAGAGTTAAATATCTTCAGTTAATTACAGGAAGAATTTCATCAATTTTGGCTTATTTTTGAAAGTTTGTGGTTGAATTTGATAGTTTTTTTTAGAAAATTTTAAAATTTTTAGAAATGGCTTGATATTGCTTTCAATTATTCTATTATTGGATACTTTTTCTTTTACTAACAGTAAATATAAAATAGAGTACTCTTGAGATTAAGTTAATTTGAAACCATTCTTGAAAAAAAAATAACGGTTTTTTCCTGCAAATATTTCACAAGTGAATACTTACAAATTAAAAAAAGATACGTATCCCAAGAGCCGCTAAACAGCTTCGCTCCTTCTTCTAATGAGTCCGAGTATTGCATAATCCTAACAAACATGGCAATACAGTTCCCCATGATTAAAACATCTACAAAATTAAATATTTTTAAATATCTACAGCCGCACTATCACCACAGCCACTGCTCCTGAAGTTAAAGTGCGAGTAAATGGAAACTTACAAACGATATGTTCGAAAAATCTCCACGTAACCAAATTTTTGGCAGCGCGACAGAACGCCCTCAATGGCGGCCAAGCCGCTGAAAACCATGGATCTAACGGTGTTTTGTTCCTCCATTTTAAAGTCAACGAATCGAAAACATCTAAAAATTCTTCTTGAGTCAATTGACCCGTATTAGATTTGTTCAGTTGACGAAACATGAGAACGACGTCTCTTAAACCTGCAACATACAATGGGATGGTACGGATCTCTACATTACCGCATAAAATAGAAGTTTCTTACGTGTATTGGGCGAGTAGTAACGCATTAATCCGTGGAATTGTTTAAATCTGATATGATTCGAACTTTGTTTGCTAACAAGAAGTCGGAAGGCAAGTTTACAGGCTTGTCTCTTATGCAACAACAGTTTTCTAAATTTGTCCTTTTCTATTCCAGTAAATGTTTCGTACACAACAGCAAGCATCTGAAAAAAGTATTTAAGGTAAATAATTTTCTCGAAAAACCTGTTACTTGAAGATTACGAAAATCAAAATTGTTAAAAAATTAGTTACTTTTACCATGTATTAACTGTTAATTGCCAATGTCTCTACTTAGACGTAGCCAGTGGCGGCTTCTCCTATGAGGCGGTGCCTCACCAAAAATTTGCAAATTAAATAAATCACAAATTTATATTATTTTACTATTTGCATTCATTATTATATCATTTAGAATTATTATTAAATTAGTAAAATACGGTCCTGCCCTCACCCTCGGCCCAGCCGCCGTTCAATTACCGCGTTTCGCTACAAATATCATCCATCTCATTTCTGCTTTAGGTGGTATATGGATATAGGCTGGCCTCTCTGCGAACCCCGCGTTTCTTTGTCTAGCGTATTACAATTGTTCTGTTCAGTTTTTGGGACCCTGTCGTTTCTCCTTAACACAAATTCTTTTTCTTGTGTTTTGAGCGTCTCAACATATTCTTTCAATTTACTAATGATAGTTCTCTAATTATCATAGCTCAGAATATATTGTAATGAATATTATGATTTGAGAGATTATTTATTGATTTATTTATTTATAAATTAGTTTGATATCACTAAAATGTTCTAATAGTAGCAACAAGATCTTTTTCTCAGGGGGTGTTTGGTTACGCCAGTATCTATTGGATTATTAGGTGTAAATGAATGAAAAATTTAATTAAATTATAATTATAAATTTATTATAAAATAGTTAAATTAAAACAGTAATATTGAAAGTTTAATAATGAAACTAATTAGGAAAAATAGGAGAAAGAAAGGCCTTTAGTAACTATAAAAGAACTTACTTGATGTGAATTAAGTTAAACTTACCAATGTTGTTTATGTAATGGCAAGTAAGATTATCAAATAAATTAATTATTAAATATCAAGTAAATTCCTTTGTTTTTTAAATTATAAAACTTAACTAACTACTACAAAAGTTTTCAAAATGTCTACAATTTTATCTGACCTTAGTCCTGTTTCCTGATTGGTGGAAAAAGTCTGTAGTCGCTCTATGGAAAACGAAGACGAACGAAGTGTGGAATTTCCGACTTCGGTAAAATGTGTTGTTAGACGATTGGTTTCTTGTGTGATATTATTGTTCTTTGTTTGTTCCTCCAATTTGATATAGTTTTTCGTCTTGTTGGATTATAGTTCCTTTAGTTGTATTAATAATAGTAAGTACACTTATATTCTTCTTTTTTTTATCAATCGATAATGTTTTAATTTCACTTTTTTGATTAGTTTTTAATGTCACTTTTGGCACTTTGTTTTACTTTTTGATTGTTTTAATTTGTATTTTTAATGTCACTATTTAATACTTTGTATTAATAACTACTTTAAAACTGTTTGTTCAAATTGACTGTTCACACTCAGATCTTCAATGTTTGACTACCAATAATATACTCCCTTTTAACGACCTCTGTTCAGTCTTTTATAGGTTTCAAACTTTCTAGAAATTTCCTGAATTATCATTTGCTAAGGACACTATATGCCTCTCTTTCTTTTTTAAATATGACTAGACATTCTTACTTCGTCTATCATCGATCATTCCAGAATAAAAATATAGTAAAAATATATCTGTCTCCTTTTTACACATTATATAATCAATTTTCGCGAAATTTCTAGTAATCTTAAATACATATTTATGTACTAGATATAATATTGTTACATTAAAATAATTTCTAACTTAAAATTCTCTTACAAATACACAAAATATATAATAAAACAATACAATATAATAAAAATTATTGGATTTAGTTAAACTTCTGTTGATATTATAATCATTCTACTATTATAGAATATTTAATTATTACAATATATTGAAATATCAATTGTCAAACGTCAATATGTGAAGTTTTATATAGTACTTCATTATTATGGAGGATAGAGGTAAGGAGAACCAACTTGTATTGGCGAAAACAAGCAAAGGGTGCGCCCTCTATCTGAACTACTATAATGGGGAAAACAAATTAATTCTCCATTTGTTTGCATGCTATTTGTTAGCAATGTTTTAGAATAAGTTAAATACCACACGTACCATCTTTCACTAACAATCTTTACTACACAGAATTCAAAATAGAAAAGGTTGAATTAACATTGAATCAAATAGCTGATGTTATTGTTTTCCCCATTTCACTGACAATTACTGCAGCGCCAACTATCGGAAAAATTTTTGCGAATAGTCGAATAGAATTATATGAAGATTTAGGTATCTGGAGGTCTAGGGTGGAAATTATTCACCTTGAGTTTTTGACCAAAGCTAAAGTGCTGCAGATAAACCCTCAGTGGATCATCTCATAGCATAAGTAGTCAAATCCTAATAAATCGAACTGATTGGAAAAAGTTAGACGTACCTGCTCATATGAGCTCGAAGAATAGATCTCAAGAGTTGAGTTACTAGAATGATAGAAAGAGCATAAGAAATGAAATCTAACTTACCAACTTGTCAATAGCTTTTAGAAGAACATATATCATTAAGACCAACCAAAAGAAGTTTTTATTTTTGTCCAAATTATTTAATGTAGTAACACAGAATAACGTTGGTGTTCTGTGGTCGTTTTGTTCTGTGGTAAGTTGCTGTCTGATCGTTGGCAGCACTGCCTGTCTTTTGTCTATTGTCATTATTATGTTAAGCTTAAGGTTCATGTCGATTGTCGATGTTGAATCAAGTATGTTTTGAGATCTCTAGAAGAATTTATTTTTATTTCCAACATCACCACACCCTACATTAACTTTATTAAAACATTACCACAAGAGACAAATGTTTATTTATTTATTTACGGGCAAACCCAATTCAAAAAATATTATTACAAAAGAAAAAATATTACAAAGACAAAAGCAAAACCATAAACAGTGTCAACACAAGGAAGAAACATTATAATATGTATTGGATAACAAAGCTAATAAGTTAAAGGAAAAAAAAGAGCATTACGATATAAAACAAAGTTTAAGCTTAAAAATTGCTGATAGAAATTATATCATCAACATTGTATGTTCAACAAATGATTTTTAAATTTATCCAAGGAATTGCAGAATATATTTGTCATTTAGAGAATTCGCAAGTTGTGGTAAAAAATTGTTATAAGTATAGGTTGTTATAAGTAGGTCGATGAGAATACCATAAATTATATTTTTTTGGACCATTCCCTGGAGAAATAGTCACTTTTTCATTGGTACTTACCAAATTCATGAGTACGTATAAGACTGTTGAAATGTAGGAAATGAAAAAGGCAGCTGTCCATTTTGAAATTGCGTAAGAAGGCATCATAACGTCAGGAAAGCTGGAAAGAAAAGTTCAATTTAATCACACCTGAAATTAATTATACTACTAAAGATCTTACTTGGCTGTAGTTAACAACACAAACATGCTAACAAAACTGTCCTCTAAAGTTTTAAAATAAAGGTTGGAGACATGTCCACTGAAAAGAAAATAACCTAACAGAGCATATGAACAGACAAAAAACATCAACAATCCCAACATATCGATTATTGGTGGTAGAGATTGTAAAATTTGTCTAATATATCGACGTACTCCTCCGCAAGCTCTAGTATCCACCAAGAATATGGGTCTTAGCGCTCTGGTGACGCGGAAGTGCGAAGATTGACGCACTAATACTGTAACTGCTTCTATTACCATTATGGAAAGGGTCACACACTGAAAACAAAACATAAAACAATTTTGTGTTATAATTAGTTTTAGTATGAAAATGATGTATACCTTGACCATAGTTCTTTTATGTTTGAGGATGGTTCTCCAGCCTATCCATCTTAATTTCAGTGTTAACTCCACACCAATACCACCTAATGCTACTAATTCTAGTGTACTGTGAATCGCAACAGGAAATTCAAAGTTATCCAGCGATGGTTTTTCGACTAAAGCTAAAAGTAGAAGAATGAGAGAAAATAAGAGATCGAATCCATAATACCAGGAGTTGTGTACTAAAAGATAAGGAGGTAATGCACCAGGATGACGTGGATGTGAGTCGAACTTTTCATTGTTTGCGCCTTCCTGAAATCAATATTCACTCATAACAAAATAATCTAGTTTTTTTATGGAAACAGACATTAATTATTTTATAAATAATTTTTTGATGTCTAAAATATGACATTTCACATAGTAAGGGCAGAGACAACCAAGTAAGGGTTAGTACAATAAATTTCATTAAATTAGTTTTTATTTTTATATTTTTATAGGTACTTATAACAAAGCAGGTGATGAAACTGACCTCATGCAACTAGGTCTGTTAAATGATATATTATTTGAGGATTCTTTTTTAAATTCCTACTAACTAAATTACTAAAAAGCTAACACATGGTGAACAATTATTTGTCACAAAATGCGATTCAATAATCCTTATCTTGTAACAGATTAACCAAATACTTCAATAGGTGAAATATATAGGACTAAACTTTGTTTATTTCTGTCACTTGTATGTTTAAAAATCAATGTCAGTTTTTCCTACGTTAGGAGAAATAATACTTGTTCAATATTAGCTAATATTTATTCTTACAAGCACCAAAATATTTAAAAAAAAACATGAAATCCAATTAAAACAAAAAACAATTCAATATAACCAATTTTAAGATATTTGTAAAATCTTTCCAAAAAGTGAAAAATCAAAATTAGTACAAAGTGTGAACTCCAAGTTAGTTTATTACTGCTCTAAATTTTTGGTTCATAGACAAAATAGGATTATCAATATTACTTTGAGGTATACTCGCCCAATCTGCTCTCAGAAGCACTCAAAATTGAACCAGTCCATAAATGTTTCCCACATTTGGTTAACATTTACATTGAAACATATTTCCTACATGCTCAATTTTTATTATTGGTACATTTCCAAGAGGTAAAGTACTCAAAGTGAAATGATACCTGACTAGAGAATATAAAGCACATTTTGTGTAGGCAAATAAGAAAACTATGTTATTAGAAATCAGTATAATAATAAATAAATAGGTGAATTTTGTGGAAAATAATTGTTGGATATATCAAAACAACAAATAAACTTTTATTACTTTAAGCTCTTGATCAAATGTATTCTTCTATTTACAAGAATTTTAGGCCTACAATGTTATCATAGGTTTTCATATATTGGTAAAATAGTGGTTGTATAAACAAACAAGATCCTTGCAATGAAAAAGAAAGGGATACTTAGGGTTAAATATTTAAAAGTAAGTTTTGAATTAGTCTTATCACAACCATCATATTAAACACCTTACTTTCTTTCATTTAATAAAGTTCATAATATAAAAGTATCATTGTTCTTTTAATCAAAGGCAGTTTTCTTATCCCCATATCCCAAAATAATTATATCAAGGCAAAGTAAAACAAAACTAAAACTACTAATATTTTGACAGCTACTTGCTAGTTTAAGAAATCAGAACTGGTTATTATCCGTATGATTCATATTCAGTATTACCTCTAAAAATATAGCAGCTTCATGGAAATTCATTTCCCACTGGTCCATATCACCTATGTCATCTCTGCTGAGACTGGATCTACTACCCATTTCATCAAGGGTATCTAAAAGTAAAAAAATATTAGATCAATTCAAAAAATTGATGGTATATTCATTACGTAAAAACATACTGCCTTATAACTAAACCAACTAATTATTCACATATTAAAACATCGTGTAATTTATGAATGTACATAGGAGAGATTTAATATTAAGATTTATATCAATATTATGTGCAAATTGAGGTTACACTTTTGATTACAATGTAAACAAACGACTTTATCATTCATGATAAGGTTTATCTTTAGAAAATTACTTACTCGTTGTATTTGAACCATATGACACATTGTGGATATCTTCTGTAAATCTTTTGTACCCGTCATCATCAGGAGACCCTCTACTTGTGGAAGCCATTAAAACATTCACAGCTGTCAAAGACCTTAGGTTAGATCATCCCTATTTACGATGTGTTAAAATGGTTGCATAAGCAAACGAGGATAACAAACATAACACAGCTGTTATGTGTTGTGTTGGAACATATATATTATGACATAAATAAATAATGATTCTTTTATTGCAATGTAAAGTACTAATTGTTAAATTTAAAAATTAATTAACTAACAAACTTTGACATTATTATATATTTCAATTAGGTAGTATTAGCAAATGCAAATTGGAAAGGTTCTCTATTTTGAAAAGTGCAGATTTAACAATTAATGAATGTCTTACCACAGAAAAAAATGTCACTATAATTTTATTCACAAAATGAGGATTCAAAAATCTACCATCCGAATAAGCATTTGACCTGCAAATGAACTAATGAATTTGTTATACTTTCATTGTTAAATAATCACTTGTTGCAAAATTATCCTTGTAACCACAAGAACAATACACCATATCTTTTTGGTATAAAGTAGGTATATAACATTTCATTAATTTATGAAGGGAACATTTTAATTTCAAATAAACTTGATATTTAAAACTAGTAAATATTATTTGTAAATAAATTCAGCAAATGGACTTTCTGGTGCCTTTAGCATAGCCCCCTTCCATTGTTTGAGTCGATTAACCACCTCAATTAGAAACAGCCCAACCACGTGTTCCATTTGAAGGTGGGAGTATTATGGTTTGGAGTGGTGTTATGAGGGGTACACGGACGCCTCTCCTGGTTTTGGGAGAGAAGAAGAAGTTTTAAATCCTGTTGTGCGTCTATTCCGGGGGGCGATAGGTGATGGATTTGTGTTTATGCATGACAATGCACCTCCACATTGAACAGCTGCAGTACAAAATTTTTGGAAGAAGAAGGAATATCCACATATTAAGATGTCCATCAAATTACCCTGACATGAACGTCATTGAACATGACTGGGACATTCTTAAAATACGCATTAAGAAGCGAAACCCTTACCCAATTACTCTACGAGAACTGAAAGATGCTGCTCATGAAGAATGGGAGAGAATTCCGCAAACCCAGCTCGACCATTTAATCGATAGCATGCCACATTTCCTACAGTCATGCATACAGGCCCATGAAGGAAATACCGATTATTAATTTTATTTAAAAACCTTTTTTTGCTTATTAATTTATTTAAAAAAAATTGTAATACATTGTGCATTTTTCTCCACAAAAGAATAAATCATATTTTTTGTATGTTTATCTGACTTCGAGATTTATTTAGTATTGGTGAGAGTTGTAGCAAAATGATGTTTACTTATATCAAAAAAATTATTCATCAAATTTAAAAAAAGATGAAATATTCCAAACTTTTGGACCACCACATTTCATATTATTTTGCCATAGTATCTAACACTCAAACGAAATAAAACTCAGTTTTGGTGATTTTTTTTTTATTTTACAAATATGGCGAAGGCACAAATCTCAAAAAAAATATCCAACCACTTAACAACAAAACTTAATATAAGATACAACCAAAATTCTATAGGTACATGCATTTCTGAGCAACAAAAAAAACAAATAAAATTATTCAAAAACGCAAATACAGGTTATATTTTTATTTTAAAATGACTTAAATAATTAACAACTAAATCAATTTTCCCCCTAACTATATATATTGTCATAGACGTGCGTTAAGCCACTTTTGATATATTTCCAGGGGAACATGCATTCTTCTTTCAAAAACCACACAGCTTTTTAAAAAAATTACGCTGAATCTTTTATATACTGCCAATATACTTTTTAGAAATTAAGTAGTCATAGTATAACAAATTTTTTGTAATAGCTTTTTCAATAAGATTTATTCGACAGTAAATATGAAATTCGTGAAATATTAACCCTAATGCAAATTAAACAGACATAAGCTTGGCACCTACAGTGAACTTTTTTAAACAAATTAAAAATAATAAACGTAACGAAGGTGATTTCCACCTTTTTCTCTATATTAAATAACAGTAACGGTTTTAACAATTAAAAAACTAAGTGTAAAACAATTTTTTATACATATCGTGCATCCTATACTTGACTTATTTGGTATGGATAGACTAGCCCCAAATTAAAAAAAAATAGTTAAACAATCTTGATTGTATTTTTTAATAAAATATAAAATTAACAATACTAGCAGCAACTATTTGTATTATAATATGGAACTAATAAATTATAAAACTAAATGGAACACAAAACTTGTGCGTTTTTTATTAAGAAAAAAGATAAAGTACTTATGTAATTTTTTTGGCATTTATATCTCTAAATATCTTTCTTAATAATGTCTCTGTTTAACTATTTTTCATAATAAGGACTTTGAATACATGAGATCAGCCTAAACATTAAACGCAATCGCTTGGCTGTCTCTTTTAAGGAAATATGACAACGTTCAGTCTCAAATGACCTAGGTCTTTTCATAATATATATATAAAGGTCTGCTCAAGCAGCAGTCAAATTTGGTACAAAACGATTTTGAAACGTGTGCTGGAAAATAATATTCAATATTATTTACCCACCGTGTATCTTTCAAACGATTTAACTGCTGTTTGAACCAGACCTATCAACACTTTTACCAATATATCTTAACAACATCAACAACGTTTGAGCACTTGTTACCATCGTACGGTTCCAACAACAGTCTGTCATTCTTCAATTATTTTAGGCCATCAAATTAACTAATGGTTCTTTACTAACCTTTTACAATTAATGTAAAAATAAACCTTAAACCTATTGCACAAAAATATAAATCTGATGAATGTCTTGTTTCACATTGCGAGCACTTCTTAAAAAATACACCAGTCTATTATTAACTAATTGGACAATATTATAAATTAAATAAAATTATTGTTAGAAAATATAATTTTAGGAAAATGTGAATTGCTTTTTAATAGGTAACTATTTTAGTTTTCAGTGCTTAATCTATGTGTATCATTTTTCTTAGATGGGTCAAAAACTTTGATAGATCAATGCACAAATAAATATCACTTTGAAAATACTTAGGTAATAAGAGTCAATAAGATTTATTAGTGAAGATATATCTAAAATAATGTCAACTGTCTTATAATAAAACAGTGTAAATCCATCAACAACTACATTAATGCATATATTGCTGGCAACAGCAGTTATACAATTAATGTCAATATTCAAAAACTAGAATAAGTATGAAAAAAAGGTATGTTTACTAAATTTAATTATTCTCATACTTAATTGTCACTTAAGGATTTGTCAGTAAAGAAATATTTGGAACAAGTGTCAGTCAGCAATTGTCTGATTTTATTACTATACTTCCAGTTGTCTTTGGTTAATAATAAACTGACTTAATAATAAATCCTGACAAACCTACGTTGTATTTTAAATTGTGATCCGCATTTTTGCCTACTTATAGGACTTTTCATCGAACGACGAGCGCAAGCGTAGCTGTCATATTGAAACGCCGGTAATTCAAAAAATTCGTACTATTTTAATCACTTGTGACTAATTAATCAGGTTAAAAAAGTGAGGTTAGGTATCAGAAATTTTTTAAGTAGATAAGCTGCAAAATTACACGTAAACGAAATTAATATTCTCAATTATATTTTATTGTTGTGTAGTTTTCTCGAAAACATAAATGTTTTTATTAAAGTGATAAATTCATTATATAAAAAATAAATCCAAGTTGTAAATATTTTTGAAATAAACCCAGTTGAAATATCGAAATTGTAAGTTAAATCTTCTATTGAATATTCCATTTGTAATTAATCCTAATATTTCAAAAATGAACTCTTAGAATAAAGTTAATTTGTATTTACTATCTTTAGAATTTTTATGTTTTGACTCTCGCTAGCTTCGCAAGCTCTTATAGAATTAATAAATTATTCCATGGCTGAAATTGTTTAAAACTTAACACGTGTAGTTTTATTTCTGTAAAAATATTTTATATTGCACTTAATAATTAATTAAGCCCAATTCACAATAAATATACAGTGTTAAATTGCTCTAAAAATAGAAAAAGAAAACATGTCAGGTATTTAAATTTATGAAAAAAGCAGCAAAACCAAAACCCAAAATACAGTAGAGGGTGCACCATAACTGCAGCCAACACTCGAAAATTTGATATCAAAGTTTAAGCTCCATCAGATGTTTTTTAAACTTGAAAGTTGACACAATAAAAATTGAGATGTTCTCAATGGAGTTAGCTAATCTGAGTGTCCTAGGGAGAAAACTAAAGAGTTTAGTTCAGTTGGACCACTTGCTTTAAGAAAATGTAAAAGAAAGTTTATAAAATAGTATGTAATTATTTGTTTTGCATAATTTATAGTATAACAACTTGGTTGCTTCTTTTGGAACTAATAACATGATTATAATTGGTCATAAACCTTTTTTATCTGTTATATTCACTTACTACTTTATTTTTTTTTTCATTTTCTTAAAAAAATTAATCGATTTTTATTAGTATTTTAATTTTTGATCCTGGTTTAGCATTTTTGTATACGAAAAACAGTACGAAAAAAATGGCTGATGCTAACGCATGCGCACAAAAAATGTCTTTGATGAAAAGCTCTATACCTACAGTCTGTGCCAAAATTCAATATGAAATATTATAAGTAAAGAAAGTAGTAAAAATAATAAGAGATTAAAGACAGATATACATTCACAACAAAAAGTTTAAAATTTAACATATTATAGAACTGATATATTTTTAAGTTTTAGCTTCATTTATTTACAGGTACCTGAGCATCTGTTTAGTAAAAATGTAATATTATATACAGAACAATTTATTATTTTGAGTATAAAATGTGGCAAATTTCAAATCAGTAAAACCAAACAACTTTTAGAGAACAATTACTATTATTATGATTCATACAACGTATTATTAAGGAGAACATAGCTTTCAATTTTATAAATTTGATTCATTGGCAACTGTTTGAAACATGCAACATTGTACATATAAACGTTTTTCTTTGTGTATTTATACTTATGTGCAGTGGAATTAATATTATTTTCAACAATATTAAAAAATATTAATTGGTATACACTTTAATGAAAATTTATCAAACGATCCGTGTAGATTGTTTTGGTACCTCACAAAAATTATTGCGTTATTGTTGAGACATTCAATACAAGTGATCGACAATTTAGACAATATATACACATGGATAGTTAAAAAATGTGGCAGTTGTTAGGCAAAAGTTTTTCCTTTATTTGTACAATTACCTACGATTAAAATATTTTAAGTACCAATTTAAATACATTTATAGTACCTATAAATTAACGTTTGCCTAATACCCAATATGGAATCTAGTTCACAAATGTCAAATTGACAAGGTTATGGGAAATTACAAAAAATTTTCCTCATATTTGCTTCTTTAGATGATATTTAACCAAATAATCCGAGGATTTTCCAAATAAAAAAAGCCTCAAAAACAATAATGGATAGTAATACGTTTGTTGAATTTAAAATACAGGTTTAAATTCATTAAACTTTACGTAAATATTAAAAATACATTTTTTCTACTCCTGGTGTGTGAATTACTAACGTCACACATCGTTAAAAATGTGTAAAGCTTCTTATATTTTCATACTAATTTAAAAAATAATGGAAACTTTATTGTTACCTTGCTATAGTTATAACAAATGTAAAAAATACCTTGCTGGAACGATTATAGCTTTGATCCTACGTATAAGGTCATTTTTTACACATAAAAACCAAATATAAATAAAACTGTGTTTTTAAATGCTAGTGAAATAGTGTAAACATTTTGCGAGGTTTCTATTTGGAAAATCAAAGAAAGTCTTTTGGTTATTCTGCTAGTTATATCCTTTAAATAATAATAAACAGGCGCTTGTAAACTAGACTGTTGTAATTTTGCTGTTAAACAACATTATGAAAATGATAATAGTATATTAAACAACGCATTTCATATTATAGCTTCTGTTATGACACGAGTTTTTTAAAGAACGAGTGTCACAACAGCCATATTAATTAAGTTGTTTGTAATATTTTTTATATTTTGCCATTTTATCATTTTTAAATTAATTTATTATTTGAATGTAAATTACGAAAATTTTGATTTTAAAAAGTATGTTGGTAGCAGTGGGTAATTTATAACACTGGACAGTTTTGACATTTAAATTATCAAATGTTAATGTTTTAAAATAATTTAAAATGAATACACCAATAATAATAATATATTATATAATTAAAAGATGATATTCATACTTAGAACATAAAATAGTAAGGAAGGAGTTTATGTTATATCTACAATATTAAAATCTGGTGACGGAAGTCGGCCATATTGGATAACCATTTATGACTCATAGTTTGTTTGCAAGTTATAAAAATTTAGTTTTCTGTTAAAAATTTGGATTAATTATTTATTGGTAAGTAGCTATCATTATAATAAATATACATTATATATACGTAAACTATATTTTTATGTTTAAATTAAATTATTACTTTGTATTGATCCCTAACCTATCTACTTAAAGTGACATAGGCGTATCAATAATGGAAAGAGGATATTTTATTTTAATTATCATTAATTTATAATTTTTCGGTTAATCTCATAACTGTATATATCAATTATTTTTATGTCTATGGAGTATTCTAAAGCAACGTGGTACAGTAAATGTATTTGTGTATTAATTAGCACATTATTACATTTACAGTTTCCCACGGGATAAAAATATTAGACGGAAATAGTTAAATGTTGTGGATAAAGATAACTGGAGTCCAGGCAAGAATAGCTTTTTATGCTCACAACATTTTACAGAACAATCATTTGATAGAACTTCTTCAGTAATTGATATACTAGTACCAAATGCTATACCTACAATTAAAATCGCAAGAATGAAATATGTAAGTAATTATTAGATCCACTAATTGCTTTAATAACATTGACCAAATCTATATTTTTTCTCAAATCTATTTACAGATATTTTACTTAAACATTTCACTAATATATACCTTTTCTATGCAGGTAAGGACTAATTACCCTTATGCTGAAGAGATAATAACTACTAGCAGTGAAACTATTTCACCAGTTCCTGTTCCTGAAACTCTACCATCTACTTCTGAAAGTCCTCGTAGGAAACAACTTATAAAAAGCATCTGTGAAGTATATTTAAAAACAAAAATTTATTATATATGTAAAAGTAAAATAAATAATGTAGAAAAAATTAGACATGTTTACACAAAATTCAATTTAAGGGCCAATAGTGGTAGAATGAAAAATTTTATTAAAAATTGTATAGTATATAAATGGTTTTATTTCCTTATCTAGTACCCCCTTATTAAAATGGTTATTTTAATATACATATAATGATTAGTGTTCATACTGAATAATAGATATGTTTTAATAAGGAAATTAAATTTTCTATTAATAAAAATATAGGACGCCACTGTTAAAAAGTAACTTCCGGTAGCCATCTTGGATAACCATCCCGGTCAACTGTCCTTGAACGAGCAATACTTCCTTACTATTTTATGTTCTAAGTATTCATATTCATAAAGAACTAATTGCTATTAGCCACAAATGTCATTGTCAATAGTCTTGTTATTACATACTTTATCCATATTGCCAATAATGTAAAACAAAAATCTGCGTACGTAAAAGTTACATTACGATACGCAAATGCGTTTTTTAATGAAGATTTTTTATGATTGCAAAATATAAAAAAGTTTTTTAGGAGTGAGTAAATATATAAATACTAGTCCAATTAGCGATAGTTCGTCTAATTAGTAGAGATGGAAAGGAAAACGGTAACACCAAAAATGTGAAAATGTAACGATTTAACTTTTTTGTTGTCCTGAACCATAAAATCGACGAATTCTCTAAGCAGCTTTATCGACGATTTTATTATACAGTTTTATGTGATTTAGAGATTACAATTCCTCTATAACTATTTTTAAAAATAGTTGGGAAATATTCGTTGGCAATAGAACTATTTAACTACACTTTCTGTTTCGTTTAACAGCAAAATGTACAAAATAAAATTACATAATATTACAACATACCGCTCGATGAGGTAAATTGTTATGTATCGGTACATCGATATTCGATTTTTGTCGTATTTCGCGTTGTAGATTTAAAAAGTCCTCATTTTTCCCATATTTACTTTCGTACACCTCCAACTCCTCTTCCTCCATCCGATTCACCGTCACTGAGTCGTCAGTTTTTTCCGGAATATGGTCGTCAATTTTCAAATCTTCCCAGTATTCTAAAAAATCCTCGCTGGATTTGGCGTCCTTCATAGCGAAAAGTGTAATTTCTTCTTCTTCTTCTTCTACATCTTCTTCATCTTCGACACTAACACTTTGTCCGTTAGAAAGTACGGTGTCACTGTTCGTATCACTATCACAATATTCTTTAAAAATCGTCATCGGGCTTTTGAAAATTTCCACATCGGGCGTTGTTTCCCTCGTCCGAGTCATCCATTCTTTAACGGCCTCCGTGATGGGGTAGAGGCTCTTCGGCTCTTCCGTCGACTCTTGAGATTTGTCGTCTTGTTGCTGTCGATCTGGATGTTCTAGAAAAACCTCTGGCGAGTCTGAAGCATTTAATTGTTCATTAGTTTGTTTACTTTGTAAAGATTGTTCGTCACTTACCGGGTCCGATTTAAATAGAGGGATTTTCGTAAAATCGGGAGATTTTAAGAAACCCGTCGGTTCAGTCTTCTCGCCTAATGGTATCTTGCTAAATATAGATTCGAAGAAACCATCTCCCTGGATTATATTAAGTGACTTCATCTTTTCCTCCAAGTTACTGTACATTCCTTTTTGTATCATTTTGTTCAACTCCATCGAGATTTCGTCGTTCGTTTTGTCAGGCTCGATCGACATTTGTGTATCCAATAAAATATCGTAAGCATCCTCCGTTACGGTTAATGTACTCGTCGAACTGGATAAGCTGCAGGATGCTGTTGCTTTGGTAGCGGCTTTCTTCTTTTTCTTTTTACCTTTCTTTTCCTCACCTTCTGCGCTTACCTCAGTCTTAATTACACTTACTTCTTCCTCGTTTACTTTAATTGCTTCAGGCGTTTCTATTGCTCCATTCTCCTCAGTCTTAATTACTTCTTTTACTTTTAATTCTTTAGGTTTATCCACCTTTTTAACAATCTTCTTGACTGGCATTTTAGGCTGTTCGAACTTATCTGACAAATCAATGTCGGTAATTATAACTTTTTTCTTGACTGTTTTTTGAGGATTTTTCTTTAGTTTATTTTTAATAATTTTACTGTTTTCTTCAATCGTTTCTTCCTCCACGGTCAAATTAGAAGAAACGCACACAACTTCTTCCTGTCTTTCTATTTCGGGTGTTGATTCTTTTTGCACTATTTCATCTTCTTTATTAATCAATTCATTTTCGATTTCTGTGACTAGTTTTACGTCAGGCGTGAGGCAGTTATTTTGAATATTATCAGATTCGGTTTGCGCTATGCTACTAATAATTTCTTCGATTTTTCCTTCGGTTATTTCGATTGTTAAAGTTTCCTCTTCCATTTTACTTGGAGGAATTACGTCCACGAGCATACTGACATCATAACTTTCGAATTGGTCGTCCTTATCGTCCTCGATGGGAGTAGTATCGTCGATGGCTACTTCAAGTTCCTCTACATTTTTAGATTTGCGTTTCTTTCGACTGGATACCGAGATCCATTGATCGGGAAGGTTAATTTTTGGAGAGGGAGTTTGAACCGTTTTCGGAGATTCGAGCTGCACTTTTTTACTATCGTCTGCACTTGATTTGCACTTGATTTGATCTTCGTTAGTAAGAAGCCTTTGATTTTTTTGGGGGCTTCTTTGAACGTTGTATTGCTGCCATTTTGAATTAGGATTGGAATGCGTCTTCCAGGTGTTCCGGAATCGTTCAGGACTGTTCTTTACAAATTTGCTCTCGGTCTGAGAATCCTTTGAGATTGTTTTAATTTCGTTGGATTCTGGTATATGCGAATCACCGTTTTGTTTTTGCGGAAAACGTCTAGGGCTGTTGTAGAAGTTTCTTTTGAAATTATTCCTAGATTTAGCATTGTTTCTAAACGATGTTTTCTTAGGACTGTAATTGGTATCGATAATTGCGAATGTTTCTTCTTCATGTTTTTGTTCTTTTACCGCTTCTTCTAGTTTGGAAACTACAGTGGCGATGTCTATTGCTTTACCGTTGGTAATCACTTTTTCTGTTTTTACGTTTGTGTCTTCTTTGGCAGTTTTTGATACGGTTTCAGATTCTTTAGCGTTTTGGTCATTGGTTGAAGCTTTTTTATTTTCTTGAAGTTTTCCAGCGATTTCTTCGGGTTTGGGCGGAGTCGGGACGAAATTGATGAAGTTGGGGAACATTTTCGGATCTGGTGGTAAAAAGTTGATAGGTATTCCTCCGGGAGGTATAAATGCTGGATTCACTTGACCGTTAAAAGGTACCACCGGTATAGGAACAAAGTTCGGAGGAACTTTAATAAATTGTACAGGACTAAGAGGTATTTCTGGTGTTCTAAAAGCTCTTGGAACAAATTCTTCGGCATCGGGTTTTAAATCGTATTTCGGAGGTTTAGGTGTTTCTACAGCACTTTTTTCTTCTGTCGAAGCAGCCGTTTCGGTAACCGAATTGGGTGTTTCTGTATTCTTGGTTTGAACGTCTTCAGCATTGTCTTCATCGATTTTATGAGTGTCTTGCGTGGTCGGGTGATCTGTGGAATTGGATTTGGGGACAGTTGTAGGTGATTTGTCGAGTTCTTCATCTTCGCTGCATTCTGTGCTCTCCTGGTTATTGTTTTGCGACCTTGAGGTCTTTCGGCGTCTACGTTTCTTTATTTTACGAGTTTGATCAATGGGGTACTCGCCTACCTCGACTTCTGAAACAAAAAAACACAGTTGGAGTACAAAATTATACAAAACCATTATCTTTCATTGAAAAACACGTGTTTCAAGATATTTATTCCATACATTTGCATCATACTGTATAATAAGCCTCTAAGAATATAGAATTTTGTGTGTTCTCATGATCATTTCACAAATTTTAGCAAATGAAGAAACTATTATTTCACCTGATAACAGTAGTACCGAAAAATCATATTATCAATCTTTTTGTTCTGATACAGTAAGAATTGATTACAAGAGTTTTGGAAAAATGAACTAATATTTGAAAATATTGCTGGAGTATTTAAAGAAGTATAACAAAGGTCGACTAATCCTTGACTATAATTTCTGTTTTGTCGACAAATTTTGCTTTAAATCCGAACTCTGACCTGCATTTATGAATTGTCTGAACAATCCAGACGTCTCATACATCTGGCAACCTTATTTACAATCTTAATTAGTTCTTACTTAATGATTACCTCCAGTATTCCTACTTACATATTCAATGTCTAATTTTAGAATCGTTTAAAAGGTTCTTTAGAAGGTGATATAAATACTCTAAGCGTTGTCAAACTTTTGTTCGAAAGTAAGACGATATATTTTAACACAATTTGAAAATGTGCCAAAAATCCGTGGTTTATACCCTTCAATTTATTAAACTTATTCTATATACTAGATTACGAATATAAAAGACATTTAGAAATTCAGTAATTAAATTTTTCTTTCTAAAATCTTGAACAGTCACATACCATCTGTTAACGTAATGTGTTTTACAATTTACAATCGTTACAAAAAGTATGGCATTAGTGAGTTATGAATATTTAAAGTTTTTTTTTATTTATCTATTAAACCATTTGTTGATAGCAAATACAATGAAGTAGCATTTACTGCATCCCAAAGTTCTGGAGATTTTTCAGCAATGGAACAATCATAACTGCCCATCATTTTGCAATTTACTTTTGTTTTTTAGGGGAAAAATTTAAATATTTAATATAACTTATTTCCTTAGTTACAGAACAGTTTATGTACTACTAGTCCAGTAACTGAAGGTTCAAACGAAAATTCTGTATATTATTCAGTGATAGCTCAATTTGTAAGTCATCCCAGATGCTTTAAAATGAGAAAATGTTTAACCCAGCAGCGATGCCGGAAGGAGTCCAAAATGGCCGCCTGAACCCGGGGAAAACGGTTTTCCGGGAAAATCTGCCAAAATATGCGAGTCACAAAAATTTTGTTTAGACAAAAGATGAAGATCTGCTCATTATCTACAAGAATAGTCCTTATCATTTTTTTTGAAAATTTGATATTTTTTGAGATAATGGAACTCAAAAGTCTGCTCATTTCCCTCGCTCTGCGGATATAAATGATGGTGTCTACCCAATAATTTGTACGAGCGCGCGGACAAACTTTTCCTCATATCTCAGGCAAAAATTAACAATTCTTAACGATTCAAAGTTCATTGTGATCGGAAAATCCATATCTACCGGGGAATGTGACTTCAAGTCAGTTATTATCCGACAAGAATATTGAAAAAAGCGGTAAAAGTATTTTTTCACAACATTTGGAGTCTAATTTATTAATGTGTTCATATTTTTTCAAGAAAATTTTCATTTATCCTAATGTGTCTTTATAATGGAACCTTGGGAGGTTTAAAATGATTATAGGAAATTCCCTCGCCCATCTTTGTCAAGTTCAAAATTTACCATTATTTGGTTATTTCTATTTTTCCGCTATTTTCGGAGTTTTTGAAAATCTTCGGGAAAAGCGTCATCCCAAGATTAATATTTATAATATTGAAGTTCCATGCACCTCATTTTAAAGCTGGGATGATCCACTTTCCGGATAGACTTTTTATTTTCCGAGAAAATCTTAAAATTTTTCGGGAGAACCAGAATGGCTGGAGCAAGATGATGAAATGATAGAGGGGGAAGAAGAAACAGAAGGGTTTGAAGAGGAGGATGCGGAAGAAAGGACAGCAGACATGAGGTGGGAAGAGGTAGAGATAGATGAAGAATATGTATTTGATACAGATGACATACCATGGTTTGAATGAACGTAAGGTTTGCTATGTACGATTCCAGTTCCAAAAAATTGTGATTAATAAATGTAATTTTTGAACGAATTTTGTATTTTTTTCCGAAATACCGCCATATAATCCCAAATGAACTTTGCGATAAAATTGCAAAAAATGTAAAGGACGTCAGTGGGTAGATATTCACTATCTTCTCCACCTTGTAACTTGCTAAGCTAAAACAATGTGACTCAAGACCTTACTGCATAGAAAAACCCGTTTTTGCAATTTTCTATAAAATTTGCAACATGTGCCCTTGTCAGATGACACTTCTGGCTTTGACCAAGAAAAGAGAGGCTCCAAACGCTACTTCAACATAAAAGGAACACTCATGGTAAGCCAATAATGGACTAAAAATTGATTTCGGTTAGCGTTCATATTTTTGGAGTCCGCGGTTTAACGCGCAAAGCGAACGTGCTGGCGCCATCTAGATTGGTCTCCAAAGGTCAAAAGACAAAGATCAATGTATTTCCAACTCCATTCAGATTATGGATTTTTCAACCTCCGTTTCTGCAAAAAATATTGGTTTTGCTAAAAAATTGTTAAGAACCATTCTTGTATATAATGAGCAGATCTTCATTTTTTGTCTGAACAAAATTTTTGTCACTCGCATATTTTGGCAGATATTGGCGGAAAACCGTTTTCCCCGGGTTCAGGCGGCCATTTTGGACTCGTTTCAAAGCATCTGGGACAACCTACAAAATGAACCACAATGGAGCGATTGAGAGAGTAACTTGTAGGTTTCGATATATTCGGGTCTACAGTTACTGGACTATACTGTATATATTATTATGTTTGTCTGTGTATGTATGATTTTTAATATTATAATGAATCTGAATTTATATGAATAATTGATTTTATTACAGACACTAACATAACTTTTTATTTATTAAACTAATAATGTCTCTCTTTCTCAGGGTTCTGTGGGTTCATAGGTTCTACGTATTATGATTTATTATTATTTTACTATTTTAATTACTTGAACGCCATATATCAATTGTTAATTTATTATATTATTATTATTATGCTCAAAAATTAAAATTTCTAATTAAATTTACTAGTATATGCAAAACAGATCAATCAAATTCAATGTAGTGTTTTATTACATGAATGTTTCAAAAAACACATTTCATTATACAAATACAAATACAAATTCAAATTGTTTAAATGTTCTTTCATACATCACACATTCACGCTAATGAAACTAATCCTATTACAGTTAAGTATGCAACTCACATAACACTATGAGTGAGTTTTAAGTTTTACAGTTGGTAGTCCTTTCTCTAATTACAGTTATACAAAATGAACGATAGATTACTCAACGTTATTGAAAATTTAGTTTCTCACGCACTGGTAAGTTTATTTAACAAAAATTCATTAAATACCTTTTTGATACTTCTTCTAGTAGTGGTTAATACTGTCTCAATGTTTTAAAACAATATGAATACCTTTATATTGCTTTGTAGACTGTGGTAGACTGCTCGTGGGGATCTCACGCCTTCCTACCTCGTGGAATCCGTTTCAAAATATTACGAAGATCACTCAGGATCACCTTTTCCTTTAAGAACGTGTAAAAGGTAACATTCACTGGTCACAAATCACTATTTTACTTTCTAATTACAATTTTAACAAATTTTATATATGATTTTGATTAATCTGTTTCTAGCAACATTTCTTAACAAAAAATCCTTTTATTCTCTCAAAAAAACCAAAAACTCACTTACTCTTTCTCAAAAATCAATAACAACCCCGATTTTTCTTTTTTTTCTATTCTTATATTAAAATTCGCCCTCTATATCTCTAACTATTCTTATATCATTCATTGTCCAATCAAATTAACCTTATGGTTGTTTATAAATAAATTTAATAATATCTAATAAAGCTTTGCTTTGGGAATAGGAAACATTACATCTTATATTTCTAAATTGAATTGTTTATGTCCCATCTATTATTATTTAATTCATCTAAATTACGTTAACCTTTTTCTTCTGTCATAGTTGACATATCAAAACATCTCTTTGGAAGCTACCCTATATCAGGTGACAATTGTTGTCACTGTCATTTAATTCATAACCCCATTATTTGTTTATTTTTCAGATTGTATAATTAGATATAAACAAATTTCAGTGAAATTTTATAAGTACCACTTTTAAATAATTTGTTATAGGCACCATGAATGCATATTCGGATAATACATAGAAACCATCAACCTACTCATCTGTATGGTAAATCTTATATTATGTATCAGGTGATTTGTTGACAATTTTAATTTATGTAAATATAATTTAAATTTTATTACTTTCCTTTATCTGTTTAAATTTAAATAAACTACCCTTACTCTAATTAATTACTAAGATTTTCTTGTTAAATATTTTAATTTTCTAATAAGGCCATTTGATTACGTTACAATATGTATGATTGAAATGAACTATTCTTTATATTTTTATTTATAGGTAAAGTAACATACCTTGAGGTGGGCATACTCCATTTACATAATAACCAGGATAGACCATGTTGTACACATTATGGTGCCCGCTGTAATCAGAAACATTGTTCGATGCTTCTCCACCACTTAAGTCTTGACTAGTTGCTTCTTCATCGTTCGGACTAGCCGATTCCGTCTGTAACAAAACATAAAACAACAATGAACAGGATAAAAAAGATACAGTTAAAACAAACTAAATACTAGTTCGAAACAGGGCCCGTTCACTCCCCACGCTTTGACAGGTCTGAGGTTTTAGTTAGGCAACGCATCACTGAAGGCGCTAGTATAGCAATATTCAAAATTGCCGCCACGAATTGTTTCCGTCCGTCAGCTGACCGGCCATAAAACAAGGAGTCAAGCCAGGAAAAACAATTTTAAATTTATATTATTGAAGTGTTTGATTTGTGGTCGTGTTTATTAGTACTACTATTATTATCGTTTTATTCCAGATAATAATTATGGTTCACCGTTGTTGTGTTCCTGGTTGTAATTTAACCAGCAAAGATGTTAAAATGCATGTTTTGCCCAAGGATCTTAAGGTAAGGTTTTATTTATTTTTATTATATATAAAATTAGGATTTATACAGAATGTTTTAGTCTTAAATATAAACATATTCATAAGCCTACAATTAACAACAATGATAAGCAAAAAAGAAGTGCATTGTTATATGATTTTTTTTATACTATGACTAAAACAATTTGTATAAATACAACTTTATAGTTAGACGTTGTTTTATTGAGTAAGTAATAATTTATATATATGTGCATTTCCACCTTTATTTGTCAGTATGTCAATAAAAATAATATAAGCTGCTTTGCTTTAATATTTTATTAACAAACTTATTAAATTTCAGCTAGGGAAAGTCTGGTGAAGGCCACAGCAATTCCAACAATTATTCCTGGTATGTTCAAATTTTTTATCTAAATTTTGGAGTTAAAAGTATTGGTTATTTCTTGTTATAACACAACTGAGGTTGTTTTGTTGTGCCATTATTGTTGTTATTGGTTTATCTGCCTGTAATTCCTAACAATTTCCTGTAATTTTAGAATGATCATCTTCATAGGAAAGAGATTATGCCATCAACTTCCAGAAAGGTGCAAGAGAACAACAGTTATTGTCAGTGCCTTCTACTTTAAAAATAACAGGTAGAATAAATTGGAATATTGAGTAATTTTACTTTCCTTCAATGCAAACATCTTTTAAGTAATCATAGAATATACTTTAACATCCCTAATTGTTTAACATCAATCCTAGATGTAAATTTGACTGAAAATGTTATAAACTCTTTAAAACATATTGGAATGTAATATAAGTTGTAGCAATTGTGTTGCTCATTGGTAGTTGATGCAAACAAATAAATAAAAAAAATTAATATTTGTTTATTTTTATTATATTAATCTCTAGTACCTATTTATTTTATACGTTTATAATTTACCTAACACTATGATGGCAAATTTGATGATTTTCAAATTCATAAAATTTTTGTTATTTTCGTGTTAGGTAAATTATAAAAGTATAAAAAGTATTTAAACTTAAATTCAGGAGGTATGCAACTAGCCGTACAAAAGTTTTAATTCGGCAACGCATCGCTCAAGGCGCTGATGTTCAATTTCGAATGCGCGGGAAAGAGGGAGTCGGCTATCTTTCCTTGAGATGATTTGTGGTTCGAAAATTCCCGGTTAATTGATAGCTTTAGCGTGAAGTTAAAATGTGTGACATAAATGAAAAATTCAACATTTTATTGTATTTCGACATAATTTACAACCGGTTATGTAATATATTGTTTTAAATTGAATTTCGTCAATTTTCACTAAACCGTTGTTGCTCAACTGCTTTTGATTTATTTATTTTCTGAATTCTACGTCAATCCCGTCGGTCGGCCGCATTTTCCAGCGTCTGTAGCTAGTAGTATTTGTACCTTTTTTCTTTATAAATTTTAAAAACAAAAATAAACTCATCTAGGTCAGGTACTTGACTATTTTCAACTAACAGCTCCAAATAAATTGTGTAAAGATAAATAACGAACAAAGATATGTACAATATTTATGTTTTATGAATTCGAAGATGATTTTTTAAAAAATTAATTTGTTAACTATTTGACAAAATACTTTAATGTTCAACAATAATATTCTTAAACTTTATAATATGTAATATTTAAATATTCGGCAATAGTATAATGATTATAATATCAACAGAAGTTGTTTAATATAACTAAATCAAATAATTTTTATTATATTGTATTGTTTTATTATATATTTTGTGTATTTGTAGAAGAATTTTAAGTTAGAAATTATTTTATTGTGTAATGTATCAATATTATATCTAGAACATAAATAGGTTATTTAAAACTTACTAGAAACTTCGCGAAAATTGATTATATAATGTTTAAAAAAAGACAGATCATGTGTAAAAAGGAGACAGATATATTTGTACTATATTTTATTCTCGAATGATCGGACAGTAGACGAAGTGAGTATGTCTAGTCATATATATGAAAGAAAGAGATACACATATTTTTCCAGAAATGACTAATCTCTAGAACAAAAAAACGAAGTTTCTAGAAAGTTTGAAACCTATAAAAGACTGAACAGAGGTCGTTAAGAGGGTAGTATATAATTGGTAGTCAAACATTGAAGATCTGAGTGTGAACAGTCAATTTGAACAAACAGTTTTTAAAGTAGTTATTATAACAAAGTGTTAAATAGTGACGTTAAAGTAAAACAATCAAAAAGTAAAATAAAGTGCCAAAAAAGTGACATTAAGATCGAATAAAAAAAAGTGAAATTAAAACATTTTCGGTCGATAAAAAGAAGAATATAAGAGTACTTACTATTATTAACACAACTAAAGGAACTATAATCCAACAAGACGAAAAACTATATCAAATTGGAGGAACAAACAAAGAACAATAATATCACACAAGAAACCAATCGTCTAACAACACATTTTACCGAAGTCGGAAATTCCACACTTCGTTCGTCTTCGTTTTCCATAGAGCGACTACAGACTTTTTCCACCAATCAGGAAACAGGACTATACATCAAGGTCAGATAAAATTGTAGACATTTTGAAAACTTTTGTAGTAGTTAGTTAAGTTTTATAATTTAAAAAACAAAGGAATTTACTTGATATTTAATAATTAATGTATTTGATAATCTTACTTGCCATTACATAAACAACATTGGTAAGTTTAACTTAATTCACATCAAGTAAGTTCTTTTATAGTTACTAAAGGCCTTTCTTTCTCCTATTTTTCCTAATTAGTTTCATTATAAAACTTTCAATATTACTGTTTTAATTTAACTATTTTATAATAAATTTATAATTATAATTTAATCAAATTTCTCATTCACATACACCTAATAATCCAACTGGAAACTGGCGTAACCAAACACCCCTGAGAGAAAGAAGATCTTGTTGCTACATTACATTTAAATAATAACATCAAAAATAATAATACAAATCAATTAATAAATCAATAAACGATCATCAAATCATAAATATTCTTTACAAATAATTAATAATAATAATCAAAAACCAAAAATCAAAGAATAATAATGATAATCAAAGACATTTTACAACGCAAAATGTGACTATTTATAATAATTCATAATATTGTTTAAAACAAAATTAATAAAAACAGTGAAAAAACAATGAAAATTATGGTAAACAGAATCATTAAGTCTTTTTACTATTAAATAAAATAAAAAAGGCTTTTTAACTGAACAAAACAAGCAAAAACGTTACTGCGTTTTAACTTAAAATATATCCTATTCTTCTAAGACTGTAACTTGATGATTTTGTAATTTATTTATTAGTTTTTTAATACAATTAGGTACAAGTATTGTTTTTAGTGTATGCAATTTGATGTGGTTGTTGTTTCGTGACCATGTTTCAATACCAGTGCGTCTACCTAGTCGGTCATTATTATTTTTAAATTATCTTATATTTATTATTAAATTAACTAGGTATCAATTCGAAAACCTTTTTTTCTCATCCTTTATGTATATTGCCCATTTTATGGACACTTTACTGAATGTATATGTAGCAAATATCGGTCAACTGTACGGATATGAATTCATATCCATTCTCGTACGGATATTATGTTGACCAATTGGAGTTTATAATTTAATATTTACTCATTTATTTCGACCAATAACATGCCTTATTTAATAGTTCGCCAACAATTCCTTACTAAAAATTAAGCTGTCACTGCTGTCAAAAATTTTAAAATATTGCGGTATTTAATAATAGGTACAGGTTTTTTAATAAATATGAGTGATAGTGATAGTGATGAAGAAGCAATAAATGGTACTCCACCATTTATTAAAATTGTTGCAAAAGTAACGTACGAATCGTTATTACCACAAAAATCTAAAGAAAAATATGAACATTGTCATAAAAAGTTTATGGAATGGTTCTTGAAAAATAAAATGAAAAGAGTATCCGAAAACGTTTTAACAGCATATTTTAAACAATTATCAACAGAAATTAAACCCTCTAATCTCTGGACAACATATTCAATGCCAAAAACAATGATAAATATAAAAAATAACATTGACATATCATCTTATCCTAATTTACGAAGCTTTTTAAAATTACAATCTTCAAATTATAAATCAAAAAAGTCAAAAATACTAACGTCAGAACAAATAAAGGAATTTCTTTTAAAAGCTCTGGATGAAGTATATTTATTTACAAAAGTTAGTTAAAATCCCAGTAAGTACCAAATACAAATTTTTAATTTTTCTTCAAATTTTAGATAGTACAAATATTTGGTTTATTTGGTGGGTGCAGACGTCAAGAATTAAAAAATTTAAAAATAAATCATATAAGAGACTTAGGAGATGAATATCAAGTAAAATTAGTGAACACAAAAACAAAAACCGATAGATCCTTTGTAATTTCCGGGAACATTCTATAAATTAGCAAAAAAAGTACATACTTCTTAGACCGCCTAATATGGATCCATTTTTTTTAAATTATCAAAAGGGGAAATGTACAAAACAAGTTGTTGGAATCAACAAAATTGGAAACCAGCCCAAAATAACTGCTAACATTTTAAAATTACCTCATGCTAACTTATATACCGGGCATTGTTTTCGCCGTTCAGGTGCCACTATTCTTGCTGATGCTGGAGGTGATACGTTAACAGTAACAAATTTTGGTGGCTGGAAATCAACTGCCGTAATGGAAACTTACATAGAAAATTCCATAAAGGAAAAAAAATAAATAGCTAATACCTTGGTAAACAGTATAAACACAACAAACACAATTCCAGAAATTGAGCCATTAAATTCAAGACAAATTGACCAAAATTTTATCGAGACAATGCATACTACAAATCCAGAAAATCAGCCATCAACTTCAAAACAAAATTTGCACCAAAATTTTATTGAAGCAAGATATTCTTCTGAAGTTACTTAAAAACCGTTTACACTACCACTACACCAACACACACTTTTATATGCCTGACGCGCGTTTCGATAACCAAGTTATCTTCTTCAGAGACCGAAGGTAAACCACCCCAAATAATAATATTACAAAAATAATTATCCCAAAATTATGTTTTAATTTTAGCAAAAAGGTGCAATTAAATTTAATTAGAAAATATCAGAAACAATCTCTACTTATTTAAAAATGAATATTGCATGAAAAGTTAAGGTAATTTTTTTGAATCTCACAAAATATATCTAATATAAAAATTAAAAAAAATAGATTTATGGAATTTTTTTATTGAATACCTAGGTAGACAAGTTAAATGATTTTATTTATAAATAACTGAGATATTAGGAAGTTATAGTTAACCAAAGAGTAAAAATTTTGGAAATATATAGGTGTATAGGTTGTATTTTCGTAGTTAAAATCGATATTTTGCATCCATAATCAAATAACAAGACCATAAGTGTAATCACTTATTTCATTTGTGCAAAAATTGAAATTATCCGAACTTACTAATTAAATTATTAGAATTTGTTAAAATTTCAAAAAGCAGTTTTGGAAATCAAAAATCTAAGGGGTGAAGCAGGAATTTATAAAAAAATTACCCGGTATTGAAATCGGGCTATTACCAAGAGCTGTGAATTGCAAAAATAAAATTAATATTATCAATATTATTATGTACTAATGAACTTTATACTATTAACAATTCTTCCTGATAGTACTGAGTACCATCGTATTATTCAATTATGAAATGTGGTTAGAATTAATTAGGCATGAAAATATGCCTAATATTAGAATTAAAATTTAAAAATACACAATCTAGATTAAAATTATCCTAACTTTACTCTTGGGTTAAATTTTTTTTATCAAGATGCCTTGTCATAACTTATTAATAAATCTTTCAGTTAAGTGTGTGTTGTAAATTGTTAAATCTGGCTATCGTGCGTAAGTTATATTTTCTTATCTAACTAGAAAACAAATAATGTACAGCGTTGTACTTAATTTTTGTACATTTAATTTGAATAGAAAGGCATTTTTTTGATGAAAAAATTAATTAATTAATACGTCGATTAGAGATTAGAGTACCTAATAAATAATCTACCTTTGTTATCTAAATCGCAAAAAGTTATTGTAATGAAAGTCATGAAGACGTATCGCCGATATCAAAATATCCTCCAGTATTGGACATTCCAGTTAATTCTAGATTGTTCGTGAAGGATCATGAACAGAGAAAGATGGAAAATCCTGAATGCCTTCAGATCGAGGGAGATGACAGGAGAATGACAGTTCCAGAAAGTTCTAGAACAACTCAAACACGATATATATATACGACACCTAAAGGCAGAAGTCAGTCGAATACGACGTTGCGTTACGTTCATAACCTCAAAAAAACAAAATAAATAGTTGATATAAATTAGTCTGTCAAAGTGTTAGTTTCAGTTGAAAATAAATCAGTTATCAGTTTAAACCCAGTCGTCGTTCTTTTCTACCCACGAAAATCGTAACATTATTAATGAAAATTATAACCCATTAAAAAAAGAATTGTACCTACTTAAAAACAGATGTAAATGCTATAAGAAATTGTATTTTTATGGCTCTCTTTAAGGCTGCTTTCACTCTTTTAGCCTTTCCCTAATATTTCGGCTACTTAAGAACAAAATTGTTTCACTTTTTGCAGAAATTCAAAGGAAAACTCCGAACAGGTTTTATTAATATTTAATTTAGTCAATGTTCAAAAATCAAAATTAATTATTACATGATAATATTGATAATATCAATTTTATTTTTGCAATTTTTCCAATTCCACAGCCGTTGGTAATATCCCGATTCCCATATACCGGGTATTTTTTTTTATAAATTCTGCCTTCACCCTTTAGATATTTGATAATATTCAAAATAAGACCAGGAGCAAGATTCTTGAATGAACATTTCTTATCCGTAGATATTATGATAAATTTGGAATATAATGTATAGTTTCTCGTTAAAATTTTTGTGAAAATACAAAATTTTATTAAAAAATTATAATTTTGGAATAAAATTTGTCTAATTAATTTGAAAAATAAATGAATTTGAGAGTATAGCATATTAAATTCTGCTAATTTTCAGAAATTATGATAAAAAACCATCGACATACGTCGAAAGTCACTGATGTGTCCAATTCGAGAATTAGTGATGGGCAAATGCAAGACCAAGACCAAGACCGGGTTAGTCTTGCTCTTGGTCTTGGTCTTGGTCTTGCAGTCAAATAAGCAATCTTGGTCTTGGTCTTGTTCTTGCAGGGTCCAGTCTTGGTCTTGGTCTCTTGGACTCTTGCAAGCACTTTTTTTTAGATTTACTGGGGTCCATTTTTACAAAAAAAAGGAAAAATAGTTTTTAAAATCAATACAAGTAAAGAAAGATTAAAAATGAAAGAGATAGTATTTTTAATTATAAAAATTTTGTTTTTTTTATATTACATTGTAGCGATAAATCAAGTATGAAATAGTTATTATACTAACAAGTGCGGAAAAGTTAATTTCCGCAAGAGTTAGGATCAATATTTTTTTTTACCAGCAAAATCACCTCGAAAATTATTTAGATACTTGAAAAGATGCGATTGTGACAATAAATATTTCATAGTGTCAATAAATATAAGACTGTAGCTATAGCAACCCTACTGAAACAGGTGAGTTTGTTGTTGCTTTGAGTTTACAGGGGTGATTTAATAAATTATGATTTTTTTAAAAACAAACATTTCAAAAATTTTTATGTAATTCAACAAGATAAAGATAATGATACAATAATTTGTCAAAAATGTTATCGGAAAACATCTCTAATTAGGTAATAAAAAAAATGCGTGCGAGAAAAAATCTTACCCACACTCCGTGCGGGAAAGATATATTGTCTGAATTAAAATGCGTACGGAAAAGTCTTGTTTTACGCATGCTTTTAGAATTTTGTTTATTTTTTATTTATTTTGAAAATTTTGTCTAGAATATAGTTTTATAATGTGTCAATGATAATAATATATTATAGAATCAAACGTAAAAATCTAACATTTAATAATTTTATTTCTGAGAAAAATATATGAATTTTAAAGTCACTCTCTAAAAAAAATTATTCTTTGCAGGCCCATTAGCTGGGATTTGAAATAAACTAAAACTATGTTTGGTGCTGATGAATAAAAACAATAGGTAAGATATATTACCAATTATAGAGCTTATGTCAATATTTTAGATATATTTAACAACTAAATACTAAGTTTTCACAATAGTTAATAATGCATAGAGCCAAAGAATAGAAGAAAAAAAATGTAAAAATACCCCAACAAAAGTACCTACTATATATGTATAAATATTATAAAATAGTTTTTTATTTTGATTCAAATAATGAAAAACAAAAATAGGAAAAACTATTTTGGTTTCGTTGCCCAACAATTGATACCAGCGGACGGACTCATTGTTGAGTCTATTACGGTATTTGCTTATTACCAAAGATGCTTTTGAGAAGAGTGAAGAAGAACAAGAAGAGAGAGAAGAGATATCTTCGTTGCTTACGGCTCAAGATTGACCAAGATATTCTTCTATTTCCTTTCTTCGGTCAGATTAAATAGAGCTTGATGAGTTAGATGGTGCTGAATAAAGCTTATCAAAATCAATAATATCTTCATCTTCGGATAGACGGGCTTCTATTGCCTCTTCTGTAGCTGGCGCTTGCTCATCACTACCACTACGTTACGTTAAACTCTTACTTTACATTTGTGCTCACCGACAGCGGCCGTCTTGAACGGTCGTCAAATTACGGCCGTCAAATTACAGCCGCTTTATTGCGGCACCGCTATCCTAGGAAACCAAAGCTTTAGAGTTTAAAATAATCTATGGCTGCTTTATTTTTCGGTTTATATGTTTAGAAGACGCAAGACCGCAAGACTCTTGCAGGCTTGGTCTTGGTCTTGCAAAAGTCTTGCACTGCTCGGTCTTGGTCTTGATCTTGCACCCTGAAGTTGGTCTTGGTCTTGGTCTTGCATTTTCTGCCAGACCAAGACCGCAAGACCAAGACCAATCTCGCTCATCACTATTCGAGATTTAAGAATCGAGCCCCAGTTATCCACTATATCACCCTTACCCACTTACTTTCAAACTATCTTTAATTATTATTCATCCTGAAATCATCGGTGACATTTTTTATCACCATTTCTATAATTCTTTCTTGGCAATAGCAACAAGATCTTTTCACATGACCATTGTCCAATACAAAGCGGTTCAACAATAAATGTTTCTTCCAATAACTACAAATCATCATCTGGTATAATGGTCCGTACATTAGTGGTGAAGTCCAAGATTAAAACCTTTGGAGTTAGAATTACTTACACGCCAAAAACAAAAAGATTAACACAAACTCCTTATCAATATAAATTGAATCGTAAACAAATTGTCCTTCAATAAAATCAACAAAAAAATGTAATTACAGCCGCGAAACAGAAAACCGTTTCAATACAACAAATAAATAAAGATATATTGCAAGATTTATCAGCGGTAATAACAACGCTCGTGCCTTATTTATCTACGAGTATGTATATAATAAATTGTGTTTTTTTTTATTGTGTCACTTTATTCTGGATAATTAAACGTAAATATAAATCCCGTTTATTGTAATTTATTTTGGAAAAATTTAACAGGAAAGATAGTTGAATGATAACAGAGTCGAGATTAAAGCTTTATATTGGATATTACGAAAATATCGTTATTGTTTGTGTTGTTATGTTTATTAAAAATGGTCTTTGATATTTATAATCATCATATTTCTAGAATATTTTATTAAATTACTTAGGTATAGATGGCTAGAACGTTATTGAGAAACAACTGATGGTATTGGCTTGAATAGTATATTACATAACATGTGTGGAAAGTAAAATATTACGCGCGAGTAATGTTTAGTAAGAACCACGTATCGCGAAGTGCGGAAACTTAACGAGTGCAAGAAATACACTTTCCAACGCATTGTGTACACGATTTTTCCTACGAACGTAATATTTCTTATAATAAGGAATTTTTTAACTTTATTTATAAAATTTATTTTAATAGTTATTTATCTTGTTAAAAATTAGGATTTAAACGAGTTTAAATATGTTTAATTAACATCAAATAACCACTTTTCTCAGGAATTAACATCGAAATTCGTTATTAGCTAATTGATATTTTAATTTTTTTTCGTGAGCTCCATAAAAATTAAAAGTAAAATGGTTACTTACACTAACGAACTTTACCACACAAAAGTCAAAATAGAAATGGTTGAATTAACATTGAATCAAATGGCTGATGTTATTCTTGTCCCCATTCCACTGCCCGATACTGCAGCGCCAACTATCGGAAAAATTTCCGCTAATTACTCGACGTCTCGTGATTTTGTCAAAATTTCATGAGCGAAAATTTCCAAAAAGCAACAAACTTCAATAAAACCAGAAGAAAATTTGGCAGGGAGAAAATTTTCTCTTGAATGGTATTTGACAAGACTATTTCAAGAGAAAAACCAGACAATATAAACGAAACATAATATTTGTTTATTTATTAACAATATTAAATGTACAATTATTATAAGTTATAGAAGTTTGCCCGTTCTATTCTACTAAAGAATGATTTTGTGTATTATTGACATGTAACATTTGGGAATTCGAAGGTCCTGCTTCATTTGTTGTCCTGAGATCCTCGATCAACTCCTACTGGTGACTGTAATGCAGCTGCAGATAAGGTTTTAACGAGCTTGCATTTGAGTGACCCATTAATTTAATTAACTCCTGTTCAGCAACACCTTGCTTAAACTAGGCTATCGCAGCTGAAGATCAATGAGACTGGTATGTTATTTTATGTTTTTTTGTGTCTATTCCAATTTTTTCACCCGACATTTTTGTCTACTTAGAGACGGTTTTTTTCCAAGTGGACAGTTTTTGAACGAAGATCCATTCTTCCAATTGGGGTAAGAGTCTGTCTGATAAAATCTTTGATAAAATCAAATTTTGTGGCTGAGATATTACGTATTGTCAATATGAAACGTTTCGTTGCTAGGCAGTTTTGTCAATAAAAAATAGTCTAGTGAAATAGTCATCACAAACCCATTATGACAGCTGATAATTGGCAGACTATTCTGCATCATCGACCTGGTATTCTTATTTATTATTTCCTACTATCGATAACTTTTATTGGCTATTTCCGTGAAAAATATCTCCGTAATAACTGGGTTGAGATTAAAATGTTTTCCATCAAGGCACGAACATAAAATTTAATTAAACTGGGTAGCTTTGAAAATAGTTTAAAAAGTTAATTAACACGATTGAAGTGATTAAAGATATTAAGATAATTTTAGAAATAGAAGAGACTTTAATTCGGAATTTGGAGTTGTTCTTAATCTTACTTAGAGCATATTTAGTTGTAATTATAAAAGAAGTAGAATAGTTCTTTTTGTAAAAGAAATAAAAATTTTAAATTAATATTTATTAGAAATAAACTTCGCCCATTCTTCACGAGCAGCATCTTTCAGTTCTCGTAGAATAATTGGGGGAGGGTTTCGCTTCTTAATGCGTGTTTTAAGAATGTCCCAAGCATGTTCAATAACGTTCCTGTCAGGGGAATTTGATGGCCATCCTAATGTAGATATTGCTTCTTCATCCAAAAAATTTTGTACTGCAGCTGTTCCATGTGGAGGTGCATTGTCATGCATAAACACAAATCCATCACCTACCGCCCCCCGGAATAGACGCACAACAGGATTTAAAACTTCCTCGATGTACACAGCACCAGTGATTCTACTCTCCAAAACCACGAGTGGCGTCTGTGTACCCCTCATAATTCCACTCCAAACCATAATACTCTCACCTTCAAATGGAACACGTGGTTGGGCTGTTTCTAATCGGGCTTGTCGTCCTGGGGTCCTCCAAACTAGCGTTCTTCGCGAATCAGAAACCAAGCCACTTCTTGATTCATCATCGAACATCACGTAATTCCAGTTAGGATTATGGTGTAACATTTCTTGAGCCCATTGCAACCTTACAATTTTTTGTTGATAGGTTAGTTTGGGAACACGTAAAGGTCTTCTGCGATACAAATTTACCGCATTTAATCTTCGTGTAATTGGTTGCCTTGAGATATTCAGTCCTTCAAGTCTAGCAATTTCTCTGGATATGCCACTTGTAGATTCCTGCCAATTTCTTCGAGCTATCAAAGTTATCTGCCGGTCTTGTGCTGCTGTTGTACATCGACTTCTGCCACTTCTGGGACGATCCTTCACATCATTTGTGTCTTGGAATTTTTTTTTAATTTTTGATACAGCACCCTGAGTAACACCAACAATATTCGCGATATCATTTTGACTAAAGCCCTGTTGTAACATAGCAATTACTCTAGACCTATTAAAATGTGATATCATGTCTCTGGGCATTTTTAAACAGCTTAAATGAAATTTAAACAAGAATTGGAATAATGTGAAAGCCCCAAATCAATTAAATATGACCAAATTATACAGAAACGAATCAAATTTAGTATAATTTTGATTTAAAAACGCTTTAAAATAAATATCAACAAGAGTTTTTAAAAAACCATAGGCGTAGATATATTATTTCTAAATATTCCAAACTTTTGGACATATGTGTATCTAGCGTACAACTGATGCATTTTATCCAAATTGAAAAAAAAAATTTAAGGTTCTTCATTGTTTATAGTTACAAATCAACAGTTCTATAAGTTACTCGTTTCCTTTATTCAAGCAATATGGATCAATTGTTATTCCTGGACCATTAAGGACTGCGTGTTTAAAATTTATAAGGAAGCATTTGTTTTTCACAGACATAGAAAAAAAATGTAAACAACTTACCAATGAATCAGTGCTGTATCTCTTCGATTTCGAATTCGTGAATTCAGTGTAATACGTTGGGGGATTATATAGCATTAACGGATATGATTCGAAACCTGCAAAAAAAATAATTGGTTAATTCTCTGTTCAAAAACATTCTATGTTAACTATATAGTATAATTATTTATATTGATTAGATTAGTGCCGCTAATACAGTTCTTATTTATATCTTAATTATATCTTATAATTAATCATTTCTTGAGTTAGTTTGACATTTAAACTCAACCACGGTATCGTATTAAGCCTGTTCATAGAATGTTGTCATTTTCATCCTGACGCTGCTGTTAAACAGACGTAAGCTATGAAATTTTACAATTCTCTTTAATAAAAATTTAAATAATAATATCTATAAATATCAACAATATTATATCAGATAAAAATTTCAACACCTTTAATCAATCTAAGTATATTTTTATGTACAATTAGAAGTATTAGCAGTTTATCGTGATAAATTTTATGAAAAAAAATACAAAATGGCGAGTTTAAAGTACATTTCTGGAATTTGTACTAATTCGTTGTAAACTAAATATTATTTTTTTACTGCACCTCGTAGTTAAGTCAATAATAAAGTATACTTACTATTAACGTAATAGATTCCGTTGTGATCCACAAAACCATTGGGGAAGACAAATTGTGAGTCGTATTCTAAATCTGAAAAAAAATACAATCAATCAAATAATGTTTATGTATTATTAGTTAAAAGATTAAATCTAACGTTATTTTTTTCGTTTACGAATATTATTTATTATTACTATCGTTTGAGTTTGAGTTTGTGATAAATATCTTGTGTAAAAATACTTGTAAATTCAAATAAACTGTTAAATAGATAGATAAATAGGTAGGTAAAATTTTTATTCTATTTAAAAGAATATACAATGCTGAAATATATTGTAACTACGATACTATACTGACTCTGACCATGATAATTTATTGAAAATATATTTGAGCTAAAATGTTTTAAGTAGCTTAAATTTTGTTAAAAAGTTCTTTGTTTTGTGTTCTTAATATACAGTTAGTAGGTAAGTTCGAACCATTAAAAATCAGAAACAGAATATAAATGCATACCCAATAAATCAGCCTTAAAATCAGCCTTAAAATACTGAGAAAACAGAAGAAAACCTCAGATGAAAATCTCAGATGAAAAAATAAAATAGATGTTTGTTTGTAAGCCACATAAACAATACAGCATGCAGAAGGGGGCGGACGAGGTTTGTTTATATCACAGAGACGCATCATAATACAAATTTACCCGCTATTTGGTTTTAAAGCATAAAATTATTTTCATTCATAGAAAAAAAGAAATATTATTTTCTTGCATTTACTACAAACACTTTAGATAGGTATCTATGATAAACAATATATTTCTATAGTGGTGTAACTATAGTGGTTGCTGTATAGCTTTACTTTTCCATGGTGGAACCTAATTTTTACACTGCGACTGCTGCAAGAGAAAGCCCGTGAACAACAATCAAGAATCTAGACAGCCTACATCGATTTAAGTAAGGCATTCGACTCGGTGAATCGGAGAGCGCTATGGAAGCGCTTGGAGTACCCGAAAAATTCTTAGCAGTGTGCAAGATCCTTCATGCCAACAGCACCGCTAAAATACAGCATAATGGCTCTACAACCGACCTTTTCTTAACCAACTCTGGAATAAAACAAGGCTTTGTGTTAGCTTTTCAACATTTTCGCTATGATTGTCTCGATAATTGCTGATATGAGTATGCCTGTAAGAGGTGCTGGAATAAAATTCAGATTTGATGGAGGTCTATTTAACCTGAAGCGCCTCAGAGCAAGAAGCCGTACAAAATTTATCAGGGAACTTCAATATGCAGATGACTGCGCACTTGTCGCTAGGAGTTCAGAGGATCTACAGACAATGTTGGACACCTATAAACATATAGACGAAGCTTTAGGCCTTAGACTCAATAAAGATAAAACAAAAATCCTGGTAAGTCTGCCAGAAAGCGTTTAAACAGATATCAGCCTGGAGCATGAAACTCTAGAACAGGTCGAGCAGTTCAAATACTTGGGACACCGTTTTTCAAAAGACACATCAAACACATAACAAACTTGAGGAAATCGTTAAACGGATATGCCAATTTATTTATCTGTTCTAAACGTACCTGTTGATTGGTGATCGGGGGTACCGTTTCCCGTTGAGTTGCTGGTTGAAGTTGTAGAAGTACCAGTGGAAGTTTGCATCTGGTAAATTTTCGGTTTGCTCAAGTAACCCTTTTTAAATAAAACATCTTGTCTAGGTGTCGTAATTCTAGTGTATTCATCTGAAACAATAAGCAATATTTAAGCATCTCCATGTTATCAATATGCTGGACATCTACATCTAGTAATGGTTGATTCAATTAATATTAAAATATCAAGTTTTCCACAATCTCTTTAAAACCTTTTCTGGTTAGATCAATAGAAAGGGAATGATATAGCCACAGCTTTGGACCCTAATTCAAGCGTATTTCAGGAATTGGTCTACTTTTCCAAATCATTTAAGCATCCGGAACTCCATTAGACTCTCTTCTGCTTTTACTTGTGAAACGTATTTTATTTTCTAGTCCGTAATTACTAGCAGTCTAGAACATAAAATTGGACCTCACATATTGTACATTCATAATGTTTCATCCGGTATACCTAAAGAAAACAATAACTTTACGTGTTTGATGTTCTTCTAATACTCAAAACCGTTATAAATCATTCGAAAAACATCGTTTTTGAATAAATAATGTTATCTGATTCATAATAAGCGAATAATTATATCGTGCAATAAATTATCAACTTAAATTATTTCGTAATAAGCGTCAGCATGTAGGTCATGTTATTTTTTGTCGAAGACGTTCAAAACTCATGAAAAAACTGTTTGTCAATGAAGATAAGTAGTTAAGTAAGTGTAAATAAGTTTAAGTGATTTTTATTTCATAATTTGGTGTATCTATACCACACCAGATCATCGAATTATTCATCATACAGGGTGTTTCAAAAAAAGGTAACACCGTCTCTAGGATAGGTAAAAAACTGAAAAATAATTGGGGTTTGCTTAGTAAAATTTTTTTCTAACGCCATCCGTTTCCAAGATAAAGGGCGTTGAAGAAAATAAAAAATTACACATTTCTTACGATTTTGCCGAAACTACTGACACCATTGATATGAAATTTTATACGAATATGTTTTGGAAGCTGATATATCCCATGAATTTGTTTTTATAACTAACTCTCATAGAGGGCGCTAGTTACACGATTCATACAACGTATTATTCAACATAACTTTTTTTAGGGTAGAATTATTAGTCAAAACTCCAAGTGAACATAAACATCGTTTAATTCTACACCAAAAAGGTACTCTTGGTAAAACTCGATATTATGTACCGTTTTCGGAATATTTTGATTTGAAAATTATGAAGTAATAATCGCTCCTGGTATAAACTAATGATAAAGTTCGCTTTTCTCTAAGTTTGCCATGTAAAATTAATCTTGAAAACGGATGGCGTTAGAAAAAAATTTTACTAAGCAAACCCCAATTATTTTTCAGTTTTTTACCTATCCTAGAGACGGTGTTACCTTTTTTTGAAACACCCTGTATATAACGATAACGTATTTTTTTTATTTCTGAAATAAACTCCTGGACAAAATTAACGCATAATTTTTAAAAGGGGCCCTAGCAAAAAATAAGCATAAATTGGAAAACAAAAAATATTTATTCGACAATTACAAAACGTTTTTTGTTTTAATTTGTAATTTCTACATTAAAAGTTACAGGGTGTTAAACAAAAGTCCGGAAAAAAAGAAAAAAATTAATTCAGAAAAACAGGACAAAAAATGATTTCAGTAACGGGTATTGCCTCCTCTGGCTCTAATTACAGCCTGGCAACCTCTGGGCATGCTTATAATTACGTTTCGTATTTCTTGCTGCTCCAAATTTTGCCAAATTTCCACCAAACGTAAAGGAACCTCGTTCAGGTGGATAGGGGGGTTTGGTAAAGCTCGAAGACGCTTTTTGAGCAAGTCCCATATTGGCTCGATCGGATTGAGGTCCGGGCTGTTGGCTGGCCAATCCATGGTATTAATTTCTACCTCTTCTAGGTAGTTTTGTACGTGCGGTCGTGCATTATCGTGCATGAAAATGAAATTGTCCCCACGAAGGGGGCAAAAGGGACGACATGGGGTTCTAAGATGTCCACGATATACCTGTGAGCATTAATACGGCCCCCTGAGCAATTACCAAATCTGTACAGGCTTCCAAACTAATGCCACCCCAAACCATAATGGACCCACCACCAAAAGCACACTGTGGCTGTATACAGCATTCCTCAAATGGTTCTCGGGGCCTTCTGTACACAGGTAGACGTCGATCATTGGCATACAGACAAAATCTTGATTCATCTGAGAACAAAACTTTGGACCATTCATGCTCGTCCCATTTAACATGCTCACTAGCGAATTCAAGTCTTGCTCTTCGATGTGCTGGGGTTAAGGGAGGTGCTCTTGCAGGCCAGGTCTCAAATCAGCTTCTCTGAGGCGTCTTCTAATTGTCCTACTACTAATTTCTTTGTGGTATCGCGTTAAAAAATTTTGACGAGGTAAAGATGTCACAAACCTTTGTCTTAGTGGCTGTAGGCGTAAAAACGGTCTTGATTGGCATCTGTCATGCGTTCACGACCCTGGCCTGGCCTCCTTGTTTCGCCAAATCTCCTTACCACTCGAGAGATCGACGATTGTGACACATTGAATCGTTCTGCCACTTGCATCCTTCCTCTATTAAAGCAACAGCTGCGGCGCACACTGCAGGGGTAAGATTCCTATTTTGGCGAGGTTGGACATTCATTTTAAAGTTTCTAAAACAATTGGAGTCAAAAACTTAATGCAAAGAGCAAAGAATTCAAAATAAGCAGAACACTGCAATATACCAAATGTACCTGTTTTAGGAATTAATAAAAATTATTGATAAATCCTTTTTGGACGCCCACAAAAAAACTTGTTTCTTCAGGAAATATTGTTCGCAAATAATTATAGGCCAGTTAAATTAACCTGAAAAATTTATGGTAAAAATTTTCGCGAAAAATACAATTATGCGTTAATTTTGTGCAGGAGTGTATTTTTGTTAGTAAATTAAATATGCTTAATCATTTACATGGATATTTTTTAGTCTTCCAAACTTGGTGTCCTAAAAGAAGTGCACTAGAATTGCTCTAAATACAAATTGATACTCAATGATTTTTCCTTTTTTCACTTGATTGCTGTTGTTCCTGCTAAGAAAACTGTTTTATTCAGGTTAGTAACAAATTAAAGACTGACTGAATGTCTCTTGGACCCCGATTCCTAAAATCGCACAAGGAGAAAGTGAATTATAATTCTCTCAAAATAGACATAAATGTAATCTTGAAATAAAATCTCACCAAAGATGCGTGACATGCGTGAGAGAATCAACTCTCCTGCCAAGACCCAAGAGAATCATCTCTTCTTGTAGTTTTCGTCTGGTTATCTATTTTTAATTTACTTTAATTTTAAAATTTTGGCTATAAATTAAATTTATTGTACTAATTCTTACTTTTTGGAAGTCCATCTTATTAAGAATAATAAAAAACTCTTCGTTTCAACGTAACTTCCAAGTTTATTTGAAAAAATATGTTTTAAATTACAATGACTACAAGGCAACTGGCTAAATAGCTTTATGCTCAAGCCAAAAAAAAATTACAATGACGGCCGTTTCGCTAAGAAGCATCGTCAGATTAAAATTTAAGTTACATTTTGTTTGTTTGTAGCTAGGTACCTGATGTTGTTTAGGTAGTATTAAGGCTAGACCAAGTATGGAAGTAATAAGACATGTAAACTCAATCAAAGTAAGCAGTTTAATAGTGGAGAACTTCCAAGATTTATTTGTTCATTAACAACTTTAAATTGTGGATCTGCTAGATGTCTTTTTATTTCAAGTTCTTCAAGGAAATCTAAATTTTGTTTTTTATCACAAGTGTGTAGTATTTGGATGTCATTGGTGTGTAATAGTGAGGTTGGATGTTCAAGTAGGTGTTTTGCATAATTTGACTTATCTGGTTGTTTTAATCTATATGCTCTTATGTGTTCATTAAATCTTACTTCAAAATTTCTTTGTGTTTGACCTATATAATATACAGCATTACATTTTGGACAATTAATTTTGTAAACACCAGATTTTTTTAATTTGGGTAATTTTGTTTTTACATTTAACAATTTTGTACCAACATTATTTTGTGTTATAAATGATATTGATGCTGATGTTGCCGAAGTGATTATTTTTTAAGTTGTATTGGAAATATTTCCACAATATGTAATATTTTTACAACTTTTAATTTCTTTAGATTTCCTTGAAGAACTTGAAATAAAAAGACATCTAGCAGATCCACAATTTAGAGTTGTTAATGAACAAATAAATCTCCACTATTAAACTGTTTACTTTGATTGAGTTTACATTTTATACATAGATAAGACATAAGTGTAAAACACAAATATATTAAGTTATTGTAAAGATCAGCATGATATAGTTTTTTCCGGGTTTTTCTATATCATTGCACAGTTATATTGATCTTAGAGGGAATTACATCCAGGATAATCCCTTAGGGCTATTAACATCTAGGCTTTAATATTGTTATGTCTTATTACTTCCATTCTTGGTCTAGCCTTAATACTACCTAAACATCAGGTACCTAGCTACAAACAAAATGTAACTTAAATGTCAAGCTGACGATACTTCTTAGCGAAACGGCCGTCATTGTAATTTAAAACATATTTTTTCAAATAAACTTGAAAGTTTCGTTGAAATGAAGAGTTTTTTATTATTCTTGGCTATAAATATTGATAGATTAGCTTAAGGAAATTTTAGAATGCTTATTTATAAATGAAGGTGTCTTAAAAATTAAAAAATAAATTTCACTTTTTACAAGTATGTCTTCCGTCCAATTTGGATCCTACGGGAACCCCTGCATTGTCTTCCACCAACTGAACAAGCACTTTATTCTGTGTATTTGTAATTGTTTTTTCCTGATTTTTCATAATGTAAATAATAATAAATATCGTTCGATATATTATGATTTATCTAATATAACCAATAAAAAGTTTCGACTTTAATAATATATCACTGTTAAATAGCTGTAATTTGATTGGTTGAACATGGATAAAACAATGGGCAACGAGATGCATAAAGAAGAGTTGTAAATTCATGTCATGACTGCTCAAGAACCCGGTTTTTCGAAATAGGAGAGACAGGAGTGAGATGAGAAAATCTCATTTCATCAGTTTTCGGGAATCAAGGGCTTGGAATGATATGATGTAAGCCGGTCAATGCGAGTTGGTAGTTGCCAGCGTCTGCGCATACATTTATAAAGAAGAACGAGAAACAACAACAATGGACTAGTTTAGTAGGATCATATTAATCAAAATAATGGCATTATATATTTAGGATAAGATACCTACTTACTTATATTGGTATTCATTTTACAATTAATTTTTCTCATTTCGTAAAATTTAGCAATAAATAATTGGTAAGTTTTAAACGTAGCGCCAACTAATAACCAATAATGAAGTGTGTTTAAAAATCAACGTTGTCACAGTTTAGCTACGTTCGTTTCAAGTATTCTCAAAGAACTGGCGGCACAAAACACCGTGTTCTGTGACTAACTGATTGTACCAGTTGACAAGATATATGACAGGAGAGAAAATCGTGTTTATGTGTAATAAACAAACAAGACCCCTATTCTTGACGGTGATAGAATAGAACAGCCAATAGAAAGTGGGCGTCAAAACCGTATTCTTGAAATTCGTTCTCTCACTGTACCGATAGAAGGGTTGCTCCCCGAGAGAACAATTACTTCTATTGGTTATTTTTGAAGGAACCGCTATAACACCAAAAGAAGGTGTTAGGGATTTTTATTTTCGAACCAAAAATAGTATAGTAATTTCTTTCATAAACCAAACACAACCAAACAACAAATTAAACTAACGAAAATGACAGAATATTTTGTTTAGTGTTTTACTCCTTATTTGATAAAGTGTCAATCAGAGAACAAAAATATCGATATGTTTATCTCTTTTTAATGACAACAAATAAGAGAGAGAGATAAGTTTCTCGGTTAATATTAAAGCATATCGACAACATCACAAATTTTCTACCAATCTTATTGAAACACGTCACTTACCACTTATGACGTATCTAACCATTAAATTTAAATTTCAAAAGCCGATTATGGGTAGAGGATTAATTTTATAAAAATTTTATTTGTACAGTTGAACCACTAAAAACCTATTTTATAATATGCAAATATAAAAAAATCACTAAACTAGTCCATTCATGGTAAGCAGACTTTTTCACAGCACGAGAAAAGCAAGAGAATAAATAGTTTCTTCAAGCTACTGAAAGGGCTTGACCATGCATATATTCTTAGGAAATAATCTAGTCAATGGGAATTTTGAAACTGGAAAGAACTTTTAAAAATTGAAGGTGCTCAATTTTTTGTGTTTATTTGCCATGTTCTACTAGCCAACTACTGCTATACAAAAAAATGAATAAATAATTAAAATACGAAATTAAAAAAAATACGACTTCCTTAATGATAATAATTTCGCACTCGCTTATTAAGTTTGATGAGTCTCTTTCTGTACGATTTATTTTTTTTTGTTGTTATCGACGTAATGTTTGATTAGTTACTATCTGTTCGATTAACCAAAAAAAATGCATTTATTTTTATGTGTACTAATTTGTTTAATTATTATTAATTAAATACCGGGTGTCCCAGAAGTTTCTTACCTATTTTACCTGCAAATATATCGGAACTTAAAAACCATAGAGAGGTGTGGTTTTCAAGGAACAATTTCTTTTTATATAAAGTTTTTTTCGTTTTTGTTTTTTGTTTAATTAGTAAAATCTTATATAGGGTTTAAAAAAATTTAAAAAAAACAGGTGCTTTTTAAATGCAAATATATAGGGTGTTCCATTTAAAAAACTAATTAATTTTACTAATTAAACATGTACCTATAATGAAAAAAACTTTATATAAAAAGAAACTGTTCCTCGAAACCCGCACCTCTCAATGGTTTATAAATTCCGATATATTTGCAGTTAAAATGGGTCGGAAACTTCTGGGACACCCAGTATATTGTACTTACTATAAATTTTGTCACCGAAAAAAAATCGGTTTCTGTTCTATGGTAAACGATTATCATGTCGAGAGATAATCGATAATCGGCAGCTTTGATTTATGTAATCAATTTTCAAGTGATTTTGTCAACATTATTTATCTGTTTCTGTAAATACAAAAATATTAAGATGTTTTAAATTTAAACGTAACTATATTAAATGATAAAATGAATAATATGTTTTAGACAAATTTCGTCCATGGAATACAGAGTGTATAGATTTTGATCGTGACGCAAAATAAGCTGTTTCATTATTTTATTATTGGAAAAAGTAGAATTCCATCGATGGCGCTCTGAAATCTTAATATTTACAGTGTGACTGTAACAGGTCGGCTGAAAAGTCCCCGGTCTGACCTATAGATGACGACACTAGAATTAAATCCATTTCATTTTTAGAAAGTATCAACCTTCAAAAGATTCGTGTAAAAATTTGACAGCTGTCGGACTATTAGTTTGTGAGATATTGCATTTTTAGTGAAGCAACTTTTGTTATTTTCAAAAAGATGGAAAAAAAGAATCCCGTGTGTTTATTAAATATTGTTATTTGAAAGGCAAAATTACAGTTGAAGCAAAAGCTTGGCTTGATAATGAGTTTCCGGACTCTGCGCCAGGAAAATCAACAATCATTGACTGGTACGCAAAATTCAAGCGTGGTGAAATGAGCACCGAAGACGGTGAACGCAGTGGACGCCCAAAAGAGGTGGTTACCGACGAAAATATCAAAAAAATCCACAAAATGATTTTGAGTGACCGTAAAGTGAATATGATCGAGATAGCTGACACTCTAAAGATATCTAAGGAACGTGTTGGACATATCGTTCACGAATATTTGGGTATGCGGAAGCTCTGTGCGAAATGGGTGCCGCGCGTGCTCACAGTCGACCAAAAACAGCAACGAATTGATGTCAATGGGAATTTTAAAACTGGAAAGAACTTTTAAAAATTGAAGGTGCTCAATTTTTTGAGTTTATTTGCCATGTTCTACTAGCCAACTACTGCTATACAAAAAAATGAATAAATAATTAAAATACGAAATTAAAAAAAATACGACTTTCTTAATGATAATAATTTCGGAGTCGCTTATTAAGTTTGATGAGTCTCTTTCTGTACGATTTATTTTTTTTGTTGTTATCGACGTAATTTTTGATTAGTTACTATCTGTTCGATTAACCAAAAAAAATTGCATTTATTTTTATGTGTACTGATTTGTTTAATTATAATTAATTAAATACCGGGTGTCCCAGAAGTTTCTTACCTATTTTACCTGCAAATATATCGGAACTTAAAAACCATAGAGAGGTGTGGTTTTCAAGGAACAATTTCTTTTTATATGAAGTTTTTTTCGTTTTTGTTTTTGTTTAATTAGTAAAATCTTATAAAGGGTTTAAAAAATTTAAAAAAAAACAGGTGCTTTTTAAATGCAAATATATAAGGTGTTCCATTTAAAAAACTAATTAATTTTACTAATTAAACATGTACCTATAATGAAAAAAACTTTATATAAAAAGAAACTGTTCCTCGAAACCCGCACCTCTCAATGGTTTATAAATTCCGATATATTTGCAGTTAAAATGGGTCGGAAACTTCTGGGACACCCAGTATATTGTACTTACTATAAATTTTGTCACCGAAAAAAAATCGGTTTCTGTTCTATGGTAAACGATTATCATGTCGAGAGATAATCGATAATCGGCAGCTTTGATTTATGTAATCAATTTTCAAGTGATTTTGTCAACATTATTTATCTGTTTCTGTAAATACAAAAATATTAAGATGTTTTAAATTTAAACGTAACTATATTAAATGATAAAATGAATAATATGTTTTAGACAAATTTCGTCCATGGAATACAGAGTGTATACATTTTGATCGTGGCGCAATATAAGCTGTTTCATTATTTTATTATTGGAAAAAGTAGAATTCCATCGATGGCGCTCTGAAATCTTAATATTTACAGTGTGACTGTAACAGGTCGGCTGAAAAGTCCCCGGTCTGACCTATAGATGACGACACTAGAATTAAATCCATTTCTTTTTTAGATAGTATCAACCTTCAAAAGATTCGTGTAAAAATTTGACAGCTGTCGGACTATTAGTTTGTGAGATATTGCATTTTTAGTGAAGCAACTTTTGTTATTTTCAAAAAGATGGAAAAAAAGAATTTCGTGTGTTTATTAAATATTGTTATTTGAAAGGCAAAATTACAGTTGAAGCAAAAGCTTGGCTTGATAATGAGTTTCCGGACTCTGCGCCAGGAAAATCAACAATCATTGACTGGTACGCAAAATTCAAGCGTGGTGAAATGAGCACCGAAGACGGTGAACGCAGTGGACGCCCAAAAGAGGTGGTTACCGACGAAAATATCAAAAAATCCACAAAATGATTTTGAGTGACCGAGATAGCTGACACTCTAAAGATATCTAAGGAACATGTTAGACATATTGTTCACGAATATTTGGGTATGCGGAAGCTCTGTGCGAAATGGGTGCCGCGCGTGCTCACAATCGACCAAAAACAGCAACGAATTGATGATTCTGAGCAGTGTTTGCAGCTGTTAAGTCGTAATAAACCCGATTTTTTGCGTCGATATGTGACTATGGATGAAACTTGGCTCCATCACTACACGCCTGAGTCCAATCGACAGTCAGCTGAGTGGACTGCGGCCGGTGAATCGCCACCAAAGCGTGGAAAGACTCAACAGTCAGCTGGCAAAGTTATGGCCTCAGTTTTTTGGGATACATACGGTATATTGTTCATCGACTAGTTGGAAAAGGGAAAAACAATCAACAGCGACTATTACTGTGCATTATTGGAGCGATTGAAGACCGAAATCGCGAAAAACCGGCCCCATATGAAGAAGAAAAAAGTGTTGTTTCATCAAGACAATGCACCGTGTCACAAATCATCGAAAACGATGGCAAAATTGCATGAATTGGGCTTCGAATTGCTTCCTCACCCACCGTATTCTCCAGATCTAGCCCCCAGCGACTTTTTTCTTTTCTCTGACCTGAAGAGAATGCTCGCGGGAAAAAAATTTGGCTTTGATACTGAGGTAATCGCCGAAACTGAAGCCTATTTTGAGGAAAAACCGAAGGAGTACTATACAAAAATGGTATCGAAAAGTTGGAAGGTCGCTATAATCGCTGTATCGCCCTTGACGGCAACTATGTTGAATAAAAAAAATGAATTTTGTCAAAATATTGTGTTTTACTATGGTAGACCGGGGACTTTTCAGCCGACCTGTTACTACTAACAGTGGCGACAATCGATCTATCGATTTTGATTGGACAACACTCCCAAACACCCAATTATTGGGTATAGTTTCTCACAAAGTACCAAAATGAAATATATTTTCTTAAAATACTTTAAAAATGATGATTTTTAAAAGAAATATTTAAATTTCCTGTCCTAAATAATATAAATCCATCAAAAAGTTTGCCTCTTAATGGCGTATGGGCGTCACTGTTAGTAGAGCAATAATAGAAGTCAGAGTATCGACTCGCTGTCGGCTCCTTTTATGTTCGTAAGACAAGAGCAGCCATTGTTTAGGAGTATAAACCACAAAACAGAATATTGGTTAGTCTGTTTTGTGGTATAAACTAAGGATAGTACTAAAAAAATCGTTATTATAGATAAGACCCGTACTTGACATTTTTTATTATTGAGAAGAATGTTATTTTCGGAAAAATAAACTTGTTTTTAAGATTAATAATAACTAAACGTTGATTTATTTGTTTTCAAAAAAATAAAATTGGTTTTTTAGGTTAAATAATTTCATATAAATAGAATTTCTACACAAAATAAATGATCGAATGTGTATGTCTTGCACGAAATTTGCCTCGTTAGCAAGGAAGGTTATCAATAATTAAAAAAAAAACACATCAAAAACTTTAACAATTATCTATTTCTCCAAATTAACAACTTATCTTTATTTTTATACAGATAGAGCACAGATAGAGACTACTCAATCTGTAATGTAGGTAATTCTAACCTATATGTTCAAATACTGTAGTAATTTTAGGTTGATAAAGGTAAAAAATGAGGTTTCAGCGTGCAAACTGGCTAGTCTAACACTGAAAAATTAACTTCATCAAAAGGATCTGGTAAAGGATCATCCAGCTACCAGTATCAGCTCGGTGTGAACCCTCAAGGATAATCCGTAAATGCCTTTGATTTAAAACCTCAAGATTGACAAATTGATTGAAGAGAAATAATTCTAACCATTTGGTTTCTCCTTATATTAATATTTAAATTGGCACGATCTTTCACATTTAATATCATCCACTATGCACTGAAATAAACACACACTGTGCATTCTTTTATATTCACAAGTTATTTCATATGTTCATTTTCGAGTTCATATTGAGAAGCAAAAATAAAAACATTAAAATAAACTTTATGCTGAAATAGTATATTAAACAACGCATTTCATATGGAATTCTGTTATGACACGAGTTCAAGTTTAAAAAACGAATCGCGAAGCGATGAGTTTTTTAAAGAACGAGTGTCACAACAGCCATATAATAATAATAATAATAATAAATGATTTTATTGGTAATCCACTATACAAATTTAAACAATTTACATTATTCTACCCCAGAATTTAACAAGTAAAGCAGATACCAAATGGCAGAGTTCAAGCGGATAGTCTTTTGAAGACTTTGCTTGCTCTTCCACTCAACCAGAAACTAAATGGTACTTTCTGTGAGGAAAATACAAATATAAAAATACAAATACAAAATACAAAAAGAAATACAAAATACAAAAAGAAAAAGTCATAGATGAGAGATAGTAAATATTAAAATCTAAAAAAAAAAAAAAATTAATGAAAATTGAAGATTCACGCTAATTTTTTTATTGTAGAATTATACGCCTTCGACGCCTTACCGTACCTGAAGCTTACAAGACTTCTGCAAACTGACCTTTTAACAAATCTATTTTTATTTTATTTTTAAAGGAAATAATGGTGAGCTGTTTATATTCATTTGGTATCCTGTTATAAGTATGCCTTTGTCACTTGATACGAGAATGATCTTTTAAACAGAAACGTTTGATACACTGGGGGAGATAGTGTATTTTTAAACCTTATTTTAATACTGTGAATATCAGTCCTAAATATTATTTTTTCGTTTAGGTATGGAGGTTTACGTAAAAACAATTTTATAATAAATGGTATACAAGCATGAAGGAATCTTCTTTCATTCATTTTTAACCAGCCTAATTGCCGGAGATGTCTAGTTGTAGGTTGTCTACCCCTTATGCTACAAGTAAATCGTACGCAACAATTCTGTATTCGTTGTAATTTGTTACTATTAAACTGCGAGATACAAGGTCCATATACTACATCCCCATAGTTCGCATGAGATAAAATAAGTGACTCGCAAAGCTTTTGCCTGACCCTTGATGTCAGATAAAACCTATGACCATATAATAATTTTAAATTGGAAAATGACCGACGTAGTATTTCATTAACATGATCCTGAAAGTTTAAATGGGTGTCCAATATTAAACCTAAGTTCCTTGCCTTATCGACTAGTTCAATTTTGTCCTGGTTGACTTTGATTATAATTTGGTTCGCTATGTTTTTTCTTGCTTTAGCTCTACCGAAAAGCATCAATTTTGTTTTAGACGCATTGACTGTGAGACAAAATTTATTGGAGGCTTGCAGTAAGTTGTCAATGTCCTCATTTATATGCAAGCAGGCTTCGTTCACATCTTCCTGTTTAAATTTATAATACAGTTGAGTATCGTCTGCATATAAGTGATACTGACACCATTTAAGATGTTTCCTGAGTTCAGCTGTATATATGGTAAACAATAAAGGACCAAGAATGGAGCCTTGTGGAACCCCATTATCTACATTAACCATCTCAGAAGACTCTTCATTACAAGATATACTTTGCCCTCTATTCGACAGATAATTGCTTATAAGTTCAATTGCACTCACGTCAAAGCCGTAGTAGTGGAGTATTGTGATAAGTAATGCATGTTTAATACGATCAAAGGCTTTACTGTAATCTAAAAGAACTAATGCCATCATAGCGTTATCATCTAATGCGCGATGAATATCATCAGTTACTTTTAGTAACGCTGTAGTGCAGCTATAGTTTGCCCTAAAACCTGACTGGTTTTCGGGTATTATATTATAAGATTCAACAAAATCCCTCATTTGGTCGAACATTATTTTTTCAAATACCTTTGATAACGTACACAATATACTTATTGGTCTGAGGTCTGATAAGTTTTCCGGGTTACTAATTTTAGGTATCGGAATTACTTTGGCCTTCTTCCAGTCATTGGGGAACGTTTTTGTTTGGATAGAGATGTTAATGATGTGTGTTATAAAGGGTATGATATATGGACAGCCACGAAGTAATAACATAAGGGTTATACCATCAAGTCCTTTTGCATTTGATTTAATACTAAGGAGTACCTTATAAACCTCGAAATCATTAGTTTGTTTAAATGAAAAATTGCCGACACCATCAAGTTTATTATTATTGTAGAAGACTAGACTTTCCTCATCAGGTGGTTCGACACTCTGTGAACTTTCAATAAAGTAATTATTAATTTCGGATAGATTACCTAAGTGTCCATAGGAAGTTAGGATTTGTTTTCTTTTAGATAGTACACCTAGGTTACTCAATCTTTTCCACATATCTTTAGTAGATTTATTTCTCATGGAAAATTCAATAAACGCTTTTTTCGCGATCAATGGCTTTATTGGTATGATTGCGAAGCTGTTTGTAATATTCCCAATGCACTGGATTATTTGTCCTTTTATATCTGGTAAACGCTCGATCCCTTTGCTTCATCATTAGTTTTATAATGTCGGTAAGCCACGGTGCAGATGGTTTGCTAATTTTTACCGTTTTGAATGGTGCAAGGAAATCAAAAGCATTTAAAATGTGTTCATTAAAGAAAGTAACTTTGTCATGAACGCTTTCAATTTCAAAAATAAGATCAAAGTTATTTACCTTTAAGAACTCTATAAATAATTCAGGGGTAAAGTTACTATAATCTCTGTAGGTATGATAAAAGGGTTCCTGTTTGGGTTTCCTATATTCCAACGTGCAGTGAATGAGACAATGATCTCGAAATAAATCAGCTACAGTTACATTACGAATATTGAGTGACTCAGAGCATAGGATAACGTCTAAAAGTGTAGGTCCATTGTTAAACCTTGTTGGTTCATTGATAAGTTGTTTAAGTGAAAAAATATCAAGTATATTGCAAAGTGCGTTATGTTGTGTTGATTCTACTTCTAAGCAATTAATATTCAAATCACCTGCACATAAGATATAATCGTGCGATGGTGAGAGTATAGTTAAATTTAATTCTAAATCATTAAGAAAGGTTCTATACAGTGATACATGAGGAGAGTATAAGGTCCCTATTGCAAAGCTTTTGCTCTCGAAATTAAGCCCAATCCACACTTGCTCTGTATGACAATGATCTAGCTTAATAAGTTTTGCCTTCAAAAAGGATTTAATGTAAATTGCAACTCCTCCGCCTCGACTATCTCTGTCTTTTCTATATAACGAATAACCATCGAGACCTATTGATTTATTAGTAATTTTTTTATTTAGCCAAGTTTCTGATAAAGTAATAACGTCGAAAACGTTTTCCACCAGCTTTCTAAAATCAATGAAATTTTTTGTTAAAGAGTAAACATTAACGTGACAAACCTTCAAGTTTCTCTTCATGATAATTTTTTTTTTCGTTAGTACTTAATTAAAAAAAAAAATCAAGAAAACAAATTAATATTAACAAAGTTGAAACAAATATTGTTATGTACTTTAAATTCAAAATTGTGTTTTTTCATGACAACGCTTTAGATTATTTTGACAACTTCGTGTAGTTAGATTTTCTGCCTGTCACTTTGGTTTTGTCTGATCAAAAATAAACTTGTGTTCCCGATTAAGAGTTCTTTTATCGTGTGAACATAACATTTTGGCGACGAAGAATTTCGAATTCGTGCGACCTAGCGATTTCAACCTAGGATTTCAATATTTTTCGGCGATTTCAAGCTGACAATTCAAAATGCCTGATAAAAATGGTGACGTGCAAAACAACGCAGCTGCGGAACAACCTTCGGTAGTGGTGAACTTGTCCAACATTCGTCCATTTGATGTCTCTCGCCCTCAAGAATGGAAAAATTGGTCGAAGCTGCTACAATTTAATTTCACGTCGATGCGAGTCAAGGACAATGAGATGAAACGTGCACACTTTTTCTCGATTTGCGGTGAGCCTCTTTACGTTTTAGCGAGCGGCATTTTACATCCACGAGATCCTGACGAGGTCGAATTTCCTGAGATCATTCAAGCTCTCACCGACCACTTCAAGCCTCTCGTTAATGTAGTCGCAGCTTATCACAGGTTCCACCACTGCAATCAGAAGGTTGATCAGCCAGTCAATGAATATGTTGCAGAACTTCGAAGACTGGCAACTGATTGCAATTTCAGAACGATTCGAAACGACATGATTATGAATCAGCTGGTTTGTGGCATTCGAGATGGACAGGTACGTTCGAGATTACTGCAAATTTCTGACCTCAATCTTCAGCAGGCTATTGATATTGCTCTACGAGCCGAATCAGCACATGGCGACATCAAAGAGATAACTGATGAGACCGGCGCCGTTCGTCTGGTGTCTAAATCCACGGATCGCCAGGACTGTTCCAGGCAACACGTTTCCGAGAAGCCTGCACCGCAGCCTCAGCCATCGTCATCGCAGAATTTCACCTGTTTTCGCTGCGCTGGGAGCCACAAAGTCTCGCAATGCCATCTGGACCCAAGTTCGCTGATTTGCACAACGTGCAACAAGCAAGGTCATGTCGCAAAGATTTGCCAGGGATCTCGTCAGAAGTTCAAGTCGAAACCAGGTAAATCAAAGCAATTTCAGAGCTATCAAGACAGTGCCATTCATTCTTCACAGGCACATGAAGAGTCAGCTGTTCGAAGTTACCATGAGGGAAACACCTATCAAGTTACTGCCCAACCAGCTGGTTCTTCATCTCAACAGTGCAGTTGTTCTCATTCTTCGAACAATTTCCAGCTTTTCACTCTGGCTAAGGAGGAAAAAGCAGCTGGGCCACGGAAGATACCAGAAGCCATCATGGTCACACTTCAAGTCGACGGTCGTACGGTGGTGATGGAGGTGGATTCCGGCGCAGCAGTTACAGTCATGCATCAAGAAATTTTCGAATCGTTCTGGCCTTCTTCGGGTACTTTATTACCAGTTCATAACCTGTCTCTCGGCGATTACCATGACAATCCAGTGAAAATTCTCGGTGTCAAGATGGTCCGCGTTCAATTCAAGAACAATGAAGCGGTTGTGCCTTTGTACGTAGTCCAAGGCTGCAAAGGTCACAATCTTCTAGGAAGAAACTGGTTCCAGGCTCTTGGCATTTCTGTTTGTGGGATTCATTCGCTCACTAACAAATTTTCAGCCCCGGATCATCCAGCTCTCTCAGATTCTGGTCCAGCACTAGGAAAGTTCAAGGGTCCACCTATCCATCTAGACATCTCTTCTGATCAACCAGCAAGGTATCTCAAGGCTCGTTCACTGCCTTACGCCTTGCAGTCTCGTGTCGTCGATGAAATCCGAAGACTTCAGGACCTAGACGTTTTGCGGCCTGTCTCATTTTCCAAGTGGGCAACTCCGGTGGTCGTGGTTGCAAAACGCGATGGTTCCATTCGGATGTGCGGAGACTACAAAGCTACAATCAACACCGTTCTTACACCGGACAAGTATCCTTTGCCGTTTCTGGAAGATCTCTTCGTGAAGCTGTCTGGTGGGAAAGTTTTCTCCAAACTTGACCTGGATCAGGCCTTCACACAGTTGACGGTAGACGATGAATCAGCGTTGTTACTCACCATCAACACAATCTTGGGCCTGTTCTCTGTCCATCGAATTCCGTTCGGGATATCTGTGGCACCAGGTATTTTTCAACGTACAATGGATATCTTCTGGCTGGTATACCAGGCGTTGCCATTCTCATGGACGACGTACTGGTAGCCGGCAGCTCCGACAAGATCCACAACGAACGGCTGAAAGAAGTACTGGATCGCCTTCATACTTTTGGGTTGAAGCTAAAAAGAAGAAATGTAAGATCTCAGTTCCTGAGGTCGAGTTCCTTGGATACAAGATCTCAGCGAATGGCATTCATCCCACTGAAGAGAAGATCGAAGCAATCCAAAACTTCCCGACGCCTACGAACAAGACCGAACTCCAAGCTCTATTAGGAGTTATCAATTTTTACGACAGATTCCTTCCGAATCGAGCCAACATTTTCGAGCCACTGTATCGTCTTCTGGACAACAAAGCTGATTGGATTTGGAAAGAAGAGCAAGTCAGAGCGGTTCAAGAGATTAGGAAATTTCTGACAAGTGATCGAGTCCTGGTCCACTTCGAAGACAATCGTCCCCTGATCCTCGCTTGTGACGCTTCAGCTTACGGTGTTGGTGCAGTTCTTTCGCATCAATACGACAACGGAGAAGAGCGACCTATAGCGTTCAAGTCAAGAACCATGAGTCCCACAGAACGGAACTATGGTCAGGTCGACAAAGAAGCTCTTTCTTTCATTTTTGGTGTCACAAAGTTCCACAAGTTCCTGTTTGGGCGATCCAACATCATTTTTATTACAGACCATAAACCGTTGCTGGGGATATTCAAGAAAGGTGCTCCTACTCCAGAGCACTTATCTCCTCGCATGATCCGGTGGTCTTTGATGCTGGGTGCCTACGACTACGAGTTCGTCTACAGACCAGGTCGTCTTCATGGTAATGCTGATGCCTTATCTCGGCTACCATTACCAACTTCTGAAGGCGAGTTCCCAGATCCAGTTGGTATTCACCTTCTGGAAGTTCGAGATGGTCCTGTCAAGTCCAAGCAAGTAGCAGAAGAAACTGAACGAGATGCGGAACTTTCTCAGGTTGTTGAATTTGTCAACAATGGCTGGCCAAACGACATCCCGCCCCACCTGAAACCATGTTGACAACTCGAGACTTCGTTGCCAATATGGTTTCAGGTGGGGCGGGATGTCGTTTGGCCAGCCATTGTTGACAAATTCAACAACCTGAGAAAGTTCCGCATCTCGTTCAGTTTCTTCTGCTACTTGCTTGGACTTGACAGGACCATCTCGAACTTCCAGAAGGTGAATACCAACTGGATCTGGGAACTCGCCTTCAGAAGTTGGTAATGGTAGCCGAGATAAGGCATCAGCATTACCATGAAGACGACCTGGTCTGTAGACGAACTCGTAGTCGTAGGCACCCAGCATCAAAGACCACCGGATCATGCGAGGAGATAAGTGCTCTGGAGTAGGAGCACCTTTCTTGAATATCCCCAGCAACGGTTTATGGTCTGTAATAAAAATGATGTTGGATCGCCCAAACAGGAACTTGTGGAACTTTGTGACACCAAAAATGAAAGAAAGAGCTTCTTTGTCGACCTGACCATAGTTCCGTTCTGTGGGACTCATGGTTCTTGACTTGAACGCTATAGGTCGCTCTTCTCCGTTGTCGTATTGATGCGAAAGAACTGCACCAACACCGTAAGCTGAAGCGTCACAAGCGAGGATCAGGGGACGATTGTCTTCGAAGTGGACCAGGACTCGATCACTTGTCAGAAATTTCCTAATCTCTTGAACCGCTCTGACTTGCTCTTCTTTCCAAATCCAATCAGCTTTGTTGTCCAGAAGACGATACAGTGGCTCGAAAATGTTGGCTCGATTCGGAAGGAATCTGTCGTAAAAATTGATAACTCCTAATAGAGCTTGGAGTTCGGTCTTGTTCGTAGGCGTCGGGAAGTTTTGGATTGCTTCGATCTTCTCTTCAGTGGGATGAATGCCATTCGCTGAGATCTTGTATCCAAGGAACTCGACCTCAGGAACTGAGATCTTACATTTCTTCTTTTTTAGCTTCAACCCAAAAGTATGAAGGCGATCCAGTACTTCTTTCAGCCGTTCGTTGTGGATCTTGTCGGAGCTGCCGGCTACCAGTACGTCGTCCATGAGAATGGCAACGCCTGGTATACCAGCCAGAAGACTATCCATTGTACGTTGAAAAATACCTGGTGCCACAGATATCCCGAACGGAATTCGATGGACAGAGAACAGGCCCAAGTTACAAGGGGTTCTACTTCGTGGAGATCAGGTGGTGGTTCCTTCATCTTTACGCCAGAAGGTTCTAGACGCAATTCACGCATCTCACCACGGTATTGTTCGGACAAAGTCGGCAGCACGTTCATACGTTTGGTGGCCCGGGTTGAGCAAAGACATCGAGAAGACGGTCCAACTTTGCTCAACATGTCAAGAACTTCGCAGAAACCCACCAGCAGCGGTTCCAGCACCATGGCCTTCAGCGAATCGTTCATGGGAACGCGTTCATATCGATTACCTGGGTCCGATGGAAGGTCACGTCTTTCTGATTATGGTGGATGCTTTTTCACGATTTCCGGTGGTCAAGATGGTTTCATCGATGTCTGCAGCGGTTCTCATTAAACATACTCGAGATACGTTTGCGGATTTCGGCCTTCCTGAATATATTGTTTCAGATAATGGCAGACAACTGACGTCTCAGGAGTTCCGTTCGTTTCTTTCCAAGAACGGAGTCAGGTATCTGAACACGCCTCCATTTCATCCGTCATCCAATGGTCTGGTTGAGAGGGGAGTCCGCAGTTTCAAGGAGCTCTTCAAGAAACACCTTGACGGCGACATTTCAACTCGTCTTGCCAGAGTCCTCTTTGCTATGCGTACTGCTGTGTGCACAGTTACGAATCGAACTCCGATGGACCTGTTCTACTCAAACCTGAAGAGCCGTACCCCTTTTGATGCTATGCGACCATCATGCGAAGTTCGACAACCGTCAGAAGCTCCAGCGTCAAACCGTCAGTTTGCTGTTGGCGAAGCAGTTCGATTCCGGGATTATCGTCAACGCAAACCCCGATGGTCTCGAGGTACAATAGTAGAACGCTTGGGTTCCAGACTGTACACGGTTCAAGACGAAGATGATATTCTGCATGCTCGCAGCGTTGATCAGATCATCGAGTGCAAACTTGAGCCAGCTACAATGGTGCCTCATCGTCTTTCTCAGGATCCAAGATACAACCCAAGCTACAACGACATTTTCTTAGATGATTTCCTTGCTCAAGAAAACAGGAATCACCCTCAGCTCCGAGATGAAGTTCAAGGTGGTCTGCAGTTCCAGCCGGGTGTTCTCAAGAACCGGAAGCTCAGCTTCCAGATGTCCCTGTTATTGAGCAGCCTCTCATACCAGTTCCCGTCCCAGAGGTCCAGCCTGTCCCAGAGGTCCAGCCTGTTCCAGAGGTCCAGCCTGTCCTCCAGCCTATTCCAGAGATCCAGCCTGTCCCGGAAGTTCAGCCTAACCCAATTGTTCAACCTTTTCCTGGTTTTCCCCGAGAGCAAGCCCCAAGATCGAGAAACTATGATGAGATTCCGGTTGGCCCAAGGCGAAACAGAGAGGTGGAAATTTTTGAGGGGGGATCAAGACCTGCTAGGTCTAAACGACCGGTTGAACGTCTGACTTATAAATGATTTTGCTTTGTTAATTTCATATAAACTGATTGTAACTGTAATTTTAAAAAATTAGAAAGGGGAGAAATGTTATGTACTTTAAATTCAAAATTGTGTTTTTTCATGACAACGCTTTAGATTATTTTGACAACTTCGTGTAGTTAGATTTTCTGCCTGTCACTTTGGTTTTGTCTGATCAAAAATAAACTTGTGTTCCCGATTAAGAGTTCTTTTATCGTGTGAACATAACAAATATAAAAACTATGCAAAAATAACAAGAGAAATATTGGACTATTCCTTATCTAAAGTAGCTCTACAGTTTCTTTCGAAGTATTCTAGTCGTTTGAGTTGGACTGGATTTGGATTTCTTTCTCTTATTTTTCCCAACAGCACCAACCATCGATTCGGAGTCACTAAGTTTATCTTCTGAGTCGACTTCTTCTCCTTCATATGTTTCTAATTGGGTTACTGTGTAAATATCACCATCAATCTCTAAATTATTTCCTTTTATCTTAGCTGCTCTTTTTTGTTCTTTGGCAATTCTCAAGTGTTTAACTAATATTTTGTGTTGTATTCTATCTTCCGTGCACATATCATTAACCATCGATACACCTGTACCTTTTAGTTTTTGAATATTATGGAAAATTTTTTGTTTTGTGTACAGTGATAAAAATTCTATGATCACAGGAATTTTAGGTCTATCTTGCTTTGGACCTCTTATAAAATTTATATCACTTTCCGCTAAGTCTGTGCCTAACAGGTTATTTATTTGTGGAATAACAAAATCGACCTTATTTAATTGCGCTGTATCACCTTTAAGGCCAAATATAGCAATATTATTTCGTCGTAGTTTTCTTTCCAGTGAAATTACTTTGGTCTCCAAATTTACTATCTTCTGGTTTGCTTCGTCAAGCTTTCCAGTTAGCAAATTAATATTGGAATTAACGTTTGCTGTAATTTTTTCAGTTTGATTCTTATTTGCTTCGATTAACAGGTGATAAAGTTCATTAATTGACAAGTTATCCTTTATATTCAATTTTTCAGCCATAATTGTAAGTCATTTGGTGCAAACGACGTTTAAATTTAATTGTTTAGTACAGTGGAAACAAAAACTGGATTTTCTTATCTTGGTGTTGAATAAAATATTTTAAGTACTGGTTTATAATTCGCAGTAAATCATAATTTGTGTCATAAATGTAGCAAGAATTTCTACTTACAGTTTCCACATCACTTGACAATATTAATATTTTCATTCACACAAAAACTTTGAAATTAGACTTTAAAGTTACTTATGTAAATACTTAAATTTTCAAGACCGAAATACATATAGCACTTCCTCACAAAGCGTCGTTTGGAAATAATTCTAACCATTTGGTTTCTCCTTATATTAATATTTAAATTGGCACGATCTTTCACATTTAATATCATCCACTATGCACTGAAATAAACACACACTGTGCATTCTTTTATATTCACAAGTTATTTCATATGTTCATTTTCGAGTTCATATTGAGAAGCAAAAATAAAAACATTAAAATAAACTTTATGCTGAAATAGTATATTAAACAACGCATTTCATATGGAATTCTGTTATGACACGAGTTCAAGTTTAAAAAACGAATCGCGAAGCGATGAGTTTTTTAAAGAACGAGTGTCACAACAGCCATATGAAATAAGTTGTTTATAATATTTTTTATATTTTGCCATTTTATCATTTTTTAAATTAATTTATTATTTTTATGTAATTACGAAAATTTTGATATTAAAAAGTATGTCGGTAGCACTGTGTAATTTATCACATTTGACAGTTTTGACATTTAAATTATGAAATGTTATTGTTTTAAAATATTTTAAAATTACTAATACACCAATAATAATATATTATAGAAGTAAAAGATGATATTCATATTCACAAATACTTTCTAAAAGAACAATAAAAATTAATAAATTGCTATTAGCCACAAATGTCATTGTCAATAGTCCTGTCATTAGATACTTCACTCATGGCGCCAACCATTTAAAACAAAAATTTACGTGCGTAAAAGTTACATTACGATACGCAAATGCGTTTTATAATGAAGATTTTTATAAGTGCAAAATATAAAAAAATATTTGTGGCCTTGTAAGTGATTCTATATTACTTTGACAAAGTGTATAAAGGGGGTGGAAGAAATGTTTTTTGTCATAAAAAATTATAAAAATTTTGTAGACAAAGGAAACTCTTAACTACACAAGAAAAAACAGGAACCAAAAAAATTGTTTGCAATGCCAACATACAACTACAAACATCAAACTTTTTAATTCAATTAACTTATGTATATGTATAAGTATTCCATAATACATGTCCTTCAGAAACAGAACACAGTCTCCTTCAGAAGTCTTAAGAACGTCAGATAATTTAGCTTCTGTGTAGTACTTTTCTCTTAATTTGGCTGAATTTTTGATGAACTGGTAGCTTTTGAATTACTAGGTTTTATATTTTATTAACATTATAGATGATCGAATTTTTAATAAGAATACTAAAAAAATAGAAACAGATTTGTTAAAATCGGTTGCCGCGTTAAATTAAACAAATTTAATAAAACTACACACTTTACTTTTTGTTTTCAAAATTACTAATTTACTTTTCTAACATAAAGGTAGACTGCTTGTGCGTTTAGTTCCCTGAATCTCTGAATGATTGGCTTGTTTTATTTTTTTGAGCATTTCCTTCGACCAATCGACACGAGCCTTTTTGGAGCGATTGACACATTGTGTGGGATCCAACGCGAACAAATTTTTTGACCGTCAAATATTTATGCCTAAGGTTGTCTCAATCTCACGATAGGTCACATGACCATCTTGCAGTATCAGTTCTGGCACAGCATCAATGGTTTTCGTAACAACATCTGATGTTGGAAGACCTGCACGAAATTCGTCTTGGATTGAACTACGGCCACGATTGAATTCACCATACCATCAATAAACACTGGTCCTTGTTGGAGCTTCATCAGCAAAAATTGAATTAAGTTCATTCCATGCAGTGTTGCTGAGTTAGTCCACGTCGAAAGTTGCAAAAAAATAATTGCACGAAAATATTCACCATTTAATTCCATTTTTGGGCCGAGATGAATCTTTGAAAAGTTACTGTAAACAACACAAATACAACAACACGTATATTGTATAATTTATGAGATATTTGAAAAGTTCAACAAAATTCTAAAAATGTCACAGAGCAAGAACACGTCGAATTATATGGCTTATGATCGAATTATATTACTTATGTATGCAGTGCAGTTCAGTAGATTCATTGTACAAACCTGGTTTAAATGCAGTTAAAAACTAATTAAGGTTCACTAAATTTGCTAGATTATACAGTTGCAGTTCAAGATTGAACCTGGTTCCGAATTTTCACATTAGTTAGTCTAGTTAGTTAGTCAAGATTAAGCTTGGTTTAAGTTTATAACCTCAAATTAATTTAAATTCTAAGAATATTAAAAATATAACTTTTGAAACAAAACTTCCACTATATATTTAAAAAATTGCTCTTTTAACATTCAATATGTCATGAATGAATGAATGAATGAGTTAGGAGTGATGATTACACTGCGATCCATAGGATCTATTGTGTCCCCCCTTACTTGCCATGTTCTGATGTTTTCTCAGATTTATAGCAGCTCTTCGAGTCCTATTTTCCTGAGGAAGTTTAGGACATCGTCGGGCTTCAAATGAGGTAGATCCCCTTCCTCTATTTCATGTGCTCCTAGGTATCTAGCCCTAGAATTTTGCAAGGCAGGACATTCTGAGAGTATATGTATTGAGGTTTAATCCTCTTCCTCACAGAATCTGCACTTTGCTTCATCTGCTAACCCTAGTTTCTTCATGTGGCTTCTTAACCGGCAATGCCCGGTTAATATTCCCGTTAGAATACGGAGCCCTTTTTTACTGAGGTTGAGGCAGCTAAGAGATCTCTTCTGGTCATAGTTCCCCAGTAGTATCTTAGATTGCCTCAATCCTTCCAGCTGATTCCAGTACTTGGATTTTTCCTTCTCCATTTCCTCCCTTAGTTTTCCTAAGATTACTCTACTGCTGATCCCACAAGATGGTTCTGGTCCCAAATGTGGGTTTTCAGCTCCTTTTTTTGCCAGCTTATCTGCTGTTTCATTCCCCTCTATTCCTATGTGTCCCGGGACCCATAGGAGGGTGACAGTGTTCTTCTGGCCTAGTTCATTTAGTTTGCCTAGGCATTCCCAAACCATCTTCGAACTGATTATATTTGAACTCAGCGCTTTGATGGCTGCTTGACTATCCGACATGATCACAATCTCTTGTCTGCGATAGTTTCTTCCAATATTGAATTCCACACATCTTTCGATGGCGCGGACTTCTGCTTGAAAGATGCTCGGGTATGTGCCCAAGCTTTCTGAGTATTTGGCTCTCGGTCCAAAAACTCCTATCCCAGTTCCCTCGTCTAGCTTGGAACCGTCCGTATACCACTTTATGGTATTCTGCTTTAAATTCTGTATGGTGTCTTCATCCCATTCAGATTTATTACTCAACTTTGTGATGAATTTTCCCACAAAGTTGAATTTCTTTGGCATATCATCTTGGGGCATTTCCCAAGTTTGATCAAAGTGAAGTAATCGAGGTTTTTCCCTGATACTTACTTCTTTGATCATTCTATATATTGTTTTCTTCCTTACACTTTCTAGCAGAATGTGCAGTGGGGTCAAGTTTAAAATCACCTCCATTGCAGCAGTGGGGCAAGTTCCCATTGCTCCAGTGATACATGAACAGGCTAGTCTCTGAATTTTCGAGAGGTTTTTCCTCGTCGTATTCAGATTAGCCCTTACGCCCCAAGCCACTGCCCCATATGTGATTAATGGTCTCACTATTGCTGTGTATATCCATTGCAGGATACGTGGGTTACATCCCCAGTTCTTCCCTGCAATGTTCCTACACACCATGAGGGCCTTGGTTGCTTTGTGTATTACTTCGTCTTCGTGTTTGTTCCAGAGTAACCTGCTATCTAGGATTAGCCCTAGATATTTTACCTCTGTTTTCCACTCGACGATGTTCGTCCCTATTTTTATGATTTTTAGATTAGGTTTCTTTTTCCTTGTAAAGGCTACTAGTGTGGTTTTGGTGGGGTTGATGCTGAGTCCCACCGAGTCACACCATTGTTCCGCAATGTTCAATCCTCTTTGAACAATATCACAGAGGACGTTTTCATACTTCCCTTTTGCCAGGATAACCATGTCGTCGGAATACCCTTGACATGGTATGCCTTCCCTAGTCAATTGACAGAGCAGACTGTCCACAGTGAGACTCCACATAAGCGGGGATGCAACTCCCCCCTGTGGACAGCCTCTGGTCACATTAATGGAGATAGTGTCTTGTCCTGCCTCCATTTCTGCGATTCTTGTAGATAGCAGTTGCGACATCCAACTGGAAGTCGTTCTATCTACTCCTTTCTCAATCAATGCTCTTTTGACTGCCTCATGTGGCGTATTGTCAAAGGCCCCTTCTATGTCTAGAAAGGCACATACCACGGTCTCTTTTTTGTTCAGTGCGTCTTGGATTTCGTCCGTCAACTGTGTTAAAGCGGTTTCCGTGGACTTTCCCGCTTGGTTTCAATATGTCATTCTGACGATACTAGTTTTATTTTTTTATTTCGAGTTCTTCAATAAAATCTAAATTTTGTTTTTTATCACAAATATGTGGTATTTGAATGTCATTGGTGTGTATGAGTGAGGTTGAATGTTCAAGCAGGTGTTTTGCATAATTTGACTTATCTGGTTTATTTAATCTCTATGCTCTTAAGTGTTCATTGAATCTTACTTCAAAATTTTTTGGGGTTTGACCTACATTATACAGCATTACATTTTGGATAATTAATTTTGTAAACACCAATTTTTTTTTAATTTAGGTAATTCTGTTTTCACATTTAACATTTTTGTACCAACATTATATTGTGTATTAAATGATATTGTTGATGAAATAAAAGAATTAAGATCTTTAGGACAAAACATAGAGAAACTAGTTTTTTGTTTATTATATCATCATGCTTAGAACACTGAATAAAAAGTCCCAAAAAACTGTGATTTTTTTTGGTATATAAAATAAATCTCATAATTTTAGAAGAATTGCGAATTCAATGTTTTGAAGGACACAAACATTTGCAAAATCATTCTTATAATCGTGTACGTCAAGTAAATTAATAAAGTTATATCAATTCAATCCATTCCCAATTTACTGTCTACAAAACTACCCTTAATTTTATTAAATAGTTTTGTTGATTAACAGTTATTTCTCACATGTTATCATCTCTATAATGTCAAGTTTACTACCAATTTACACGCTAAATTTCAATCCACTTTACTAATTCTAAAACAATGGGTACCTATTTTAAGAAATCGAACCCATTGAGGTCGATCAACAGTCAGATAACTCCGCGCTGCTGTGGGGTAATTAAATTACCCACCCCACAAAAAAGATGCATAACATTAATTAAAAGTAGAAACCACGAGATGGAATGGTGAAGGTTAATCCTAATATTTGTTAACGAAGTTTGTCTTTCAACTTAAAACTTACAGTTTTCGAGGACTTCCTGGTGTTAACTAGATACAAAAATATTTGTACTAAAGATTATATAACGGTCTAAATTACCTACTGTGTGGATTTAGGTCGCGAGTTTTAAAAATGATTATTTCTTTTCTAAACATGATAATTATTTACCTTCAGTGCTGTTGCTTGATTACTGTGTTTGTCAATATGTCTGTCGTTAAAGAGTCATAAATTAAACATTATATTTTCTTTAAAAACAAACATAATTTATAATAGTATATTAAACAACGCATTTTATATGGCTTTCTGTTAAGACACGAGTTCAAGTTTAAAAAACGAATCGCGAAGCTATGAGTGTCACAAAAGCCATATGAAATTGTTTGAAGTTGTTTATAATATTTTTTATATTTTGCCATTTTATCAAAGGTAATACCACGAGTCCTTAAAATTTATCTAGTAAAATTTTACAGGACGAATGGTATTTGAGAAGATTATTTTTTGAACCATTTTGTACAAAAACCACTTTATTTAATAACTTATCGTTATCTTTTTACCAATTTTTACTATTTTACTTATATTGTTTTGATCTTTTAATAACTTTAATAACAAATTTGACAAGCCGACTAGGATAGGTGTATTTTGTGTTGCCTACCTATGATCTAATTTATTAACGCATTAATAATCAAGAGAAAGAAAGGAAGTGGGTTTACACAGATAAATTAACTCCAATGTTAAAATGTCATATACCTACAAACTATTTTGTCATTTTGACATCGATAAAAAAGGTGCATCCTTTTTTATCGCTTTTTTTTATCGCATGTTCCTCAATCTGGTAGGTGTGTATCAATTTTGCATTATTGTTGACAGGTATTAAATTGTCAAATTTAACAATATAAAACAATACTACCTTTTCTTTGCAAAAAACATAAAGTATGAACCGATTTGGAGAGGTTTCACATGAACAAATTACAAAAAATATTGAAGAGTCAATACCGAAGTCAACAAAAAATACGAAGTCGTCAATATGGAAACAATTCATGGAGTTTTGTCAAAGCCGAAATTATAAGTTGGAAGAGAATACTACAATACAAGATCTAGCAAAAATATTAAAAGATTGGGCTTTCAATATGAAAAAAAAGAATGGAGAAGATTACAAAGAATTTGCGGTCAAAACAATATGGAACACGACTGCTAAAATGTTACAACAGAAATATTTTAACGAATATGGTTTGAAATTTGATCCTTTTACAGACATAACCTTTAAAGAAGCTCGGGATGCTAGAAATGCCAAAAGAAAACAACTTCAATTGATTCCAACAAAAAGAAAGACGTGTTCTTCAGCAATAGACAAAGAAAATATAATAAAACTGTCAACACTATGGAATATAAATGAACCTGAAGGGCTGCAAAAAAGATTCTTTCATATAGCTTCTTACGAATTGGCTTGGAGAGGAGGAGAAGCTGTTAATTGCAAAATTTATTATTTTAAAGTAGAAAAGAACCAAAATGGTCTTCCTACGGGTAGGATTGAATATAACACCATATTTTCGAAAACGGCACAAGGCGGCTCGAAAAAATTTAACAGACAGCAAATGGTTGACTAGAAATGAAAGTGACGAAAGTATTTGCCCTGTAAAACTATTCCATTTGCTAGTAGAAAAAAGAAATGAACATATTACTTCTGACCGATTATTTTTAACTCCAAATCCTTTTTGGAAAAATAAAAATTCTAAAGGTTGGTACAAAAATGTTCCTTTAGGTATTAATACCATATCTGTTTGGACAAAAAATTCTGCTGCAAAAATTGGATTGGACATAATCAATAATAAAGTTACTAACCATTCAAATCGTGCCAGCGCAGTTTCCCAATTAGCCAAAGCAGGAGTTAGCGATCAACAGCTTATTAAGATAACAGGACACTCGTCATCACAATCGATTAAACCATACCTCCAAATTGACCCCGAACACCATGAACAACTTATAAATAATTTGAGACCCTCGGAAACAGAATATTCAACATACGTAGAAACACGAGAAGAAAACATTAAAGTCAGTACTCCCCAACCAATATTTAATAATTGTATTTTTAACAACTGTTCTTTTAACTAGTTTAATTGTTTTAGAATGAATAAATTTTATTGTTTCTTTATATAATTAGTCGTTAATTTATCTTAGCAAAATACACGTGATCTTTTTTTTAATGGATAAATTTTTCTCTTCATCTCAAGATTTTTCCATCAGTAATATTACTCAAAAAACTGAAATTAGATAAAATCGCTCGACCTTCGGTCTCGCGATTTTATCATTTGTATTTTTCGTAATATTACTGATTGGCAAAATCTTTCGATGAATCGAAAAATTTTCCGGTAAAAAAAAAGCTCTTGTGTATTTACTGTTGAATTATATTTAATAAATATATTATTATTTTAAGAGAAAATACTTATAATCTTTTGACCTTTTAATAACATTAATAAAAAATTTGACAAGCCCGACTTTAATGACGTCCACGAAATGCCGTTACCCCTCCTATTAACTTATCCTATAGGTACACTAGATAGTATTGACAGTTGTCAGATGTCGTGAGCGTCGTGAGCGTCGTGAGCGTCGTGAGAACAGAGTTATAATTTGAATAAATATTCATTTTTATACCTATTTATACAATTATATTATTAAAGAGAAAATTACCAAAATAAAAATTATTAGGTATATCTATTTAAAGTTTACCTACAAGACCACATTTGCCTGTAGGCATATAAAAGTTTTAAATGCATACAGAACCAGGAAGCAGGTTAGTTTTAAAATAACTACATATTTGGTTTTTCATTATCGTTTAGATGAATTGAATTTTGATAATAATAATAACAATAAAATATATTTCAGAATATTTAGATAATATAAATAAATGTTGATTTATAGTAAGGTACTTATAAACAAGAAAATTGATTGTGCAATATTGATTTTTGACAGTTCTATAATTTTATCGATCCTGGTAAAACGACTAGTGGTTTTATCGCTATAAAACGGAATGATTGGCTAGCATTTAGCATAGAACATTGAAGATTAAGCGTTTTCATTGGACGAAATCACAAAACTGTGATATTTTGACAGGTGAAAAAAATAATCATTATTAAAATTAATTTATTATTTATATGTAAATTACGAAAATTTTGATTCTAAAAAGTATGTTGGTAGCACTGTGTAATTTATTATTGACAGTTTTGACATTTTAATTATGAAATGTTAATGTTTTAAAATATTTTAAAATTACTGATACACCAATAATAATATATTATACAAGTAAAAGATGATATTCATATTCCTTAATACTTTTTTAAAGAACAATATAAAATTACTAAATTGCTATAAGCCCCAAATGTCATTGTCAATACTCTTGTCAGTAGATAGATACTTCACTTTACAGGGAAGATTAAAGACAAAGGCTGAAATAAAAGAAGGGTTGAATGGGGAAAATATAGTTAAATACATAAAGGCACTTCGACTAAAATGGCTCGGTCATATAATGAGAAGAGAACCAACAGAAATCGTGAAAAGAATTACCGTTTGAACACCGCTAGGATTGAGAAACAGAGGAAGACCGAGAAAAAGGTGGTGGGACAAAATACAGGGTGTTTCTTAAGTAATCTAAAATATTATATGGGGCGCTTCGTTACTCAATTTTAAGACGAAAAGTTCATATAAACATGTGTGATAGGTGTTGTCGTTTATGAGATACAGGGTGTTGAATTTATTGTAATAAGTTAGTTCTGATTGTACGTGAAATTATTTTTTCCCGGTGACGCTACTGGTTTTTACAAGTAATACGCAAAAACATGCTTATTCTAAGTGGCCTTTGAAATAATGTTGACGTGTCAAATTTGAAAACCAACGCAAAAATCGTACATTTTTATTTGATTGACTCTGTGTTTAGTTAATAACTATGCCAGTGTTTACTAATGTTGAAATGGCTAATATGCATTTTTTGTACGGATTAGCGAATGGTAATGCCTTAGAAGCTAGACGTACGTATGCCCAGCGTTATCCAAATAATCGTTTACCATGTTCAGATACGTTTACTAAGCTACATATTCGTTTACAAGAAACTGGAACTTTTGCTAAATCGAAGAATATTATTGGACGACCCAGAACTGTGAGAAATCCCCAATTGGAAAACCAGATTCTTCAAATTTTTGACCAACATCCAGAAACGAGTACAAGAAAAGTTGCAGATGAAGTAAATGTTAGTAACAAAACTGTTTGGAATATTCTAAAACATAATTTATTGTATCCATATCACGTTCAACGTGTTCATCATTTGTTACCTACTGACTATCCATTACGCATACAGTATTTGTCAATGGATTTTACGTGAAATCGCGAACAATCCGAATTTTGTGGCCAATATTCTATTTACGGATGAAGCCAACTTTTCTAGACATGGGATTATGAATTTTCATAATGACCACATATGGGCAGATGTAAATCCACATACCATAAGTGTAAAACCATTTCAACAAACATTTTCGGTCAATGTTTGGCTTGGCATCATCGATGATTATTTAATTGGACCATTTTTCCTTTCTGTACGGTTAACCGGTGAGACATACCAACATTTTCTAGAAAATGAACTTCCACTTCTTTTGGAAGATGTACCTATTATTATTAGAAGGCGGAGCTCCCCCACATTTTTCAGTGATTGTACGCGAGTTTTTAAATAATGTTTTTCCAGGCCATTGGATCGGACGAGGATCTCCACACCCGTGGCCCCCTAGATCACCTGGACACAATCCTCTGGATTTTTGTGTGTGGGGATATTTGAAATCGCTTGTTTACACAACACTGATATTAAACGTACAAGATCTTCAAAATCGTATCATAGACGGCTGTAATGTTATTCGTAACAATCCTGGTATCTTCGAACGTATTCGACAATCCATTAGACATCGAGCGGATTCTTGCATTTTAGCTGGAGGTGGACATTTTGAACATTTGCTCTGAAATGTATTATTTTTTCTTTATGTTTAACACATGTTGCTTGTAATAAAATAATAAAAAAATATAAATCAGTAGCGTCACCAAGAAAAATTAATTTCACGTACAACACCCTGTATCTCATAAACGACAACACCTATCACACATGTTTATATGAACTTTTCGTCTTAAAATTGAGTAACGAAGCGCCCCATATAATATTTTAGATTACTTAAGAAACACCCTGTATAAGAAGATCTCAAGAATATGAATATCAAAAATTGGAAAACAAAATGTAGAGATTAAAAATTAACCACTGCGTGCCGAGCGAAGCGAGGTTGGCAGCACCAATTTAATTATAACTAATTTAACTCAATTATTTTTAAAATGTATTATTATAAATTTATGACCGCATAAATTGCAGACGATGCAAAAAGGAAACAGCTCTACACATACTATGCTACTGCGAGAGCCCAGATGATTTCTACCACCAACCAGCTAAGAACCTATATGAGCTTATAGAGCGTCGATGAGAGAGTGTGTGTTCGGTGAGTCTAGGCCTACACCTGCCGATATTAAGGAGATGTCCCCTGGTGACCTGTCCTACTTCCTGGATAAAGCAGGATGGACAATGTCCTAGGAGGGAGACTCCTTGGGAGGATGTACAATGTGCCATATTGTGGCCTAACTGCTGTGGGTCTATACTCGCCCTCCCTACTCTACAGATACATAGCTTATACACGGAACTGAATTTCTGGACAGGTCGTAATGAAATATAGGAGAATCCACAATAAGCCCAAGGGGCTGAGCTGGGACCGGCGAACGGACAGCTCCTAGGAAAAATAATGTATGCAATACAGGGTGTCCATCTATAAACTGACACATTTTAACTGCTTATAAGTCGAGAACGAAAAATGACAACAATGTACGGTTTTCACAGACCTTCATCAATATCTTTAAAGTTTTTTTTGACAGCGTTGCCAAGTTTCAAAATTTACCTGAAATAGGAGAAAAAAAATGGATGATTTTCAAAGGCCGATTTCTCAAAAATTTTCAAAAAGGTGTCATTTACTAAGACAATTTATACATTTTCGGAACGGGGATTTAACAGGCTTTCATGTGCAATTAAAACGTACAGGGTGTTACATTTAAAATTTTTGAGAAATCGGCCTTTGAAAATCATCAATTTTTTCTCTCCTATTTCAGGTAAATTTTGAAACTTGGCAACACTGTCAAAAAAAAACTTTAAAGATATTGATGAAGTTCTGTGAAAACCGCACATTGTTGTCATTTTTCGTTCTCGACTTATAAGCAGTTAAAATGTGTCAGTTTATAGATGGACACGCATTGTATTAACAGAATCGATTTGAAAAAGAAAGTATTAAACCCTAACTTTATATCCAAAACCTGCCTAAGGTGTTCTTACTAATTTTTGTACATTTTTTATATAACTGTAATTAGTGGTTTTTTTTCTCGACTAATATACCTCTCCCTCCAAAAATACGATTAAACTCAGAAATCAATGGAGATCCTTAGGCATAAAAAAATCTACAAATTTAAAAGTAATCCTAAAATGTTTAAACTTCCTTAACGAAGCTTATCTGCAATTGACCCATTCAAAAATAGTTATCAATTATCAGCGTAAGTTATTGTGTTGAAAACTATAATAGAATCTCTTTATCTTATTTTTAAAATAAAAAATAATGTCAAGGTGAAGTAAAATGATTAGAACTTCGAACGACATATGAACTGAAAGTTTTATTGATTGTAATTGATTCCCATTCTATTTATTTTTTTTCCTATTAAAATTAGTCGTGTGTCAATATCCATTTAAAAATAAAAAGTCAACAATTTTTTACAGTAGGTATGTAAATAAAAAAATGTTCTGGTCACACCAAATGTTTAAGGGTCTGAGATTGTAACCATATTATGACGTTGGGCGTCAATTTGTGATATGATTTACATGTTGAGAGTGAATTTATAAAAATATTTAGTTAACTTTTTTGAAAAAATAACAATATACCAAAAGAAAAAAATGTAATTTACAATAAAACAACCATTAATTTTAATTTCGTCTTTAATTAGTTGTAAAAGATATTTCAATAATTAACAAAATTTATAAATGTTTATCACAGCAAAAATTATGATAGTTTAATACCTCGGCCAGGGGCGGTCCTAGGGCGGTGCGAGCGGTGCGACCGCACCGGGCGCCGTCGTGTGGGGGGCGCCGAAAACGTCCGAACGCAACGAACAACCGGGCTAAAGTCATCTAAATACTTTTCCGTCATACTGGACTGTACTCCTGACGTAAGCCACATTGAGCAATTATCATTGACAGTCCGTTTTGTTGACACTAATGACGAAGAAGTTAAAGTGCGAGAGTGTTTCTTAGCTTACAAACCGGTGAGTGATTCCTCAGGAGAAGGCCTTACTGGCCTTTTCCTTGATAATATTGTACACGAATTTAATTTAGACATGAACGACTGTCGAGGTCAAGGCTATGACAATGGAGCCAACATGGTTGGAATAAACAAAGGTGTCCAAACCAGAATTTTGAACCAATTTCCTCGTGCGTTTTTTAACCCATGTGGCTGTCACAGCTTAAATTTAGTGATAGCAGATGCAGCTAAATCGTCTGTTTAATCGGTTTCCTTGTTTGGATTTTTTCAAAGATTTTTTGTATTATTTTCTGGATCGACAAAGAGATGGGAAGTCATATCCAAACACATAGAAGGACTATCGCTGAAAAAAGTCTGTGAAACTCGCTGGGAGAGTAGAGTTTCTAGTCTTGCTTCTGTTCGCTATAACTACTCTTCAGTTCGTGATGCGCTTTTCAATCTTCATGAAGAAACGAATGACCCAGTTGCTGCATCAGAAGCCCTGTCATTGATTCAGAACATGGAACAATTTGAATTCATTGTTACACTGGTGGCTTGGTACGATATACTGTTTCAAGTAAACATTGTAAGTAAAGCTATGCAGTCTGAAATCATGGATATATCAAACGCATCGCAATTGCTGAAAAACTGCTCGGAATTTGTGAAGCAGTACCGGGCTTATTCGTCTACCCAAATAACAGCTAAAGAAATAGCTTCTGAAGTTGGGATAGATCCTACGTTTAAAGCAGTCCGATCCCGGAAAAAAAAGCGACTATTTGAGTATGAAGCTGCAGACGAAACACCTACAAATCCTGAAGAATTATTTAAAATTAATGTCTTTTACCCTATGATAGACACAATTGAAAATGCATTGGTCACCCGGTTTGGACAATTATCCAAGTTCAATGATACATGGTCTTTTTTGTATGACATCAAATTTATTCCCGATAAATCTTTACTGAAAAAAGCGTGTGCAGACTTGCAAATTATGTTAACTGATGGGGAAAAATGTGATGTCACTAGTTGCGAACTGGTTGAGGAACTTTTGAGCCTGAACCCATTATTAAGTAATCTTGAAACAGCAGAGCCACTAAAAGTTCTTCAACTCATAAAGAAAAATGATTGGCAGGATATGTTTCCTAATGTGTGGACAGCCCTTCGGATTTTACTGACCATCCCAGTGACTGTAGCAAAAGGCGAACGAAGTTTCAGTAAACTGAAACTCATTAAAACGTACTTGCGCTCGACTATGTCTCAAGAAAGGTTATCGGATCTCGCCATTTTATCTATTGAAAACGATATTGCCCAAGGCTTAGATTACTCAGACTTTGTGAAAAAATTCGCTAGCGCAAAAGCAAGAAAAGTTTTTTAGCTTTTAACCCTTTTTTTAAATAAATGACTTGTTAAACATAATATATTTTTTTATTTCTAATCCAAAAAACATACTGACACGAAAAATTATTTGGTGTATCGTTACGTTGCCAGCGATCTTTTCTAGGCGAGGTGCCCCTTACCTATTAAGTACCCTACCTACCTAAAAAAGATTTTTATTTTTTGTTAGGAGGGAAAAGGCGCCGCTATGAGATCTCGCACCACCTAAAAAATAAGCCAGGACCGCCCCTGACCTCGGCTAGGGGTGAGTAAGTTCATTAGCTCTGACTATAGTACAATATTTGTTTCTTTAAGAAATTATAAGGGCGCCACTGAAATCTTTTTATTTTTTCTGATACTACTGAAGAAAGTTGTTTTAAGCTGAGTTATTTAAATAAGTATCATAAGATGACAGAAAGATGTCAGAAAAAACTGTCTATGAAGAAAAAAAAATGAAAATGTACCAACAGATAAAAGATAAATAGATTTCCTTGGTGCTAAAATGAATAAAGTTGAGAATCGTTACAAAAAAAATAATCCGCAAACAGTTGTTTAAAAATACTTATCCTAATACAGTTGACGATATAGATAGATATAAACGGAAATAAAAGAGAAAAAATATGGGAACAGTAAACTTGATATACCACAATAACTTATCTATTAAAACTGTAACTTAGAAAATTAATTATTTCAAATAATATCTTATTTTTTTAACTATTCTAGGTAACTACTTCAAAGAATGCAAGATTTGGCAGCTTTTAAGAAAATTATTTTGACCCTACTTCTGAGATACAGTGTCATGTTATTCAAACTCTTATTGGGATCAACTTAAAAAAGTGTTCATAGTTTGTTATGTGTTAGTTCATTAAAGAAATTTGTTATCCATCCTTTTTGAAGAATTTATTACTGTAACATATCCTTTTTTATAACATAAACTGTTTTACTATGAAGGTAAGATTATTTTTTTTTAATATAGTGATTCATTAAAATATGTATGAAAAATACTACTAAATTATACTATTGCTTGTTTACAATAAAGTCAGCTTCCCTAATAATAATATAATTTGATATATAATTTATAATAAAATGTTAATTTATTAATGAAGTATTGATTTTTAAATACATGCAAGTGTTGTCAGCACCTAGAATAATCTATCAATATCCATGTTCAATGTTTCTATTTAAAAAACAAGGTTGTTTAAAACGTATTTTTGTGCGGCTAACTACTTAGAATCACATTTAGCATATTGTGCCAATGATATTTTTTTTACTTAAGGTGTTTAAAATATTTTCTAAATTGAATTACAAAACGGTAAAGTTCATTAACATGAAAAATCACTTGATGCGAATGCCAAGCACCCACAATCAGTTTAAAAAAGGAACTTTCGATTTTTTAATACCTCAACGTTGTTAATTGTTAGCAATTGTTAGCTCGTATCTCCCCTATAGATTTAAATTATAATTCTCAATGCCACACTTTCTTAGAAGTGTGGAAAATAGTATGCAAATAAGTGAATCAGTTTAACATTCTTTCATAATTTGTGTTGCTGATTAAATGTTGTCAATTGGGATAAAGAATATGATAGTGTTACTTTTAAATATGGATTCAGGGATTAGTGAGATTTATAATAAAAAATTAATAGTTCAGTAAAGTCAAATATTAAACAAAAATATCATCTACAATCACAACTAATATTTAAAAAAATATATTTTATCATTTTCAAAGTACTGTGCAAGCGGCGGTAGTAGGTACCCAAAACTCTATGAAATTTTATAATTTTGTTACTGTTTCCGTAACACATTCCAGTAAATCGATGGAAAAAAATTAGAACAGATTTTTGGTATGATTTGAGCAAATGCGGCTATAGCTATCTCTCCGAAATGTTGATTGAATATGTGACAAATATGATTTGTGACATGTTTATAATCTCTGTTGTTTATCTCACTTTGGTGAATATTCGACAAAATACATTTAAAATCTGTTGTTACATTGTTTATGGCCACAAAAGGTTACCGATTTGTCTTAATTTATTCATGTAGTTTTGGTATTTGTTATGACTGTATAAATAATTTTCAAAATTTTGAGATTTAAAGTACATTTAGGTTAGGTTAGGTTAGGTTAGGTTAGGTTAGGTTAGGTTAGGTTAGGTTAGGTTAGGTTAGGTTAGGTTAGGTTAGGTTAGGTTAGATTAGGTTAGGTTAAAATGCTTTGCTCTATAATAAATACATAATTCAGTCTTCACTTAAAATAAAATTTTCATGTTTTATCTACTTTATAACCCACTAACTAATAATAACCAACTATTTTTCAAATATTGTTCTGTTTAAGGACCTAACATTTTTTACTGTTTTAAAAAATGAACTGTGTATAAATTGTTAAAGAATTGTTTGTTCGTACAGACGAATAAAACTAGGTCACGTTTTCTTTTAGTCTCCTCAAAGTACACTCACAGACCCGAAGGAATAAAGCATTAGTCACTTCACAAACTGCTAATTATGTTTTATCTAAAAACATGTCATTTTCTTAGCCAGCCTGGTAGAAAATGTAGAAAATGAGATAGTAGACTATTTTTTGTTGTCTAGTAAAGATTGTCGTCTTCCTCTAAACGGTTTTTTAATGTAATTGAATTTAATGCTTGTAGAATTTTGGATGCACTTCAGTAAATGTGTGCAGTTAAAAAATGCAACCGTACTTTATAATTTGCATTTATTTTTACGTACTTCTTTCATATCTAGTTACATCAAATTTCTTTCCTCTTTTGTCACATTTACTGAAGTGCATCCAAAATTCAACATGGTCCTTCGAGCCAGATTTACCAAAATCTGCCTGTACATTTTAGCCAAGTCTGCCGAAACAACGAAGGAGTATTGTCGGAAGCGCAATAGGATCGAAAGAAGATCGTCTTGGATTGTAGGTCCAACCATTTGCAAGTCATTAATAAAAACTGCATATGATAAAGGAGATGAGCCGTCAAAAACAACTCTAAGCTTAGTAATAGCACTCTCTTCCTTAACGATGCCATGATGAGGAAGATAAAAATTTCGTTCCGAAAGATCATGATCAGAAACCTAGGTCATGTGTTCTAATGATATATACTCTGCCATGACTTGGGTGTATCTTTTCTTTAAATCTTTCTTAGATTGGAGTCTGCTTAGAATCACCCAATTTAGTAGGTGAGTCCTTTAAAGAAAGTGAAACGATGAATCTACCATTTTTATTTCTTTGAAGCGTGTTTTTAAAATGAGTTTCACGAGCTATTTCTTCCTGTGAAAGTGGTTTGGAGGTATAGCATTCTTTCAACTCCCAGAACCGAGATAGATCTGGATATCCGTTGTTTTGAGGGAAATTATAATGCAAAGAAGTAGGATAAGCTGATTGTGGTATTGCACCAGCCTGGTTTTCTGAAGGATTGGGCCTTAAGGACTTAACTATATCTAACCGACGCATAGAAGATCCCAAAAATGACCGGCACCGGTTAGAACATCAATTTGGGAAGGAATATGAAAATCTGGGTCTGACAGTTTGATATTGAGGGAAATCTTAAGTGGTGAAGTATCAAAAGAGTGACTTGGAATTGACTCACAAATATTTTGTATGACAAAACATGATAAACATGTTTGGGATGAGGAATGTCGCAATTCGATGTGAATGCTTGTCTTGGATTTGATGCTTGATGAAACTTGGCTTATACCAACGACACATATGTTAGCCGTAACTTTACACACGTCTAGAATTTCTAAAAATCTATTGGTAATAAAATTTGATTGAGAGCCGTTGTCTAACAGGGCTCTGCATACCTGCACATGGTCCAGTTCGTCGCGAACTAAGATTTTAACCTAACCTAACCTAACCATATTTACAATGCTATTAAAAAATTTTCTTACCTTCGTTAAAAGTAATTTTGTTCTCGCTTGCCGTGCTGCTGCTTCTTGTGGATTTTGTATTATCATGTTGATATTTTCGTCGCGGGGTTGATTGACTAGAATAAGGGAGTTTGTTGTAATACGATTTTTGTTGGTAAGTTTTTGGTAATCTTAACGAATTGTCAATGTGTGAATCTTCGCTGTCGGTTTGTTCATCTAGAAAACAAAAAGATTAATTTATTAAAATTTAATATACTTAGAAACAATTAAAATTATTTAATTTGCTTATTATTTTCACAACTCCAAAGATATTTGCTGATTATATGGCAACCACTTCCAAAGATAAACCAGAATTGTTCTCCCAATGGAATTATATTCAGGATCCTTCGATCCTAATCACCAGATTTTAAGTTTTATGTCTCTCACCTCTTTCATTATGCAATATTGCAATAAGCCAGCCATTGCAGTTTGGCCCAGCGCATTTTTGAATTTTTGACCACCACACAAGTGAGTATGGGCTTGATAATATTTTCAGCAAACTACAAATTTTGCCCATGTCTTAATAATTTCAAATCCTAAGGCATTTTCATCTCAATTAACCTAAATAAAAAAATGGGTTTTCCAAATCTAATACAATCAAAATACTTACTTCAGAATACTTAAAATCTGGTGATTCGGATCAAAGGATCCTGAATATAATTCCATTAGTGGGCTTGAATCAACTATTAAACACCATGCTCTCATGTTTGACTTTAAAACCATCTTACGGTTGGAGAAGTCGAACTAGAATTGCAAGAGGGCTCATTCGCGTGGTACACAGATAAAAGGGCTAGAGTTGGAGTAAGGGTACATAACTTTCGGTTATCCAAACCTCTTGGTAACGCCCCAACTATATTTACGGGGAACATGGCGTTCCCAAATCCTACGCATATTTTCTGGAAGACATGATTCTACTAACGGAAACAACATGGCTGAACAGGTATCAGAGGCTACATAAAAGGCTTAAATTTGATGAACTGTTCACATTATTTAAAAGAGATTATAAAAGTTTATGTACATACACTTAAATTTGTAGATTTTGTCTCTCAAATCGTCTTGTCAAGCATTGAGTTAATACATGGTGAAAGTCGGTTTGACTATTAAGTAGAACTTAATTAATACGAGATCAGTCATCGTTTGGTGAAACTGGGCCTTGTTTTACCAACTTTATAGATAAATGGAAAATACTCCAATTGGCCGATGATATATATGTGGCCAAAAACACCCCTAGAGGGGTTATGCCGTACCAAGTGGTACTCTCTAGATCCATTTTTCGGGGTGTATCAATCCCCGATTCTTTGTTTATATTCTATCTGCTATTTCTTTCCATATTTTTCTGTTATCTGCCTTTTCCTTCCACTTGTTAACTCCGTCTGCCCTTAGGTCTTCATTTACTTCTTGCAACCATTTTGTTCTGGGTCTGCCTCGCCTTCTTTTATTTCCTGGTTCCCATTCTAATATTATATTTATCGTTGCTGGAGTTCCTGCTCTTAAAACGTGTCCTAGCCACCTTGCTCTCTGTTGCTTTATTTTCTGAACCACATTTTCCTTTATCTCTTGTTGTATTTCCTGATTCGTTCTTCGTTACTTTAGAACCTTCTTTTATTATTTCATTCAGCATGTTAACCATTATTTTTCTATTTTTTGTTATTAAAGCAATGTCATCAGCATTGGCCGATGATACAAGAATAAAATAGAGAAATGACTTAATCAACTTTTGTTGTATGAATTTTCAAAACTGTTTTTGAAATAAGTTAAGAAAACGAATTTGTTTTATTTTTACTGATAGTTTTTTTTTATTACAATCTTTTACGAGTAGACTTGATTATTTACTCACAAAAAGAAATATTTGTTTGGTCCACGTTTACAGTTAAAAACAATGAAATTTTTTTACCGGAAACTTTGAATTTTTTATATAAAAATGTCTTACAGTTTTAAGTGCATATATTTACATATTGTTTTTCAACAAATTAAAGTAGTTATCCGTTAAAAATTTCGAAATGGTTATTTCAATGCATACAAATTATACTTCCGGTAATTTTACTATTTTAATTGAGGTTATTGTATAAATTATTTTAATGACATCTATACACGAAAACTGGAAAAGAAATTATTTAGTTAAAGGTTTAACCTATGGTAATAAATTCAAGTTGCACTGAATTAAAACTGGTTTCATGTAGTCAACAACTGGATAATCGTGAACATTAGAAAGTGGGTATGATGAAAATTTTACTCCTGTAGTTTTCACTACGAAAAAAATCTATACTTATTCCTCTCAAAAACATTGAAAATATAATTAAATAATGATGAATTATTAGTCATTGTGTTTTGTTAGGCAATTCATTTAAAAGTTTTTATTTTATTCGGGATTGTTAGCTAAACGTATCTCATAAAATACCCAATGTTGTGGTTTGCGTTTGCAACAAGTGCACAATTTTGTAAGCGACCTTGAAATTATATAATCGGGCTTTTTATGACACTTTAAAATAAAGTACTTTCGAATTTGCTTTTAAATAAACCGATAAAAAATGTAATTTAATTCAAAGATCTCAAACGTAGTATTTGTATTGATAAGCTTTGATAGTATAGAAATTTTGAAAATTATCGAATACATCAACTAACAAGGAAGTGAAACTCAGGGAAAATTGGAGGCTCCAGAAGAAATAGCAGTTTAAAATGGTCAAATAAATAAATGTTTTCTTACAGCAAACAATTTAGTCAAAGACATCATACTTAACTATTAAAAAAAATATTCCGAATCAAAAACGCCTATTAGGGGGTATTTAAGGGGATATTTAAGGGTGAAAATAGTTTTTTGCGATTTGTGACTGAAAAATAAATAGCCAGAGGTAATGGCAGTGCAATGTTGTGCAGAATAGTTAATGAGACGGAAGCTTAAAAGTCAAAGAATCGTAATCTACTCCAATAGCCAAGCAGCACTAAAAGCGATAGGCTCATTTCGGACATCGTCAAGTCTGGGAGTGTGGGAGGCAGTTATAACAGAGTGACCCTAGTCTGGGTGCCAGGCCATTCAGGAACAAAAGGCAATAAAAAAGCTGATGATTTAGCCAAGTAGGGATCGACTGAGGTCATGATAGGGCCAGAACCTTCATGCCTCGTTAAGGAGAGCATCCAACAATGGATAAAAAATCAGGTGTTGTGCTGGTGGCATGAAACCCCAGGAATAAGGCAAGCTAAACTATTCCTTAAAGGATCGTCGGTTAAACTGTCACGCTACATTCTATCTCAAACTCGAGAAACGACGAGGATGATGGTGGGTATGCTGGCCGGACATTGCAGGCTAAGGAAACATATGCACACAATCGGCCTAGCAGACGACAGCCTATGTAGGTTCTGCCAGCGAAGCATATACTCTGTGAGTGTGAAGGCCTAGCAAGGGTGCGGTTTCACCTATTCGGAGAAGAAAAACCAAGGGCAGAGAGCTATGCAAAGTTGGTGGCGTCCAGGCTTATAGGTCTAATAAAAACGATAAAGCTGGATACCGTGCTCTTAATATAGGGAGGACCACAAGAGATCTGCAAGTTAATGAACAAATAAATCTTGGAAGTTCTCCACTATTAAACTGTTTACTTTGATTGAGTCTTCATTTTATACATAGATAAGACGTAATTGTAACACAAATATATTAAGTTATTGTAAAGATCAGCATGATATAGTTTTTTCCTGGTTTTTCTATATCATTGCACAGTTATAATGATCTTAGAGAGAGAAGTACATCCAGGATAATCCCTTAGGCTAGTAATATCTAGGCTTTAATATTGTTATGTCTTATTACTTTTTATTATTATTTTATTTACATCAGGTACCTATAGCGGGTCACAGTTATTATGCAGCGTGGCCGGCATAGGCCAATGTAAATCTTATGGGCGAATATTCAACACTGTTGCCGCTTTGGTTACGGCTTGAACCACAATTAACTCAGCCAATTTATTTTTGTAGAAACGTTTTATTATGAATTTTGCAAAACAGATGTATTCTATATAATAAATATTATTAAAAAATGGAATTCAAATCTATTTATGTAGATTGTAATCAGTATATACCTGATCACTTGATGGATTATTTAGGTCTCTACTAAATCTTTCAGACAAATCCTAATCATATTGCCAGTGTGAAAATATTATTTAATTACAAAGATGCTAATTATTTTTACCTGTATGATCCCTTGATCCTCGTAAACCGTTATGTAATATTCCTGGAATGTAGAGGTAAGTAAATGTACAGGTAAGTAATAACATAGGCAGGTACCTATCGGTTTCTGCTGATAAACGAAAGGGCATTATTGAAACAACAGCCATGCAGTTAGCAGCACCGTTTAAAAAATTTAAACAAAGTGAAAATCTTCATCATCAAACCAAGAGGCTTTTATTGAATATTTTAACGTATACGTTGAATACAAAAGATGACAAAAGTGTGACAGCGAAAATAGAACTGATTTCTGAAATGACTGGCCTTAGTGTGAGAACAGTGTATAATCTGAAAAGCGAAGCCGCTACTGGACCTTTGAGGTCGCCAAAAAAACGAAGACGGAACAGCAGCCAGTCGAACTCAAGACTGATCACCTACGATGAAGGTATCCAATCGCAAATACGAAAAGCTGTGCATGAATTCTACTCCGAAAATATTCCACCAACACTGGCAAAAGTTCTTGCTAAAATAAATTCAGACGAAAATGTACCAAATTTTTCTAAAAGTACGCTTGCTTAACGATATGGGGTTTGTCTATGGAAAGAGAGGAAGAGACTCGATTCTAATAGTAAGAGCTGATATAATCGCCTGGAGGCACAAATATTTAAGATCAGTGAAGAAGTTCCGCGAAGAAGGATATAACGTAATATATATGGACGAGTCATGGATTAATGTGGGCCACAGTGTAAATTTTGAATGGAAAGACACTACCATAAAAAATGCCCGAGATGCATTTGTCAAAGGACTGACAACAGGACTGAAGGCTCCAAGTCAACGAGGACCGAGATTTGTTCTTCTTCATGCAGGCTGGAAAGACGGTTTTCTTGAGGGTGCAGAAAAAACTTTTCTGGCAAAGAAAGGTGCAGACGATTACCACGACGAAATGGACGCAGAAGGCTTTGAGGCCTGGTTTAAAGATCAATTGATCCCTAATTTGCCGAAAAACGGATCAAAGAATGTTGTAGTGTTGGACAATGCGTCATACCATTCGGCGAAGTTACCTTTTCCAAAGACAACTTGGAATAAGGAACAAATAAAGTACTGGCTACTGGAAAAAGAGATTTACTTCGAGGATGATTATTTAAAAACAGAATTATTGGCTACTGCAAACGCGTTTAGAGAGCAGTACGATCTAAGAAAAATAGACGGCATTGCCACGGAACATAATATAACAGTCCTACGATTACCACCTTATCATTGCGAATTAAATCCTATTGAAATGGTGTGGAGCCAAGTGAAAGGATATGTGGCTCGTAATAATAGTACTTTTAAAAAAGAGGATGTGGAAAAACTTATAAAAACAGCGTATTCGCAAGTAAAGTGAAGATGAAGACTTGGATGACGATGAAGATCAGTAATATATTTCTTAACCCTCAAATGTTCCATTCAATTTTCATTTATTTTAGTTATTACCTGCTAATCATTGTCATTTTTAAAGTTTAATTTTAATTCAATTTAAAATACGTAATTATTAATTCATTTACTTATCCTATATTTTGTTTGTTACAACAACCCGCCAGAAGAAGAAAAATCCTCGGAAAAATCATCGAAACGTCGGCAAGATTTCATTAGCTTTTCTCTGTTAATCGTTCTCCCTTAAAATTTAGATGACAGCTGACTTATATACCACTCGTCTTGTAATTTATGTATATATTATTATTATTGACATATATTTATTATTAATTATATTATTATATTATTATTTCATAATTTGACAAAGGTCTTTTGTAAGGCCGCTGTATTTATTTATTTCTTTATACGTGATAATTAAACGTATAAAATTTGAATATTTTAGCGGATTTACAATATTTTCCTTTAAACGCGTAAAATTTATCTAAAAGCATAATTATAAATATTCTTAATTACTCACTAAACAATTTTCAAATGAATAATTTAGTCAACATTTAAATCATTATAGTAACACAATGGCAAGTTATATTCCCGCGCCATTTGGAACCAAATTCGAAGAACATGCCGATATGGCAACGCCGTCGTCCATAAACGTAATGCTGCATAATAACTGTAACCCGCTCTATAGCTACAAACAAAATGTAACTTCAATATGTCGATCTGACAATGCTAATTCTAGCGAAACGACTGTCATTGACTTTAAAAAGTATTTTTGAATAAACAGTGGAAGTTTCATTCAACCGTTTAGTTGTTTACTATTCTTAATAAAATAATTTTGATTAGGAAATTCACTCATTATATTAAATTTATTTACCATTCTGTAATACCCTGTTCTCTCTATCCATTTTATTTCAATAAGTCCGGGTGATAATCGAAGGAATCATAAAATACTGGCTGAGGTAGTAAACTATGAAAAATCACTCAGAAAACCAAGAATCAAGATAACTGGACAGATTTTTTAGGATCAATATTACAAGTTTAAAGATATAGCCAAGATGACCTTACAAAAACAGTTTCACTTCACTCTAAGCACATTAATTTACTTGTAAAAATTTACTTTATATTACGGAGAAAATTTAGCTAGCATCACTGGATTGAATATATAGTACCGAAAAGCGTGACAGCGTTACTACGAGTACTCAAATTATACTATTTACTGAAACGACAAGCTAGAAAAAAAGCGAAAAACAAAATCGTGAGTCTAATGAGAAAGGGAAGGCACGAGACTTAAAAAAGATGTAGAAAAAAACACTTCCTATTTAATTTGACTTATTTACGAATGATAACTTTTAAAATAACTACAAACCGATGCCAAAGTTGTCAAAGGGTTATTTACTTGCGTAATGAAAACCATTATCTTCCACACTAAAGTTCGTTAGAAATCATAAGGTCTATTAATATGCAGTCGGTTAAATCACATGTTACTATTACCATGTGTCTGCAAGCGTATTTTTGGAATTGTCTAAAAATATACATCCGAATCATGACCAAAAATGTTTAGAGTTTCCTTTTTTTTCTATTACAAATAATACCGATAATAGGGAATTAAACGGTTGAAAAAGAGGCCTGAAGAGGGTATTAAAACCAAAAAAAATTCCTTTTGGAAAAAGGATGGCATTAATAAAATGCATACCTGGTATTATCAGGTACAAGGACAATGGACTAGTTTAGTGATTTTTTTTATATTTGCATCTTATAAAATAGGTTTTTAGTGGTTCAACTGTACAAATAAAATTTTTATAAAATTAATCCTCTAGCCATAATCGGCTTTTGAAATTTAAATTTAATGGTTACATACGTCATAAGTGGTAAGTGACGTGTTTCAATAAGATTGGTAGAAAATTTGCGATGTTGTCGATATGCTTTAATATTAACCGAGAAACTTATCTCTCTCTCTTATTTGTTGTCATTAAAAAGAGATAAACATATTGATATTTTTGTTCTCTGATTGACACTTTATCAAATAAGGAGTAAAACACTAAACAAAATATTCTGTCATTTTCGTTAGTTTAATTTGTTGTTTGGTTGTGTTTGGTTTATGAAAGAAATTACTTCTATACTATTTTTGGTTCGAAAATAAAAATCCCTACACCTTCTCTTGGTGTTATAGCGGTTCCTTCAAAAATAACTAATAGAAGTAATTGTTCTCTCTAGGAGCAACCCTTCTATCGGTACAGTGGGAGAACGAATTTCAAGAATACGGTTTTGGCATTTTCAATAGAACCACGCCCACTTTCTATTGGCTGTTCTATTCTATCACCGTCAAGAATAGGGGTCTTGTTTGTTTATTACAGATAAACACGATTTTCTCTCCTGTCATATATCTTGTCAACTGGTACAATCAGTTAGTCACAGAACACGGTGTTTTGTGCCTTGAAACGAACGTAGCTAAACTGTGACAACGTTGACTTTTAAACACACTTTATTATTGGTTATTAGTTGGCGCTACGTTTAAAACTTACTAATTATTTATTGCTAAATTTTACGAAATGAGAAAAATTACTTGTAAAATGAATACCAATATAAGTAAGTAGGTACCTTATCCTAAATATATATTGCTATCATTTTGATTAATATGATCCTACTAAACTATTCCATTGCAAATTTCCTGAAGGTCATATTGTGTACTTGCGGTTTGGACACCTCACGGTTTAAAAACCGAAACTATATTTCATGATCATGAATTCTGGGCAAGAAGCCCAGTTCTTTGCAAAGTTTACTTTGATTGTATTTTACCTCAAATTATCAGTAGTAATTTAACTAGTGCAATGAAAATTATCGATAATTTTTGGGAAAGATGCTCGAATGCATGTTAAGTTGAAAAAGAGTCAGTTTAACTTGCGTGAGAGCAGATTTGTCAAAAATTATCGATTCATTTTCATTGCACGAGTTAAATTTTATAAGAAAATTTTTTGAATCAAACAAATCGTATTGTGCCTCTGTCATTTCCTGTCACATTGACATCAACTGTGGCGACTATAATTTTTATGAGAAAAGTTTATGAATATATCAAATCGTTTTGGGTCACTGTCAGTTGGTGTCACATTGGCGTCACCTGTGGCGATAACAATATTGTACAATGTCGCGATTTGGAAATGCTTCTGCATGCTGTAGATATTGATAAGAATATAGACAATCTTACGCCAACGAATACGAAAAAGTCAAAAATGTCAGTATGGAGACAATTTCAAGAGTTTTGTGCTGAAAGAAATCACTTATTAGAACGAGGAACTTCGGTGGAAAAAATTGCCTTCACTCTAAAGGACTGGGCAAGCAACATGCGCAAGAAGGATGGATCCTTCTATAAACAAAGTGTAGTGAAAACAATGTGGAACGGAACAGCAAAACTTGTTCAGGAAAAATATTGCGAAGATTTCGGTATTGTAATAGATCCATTTAATGATGTAAGATTTAAATCTGCTAGGAGTGCCCGAGATGCTACGCGCAAAATATTACAAATGAACCCGAAAAAGAGAAAAGAAAGCTCATCGGCTTTTACTCACAAAGAATTGCTGCAAATTTTGAAGCTTTACGATACAAACGAGCCGGAAGGTCTGCAGAAAAAATTTTTTCATCTCATATCTTATAAGCTAGCATTTCGAGGAGGTGAGGCAATCAACTGTTTGACGGATTTTTTTCAAGAAGAAAAGTTTCATGATGGAACAAGCACAAATAGAATAGAATATAATCCAGTATTTTCAAAAACCTGCCAAGGAGGAGGCCGTAGATTAGCGGACAGTAAATAGTTAATCCGAAACATTAGTAATGAAGACATCTGCCCCGTTAGGTAGGTCAAATTAAGGGTTTTTTATTTAAATTAACTTTTCAATGCTCTTTTTCAAGATTATACAGAAAACTTTTGTCAAAACCAGGATCTAACGTGAAGACGAACCGTCTGTTTCTTACACCGAATCGAGAATGGCAAAATAGTGGTGTATGGTTCAAGAACATCCCAGCTGGTAGAAACGAGATCGCTAAATGGACAAAGCTGTCTATCCAAGAAGCAGGTCTCGATAGCGAAAAGTTCAAATTCATAAACCATTCTCATCGAGCAACTGCCGTAAGCCATCTAGCCAAGGTTGGGGTAGACGAAAACCAGCTAACGAAAATAACGGGACATGGAAATGTCAATTCAGTAAAACCTTATTTACAACTTGATAAAGAGTTTCATGAGGAAATAATAAATAAAATGAGAAACAGTGAGAACAGCGAGGTTGGTGATTTTTCAGTTTCAACTTCTTCTTCTAGTAACGTTGTTTCTGACCGACAACAAACTTCGACTGGTTCAATCATAAATTTTAATAATTGCGTTTTTAATTGTAAGAATTTCAATAACTAGGTTTAACAGTGTTCATGTTATTTCAATAAATAATAAACGTTTAATATAATTACGTCTGCAGTTATTTTCAAGGACCTGATAATTCGCACTAGTGCAAATTATCGATAATTTGCACTAGTGCAAAATTATCGCCTAATTGCGTGCTCATTGGCTGAAACAACAATCAAAAAATAGTCGGAACATTGTTGAAATGTCAAATTTGACAGATGAAAAAAATTTCCTTGGGAAATGAGTGATTTCCATTATTATTGCCACACAACTGGGCATCCTAGTACGAATACAGTAAGATAATTAGTTGCTTTTGTTTACTATTTTCTAATAGGATATTTCTATTTCGTTTTTTTTTTCGGCAATTTTTCGTATTTTCTCGAATTATTGTTGGCGTAGTCCATAACAATTAAAGAGCCTGGGGTATTAAATACGTCTAAATTAATCTCTTAATGATAATCAACTATTAATTTTATCTAGAATGTTAATAAATCACCTTTTTCGAAGACGTTACTACTACTATTATATATAAATATGTAATAATGAGCTTTTCCTGAAGGTGTTTCTAGGTCAGTCGATAAACATTAAATAAAAGCCTAACAAGTTATATTTATATCTTGCCACATTTCAGTATCCGTGTAGCCTTCATTTAACCAGATTTTATCTTAATAGATATTTTTCTATTTTTACTCGGGAATTTTCTTATCAATCTTAATTATCCTTTTCCAACAGACAATTTCAGTCCTCTCAATTAGTAGAGATTTCCTATTTTGTTTTTTCCCACTTAACGTTCGTTTCCCGTAGAATTTTCCGTAACTTGAATTTTAGGCACATTTTTGTTATTTTCAATGTTTGCTACAAATTTGCATAAGGATGGGGTTTCTTTATGCACTTTTCTTCTTATTTGTATTTTGGTCAAGTATTCTTTGGAACGCCTTTCTGGCCGTTCCGAACAATATTGTCGAGAAATAATATAATGAAAATATAGCAAAGTACATCAATCTTGCTATAGAAATAGGGCAGATGTGGCATGCAAAAAAAGTAGAAGTGGTATCGATCATCGTGTCTTCAACTGGACTCATCCCCAGAAGTCTTGAAAATAGTCTTAAGAAATTCAGTCTTTAAAAGCACAAAAGCAGCAATTTTAAATATTTAGTGGTGGGGTTCCACTAAATATAATTTTTTATTGTAAAAAAGCAAAAACTTGTACTTTAATGTATATTGGAATTAAAAATCTGTATACAGTGCGGTCCATATGTATGGAATAAATTCATTTGTAGCGTTATTATGTACTATATGAAAAAAACCTGAAACAGGTTGATTTTTATTCTTAAATTGACAATTTACAGTATGAAAATATTATCCCCCTCCAGCACCCCTTCGGAATTATAAGCACCCCCTCGAAAATTTTAGATTACAAAGGGGGTCGTGTGGCAAGGGATTTTAGTCCTCTGTTCAGCAATATAAAGTTTTTTAAGTTTGGTGCAATCATAACTGAGAAAATTGATTTTTAAGATGTAAAATTTTGATAATGTCTCTAACACAAAACTTTACGTAGAATGAAGATAATAATGTCACATAATGATTAGAATGTGTTTTTCAATGTATTTGATACTTAAATTAAATGTTCAAAATGACCACCAATAACCGAGGCGATATTGTTTGGTCTATTAAAATAACTTTAGAAATAATCAGGTATTTTCGTATCTGTTCTGCTAAATATTAGGAAAAAACTTTGAAGATATTAAAATAATAGTCAAAAAACTAAATAAACAATTGATATAAATCTAGTAGGCTGCTGTAATTTAGGTATTTAAAGTTGCTAAAAGACGTCAGTATAATATTTGTGCGCGTATTAAATTTAATTATGGCTCATTTGTCCGAGACTCAAAGAATAGACATTTTAGTTATGATTGGTTGTGGTAATAAAACCAGAACTCAAAAGGAGGTTTGTGAAATTTTTAATAATAAATACCCTGGTCAACACGTTTCGCAGTCTACAGTTAGCAAAATTGAAAAAAAGTTTCGTGAAACTGGACATGTAAAAAATATTGAAAAATCAGGTAGAAATGTTCAATTTACTGATGAAAAAAAGTTAGATGTACTTCTAGATATTAAGGAAAATCCGCATAAGACAACTCCAGAACTTGCCGCCGACAATGATGTAAGTAAATCATCTATTTTGAGAGTTCTGCATAAAGAAAAATACCACCCTTACAAAGTTTAGTTGGTTCAGGAGTTAAATGAAGATGATCCTGATAGAAGGCAAGAATTCTGTGAATTGATGATGGATAGAATGAACGTAGATTTGCAGTTCATAAACAAAATAGTTTTTTCTGATGAAGCGACGTTTCATTTAAACGGAACCTAACCTAACCTAACAAACAGAACTGTAGATATTGGAGCAGAGAAAATCCTCACTGGATGTGTGAGGCTCACACTCAATATCCTAAAAAAGTTAACGTTTGGGCTGGTATCATTAACAATAAAATTACTGACCCTAATTTTTTTGAGGGCACAGTTACTGATGAGGTTTATCTAGATTTTTTGATTAACTTTTTAGTGCCTACATTACAAACAGTTTTTCCTGATGTTAATCATCCAAATGAGATAGATCGATCTATTTACTACCAACAAGACGGAGTTCCACCGCATTTTGCACGTACTGTTAGAAATTATTTAAACGAGGTTTTTCCCAATAGGTGGATTGGAAGACGTGGGGCGATCGAATGGCCGGCTAGATCCCCCGATTTGACTCCTCTCGATTACTTCTTATGGGGTTATTTAAAATCTAAAGTATATTTTAATAGACCAAACAATATTGCTGATTTAAAAGTTAGGATAACGGAAGAAATTAACAAAATAACCCCCGAGGTCATACAAAATGTTGTACGAGAATTCCAATATCGCCTCGGTTATTGTCAAGAAGTGAATGGTGGTCAATTTGAACATTTAATTTAAGTGTCAAATACATTGAAAAACACATTCTAATCATTATGTGACATTATTATCTTCATTCTACGTAAAGTTTTGTGTTAGAGACATTATCAAAATTTTACATCTTAAAAATCAATTTTCTCAGTTATGATTGCACCAAACTTAAAAAACTTTATATTGCTGAACAGAAGACTAAAATCCCTTTCCAACGAGGTGCCACACTACCCCCTTTGTAATTTAAAATTTTCGAGGGGGTGCTTATAATACCGAAGGGGTGCTGGAGGGGGATAATATTTTCATACTGTAAATTGTCAATTTAAGAATAAAAATCGACCTGTTTCAGGTTTTTTTCATATAGTACATAATAACGCTACAAATGAATTTATTCCATACATATGGACCGCACTGTATAATTGCTTGACAATTTTTTCCTATCCGAATTATTTATCTTCTATATCAATAATCTTCCATAGCGACGTTCTGCCCTTTTCTTTCCAGATTCCTGCCGACTTGGATCCCTTTCTCTTAGTTGAATAAGATAAAATTTCAGTTTGTAACTAAAAATTTATCGATAAAATTTTAAGGACCGGAGGTATTACCTTTGACAATACGTAATATCTCAGCCAATCTTAGCAACAAATGACAGATCCGTTACTAAGGTGTCTGGTATTTCTATAGTTGTCAGTTTCACAAACGTCATTGAAGCGTCTTCATAATTTTGAAAAGAAATAAGGAATCCAGACGAAATGTCAAGATTCTGGAAAATGTCCCATTGAACACGCAGAAGTGCAACCAATTGGAACCAATTCTCGAAGTTTCTACGGGTGAGAAATTTTACACTAGAAAAATGTACTACCATAACAACTAGCAAAAATTTTCGAGACTATAAAGAGTCGTCTGTAAGTCAATATGGGATACAACAGCAACGGATGTATCTTTCAAATGTGCAAGTTGTCCAGAAAAAAGAAAACTCGGTTCAAAAGCATTATCCACCGAAGAACTATTAAAAATGATCAAAAGCTACGACGAAGAAACCCCCGATGGAGCACAAAAAAAGTTTTTCCACCTTTACTCATTTTAACTTGCTTGGAGAGAAACTTTTTTCCCGGCCAAATTTTCTTCTGGTTTTGTTCAAGTTTCTTGCTTTTTGGCAATTTTCGTTCACAGCAACAAACTTAATGGAAATATTTTTGCAGATTAATGGAAATTTTTTTATTACTATTTCTATTTTTCAAAAGTAGAATAGTAAATGAACAAAACTAAAATTGAATGAACAAGTTCAAGTTTTAAAATGCGAATTAAAATATTAAATAGTTGAACACTAAATCATGTAAATAAAATTTTCTCAAATGGGCGATATACACAGTCATAAAACAACCATAAACTTCAACATTAAATCACTGTAAGTTGTCATTGTAATAATATATCTCTCTTTTATTTGTAGCCAACATGTCCGAGACTAATGAACAAATTTTACTAATTCTATTTTTAAAAAAATACGCACGACTAAAACAAGTATTTTACTAAAACATATGAAAAATCACATGCTTCAACGTCAATGAGCTTCTGTCTCTTTTTAATTTTTTTTTCTATTTGATCTTTCGACAATATGTCTCGAAAATAACTGTAGTTTGTGTAAGCGCTGTTTAAACTCACGTGGTATTTCAAGTCACGTTTTTTTGAATATTTATTTCGAGCACATCTAGATTTAACCTATTCGTCGTCGTGAAAATATGAACGAGCATTACAAAACGGAAAATTTTGATGGACATAGTTCATTATTATTGTACCCAGCGATCCTGTTTAACTAAAGCAGATCCAACTTTAGCTTTTAGTTCTCTAACATTTTTACTAGGAGTTTTATTGGAATGTTTCGAATTTTCTGTTCTAATAATTCGATTATTCGAATATTCAAATAATTTGACTATACGATATTTGCAGCCATGAAGTTTTGAATCTCCAATTTCGTATTCTTTGAGCCAGGAATTTTTTGCAATAGGCATGATGACAGTAAGAAAGAATCATTAAAATATTGATTTGTTATAATTATATAAGATACGGAGATTCTAAAGAATTTACTCATTTTTATATTACATGTGTGATTACATTTATTTTAGTAAAAATATAAGCACTAAGTTTAACAATCCGCCATATTAGCTGAAACACCAATCAGAAGAGCGTGACGTCGTACTTTCGTAAATATTGTTGACATTGACATTGGAACGTAAACAAATATCTTGTTCGGAGTTTTTATTGATATATTCTTCCATTGTGGAACCGCACACCATCGATACACATTAGGATTCATGACTAGGATAACTATTATAATCGCACAAAATAAGTAAAAACAAAATAAACTTTTTTAACCACCCTCTTTTAACTTGCAAAATGTTTGAAGTTTGACGTTTTTACCACAGAATTCACAGATTACACGGGTCACTGTGTAGTATAAATGGTATTTACGAATCGATGATGTCATAGATAGACGCCATTACTATTCTAGCGTTTTGGCGTCAAATTTAAAATGCATTTTTAAAAAGTAAATTTCTCATTTAAAAACTCTTTTTTGCAAAAATAACATTTATTTTAGATAAAGTATATAGGTGAAAACATCGTGGATCAGTTTTTAAAAATGAATCATCATGCCTATTGTCGACTATGATAGCTTGCGTTGTCCATTACTATAACGCTGTTTGGCGGAATTTTGGGAAACAGACAATTTTTAAACCAATCTTCAGAAAGCTCTGCTGTCGTATCTTGGTGATAATTAACACAAGAGTCCTTAATATTTTTGGCAGAAAGCCACATATAGGATTTGGGATCCAACCATTTTCTGATCCTGCGTGAAATATTGTGGTTCTCTTCCCTTTATTTGATGGTGTTTTTGTTTTACACTTTTCAGAGGAATCAGACCATCCTTTGGAAGGGGTGTCATGCACATCAAACCACGTCTCGTTGAGGTGGAGTGAGGTGGAGTATTGGGCGATTTTCAGACCGATATTTTCTTATTGACGTTATACAGTGTGTCCACTTAATTTCCCACCATATGGGAAACTTTCTTATTATTAGTTTTACAAAAAAAAGTTATTTTTCATAAAAAGTTCTGCATGGTGTAAAAACTAAAATACAACCTTCAGATATTAAAATTTTTCAGTCGTATACGAGGTATGTTCAAAAATATGAATTTTACCAAGAGCAAAGTACCTCAATTTTTTATAATATCGAAAATTGTTATAAAGAAAATTTATTTAAAATTGTAAACTACAGGGTGTTTCAAAAAAAAGTAACACCGTCTCTAGGATAGGTAAAAAAATGAAAAATAATTGGGGTTTGCTTAGTAAAATTTTTTTCTAACGCCATCCGTTTTCAAGATAAAGGGCGTTGAAGAAATTAAAAAATTACACATTTCTTACGATTTTGCCGAAACTACTGGCACCATTGCAATGAAATTTTATACGAATATGTTTTGGAAGCTGATATATTCCATGAATTTGTTTTTATAACTAACTCTCATAGAGGGCGCTAGTTACATGATTCATACAACGTATTATTCAACATAACTTTTTTTAGGGTAGAATTATTAGTCAAAACTCCAAGTGAACATAAACATCGTTTAATTCTACACCAAAAAGGTACTCTTGGTAAAACTCGATATTATGTACCGTTTTCGGAATATTTTGATTTGAAAATTATGAAGTAATAACCGCTCCTGGTATAAACTAATGATAAAGTTCGCTTTTCTCTAAGTTTGCCATGTAAAATTGACATTTATTGATTGTTATGACAATAAGTCAACAATAAATAGAGTTTTGAAACCTTGTTATTTGTAAAATTAGATATTGTTAAACAAAATGTACTCAAATGTTGAATACACCGACATGTTATTAACTTTAGGCGAGTGTTTAGGAAACTCTAGTGCAGCTTTTACGCGTTATGCAGAAAAGTTTCCTAGAAGAAACTTACCAAGTTTCAAAATATTCCGAAAACGGTACATAATATCGAGTTTTACCAAGAGTAACTTTTTGGTGTAGAATTAAACGATGTTTATGTTCACTTGGAGTTTTGACTAATAATTCTACCCTAAAAAAAGTTATGTTGAATAATACGTTGTATGCATCGGGTAACTAGCGCCCTCTATGAGAGTTAGTTATAAAAACAAATTCATGGGATATATCAGCTTCCAAAACATATTCGTATAAAATTTCATTGCAATGGTGCCAGTAGTTTCGGCAAAATCGTAAGAAATGTGTAATTTTTTATTTTCTTCAACGCCCTTTATCTTGAAAACGGATGGCGTTAGAAAAAAATTTTACTAAGCAAACCCCAATTATTTTTCAGTTTTTTACCTATCCTAGAGACGGTGTTACCTTTTTTTGAAACACCCTGTATATCTAACAAACATTTAACTCATTTGTTATCAAAAATAGATTTTCTTCGATCAAACCGCTATTGCCTCAACGTACCCACCTTCTCTTTCAATACAAGTTTCCGTTCTACGACAAAATTCTCTTAACACATTTCTAATCATGTTGGGAGTTATAGTCTGAATGGTTTACGTAATAACCCTTTCCATATGTTGGACGTTTGTAAACGGCCTTGTTTGTATACATTCTCTTTCAAGTAACCCTAAAAGAAATAATCTAACGGGGTTAAATCTGGCGACCTAGCTGGCCAAAAAGTCTCTGAATATCTGTGGATTACTCTTCCGTTAAACAAATGATCCAGATACTGCCTTACTTCCAATGTACTATGACATGTAGCGCCGTACTGCTGGTACCATATTTGTTGCCGTTCATGTAGTGATAGGTCATCAATAAAATCAAACACGTGAGTTTGTAAGAAATTTAGATAATTCTGAGGGGTCATGGATTGTCGAAAAAAAATGGCCCAATTATTTTATCTTTGTAAATGCCGCACCAAACATTGTTTTAAATGAATATTGATCACGAGTCCTAATTGTGAAGTTAGGATTGTTGTCACTCCACCATCGACAATTTTGAGAACTCACCGTTCCATTTGAATTAAATGTAGCTTCGTCTGAAAACATTATTTTTCTAACAAAAAAGGATCGTCTTCAATTTTTTCTTGAATAAGAAAACAAAATTCTATTCTCTTATCGTAGTCTCTAGGTTTAAATGTATAAATAAATTTAGGCTTATATGGTTTAAACTGATTTTCCTTCAAAATTTTTGCAATTGTACTTTTACGTATAGAACATTTAGGATCTTGCACTGTAATTTCGTCGCCTCATTTGCAACGCGTTTTTCACGTTTGTTGCTGTATTTATTTTTAACATCTCCGTATACTTTGAATTTTACTACAAGTCTCATAACTGTTGTATGTTGTATATTTCTTTCTTGATGTCTGTTATTAAATATTTCAGCCACTTCCCGATACGTTTTATAATTGTCACCCACAATTAGCACAATTTCTATTTTTTCTTCTAAATTCAATACCACCGGCATCTTTAATTAGAATTTATTGTAACTGTCAAATATGTATCTTACGTTTAATGTCAGATATGTAAATATCATGGCAACTTGATTAAAAATGTACTTATGCATTTATTACTGTTGTAGGGTGTAGACATGCAAGAGCAAAATGTAGAAAATCTCCATTTTAAACATTTTGTATACATGACTGTATATTTGAACATGTTGTAGACTTCTAAATAAATTTTCTTGATAACAATTTTCGATATTATAAAAAATTGAGGTACTTTGCTCTTGGTAAAATTCATATTTTTGAACATACCTCGTATACGACTGAAAAATTTTAATATCTGATGGTTGTATTTTAGTTTTTACACCATGCAGAACTTTTTATGAAGAATAACTTTTTTTCGTAAAACCAATAATAAGAAAGTTTCCTATATGGTGCGAACTTAAGTGGACACACTGTATATTCAGAACGCCAGTTTATTAAACGTGTGGATTCCATTATTACTTGTCTCTTGTCAATTTTGCAATATTTAAAGCCCATTGCAGACAGAGCTCGCCAAAGAGTAATGAGGCCACAGTTGATGTGAGTTTCGTCATTGATGAGCTGCTGTTTCAGACTTTTAATTGTAGGGACACGCTGCTCATCGTGCATAGTGTAGATTTTCGCCTTATCAAATCTTTTTCCCAGTCGTCTAGACTTTTTGTGACACCGGAATCTTTACGCTTTTTTCTTTGATTTCATGGAATTTTCAACAATTCGTCTAACTGAAGTAAGACGCACCTTCGTCAAATTACTGGTTACTCTTGCTGCAGCACCCGCGTTATATCCTTGCTGAAGTAAGGAACTACACACATTTTTTATAATGATTTTCGCGTCACAAAATAAGTGATTCTTCTTTAACGAACCACTGGAAGAAGCACTATTACTTTTTATCCACGAACGCCACATACTGTCTATTCTGTAAGTTGGGGTATAAAATCTTTGCTATTAACCCATTAGTGCCCAGATTAATTTTTTTTTCACAAATATCAGTTGATTTTAATCAATTTTGTCAAATGTATCCAAAATTTCAGTGTAAATGCAAAAAATAATTCAATCTGACTTTTGAGACACTCAGTATGATGTGTTACATATATGTAACGCTAGACCCTAACGTATGCAAAATGGCTACAACAGTTTAAAATTAAACAACAATTTGCTGCCATGTCTTTTAAAGAAAATTTTATTCAAATACAATAATTATATAATTTCATATTGTGATACAAGCAATTTTTTGTGATAACTAGTAAAACAGTCAATGCAAAGACCCACATCACATTTTCGACATTAAGTTCTTGTCGAGCTCTTACAGTGTCTTCCAGCAAAACGCCATCGTTTGTTGATAAGATGGTCCATTCTATCGTACCTTATTTCATTATCTAATTAGTAAATTTATACTTACTCTTTATCGACAATATTCATATTGCACAGTTATTTCACCAATGCTTATATTTAACACGCCACAAAATCAAACAGTTTGGAAATATAATCTCAAATTTAGTTACCACAGATTATTCATTGTTCATTGACATGTTCCGAGCGTAAAATTAATTTAATCACACGTATAATTAAATCCTGCACTTAATCATAAATGATAAACATTTTTCACTATCTCACGACTTCAAACCATTAAAAAAATACCTTTCGGACGACCAATAGACACAACCGTTTTTGAACGTTGAGAACCCGTTAAAAACTAACCAATCAGAACGCTCGAATTCCTCCCCTAACGAAAATGAACCGTTAATATAATTGTAACGCAGAGAGAACTCTTCCCTTTAGCATTCTGCCTTCAAAGAATGAACATCATTTTGCGTATTAACGAATTCTTACCTTAGCCGTTGTAAGTACAAAATTTTTATTATTAGACATTTTAATTCATTTATCAATTAATCTTTATTACTCAGTTGAACACAGATATTAATAGCATTTCAAAATAATAATTTCTAGATATTTTTATAGATAACCAAAGCCATAATTGAACCTTTTTTATTTAGCCACGTGGCAATTCATGTTAATTCATTTTTAATATAATTAGTAATCGACATTATTTAATATTTTTAAATGAACTAATAATTAATAATTTAACGTTTAATATATATATTTTATAATACTTTTCATTAATTTAACCTTTTTGCTATTCAGCCACGTGCTGGCATGCCGAAATGCATGTATTTTCAATATATTCAGTGATCGATAGTATTTAATACTTTCAAACAAATTAACAATCAATAACGTAACTTTTGACATATATAATTTATAATATTTTTATTAAAAATAAGACTTTTTGATTAGAAACTAAGAACACACGTTTCAGAACATAGATTATAATAAATTGAACCAAGTTTTGATTAGTAACGACTCACTATTAATCATTCCTAAATTTTTTAGTTTAACCATTATCACACATATTTTATTTTATTTCATACCATTTGTTAAATAATAAAAATATGAACATTGTTGAGTGCCCGGCAAATAAAATGATAGTAAGGAATCAAATTCAATTGCCGTCCGTTCTCCAACAATTTTCATATTCCATAATTTTTTGATACTCCTTTTCCTGATACACTATTCTCTCACAGATTTATACGGCCCCAAGTTACCGTCCAATGTAACTCCAAGTTACCGTTGAAACTATCGCAAATTATTAGCTCCAAGTGACCGTTGAAACTATCGCAAATTATTAACTCCAAGTTACCGTTGAAACTATCGCAAATTATTAGCTCCAAGTTACCGTTGAAACTATCGCAAATTATTAGTTCCAAGTTACCGTTGAAATTATCGCAAACTATTAGCTCCAAGTTACCGTTGAAATTATCGCAAACTATTAGCTAGTTACCGATAAAGCACCGATCCAGCTGACTACACCGGAAGTTCTAACTCTCCGGAGAAGTCCCCCAGGTCTGCCTTCCTGTAAAAGTCGTCAACATCTGTAACCAACCGAAGCCGTACACATACCGCTGTGGGAGAAATCCGAAACCCTAAGCTAAGTACCTAACCTTTTGTGGCAAAATAAATTTGAATTTCTTACTTGAGCGTTTGTTTTAAACCCACAGATTTGCTGTGTGTGGTTGCCTATCGGTATCAGTATTTTAGTTTTTTATTGTTGTGTTAAAGTAGTCAAAATATTTTTAATATTCATTTTTTTTTTCTAGTTAAACTTTAAAGTAAATAAGGTGTTCTGCTTTACACCTAGTTATTAAATTTTGTCGAATTTAAAGCAGTGGCGCCCTCACCCATCAATCATATCCTATATACAGAGTGTCGCTAAGCTGGAGCGTACCCACTTCTGAGTTAAAAGGTCTCATAAGCCGGGACAGCTCTCGAGAGAGTAATTAGTGTTACAAATTGGCTTCCTGCCTTTTTGGGACATATATTGTTACATAATGTATCTAGAGGGGAAACTGCCAGGATTGCAACCTAGTAAGAGTTTGGTTACCAACTTGAGAAAACAAAAGTAGAACCCTTCTGCTGTAATGCTAGTAACTAAAGGGTTAATGTAATAACAAATAAATGTTATAAAATTATTGCACGCCGTAACACAAGTGAACACTTCCAATGAAATACAAAGACTAAAATGAACAAGAAGTATAAGCTGTAATCCTCTACAATCCCTCTCTGAGAAACAAAAATACCCCAATCAGGTCCTTTTACATTTATGATGTGCATCTCGGATTTTACAACTCAAGGGTCTAATTGGTTGTATTATAATCCTTCAGTCAATACTATTTATTGTGAAAACTACTATACTATAAATATTCTAGTCGGTCATCTTTTTTAAAAATGGGTAGGATAACCTCCACTTCCCATTCCATCGGTATCTTACTCTCGTTTCATGCCTTATTACAGACTTTTCTGAGCATTTCATGTTCATGGAAAGTGGCATAATTCCCTTTTGAACATTACAAAAAACAGTATAAAAGAGCCGACCTCATTTTTTGTTACAAAATCATATGTTCGTGTTTTCATATTAAATTCAAAGTAAATAACGTGCATGAAAAAATGATGTTAAGAACAAAAATCGATAGTAACAAAAAAAAATGATGAAACCTTCAGAAAAGCCGAAGGTCTTAAAAAAAAACTTAAAATAGGAAGTATTATAAAGGAAAATCTACACAAACGCCAAAAACAGGTTATATTTTTATATAGACTAAAAATTTACGTTTGGAAGTTTTCTTAGGAATAATTTTAACTTTAAATAAAGAGCAAAAAAGTATTAGTCACAAAAATATTCTTACACGTATTATCAGTTGAAATGCATATCGATCGAGTGTGAACTTTGAACTATATTTGTTGGGAAACCTTCATGTTTGTCAGTAATAATTACTGGTTATTGTTCGTTTGATAATTTTATTTTTAACCCTATGAACTTTGAATTTAGAGGCACATATAACAATATACGAGGTGGATCGTTTTACATAAAAAGTAATAACATCTGTAAAAGATGTGTTTGCATTTACAGTCATCTACAGATTTCAATATCTGACGCGCTGCAACAGTTCTTTTTACATTTTTAATAATCTATAGCCGCTTCCCATACCTATGAAAAGGTGTTTTGAATTGTAATTTCTCGTACTTTGGTATTTGATATAATGCCATTTACTTTGAGTTAGAAATTCTGTTTTTTAAAGACATTTTTAATAAATGCAAAAATGTTAACTTTTTGACATCTCATAACTTCTAATTTTTTTATTTATTTGATAAAGTCTTTCCAATATTAATTGCTAAAAACCATTTAAAAGTGTTATACAGAGTGAGTTAGTTTATTAGGCTTCAAAAAGGAAGTATCGTGAATTAAGGAAGTATCGTGAATTAAAAAGGCATATAGTTTACCTAGATGAGACTTGGTACATGATACTGTTCAGTATGGCTGGGTAGATCAGTCTCAAAGATGTAGTTTAAATGCGCCATGTTCGAGAGGAAAGCGTATAATAATTCTTCAAGCCGGAAGTGAAAACGGTTTTGTACCAAATGCGTTACTACTGTCTGCGAAAAATATTAAGCAATGTACAGCCGACTACCACGAGGATATGACTGCACATTTATATGAAAAATGGTTTCAAGAGCAGCTTCTTCCTAACATTCCTCCAAATTCAGTAGTCGTTATGGACAATGCTTCCTATCATTTGCGGATATTAAATAAAATTCCAAACTCTAGTTCAAAGAAGGAACATTAGTCCGGAAAAGGTAACGACAAAGAAAGAATGACTACGAAGTGTAAAAACGCTTAAGGCCGGGCATTGGCAGTGTATTTAATATAGGCAAACGCGACGTCCTTTCAAAGAGCTTTTAGCAAAAACTATAAGGCAATGAAAATTGAAAAAAAATCAGTAGTATACTAGATATATAAAGTTATTCAATAAAGAATTTTGAAGCTTGAGAGTACAAGGAATCATCCAGAAAAAATTCCCGAAATAATATGTCTATTTTTACATTTCATAAAATGATTAATATCTCACTTAAACGTGATATGATTTTAAAAATATTTCTTCTTTGAATAGATGATATATCTACTCATAAGTCAGTGTTTTTAAAAATTACAATAAATTCGTTTTTTTCCTTAAAAGCTCTTTGAAATTAATTTTTAAGAAATCAGAAATGGTGCCATTTTTTTACAAATTTAGGCAACTCTTTTGTCACATATAAAAAGGAATTTTAAAAAATTATTTCCAAATTAGTGTGAGCATTGTCTAATTGAGGGCGTTGTGATAGAACATCTATTAAATCTTTTTTATCAGGTCCGCATTAGGAATTTAGCAAATCTTTATTTAATTTAATATACTAATATATTAATACTAATATACAGCGTGACCACGGATGGGGTATCCTATAGGTGAAAAATGTTTAAATACCTATTAGTTTTAGTAAAAAATGTCATTCTTGATAAAAAGTTTTGCTTGTTCTGAAACACCGTAGAAGATAGATTTTATAATAACGAAAAGAAAGACACTTGTGCCAGAGATCCATTTCGTTCTAACAAAGTAAAGTACCTGCGATTTTTTCTAGTCAAATTTTAATCCTCTATAAGTATTTTTACCATGGTCAAAGATATTCTAACAAGTCTGGTAACTCCTTTGATGTAGTAAAATTTGTCGCTTTTTTTGTGAGCGGCCGTAAATCATCGGTACAATAGCAAAAATACGTTATACGAGGGTCAATGGGGTATGTTTATTCGAAAGTGTGTCTACGAGGGTTAAGCGTGGGGTATTTTGATCACATTCATTATTTATATTTTTGTATTATCTTTTATTGCGATTATTACATATAATATTCTAATAACAACAATGAAGAAACTTTTCGTTGTAATAACTAACATTAATTACCTGATTGCTTAAATTGGGACAGGTAAAAGGGTAAAATACTTAAAAAGGGAATTTAGAGAAAAGACACAATGTTTAAGGCTCTTTATTTGCTTTATGTTGAAATATGTTGATTTCATGTATAATAGTTTATCTCTGTTAAAATGTTATATTATTTATAGTTAAGATTATTTTGATTGAAAAAGTGAAAGTTTCCATTTATTTTAACATTTGGTAAACATGTTGCAAACCTTGTAAGGGTTTATCTTTGTAGTAAGAATAAGGGTACTCGAACACAGTAATAAAACTCAGGTAGACTTGCTTACTCTATTCTAAAATAAAGTAACAATTTTCGTGCAATAAAATCTTCAATTATTTCATAAAAACAAATGATATCGACATCCATAATCTCAAACTCTTACTATTATCATTGTTTTCAATTATTACATATTTTGCAAAATTTTATATTTCGGATGTTCTTTATAAAGGTTGATCTTTTACTTGTCGGTTTACAAATTTGATTGTATAGTAGATTCGAACTCTTGTAAACAAAGTAAATAATCTTTATTGCCATATGGGAGGGAGAATTCTGCATTGGAAAAATCTTTAAAAAATATGTTTCCTATACCATCCTGTATACAATAATTATTAAAATTCAAAACAAACATATTCTCTGATCTTATTAAATACTTTGAAAAATTATTGGGAGGTACTGTTAAGCCATCAAAAATTTTTTTACTGTGACTGTAAGCTTTGAGTTCACAAAATGAAGTAGAATTGTCTATTTCGGATGATGAACAATATTGTAAACAAGTTTGACATGAATGTTACAGAGACATCTACGTAAAAAATATCCACCAACATAAACCAGTGCATTTCCTTTCTCTGATATCAAGTTCCTATAATCCGTTGATCAATTTTTATAATAGGAGAAATATTTTCGTAAGTTTTTTCCTGAAAACTTTCAATATTTTTCAATGACTTTCCATGTTATATTAAGCAAAATATCGCCAATATCGTCCATAGAATATATCTTAGAATATCTTTGGACGATGTTTTTACTAGTGGAGTTTTACTGGAGTCCTTTACTAGATTTTTGGATTAATAAGTATAAAAAAAACATAAAAAGGTCGAATATTTAGTGGATCTATTAATCGTGTAATTTATTTAATCCATTTAAAAGGTAAAACTTTGTTCCTTTTAATTTTTTAAAATGAACTGATAGTTACTGCTGCTACACATTTATTTTAAGTTTATGCATCATTTTCTTAAATTTCTTTACTAAAAAACTTGTTAATCGAATTTTTGACCATTTTAGTTTTTCCAGTTCGTTACTTTGAACTTTTGAAACCTATTTCAGTTTTTTTATGAATATGTATAGGTAATGGTAACCGAATATATTTAAACACTTAAGATTTTTAAAATAATCCGCTCAACTGCTTTTTGGTAAATTTTAATTTTTGTTTTCTTCTTTTTTCCCTTTTAAAGAGCTTTTCAAAATATTGCCATATATGAATATGTATATCGTGAGTTTTTAATGACCATCCGGTATGTAGTATAAATATTTTCTTTCGCTGTTCGGTCCTTACCTACTCGTTATTGCTTAGTTAAGATAAACAAATGATAACATTTTATACTTGAAAAAACTTGAATGATTGCCTTTTTAAAAATAATACCCCAATAAATATTCTACTTATAATTTTGATTTGAGAAAAAAAAACATATAAATAAAAATATTGTGTAAAATCTATAAATTAATATCGTTTAATCTAAATACAAATAGCCAATTCATATTTAACAAAATCAAACATGTTTGTTTTAAAATTAATCCAGCCCTGAAATTTTTAAAGGAAACTGATATACTCCAAGAATGAATATAATATTATTTCGTTTATCGCGGAAGGTCATTGCAAGAGACAGCACCTCTCGGGTACACTTATTCGCTCTCTTTTTAGGGACGTTTTCTCACTCCCAATGTCCAGAAACGATTATGTGATCAACAATATTTGTAATACACAAAGCAAAATTTGCCGCTAGGCGGTACCCTTTGTAGCAAATTATTTTAGTTATACTATACGTTATGCTACTTGCATTCATTAGGTCATAATTATCATTACGTTATTATTTTGATATCAAATAATAATTTAGAAACTTTGGTTATTAATTTTTACTTAATTAAGCTTCAAAATAAATATGTTGTTCAAAAGATGCTTTTCCGAAATTTCAAAGTTATGTAACAAATCTTGACTAAAAATATATTTACCGTTTGTATAATGATACAAATGTACTTTGGACGAAACTCAAAACAGACAGAAAAAATTTGCGTTTGCTAAAGATTGTCTGCAAAACATAAATAAATTTGTACGAAAATAGTAAACAGTGCCGTATTTAGGGCTTCTTAAATTCTGATAAAAGTTTGGTTTACGGTTTATGGTACTAAGTTAGGCAGGCTTCTCTTTTTGGTCGTACTTTTCGTTTTCAAATCCTCTTCATAGTTTTATATTGCTTCCAACCATCAAATGAAAGGATCATGGATTATCAAATTAGAATTTCTGATTACTGTGTATCATTCCTACTAATCAATTTGGTTTTTATTCCGGTTACAACAGTTCTACCGCTCTTGCAAATATTACTAATGACATATACAGAGCGATTGACGAAAAAATGGTGTCTTTGCTTATTCTTATTGACTACAGTAAGGCTTTTGAAAGATTGCTACGTGGTTTACTAGTCTCAATCTTACATTACTCTTTAGTTCTACTTCTTCTAAAAAAATCTCAAATATTTTATTTTATATAAAACGTGGAAAGAAAAAAAACATAAAAAAAATTTTAGTTTAATTTCCAAAAAAAATTAACAAAACAAAATGAATATACCACAAAGAACAGGCAGAAGATATTTAGGGGTATACAGGTATCATCCTACATATCATAAATCTACACTCTGCTGTTTCAGCCATGTCCAATATTTTCAGATACTTTAACACCGACTGTCTCTTTTTCATTATTATTATTTTTATAATCCTGCTGTATCAACTTCGGTTATAATTTCTCAAGATTGCTTCCAATAGTGGTATTCTTAATTTCCATCATAGTTAGTTTTCTGTTGATTGTACAAAAGGATAGTCTAGGAATGTAAACAATTCCGTAAGAAAATGGCCAGGTTAACTTTATGTAGATGCTGTGGATGAATGGCAGTTAAATAGGATCTGGACACTCTTTATGCGGATTTTATAACGTGATATTTTAAATAGAATTAAATTATTTATGAAGGATTATAAGGATACCAAAGGATACCAGCGGTGAACTCTGAATTGTGAGAAATAGTACCTAAATTTACTATCTGTAATAAAGTATGGACGCTGATTTTAAGCATAATAGTTTGAGAATATTACGTAGATTTAAAACAAAATTTATTAAACTTCGCCAGCCTCCACTATCTCAATTATATTTGCTAGAAGTTTTTTTTAGATACATTTTTTTATTTATTTATATTATTCACCTTTTCTGTAGTGTCTCACAATTTAATTTATAGTATTAATAGATTACAGGCAGATAAATTTGGTATAATTAACCATAATGTAAAAGTAGACCTTGAAGTTTTTTTAAGGGAGTGGTAGTTGGTCCATAAAAGATCAGATATCTTTGTGCTACACGAATATAACTTTTTTTAACCAGCTCAAACCTGTATCTAGTGAGCCAAATCGAGTTTGGACATTTTGCAACAGTTTTTAACTTGTTGAACACATTTTGTAAACAAAAGAGAGTATCGATTTTTGGGCAAATTACCATTGTTAATAAAATTTTTAGCGCTTATAGATTATAAGTAAAAAATTCACTTCTTAAAATTTTAGACAGCCCGAAAGATACTTTACTGTTAGTCCTTATAAATTTAAAAATATTTCAAATAAATTTACTATTGTTCCATATAAACGTATTGTTTCTTAGTTTGGAGTTTTTATAATCTTTTTATTTTACAAGAACATTATTTGTTCGCCCTCAACGGGTGCAGTAGAACAATACTAGAGTATTATACAGGGTGTTTCTTAAGTAATCTAAAATATTATATGGGGCGCTTCGTTACTCAATTTTAAGAGGAAAAGTTCATATAAACATGTGTGATAGGTGTTGTCGTTTATGAGATACAGGGTGTTGTACGTGAAATTAATTTTTCTTGGTGACGCTACTGATTTATATTTTTTTATTATTTTATTACAAGCAACATGTGTTAAACATAAAGAAAAAATAATACATTTCAGAGCAAATGTTCAAAATGTCCACCTCCAGCTAAAATGCAAGAATCCGCTCGATGTCTAATGGATTGTCGAATACGTTCGAAGATACCAGGATGGTTACGAATAACATTACAGCCGTCTATGATACGATTTTGAAGATCTTGTACGTTTAATATCAGTGTTGTGTAAACAAGCGATTTCAAATATCCCCACACACAAAAATCCAGAGGATTGTGTCCAGGTGATCTAGGGGGCCACGGGTGTGGAGATCCTCGTCCGATCCAATGGCCTGGAAAAACATTATTTAAAAACTCGCGTACAATCACTGAAAAATGTGGAGGAGCTCCGTCATGCATGAACCACATGCGCCTTCTAATAATAATAGATACATCTTCCAAAAGAAGTGGAAGTTCATTTTCTAGAAAATGTTGGTATGTCTCACCGGTTAACCGTACAGGAAGGAAAAATGGTCCAATTAAATAATCATCGATGATGCCAACCCAAACATTGACCGAAAATGTTTGTTGAAATCGTTTTACACTTATGGTATGTGGATTTACATCTGCCCATATGTGGTCATTATAAAATTCATAATCCCATGTCTAGAAAAGTTGGCTTCATCCGTAAATAGACTATTGGCCACAAAATTCGGATTGTTCGCGATTTCACGTAAAATCCATTGACAATACTGTATGCGTAATGGATAGTCAGTAGGTAACAAATGTTGAACACGTTGAACATGATATGGATACAATAAATTATCTTTTAGAATATTCCAAACAGTTTTGTTACTAACATTTACTTCATCTGCAACTTTTCTTGTACTCGTTTCTGGATGTTGGTCAATAATTTGAAGAATCTGGTTTTCCAATTGGGGATTTCTCACAGTTCTGGGTCGTCCAATAATATCTATTCTTCGATTTAGCAAAAGTTCCAGTTTCTTGTAAACGAATATGTAACTTAGTAAACGTATCTGAACATGGTAAACGATTATTTGGATAACGCTGGGCATACGTACGTCTAGCTTCTAAGGCATTACCATTCGCTAATCCGTACAAAAAATGCATATTAGCCATTCCAACATTAGTAAACACTGGCATAAGTTATTAACTAAACACAGAGTCAATCAAATAAAAATGTACGATTTTTGCGTTGGTTTTCAAATTTGACACTTGTCAACATTTTTTCAAAGGCCACTTAGAATAAGCATGTTTTTGCGTATTACTTCTAAAAACCAGTAGCGTCACCGGGAAAAATTAATTTCACGTACAATCAGAACTGACTTATTACAATAAATTCAACACCCTGTATCTCATAAACGACAACACCTATCACACATGTTTATATGAACTTTTCGTCTTAAAATTGAGTAACGAAGCGCCGCATATAATATTTTAGATTACTTATGAAACACCCTGTATATAAATATATAATTATATTTAAAAACCCTTCTTTTTTGATTTATGATTTATGATTTCCAAAAAATAAAGAGTTCCAGTGCAGATCATTTTGTAAAAATTCAATAAAAATTTAACGCCACACGCAAAGCCACGGATAATTACGTAATATAAAAAAATACAAGTGCGTGCGTGTGTGTTTTTGTAGTTGGAAGAATGCCGGATTAACATCACATTAACACTGGTAATTAGCGGCAGTTAGAGCGTACTATAATTTATGTAGACCCAATTCAATTGCTTTTTATTATAAAGATCCATTAAATGATGACAAACTGCGCGTTGAATAAAACTACATAGGTATATACAGAGTGGAAAGTTTAACTGGAACAAATTCTGTAATTTAATAAAGGTTTACTTTAATGCAATAAATGTTCAAAATGCCCTCCATTTTGTTGCTGACAATATCCTAATCGAATATAAAAATTATCCCGAATATTTTCCAATTACTACGTCCATGTACTTACACTTTGTTTTTACTACTTGATAAGCCACAATAAGAAATCCTTCCTTTTTCTAACCTGCTATCAGGTATTTCACTAATTAAAACTTAATGTGATTGAGTTGTCTTCAGGTATTTGTTTTAAATTTCTACAACAAATTTATAAGCCAATAAAATAAGAAAATGTCTTATTTAACCGAAACGCACCGTATCGAAATTTTACAGATGATCGGATATGGGAACAGAAGTCGAACACAGGCTGAAGTTGCTCGTTTGTTTGCTGAAGTTCATCCAGAATTGCCTCCAATTAATCAAAGTACGATTAGCAAAATTGAAAGTCGATATCAAGAGTTGGGCCATGTAAGAGATATTTCTCGAAAAAGGCCTTTACAAATCGACGAAGAAACCCGGTTGAACATGTTGTTGGAAGTTGAAGAAAATCCTGTTACTCCAGCTAGGGAAGTAGCTCGCGTTCATGGTGTCAGTCACACAAGCGTTTTAAAAGTTTTCAAAGATGCCAAAAAGTACCCATATAAGATGCAAAACCTTCACGAGCTTAACGAAGACGATCCTGATCCTGATTTTTGCGAACGTTTTATGGCATTTATCGATGGTGGTCAAATTCCTTTGGAATGGGTGCTGTTTTCTGATGAAGCTACGTTCACATTACATGGACACGTAAATCGGCACAACTGCCGTTATTGGGCTGACGAAAATCCCCATTGGATGCGTGAATCCCATACCCAAAGGCCTCAATAAACAAACGTCTGGGCTGGAATTATTGGGAATCGCATAGTGGGCCTTTTTTTCTTCGATGAAAATGTAACTGGAGAAACATACCTAACTATGCTTCAAAATGAATTGGTTCCTACTTTAATGATTTTATTCCCCGATAATTTGGATCCCAATTTATTTGACCAACAGATGTGGTTTCAACAAGACGGGGCACCACCACATTTTGCTCAAATTGTACGGACCTATCTCAACGAAGTGTTTCCGAATAGGTGGATTGGAAGAAGGGGCCCAATTGAGCAAGATCACCCGATCTCACCCCATTAGATTTTTTTTATGGGGATATTTAAATAGTAAGATTTATACTACTAAACCTAACGACATAGCCGAGCTTCAGCAAAGAATCAGAGACGAAATTATTCAAATAACGCCGGAAGTATTACAAAATGTTAGGAATAGTTTTTATGATCGATTGGGATATTGTCAGCAACAAAATGGAGGGCATTTTGAACATTTATTGCATTAAAGTAGTATTAAAAAACATTTCGGTATTTTATTTTTTTTCTAACACATTGCTTATAAAAAAAACAAAAAAAAAATACCTACTTGTATTTGCAATTGAAAAAGCTTTAAAATAAAAAAAAGATCAACCTACCCTTTCATTAAAAATAAAGTTGGGGGTCGCTACAACCCTTATATAATTAAGAAAATAAACAAACCTCTTTATTTTATGCCCCATAGAAAATAAAAGTTGACGTGTTTCAGGAATTTTGCGACAAAACCTTTATTTATTAAATCACAGAATTTGTTCCAGTTAAACTTTCCACTCTGTATATTCTCTACGGCCGCTAGTGAATTTAATAATTTTGAAATTATTTTTAGCTACAGAAAGTAAATATTCTCGAGATTGAATTTTTATTCTTAAAAATTTGCTGCATGTATTAAGTTATAGAATAAATATAAATAAGCTTAGTGAAATATAAGTTGTCCATGGATTTCAAAACTGTCAGTGTATGCGGCGTCCTAGAAGTCCTAGAAGAAGTAAAAAATCAAGTGAATCAGGCATCGAATTATTCGAATTTAATTATAATTCACCCAAGACTTCCGCCACCGCAAAATCAAAAATGTTATACCCTATTTCGGATCGTAGAAAACATCCAGTCCGTTAGTATGAAAATTCGATCAACTCGTATAGAATTTTTATTAACCGTGTTACATCAAGTACCTAGCTACAAACAAACAAAATGTAACTTCAATATGTCAATCTGACGATGCTGGTTTTTAGCGAAACAGCTGTCATTGAATTTAACAACCTTTTTGTCACATAAAAAGTGGAAGTTTTGTTCAAACGTTTAGTTCTCTGCTGTTCTTCCTACTTTTCTGATTTCCACGATTCATTAAATCGAAGAAAATTTCGAAATCAATCATCTTAACAACCAGATTGATCGTTTTTGTAATTCTTAATCTCATTCACAATTTTGACTTATTCAAATGTTAGTTTCTATCAAACAAAATTAAATGTCATACAAAAAATGTTCGCAAATACATTAAAATATTGCCCTTACAGATCTACTTGATCGAAATTAACAATTACAGTTAAAATAACTGGTTGAAATGTGGAAAAACGATACCGAAAACTGTTTACACTACCACTACACCAACACACACTTTTATATTACCACTACACCAACACACACTTTTATATGCCTGACGCGCGTTTCGATAACCAAGTTATCTTCTTCAGAGACCGAAGGTAAACCTTCGGTCTCTGAAGAAGATAACTTGGTTATCGAAACGCGCGTCAGGCATATAAAAGTGTGTGTTGGTGTAGTGGTAGTGTAAACAGTTTTCGGTATCATTTTCGCCAACGGTTCCAGATTCAACATTTTAGTTGGAAAAACGAGTCAAACGAGGCATTTTTATGCTTTTAACTGGTTGTTTGGTATTCCCGATAATGAATATATGCGAAATTCTGCTACCACTTTATTAATGCATTGGTACAAAATAACAGAAGAACTGGAACTAGAATTTAAGTTAATGAAGTCGTGTTACCTGATTGAAAAGATAAATGTTTTTTACAGCAAACTAATGGCACAATTTAGTCAAAGAGATCATAACTAAATAAAAAAAACATTCCAAACCAAAATCGTCTATTAGGGGGTATGGGAAGGGTGGTTTTTAGGGGTGGAAATGGTTTTTTTGCGACTTGTGACTAAAGAATGCATCCTATTGAAAAAAGTCAAATGAAAAAGTTGTTGGAATTAAAAAAATCTACAACTTATGTACTAATCATGTTTGCCCTAACCTCAAAAATTTCAAAAAAAATCCAAAAACCGTTTTTTGGTTTTTAAATTTTTTCTTTTACAAAAATGGTTCGATTGAACTGAAAGTTTGATCAAATATACTTGGTGATATTCTAAAAATACTGTATTTTTTTCATTAAGAAATGTTCAGCCGTTATAATAAAATTTCACTTAAAAAAAATTTGATAATTTTCAATCACAATTTTGAAAGATTATTTTTTATCAAAAAAGCTTCTCTGGCGGTTCAATATTATGTAGTTTAATGGAAAAAAATTTTTCATTATACTTTGTATTATGGCATCACTGTATAACAAAAAGAAAAACCATGTAACGTTACATGATTTATATATATATATAATCAGAAACCTTAAGATACCCGTTACATGATTTACGATACCTAAAAACAGCTCGAAACCAATCCCAAGATCAGAGCCCGAAAGTTGTGAGTAAAATTCTAGTACATCACTAAATCGCTACTCTGCCGGTGCGAAACGTTTGCGGATGAAAATGCCAGCCGGTTTTCTACGTTTCCACGGGGAAAAATTCGAAATGAGTCCCACGTGAAAATTGTTTAGAGACAATCTTAAGGTCTCAACTAACAGAGGTAAAGCAATGGCAGAGGTTTTGGAAACGAAGTCAAATAAAATAAGATTTATTGGATTAGTCAACTTTAATGTTTCGGCAAACTTAAATTGCAAAATAGCGACGGAAATTCAACTCGAACTTCGCTCTATTCTACACTCATTGCACTACTTGATTTTTTCTATGTAGGTAAGTGGCGTTGATCTGATTGAATAAATTGATTACAATGTTTTTAGCGGAGTGAAATTGAAAATAGATCAACTGAATGCCAATTATTTCAAGCGATAGAATGCGAGCCGGTTCAATAAAATATCAGTTAAGTACATCTTGGTGGGTATAAAAATAAATTGGTTTATATTTCAAACTTACATACGCATTGATATTTTTGATTATCTAATTAATTTTTTTCATTTCTTTGATCTACTGGTATTTTTTAGGCCTAATGAAAAAAATGATGTTCCAAAAATTATTCAGAACCAAAATAGTGTAATATTTAACAGTTCTTCAAAAAAATTTTAAATTTACACTTCACTAGATTTACTCAGCAAATTACTGTAGGAAGTATTTACTTTAGGAGCATACAATGTAGCGTTCCAAGTTTTTTCTCTGACGGCTCATTTTTTTCGTTTTTTTGTCTATTTTGAAGTAATTAAATAAAAAATATGTAGTTTAATTTAAAAAATAAACAAAGTATTGACGCTGCCGATCGCTTATTATAAGTATTCAGTTCATGCGTGATTGATTTTTTGCTGTTTGAAGGTTACACATCATTTGTTGCATAGATGTATAAATAAAAAGTAATACCTTATATATTATTGTTATAATATATTTTTTATTTTATTTTTATTGTATATTTCAATGGCTCATTTATCATTTCATCGATCATATATTATTTTTTCTACAACCCTATTATATATCAAATGACGTTATTTTGTAATAGTAAACGTTCAGCGAAAACGCGATTTCCGTTGCAAGTGAGAGAATATATTTTCGTCTCTAATGACGAAAGTGACGTTTATATTTTCAACCATTTTTTTTGCGCTTGCATAGGTATATAATGTTTTTACGATTTTAAATTATTAATAAACGCAAACAAGAATTATTTTTATAATTAGACTACAACTTTTTATTTAATAAATATATAAATTAAACAATTAAATTGGATTTAAAAACCATTTTTATCTAGTGCCCAGGTTTCATTAGTTTGACGTTTCTTGTGAATTGTCAGTTTGCTCTAGAAGTATTTATTTGAAATCATGAGCTCCGATTCTGAAAGTGAATTAGATTACAGTCATACACACGAAGAAATAAAAAATCAAGCAGAAGAAACTTCATTAGATTTACTACAAATAAAATCTAAAAAAAGGTATGAAGAAATATATACAAAATTTAGGGAATGGAGAATTGAAAATCACGTAAATTCATTTTCGGAGAATGTGCTGCTTGGATATTTTGGATTTTCGGTGTTTCATTGTGATTTTTTATGATAATTATGATATTCTCTGGGTTGTAGAAAAAGTATAGTGTTTTACTCGTCCAAAGTATTTTTTAAAGCTCAAGAACATTACCAACCGAGGCGTAGCCGCTTCAAAAAATGCTACTTTCGTCACTCGTTAAACAATATACTATTTATATCATTTTGTATTGTTTATCATTGAAATACCCAATTGCCCAAATTTATTCTTTTAATATCGGTTGTAGTATCAGATACAATAAATGTATAATATAATGATATTGCTCATAGACAGATTTATTTCAAGAATGTCCCTTTCATGCCACCTCTCCCCTACATCAAAAAAATGAAAAAAAAAATTAATTAGATAATCAAAAATATCAATGCGTATGTAAGTTTGAAATATAAACCAATTTATTTTTATACCCACCAAGATGTACTTAACTGATATTTTATTGAACCGGCTCGCATTCTATCGCTTGAAATAATTGGCATTCAGTTGATCTATTTTCAATTTCACTCCGCTAAAAACATTGTAATCAATTTATTCAATCAGATCAACGCCACTTACCTACATAGAAAAAATTAAGTAGTGCAATGGGTGTAGAATAGAGCGAAGTTTGAGTTGAATTTCCGTCGCTATTTTGCAATTTAAGTTTGCCGAAACATTAAAGTTGACTAATCCAATAAATCTTATTTTATTTGACTTCGTTTCCATTGTTTGAGAGCTGCTGAGGGTTTTATTAAAATAATGGAATTAATGGTAATTCAACACCCCCGTCTTAGAGTGACAGCGATCTAGAAAGTTTTTGGATTTGATCGTTTGATTTGGTCCATATGATAGCCACTAGCCTAGATAACAGGTCGGCTGAAAAGTCCCCGGTCTGACCTATAGATGACGACACTAGAATTAAATCCATTTCATTTTTAGATAGTATCAACCTTCAAAAGATTCGTGTAAAAATTTGACAGCTGTCGGACTATTGGTTGTGAATATTGCATTTTTAGTGAAGCAACTTTTGTTATTTTTAAAAAGATGGAAAAAAAAGAATTTCGTGTGCTTATTAAATATTGTTATTTGAAAGGAAAAAATACAGTTGAAGCAAAAGCTTGGCTTGATAAAGAGTTTCTCTGCGCCAGGAAAATCAACAATCATTGACTGGTACGCAAAATTCAAGCGTGGTGAAATGAGCACCGAAGACGGTGAACGCAGTGGACGCCGCCCAAAAGAGGTGGTTACCGACGAAAATATCAAAAAAATCCTCAAAATTATTTTGAGTGACCGTAAAGTGAATATGATCGAGATAGCTGACACTCTAAAGATATCTAAGGAACGTGTTGGACATATCGTTCACGAATATTTGGGTATGCGAAAGCTCTGTGCGAAATGGGTGCCGCGCGTGCTCACAATCGACCAAAAACAGCAACGAATTGATGATTTTGAGCAGTGTTTGCAGCTGTTAAGTCGTAATAAACCCGATTTTTTGCGTCGATATGTGACTATGGATGAAACTTGGCTCCATCACTACACGCCTGAGTCCAATCGACAGTCAGCTGAGTGGACTGTGGCCGGTGAACCGCCACCAAAGCGTGGAAAGACTCAACAGTCAGCTGGCAAAGTTATGGCCTCAGTTTTTTGGGATACACACGGTATATTGTTCATTGACTATTTGGAAAAGGGAAAAACAATCAACAGCGACTATTACTGTGCATTATTGGAGCGATTGAAGACCGAAATCGCGAAAAAACGGCCCCATATAAAGAAGAAAAAAGTGTTGCTTCATCAAGACAATGCACCGTGTCACAAATCATCGAAAACGATGGCAAAATTGCATGAATTGGGCTTCGAATTGCTTCTTCACCCACCGTATTCTCCAGATCTAGCCCCAGCGACTTTTTCCTTTTCTTTGACCTGAAGAGAATGCTCGCGGAAAAAAAATTTGGCTCTGATACTGAGGTAATCGCCAAAACTGAAGCCTATTTTGAGGACAAACCGAAGGAGTACTACAAAAATGGTATCGAAAAGTTGGAAGGTCGCTATAATCGCTGTATCGCCCTTGAAGGCAACTATGTTGAATAAATAAAATGAATTTTGTCAAAATATTGTGTTTTACTATGGTAGACCGGGGACTTTTCAGCCGACCTGTTAACTGGCAAATACACTCACCAACTTAAAATTCTATCCATTCAAAATACTGATTTTTTGAAAAATGCTCTAATTTCCGAACGCGGAGGCTGATTTCTTTGAATTTTTTGCAAATTGTAGATAAAAAACTGTACTTTAAGTTTATTATTCTGATATCTCCCCTCATATACAGGGGAGAAAAGAAAACACTTTTCCTCTACTTTTGACTCACCCTGTAGGTTAATTCTGCTGGTAGATCTGCACATATTAAACTTTATCTAGATGTCTGATTTGTTTCCAACACTTCGTTTTCATCTGGTCAATCTGATTCCATTCATGGACCAAAGCATCTTTTAATTGAGTTAAATTAGTTGAAGTAGGAACTAGGTTACGAACATCTTATTCCAGACGTGTTCAATTGGATTGAGGTCTGGATTACGTGATGGCCAGTTCCTCTTTGTCTCGAAAAACTACCAGTTTCATTGAAACGTTTTACAGCTCTCTGGACGCTACACCTAATATTCTAGCAGCATAATATTGAGATCTACCGTCTTGTACTAGAGCAACTGCTCGTGCTGCATCAGTAGCCGTTAAAACCATGATAAGGTGATAGTTCAAACACCAATTAGAATGAATATTTGTTATGTAGACAATTAAACTGCAATTGACAAGTAATAAATATTTACAGTTGTCAAATTGTGAGTTGGCCACAGCACTCTACTATCATTTTGTAGGTTATTCTCTACAGTCGTTTAAATAACGATCCTATCTGAAATGTTTCATTTTCTATGGCGTGCCGTTTTGGCATTTAATAACAACATTTAAAAAGCAAGAATAAAAAATAATATTTAGTTTAAAAATTTTAATCTTTTTTAAATTAAAAAATTATGTATTTCATAATTTTAATACACGTATTTCCATTATGAAAAACATAATAGAAATTCAATGCCCATTATGTATTGAGGTTGCCTAACTATATAAGTGACATATGTACCTGAAATACATTACAGCAAGATAGGCAACCGCAATACATAATAGAAATTGAATTTCTATTACCTAGATAATTCATAATTTTAAATCGGCAATTTCTATTGTGTATTTCATAATTTTTATTCTTGAATTTTCATTGTGAAAAACATAATAGAAATATTCGATTTAAAATTATGAAATACATAATAGAAATTCAATTTCTATTATGTATTGCGGTTGCCTATCTTGCTGTAATGTATTTCAGGTACATAATGTAACTTATATAGTTAGGCAACCTCAATACATAATGGACATTGAATTTCTATTATGTATCTTATACTTTTAAATCGGCAATTTCTATTATGTTTTTCATAATGGAAATACGTGTATTAAAATTATGAAATACATAATAGAAATTCTGTAAAAAAATAATTACTAAATTAAAATTTTGAAACTAAAGATTATTTTTTATTCTTGATTTTTAAATAGCACCAAATAAATATAAACTAATTTAAAAATCATTAGTTTTAATTAATTTGGTTAATATTTCCGGGAAAAAAAACCTAAAAACCCCAAACGAAGCCTTGGAGCAATATATGAATAATTTGAAACGCGAAAACGACTAAAAACAAAGAAAAAAATTGAAATAATTTATTTATTTGTGAATATTTTTGCAATTTTAAGAACTATTCATTTGCTGCCAAGCTTTCTTTTTTATACAAATGTCCATTGGCAGAAAATCTTCATTTGCCAGAACATTTATTTTTTGCGGACGAATTTAGAACAATTAATATTATTTTGTACTTCATGGGTGATGTTTTGATGGAAGCCAAGTGAAATATAATGTTGATGTTGCTTTCCGCTAAAAATATCAAAAATGTTACATATGTCTGTATAAACTTGGTCGGAAGTTTGACATTTTTTCCCTATAGCGATTATAGAAATTTAAATTTCTAAACTCCAAAACCATTCACATATTCTTGATGAACTTCCAGTTTAACATGAAAAATAATTGTCACCTTTTTTAAAAGGGACACATTCTGCAGAACCCCCATTTGTGTGGCACATTTTTAAGGATATTTTATATATATTTTAAGTACTACCATTATATAAATAGACAGTATATTACTTACATAAATAAAGGGAAAACTAGTATTTAAACCTCAAAATTATCGTCAAAAATAAATAAAAACCTTTCAAATCACTGCCATTATTCAAAACTTTAGTTAAGCAACTTTGAAGCTTCAAAAATAAAAAATAAAAATATAGTAGGTACATACTTTAAAGCTGTAAATTTACTATAAAAATATGAAATTTCTGAAATACCATTGCAAAATAAAAATTATGGTTAAAATTGGTGAAATCAAAAATAGCTTTCAAATTACTGCCGGTATTCATATTTTTGTTGAAAATTCATTAATGACTAAGTACTAATATTGATGTTGAAATTTACAGTAATCAATTAATTACTGCGGTTAAACTTTCGAATGACTGTCACAAATAAAGTCTTCTAAATTACTGTCAATAATGACTGCTAACATAGCTTGCAAACAATTAAAGAACCTAATAATTGCTGTCGAAGCTTTAAATTTATTATCGAAGATTTTTAAACTTCATAATAACATTAAATAATTTAAAAAAAATCTTCAAGACTATTATCATTCCTCTAAAAGTGCTAAAAAACCAATAAACTATTTATACAGGGTTAGTATAAAGTATGGAACCCCCTAAGTATCTCCTCAACGGTTTGATATTTTTAAATGAAATTACTTATCCCCTTCTAAGAAGATCCAAGGAAAAATGCTATCAAATTTAATGTACCATTTGCGGTTAAACCGGAAATGCATATCAACTTTTTTATTTTAAATAGAACACCCTGTATATTTTTCCATTTTTAAATTCCTTGTGAAATTCTACATATAGTAAAACTTTCCATTCATATTGTTATTGAATAATTGAGGCTTTAACCAATAATTTATCGTTTTTGACTTAGTTAGCCATGGATGAAATGTCAAATGGTGAGTAAGGCAAACTTAATTTATGGAAACATCCTAAAAACTTGGCAACATAACAATTTATTTATTTTAACAAAAAATAACACAAAATTATCAAAATTATATTACCTACATGTTCAAAATTACGCCCTTCTGCTATTTGACAATATCCTAAACGGTCTTCAAATTCTCGTAAAGAATTTTGCAAAAATTCGTTCGGCACTTGCAGCAAAAAGTTACGTATGCGTAACTCTAAGTCATTTAAATTTGTGGGTCTATTTATGTATACTTTATTTTTTAGATAACCCCACAGAAAAAATCGAGCGGAGTTAGATCAGGACTACGAGGTGGTCATTCGATAGCACCCCTACGCCCTATCCATCGACCTGGAAAAACTTGATCTAAATACTGGCGCACAATTCTAGAATAATGGTCAGGTGCGCCATCTTGCTGAAACCAAATGTCTTCAGCAGGAATTGCTGGGTTATTTGGATGAGGATAAAGTCTTGCTATAGCGGGTACAATATAATTTGTTAATAAATCTAAATAATGATGTCCAGACAGATTACCTTCAATGAAGAAAGGTCCAATAATATTATCGTCTATCATTCCTGTCCACACATTTATTTTTTGCGGATACTGCGTATGTACTTGCCTCATCCAACGGGGATTATTTCTAGACCAGATACAATAGTTATGTCTATTCACTTAAGCAAAATGTTGCTTCATCTGAGAACACAATTTTTTTGATAAAATTGGTACATTAAATTTGATAGCATTTTTGAATTCCTTGGATCTTCTTAGAAGGGGATAAGCAATTTCATTTAATTCTTCTCTCGAAGATGACTTAACGAAATTTAAAAATATCAAACCGTTGAGGAGATACTTAGGGGGTTCCATACTTTATACTAACCCTGTATACAATTTTATATCTCACACATAACTTCCTCTTTTAGCTTGTTATTGACATTTTGATTAAATTTGAAGATTTCCTTGAAAGTTCCAAGAAAACGTACACGTTCACTGAGTAGAATGTTTAAACAATGATAAGTACCTGTTTGTCAGATTAAAACTACAACTTTTATAACATTTGTGGATATATCTTTTGATAAAAAAAGATATTTATTTCTCTGATAACGGTTACATATTTCTACAAATGTGAAGATAACCCAAACAATCTATAAAAAGACAACCAACGGATGATTTTTAATAATCATCTTGACTAAAAGATACGGAAACACGTTAAGGGTTAGAAAGGTTGGAAGGGAGAAACGAGGAAAAGATTAATGTACGTTGTCAGATAAAAATAGAAATACGATTTCGAATGGTATTGGATCGATGGTGGATGCAATTAGCAAACTTGTTTTTATGTTTATACTTTTAGATGTAGAAAATACATTTGAAATTTGAAATTATAACTCTAAAAGTACATTTTAGAAAACTTTAATATTTGGTGAATTCTTATGCAGGGTGTTTCAAAAAAAAGTAACACTTCTCTAGGATAGGTAAAAAACTGAAAAATAATTGGGGTTTGCTTAGTAAAATTTTTTTCTAACGCCATCCGTTTTCAAGATAAAGGGCGTTGAAGAAAATAAAAAATTACACATTTCTTACGATTTTGCCGAAACTACTGGCACCATTGCAATGAAATTTTATACGAATATGTTTTGGAAGCTGATATATCCCATGAATTTGTTTTTATAACTAACTCTCATAGAGGGCGCTAGTTACACGATTCATACAACGTATTATTCAACATAACTTTTTTTAGGGTGGAATTATTAGTCAAAACTCCAAGTGAACATAAACATCGTTTAATTCTGCACCAAAAAGGTACTCTTGGTAAAACTCGATATTATGTACCGTTTTCGGAATATTTTGATTTGAAAATAACGCACCATTGCACCATTGCAATGAAATTTTATACGAATATGTTTTGGAAGCTGATATCCCATGAATTTGTTTTTATAACTAACTCTCATAGAGGGCGCTAGTTACACGATTCATACAACGTATTATTCAACATAACTTTTTTTAGGGTGGAATTATTAGTCAAAACTCCAAGTGAACATAAACATCGTTTAATTCTGCACCAAAAAGGTACTCTTGGTAAAACTCGATATTATGTACCGTTTTCGGAATATTTTGATTTGAAAATAACGCACCATTGCACCATTGCAATGAAATTTTATACGAATATGTTTTGGAAGCTGATATCCCATGAATTTGTTTTTATAACTAACTCTCATAGAGGGCGCTAGTTACACGATTCATACAACGTATTATTCAACATAACTTTTTTTAGGGTGGAATTATTAGTCAAAACTCCAAGTGAACATAAACATAGTTTAATTCTGCACCAAAAAGGTACTCTTGGTAAAACTCGATATTATGTACCGTTTTCGGAATATTTTGATTTGAAAATAACGCACCATTGCACCATTGCAATGACATTTTATACGAATATGTTTTGGAAGCTGATATATCCCATGAATTTGTTTTTATAACTAACTCTCATAGAGGGCGCTAGTTACACGATTCATACAACGTATTATTCAACATAACTTTTTTTAGGGTGGAATTATTAGTCAAAACTCCAAGTGAACATAAACATCGTTTAATTCTGCACCAAAAAGGTACTCTTGGTAAAACTCGATATTATGTACCGTTTTCGGAATATTTTAATTTGAAAATAACGATGTTTATGTTCACTTGGAGTTTTGACTAATAATTCTACCCTAAATAAAGTTTTGTTGAATAATACGTTGTATGAATCGTGTAACTAGCGCCCTCTATGAGAGTTAATTATAAAAACAAATTCATGGGATATATCAGCTTCCAAAACATATTCGTATAAAATTTCATTGCAATGGTGCCAGTAGTTTCGGCAAAATCGTAAGAAATGTGTAATTTTTTATTTTCTTTAACGCCCTTTATCTTGAAAACGGATGGCGTTAGAAAAAAATTTTACTAAGCAAACCCCAATTATTTTTCAGTTTTTTACCTATCCTAGAGACGGTGTTACCTTTTTTTGAAACACCCTGTATAGTATGTATGTACTATCGGCTTCAGAATAGCATATACATTTTCAAACTCAAATCGCTTACAATGAATTAATTTTAAGGACGGCCTATTTATTATATATAACCCATCACGGTTTAAATAATAATTAATTTGAAATTTGACATATATATGTCAATCTGACGATGCTATTTCGATAGCGAAACGGCTGTCATTACATTTAAAGTATTTAAAGAATAAATAGTGAAAGTTAATTCAACCTTTTAGTTGTTTATTGTTCTGAATAAAACTTATCTATTTAAATTTTCTCTCGCTCCTGGATTTTCCTGTATAAATGTTAATTTTAGTGACTAGTTATATTGGTTGCATTCAATTTCACATTCACAACATCTACAGTTTGGTAAAAAATTAACTGCTAAACTCTATTTAGTTTTACAAAGTTAAACTCGGTTAAAAATAATTAAACAACGACTTGAGTTAAAATTGTCAAAATTAAAAATAACCTCGCTGATTATTTTAGTGTTTTTTTTTCTGTATAATTTCCTGATAACTTCAACTAGGTCAACTTAAATGTTATATGTCTGCAATCATAAATTTTAAACTATTTATCTTTATTTTAAAAAAGATAATCTTGAAAAAATATTTTCTTTTCACATAGCTCATAAATAATTTAGTTAGGTACTTAAAATATTTTTTTGTTAAATCGTTACACCATTTTAAAATTTATGAGACCGTGAACGTTTGAGAAAAATCTGGCAACGTACTTGTTGTTATTATTGATTTATTTATTTATTATTTGTAAAAGGACAGTAAAATAAAAAAAAAGTTGTTCCTTTTCGATCTTATAAAATATTATACAAGTTTCTATTAATTTCTCAAAATAGTATTAAACCCATTCTCTAACGAATATTTGGAACATCCTTTGCCAGCTGTGGTAGATCTTCAATCGTCAAAAACAAACTCCTGAGGAGATGCAAGATCGAATTACATACAAAAGACACATATTTGAAATCATTCCTAAAGAAATGGTACATAATTAACCAACGCGAAGCGTGGAATTTCGATTTTTATTAACAGATGACAGTCATCCATCACTTGGTGACATTTTAGAAGACGAAAGAATACGTTGCAACATAAAATAAATATTGTTGCAGGACCGGAAACAGCAAAGTTATCTATTAATAAATATCTACACAATTATTGTATCAAATTGAATAGATGAATAGCCCATCACACATATCTAATTATCTTAAACGTGCGACATTTTTAATTTTTAGTTATTACCGTCAGTTAAAACGAATGATAGTTTACTAGGAGTCAAGTAAAATATTTCCAGAGGCAGAAAAGTTATGCCAATAGCACCCCCACACTGACTAAATTAAAAAAAAGTAGCCCATAATTAAGAGCTAATTAAAGGCTAATTTGTACCACAAAAATTAAAATTTGTACCACCGCGATAATCGAGAAAAATCGCCTTGAAAATGGGGGGTGCTAGGTTGAGATCATGGCAGCACCCCCACTTTGATCGAATTCCAATTCAATGATATCAAAATAAAGGGCATATTAAAGGCTAATTTGTACCACAAAAGGTTAATCTATATTATTATTTATAATGTCAAAAAATAAAATCGAATGCTGTAAATATCGCTGCTCTATAATTTTAGCACCCCCACTTTTGTCTATTCAAAAAGTAAACACACAATATTATAAAACTAATTAAAGGCAAATTTGTACCACACAAGAAATTTTTATACTTTTCAATATAAAGCCGCCGATTGAATTTAAAACTTTGCGGTCGTATTAAATGGTGGCGGATGCGCTGAAATCTTTTATTTTTGTCATAATTCTAAAACATGTGGCACTTTGATTTGTTGGTAGCTTCCAATCGTTTGTCGCCTCTTAAATACCTTTTGCCGCATATTTCACTCGATATTTCATTATTGCCAATTTTGGATATAAAACATGACACTTTGATTACTTCTCCTTTCATAGACAAAATTTCCCCTCTCAAAGCATTACCACATTTACATTTTCCTTGAAATGTACCAGTATCTGCTGTAGGAATAACTTCATTTAGACAACTTTAAAACCAAATACTGAAACTTGTATTTTAAATGAATAGGGATCGTGTAATAAGTTCCTTTGAATGGTTATAAAATTTTTCATATAACGAATGTTGGCTAAGGTTCGGGTATTAAGAAAGTCAATAGTATGACCTAATTAAAGAATCAATAGAAATTGAAAAGCGCCCAAGCTGTATGAACAAACGGGATGACGAACAACGATTACCACCAACATGGAAACAAAAATTCTTCTAAACGCGATTTTTCCAGAAAACTTAGTAATGATTCTTTTGACCTAACCTAACCTAACCTAACCTAACCTAACCTAACCTAACCTACGAATAAAGAATAGAAAGGAAGGAACGTTGTCATATTTTAATCTAGCAAATAATCACGACGGAAGTCGGCCATATTGAAGAACCAAATATGACTCATTCGAATCGTGACATTTGACATGTAAAGTTTTTTCATGCTGTTTTATATATTATTTTCTGATTTAAGTAGTTAACCCAACTCTTGAATGGGAATTACTTTTCATCTGTAGGGTTCTATTTATCTGAATTATTAAAAATTAACAAAATATTTTAATGACAACCACATTGTTATCATAGACGTTCCTTTATTTTTTATATAGACCAACTAAGTCAACTATTTATAATTACCTGCTTAAAAGTTGTTAATCTAAATTTATATTCCTACAACTTTATGACAATGTATATTACTGTACAGATAATTACAAGCGGAAAACAGTTATTTTTTTTTATAATTAATACGAGACATAAGTTTATAATACCCTGTGTGTGACACCACTGGTAACCGGAAACTTCAAGTCAGCCATATGCAAGAACCATTGCGGACATCGTCAAATCGTATTATACTCCTTCCTTTTTATTATTTATTCGTAGAACCTAACCTAACCTAACCTAACCTAACCTAACCTAACCTAACCTAACCTAACCTAACCTTTTCGGAAGAGTTTTTTATTATTCTTAATTTTACTAATGTTATTCTGACATCTTTTTCTTAATTTTTTTTAAATAATAGTTTTAAGTATATTTATCTTTACCATTGTAGACACCAAAATTAAAATCCTCAAATACATTCCTTGAAAATGGAAATAAATTTTCCGAAAGCTTGGAAAAAAGTATAAAGAGTTTACTTTTATTAAAGGCTGCATACCCAAATATTACTAGTTTAATATAAAAAATATACATAAAAATATAAAAAATATATAAAAATTCAAAATAAGTGATAAATCCTACACCCGTTTTATGGAGACTCACAGTAGATGAACTCTTGCGCAGTCTGACAAACCTCGGTCTATCCTGCCAAGGGTATGCCGACGATATTGTCATATATGCCAGAGGCAAGTGTGAACACACACTGTGTGAAATAGTACAGAACGTCCTAGAATACACCAAAGATTGGTGCGATAGAGTGTAACTCAACATCAATCCCACCAAGACCAATCTAATTGCTTTCACCAGAAAAGGAAACTAAATCTAAGAAACGTCCAGCTAGAAGGGACAACAACAGAATGGAAAACAGAGGTAAAATACCTAAGCTTAACATTAGAAAATAAACTACTCTGGAACCAACATGAAAAAGAAGTAATAAGGAAGGTCACAAAAGCCTTGATGATATGCAAATCCAGAGAGGAGTTGGGGATGTAAACCAAAAATACTGCATTGGATATACTCAGCTATAGTAGGCCAATAGTCACCTATAGAGCTACTGTCAGATATGCTTGCCAGAAGGGCAGCAAGTATGTCACTAATGGGACCTGAACCAATTAGTGGCATAGCCTACAGTTCCATCCTCAATGAACTCAGAGGCATTGAGAATATGGAAAAGATCGAACATCGGGAGAACCTACCAGGGATAAGGCAGGCAAAAGCCTTGCTAGGTAGTTACAATCCCAAAAAGTTCATACAATGTCTTGGGCTGAGCAAAAATAGCCTAAGAATTTTTACAGATACATATACTCACAGCATGGCCTGCCCTAGGAAACACAAGGTCGCATACTATATATAGTATAGTACTATAATCTGTACCTCTCCAATGTCCATGGAACCGTAGAAAAATTCAGAAACCGAATGGAAAGCCCTTTCCTGAAGAAACTCCTTGGTCAATCTACGAATTGATTTTAAATCAGCTGGAAGTAAGTTGTACAATTTCCCAGCATTATAGATGAACGAGTTTTTAATTAAGTCCGATGAAGGTAAGATTAGGTAGACATCCATATTCTTGTAGGATATCTATGAATTGGTCTATCAGTTGCGTTTTCCATGGATGTACGAACAAAGCAAACGAATTCTAATACAAAATAGAGCTGGAAGAATTGTTTACGCGTTAAAAGTAAAAAGGAAGAAAAACAGTTATTGGCAGTTATCATGATGAAGAAGCAATATGATTAGGAAAAAATACTCAGGTTGGACTGCGAATGCTCAAATGAAAGCCATATTTTGGAACAAAAACATTACATTACAGAAAAAATTACTTAACTTTTTGATTAAACAGGCACCGCATTAAAAAATATATTCCGAAGATGTTAAAAAAGTACTGGATCTAGTGTCATTTGAAGACAAAAGTAATTTACAAGGACTTACTGGAACAGAGATTAACATAGTTAAAAATTGTGTGCCAACGGTCAAGCTATTTTTAAATAGATAATATTTAACTCTAGGTATGTCATTTGTACGAGATCATCATAAAATATTACCTATAAAGATAAAAAGAGATTTAAAAAGTTTAGGATCTTAATCAAAATGAAAAATATATGCTATAGTTAACGAAGTACCTATATACTCATAAAAATTAAAATAATGACTTCAGTGAGAAAGATAGGATTTGCGTGAAATTGTAAACTAGTTTATTATGATCAATAAACTCGTTAATATGGCTAATGAATTTTGCACTACGCGAGTTTTTCTTTTTTTTTAAATTGATTATCTTTTGCCTGGACTTTTGCTTATTAAAAAGGTTTAGCAGAAGCAGAATTTTGGGTACATAACTGAGATAAATTAAATTAGGACGATTTTAGGAACACCAAAGTGATAATAATAATGTTTCTCAATAATAGCTACTTGAAAAAATAGTATAGAAAATTACGCGTGATTATTAAAACAAAATATGTTGACCTATCGTTTTGAGGATGTCTTTAATATTTTCAATAATTTATCTTTTAAAATAGAAGACATTTTTGTTTGTGCAACATGTACCCCATTTAAATATTAATCAAAATACTCCGCTCCAATTAACTGTTCCTTATGATAATATTTACACTACGAGAGAAAAATACAGTTTTGAAATTTTTATCATGCAGCAATTCTTGAAACTCTAAATTTTGTCAGTAATTTCCAAAGAGGTACCTATGTGAGCAGACCAGCAGTTGTTTCTACTGTAGTTTACTTAATTTCTGTAGATAAATCTTTAAACGAAAGAAGTATAGAGAAGAAGTTACATAATGTGTTTTTACTAATAGAAATTAGCAACTTTAATTAATATTAAAATTCAATGCGTGCATTTTTTAGCCCTCGTAATTAATTTAGAGCACAAAAATGTGCGTTTAGTGTGCCAAATTGGTAATAAACCACTTATATAAACCGATCAATTACCGATCGGGTTAAATGGTTCCTCTTAAAATAACAAAAATATACTGCCAAAATTGAACCACAGCAAAATCGATAATAAGGTTACTGTAGGGCATTGCCTGAGTTTTTGCAATAGAAACACACAGGTAATCACGAATTATCATAATAAAATAAAAAATCAATACTTATTTGATAAATATGATGTTTAATACATGTTTTCTTAAAAAAAGATAAATGAAAGTTGCGGTTAAAATAAATGAACAACAGATTTTTAGACTTACCGGTAATGTCCAATGTCCTCCATCTGGTTTTCCTAGCCTTCTTTCCCATTTTCTCAAAACACACTCGTTCCAAAAGAAATTTCTGGTATTACCATGAAAATTAGTCTTTTTTCCCTCAAAAAAAAACAGTTTTCAAAGACACCGCACCATGTCCTCGACACAACAAAAATTTTCCCGATATTTTTATTTATATTTGTTGTCGATAAAGTTTAAAAAATTTCCAAAGAAGTTCTAATTTTTCCAAAAATAAAGCAAGAAAAAAATTAAAATTACCGGTATGTTCCTCCCGCGTGTATTTGAAGTATATTTTGTTATCACAATTTAATCACATCGCTCGTAGTAGGTGTTCCAGCATGGTTCTTACAGCGACTGTTACATAATCTTTAAAACCCCGCGCTACGTAACATTATTGACAAAAATGAGAAGCGTTTTCCACTGACACCGCGATCGCCGACGAAATAATATATTTCATCTGTTCGGAATTCTTCGGGAACGCTCGCATATACTATCTTTCATTGATCCTGTTCAAAGTTTGATCCAATATAGAGGAGGAACCGGTAGAAACTTAATAAAACAAGTTACGGGTTAAAGAAACATTTAATTTATCCAGAATATTCTTCAAAACATCAGGAAATCTGTAATAAAACAATCATATCGTTTCATTGACTATTTATTTAAAAAATGTTTGTAAGGAATTATTGCCACCATTTTATGTATTTTTTTCTAAAAACATGAAAACTGATGAGTTTTTCGCATTCATTAAAATTTGTTTGTCATTCAACACCAATAATAATTTCTAAACTATTGATTCTATTAAATTTTCTTGAAATTCCTGGAGAATTTAAGACAATTATACGGGGTTGGGATAAAGTATGGAACAAAGTAAATATCTTTTAAACGAAAAGAACGATATTTATAAAAATTTGTAGGTAAGTGTAATGGAACAAAACGCATCTGATGTACATTTTTTTGATAATTATATACTTCCGGTTTAACAGGAAATGCCATCAACTTCTTTAATTTAAATGCGACACAGATTTTGAAAGAGATTGTTATTTTGGATTCATACATACTGAGTTTAGTGTAAAATAATTTGTAAAAACGAGGAATATAGCACTTTAACCAACCTTCTTTGTTTGTTTTTTGTATGCATAGTAATAAATAAACAAGTACTGTTTAGTACGTCTTTTGTTCTTCAAGTGTCAAATTCTAATTGACGGAAATAAATTGCACAATTTAGAATGGTTCAATTAAGTGAAAAAGAGTGTATTGAAATTTTAATGATGATCGGTTATGGTGATCGTGTTAGAACTCATGAAGAAGTGTGTCATATTTTTAATAATTTGCATCCGGAGAGAAATCCTATATCACGCTCAACAGTAACTAAAACATTACAACGTTTTAATACTACTGGGATGGTTAAAAATTTGCTAAAACCTGGAAGACCGCGGACCGCAACGAACGAAACTGTTAAACAAAATATTGCAATCGATTTAGAAGAATCACCTCAAACTTCCACCACAAATTTGACACTAAACCATGGTATCAGTCGACGTTCTGTAGAAAAGATATTAAAAAGTGAAAAGTATCATCCGTATAATGTACAGTTGGTTCAAGAATTGTCATACATACGATGATTTTGACCGACAGCTGGAATTTTGCGAACGGCTAATGGACATCTGTAATGTCGACGAAAATTTTGCTTCTAGCATAGTTTTTTCCGATGAGGCAACTTTTTGTTTAAATGGAACAGTTAATCGCCATAACTCAAGGTATTGGTCAAATGAGAATCCTCATTGGATTCATGATGCACATACCCAGCATCCACAGAAGTTAAAAGTTTGGATGGGAATTGTCAAAAATAAGCTTATAGGCCCATTTTTATCGACGGAAACTTGAATGGTGACAAGTATTTGGATCTACTAAATAACGAAATCATTCCTGCACTTCAACAGAATGGGCAATTATACCGCAAAATATTTGGTTTCAACAAGATGGAGCACCTCCCCACTATGATAGACGGGTTAGGGATTTTCTGGATGCGAATTTTCCAAATCGATGGATTGGACGTAGAGGATTCATAGAGTGGCCTGTTCGTTCTTCGGATCTTAGCCCGTTAGACCTTTTTCTTTGGGGTTATCTAAAATTACGTGTTTACTTTAGACGACCAACAAACTTACAGGAATTGAGACAAAGAATTATTGATGAATGTGAACTAATACGTGGAGAAGTCTTGGAAAGAGTGACTCAAGAATTTGTTAATAGGATGGCATATTGTCAGCAAGTAAACGGCGAGCATTTTGAACATTTGAAGTAATTTTGTTTCTCATTATTCTAAAATAATGAAATGTACATCTATTGTACTACTAACAGTGAGTTATTCCTCGTTTTTACAAATTTTTTTACATTAAACTCAGTATTTATGAATTCAAAATAACAAGCTCTTTCAAAATCTGTAAAAATATATAGGGTGTCCCATTTAAATTAAAGAAGTTGATGGCATTTCCGGTTAAATCGGAAGTATATTATTATCAAAAAAATGTACATCAGATGCGTTTTGTTCCATTGCACTTACCTGCAAATTTTCATAAATTTCGTTCTTTTCGTTTAAAAGATATTTACTTGGTTCCATACTTTATCCCAACCCCGTATTTTTCAACTAACTATTCCAGTGATTATTTAAGAGATTCATCTACTCCATATTACTCCATACTGCAATAGTACCTAATTTATCTAACAAGAGTATACGAACTAGTGTAACGAGCTCAGTCATAAATAACAAACCTATTGCTTATTAAAAACTATCATTTGTTCACAAAAACCTTAAACTTTATCCGTATCCAGAAATGGTCATGTAAATTTACTATATTCTGCAGCTGTAGCGGCTCTTTATACTAAAAAGCAGATTCCATCTAAACTGGTACCAATCAACATCTATCTAATATAAGACAGACTCCTTCTTGATCTGATGAAAAACCCAGAAACCTGTAGTAACAGAAGAGCTCGACACTAGCTTTTTTTGGAGCCACCCGGATATCACCGAACTTCATAGAATCGTTTCACGGGACTTAACCATCATCAAATCATGGTGTGATTCTGACCATATGTGTTTGAACGTTTCTAAGACAAAAGTTTTACCATACACATTTGCAATTCAACCACAGACATATAAGTTAGACGTCTGTGAATTCAACCTATTATGTTAAATAATTCCACAGAGAATAATTCCATAGAGGTCGTTAACTCCGTGAAATTTTTGGGACTTGTCGTTGACAGCTCTCTAAAATGGGATTTGCATATTATATTGACGTTTTATTGAAGTTTTAATTGTTTGTATGTTTTATGTGTTACTACTTGTAGATACTTTTACATTACTGTTTGTTGTATGTGATTTGTTTTTTTTTAAAGAGCTTTTATCAAATATGGTACCAGATCTAGGGATGTAATCAGGATCACGGCCAAAGGTGAATAAAACTATTTGTCAATTATCAAGCTTTCTAATTTATTTTAAATTCTTCAGGATACTAAGAACAAGAAGTGAAAATTAGTACTAAAATTATGCTAATACTAAATCAATATAAGGTAATATTTTTTCGAACGCAATGGTTATTGGTAACGATATAGCAGTTACAAAATATTCCCAACTCTAGTAAATTACTAAACCTGGAAACTCGTTGCTCGGTATTGACTTAAATAATATTCAAAGAGAATAATAATAAATGCATTTTATTTTTTCTAAATATTTAATAAAACTACCTTATTAAGATGTATAATATAATAGGTAAGTTTGTAACAAACTTGTACGAGTTTTTTTTGTTCTACACTTTCAGATACAAAATTTTCCTTACCTACTACAATTTTACAAAATATTGCGCAATAAAAACGAATAGTTTCAGGTAGGTAGTTTTAAAAAAAATATATCAGTTCAGGTTGAAGGTATTCAAATATATTGGAGTAACATTTCTTCTTGTTATAATAAATATAGATCTATTTATTCATATAAGAAAAATTAGGGAGGTACCTAGGTATCTACACACAAAGAATAAAATCCCAATATTCTTACCTAAGGATATAAGGAAAAAGCTATTAAATTAAATAAAGGTTGGACTTATTCTTGGTTAACTCAACTTTAATTGTAGGTATTTTTATTACATAGAAACAATTTTTAACATTTTTTTTTATTACTTCATTTGAATATAATTTATTGGAGGTATTATTCCTATATTAGTATATAATTCAAGTCAATCATTACATACCTACTCATGATATAAAAAATTAATAAACCACTATAATGATAGTACCTACATAGAGATAAAATTCTTGTGACTCGCGTAATATGACGCTCAGTGAATGATAAAGCAGCAATTTACGTAATAACTGGAATATTGTAAATTATATTATTTAATAATTGTTATCTTCCTTATAGCTAAATATAGATAGATATGACGATGAGTTTATTTAATATCTTATATTTTTTCTGAGTTACTTAAAATTTTGATAAAAATTAAGCAGGGGAAATAAATTGGTATTTAAAAACTTATTTCTTGCTTAGGGAATTCTTCAAAACATTTACATTAATATCCTAGTTCTAGATAAACATATTTGCATGTGGAGTGAATTATATATTCTGGATAAATATTCTAAATCATGTTTCGTTGCGTAAAACGTTGGTATACCAGCATATATGCTCGAATTTCCAGGGCCTGCGTATTCTCGAATAATTCCTACGAGGAAATCATTTTATGCCTGTATGCACCATTTTCATGTTTTCTCGTAATTAGTTAACCACATCTAGGTATGTAATCACGGTTAAAAATTCGATTCCATGCATTAAAGAATTTGCACTAAAATTAGCTAATTGTGATTTGGTAATTATGACCAGCTGGGTGGAGCTGGCAACATCGCAATTTTCCTAGGAATCCGTCATGTCTGTCACAATTTGATGTTGATTGTTTTGAAGGTTACGGGCAAAGAGGCTGTTTCGGGTGTTTCAAATTATAATTGTCAGCTTCAATTTATTTCCTTTTGTTTTAAGAATGACAGCAATTATAAGAAAAAGGCAACCCAACTTTTCAGGGAAAGAAAAATTTGAATTATTTTCCATAATACTTAATAAATATGGGAAGATAATTGAAAATAAAGTTACAAAGTATCCATGTCGGAGAAAGACAGCATGGAAAAATATTAAAAAAGACTTTAACACATCCAGCCAAGCTGGACTGTTTCGTAAACGGGAAGTTAGAAAATTAAAAGCACGACAGAGACAAGAAATGATGAAAACAGGTGGTGGGTCTGAGACAAAAATTATATTTGATATTGCTGATGAATTGCTGATACAAATCATGTATATTAGAACTGTTGGAGGACTTCAAAGCAGTTTTGATTAAGATGAGCATATTATTATGTGATATCTACAGTTTATCACTACTACTACTACTCACTATTGACAAAAATACATGTAAATGAAATCAGAAATTAGAACCAAACAAAGCATTCTAACCTAATTTATTAACTAACCGCGGTTATCTAGTCTTAATCCCAGGCCATCGGGCGATTAAAAGTTAATTGCGGATTAGCAGAAAAAAGGCATACGAAAAAAAATTATGTAATCACGGTTAAAGTCTTAATCAGAGAAATTGTATAATGGTGCATACAGTATCAGACTCCTTTAAATTATTTTAATATAAATATTTTAAATTAACCAATATAATAGTTAGTACTCAGGTCACGAGCGGCGCTGTAAAAACGTTTTTAAAAAACCTTTAGAGTCTGCTATCTATAAACGTCTTTCTAGTCTATGTTCTAAATTGACAATTGACATTGACGTTTGTATATTTAAAAAACTATTATCAAACTATTCAAATTTGACCTTTAGATTTTATTACAGCTGTTTAAGATTGCCGTGTTTTGTTATCGTGTAATTTGTAATATCTATTAATAATTGAATTAAACGCAGTCAATTAACAAGTTATAAAAACTTGTTTATAATGAATTTGCCGGAATCCGATAGTGAGGATGAATTACCTCCTGGATGGGAGGAAAGAGTCACTATCGACGGCAGTGTTTTTTACGCCAATCATTTGACTAAAAATACCCAATGGACCCATCCTAGGACGGGAAAGAAAAAAAAGGTATTTTTAGGTTGTACGTAAATAAACAGTGTTTAGTTTCTCTCTTCATAGATACTAATTTTAATTAATTGTGATATTTGTGTAGTGTTATTATCAGTTAACTTTCAGGTATCTGGTGAACTTCCTTTTGGATGGGAAAGATGTGTGGACAAAAATACTGGAAAGGTAATTTATGTGGATCATGAAAATCGCAGAACTACTTACACTGATCCTAGATTAGCATTTGCTATTGAAGAAAAAGAACATGTCAATGATTACAGGCAGAGATTTGATGCCTCCAGTACAGCTTTACAGGTATTTTAAAACAATTAGTTGAACTTAATTATTTTATACATTTATAACCACAGTCAAAGCTGGATAAGTGAGAGTTCAAGGTAGCAAAATCTCATTCTGGCTTATTCCACTCGCAGAAGTTTCTGTTTCTCACTAATAAAGGTTTGAGGCTTAAAATGGTCCTGGCTATTACTCTCACTTATAAGGTTTTTTTACGTATCCAGGTTTGACTGTATTTGTAAATGACTTAGCTATTTTGTAAATAATATAACCCTTAATTGTTGTTTATACAAAACTAACAGTATTAATATACTATTTTTTATGATTAGGTTTTACATGGTATAGATTTAAATGGCAAGATAGCTTTGGTGACTGGTGCTAATGCTGGTATTGGTTTCGAAACAGCAAAATCTCTTGCCAAACATGGTTGCAGTGTTATAATGGCTTGTAGAAACCTTACAGCAGCTGAAGAAGCTATTAGTCAAATTCGTGAAGATAAGCTTTCAGCTGGCGAAAACTGCATAGCAATACATTTAGATTTAAGCTCATTGTCTTCTGTTGTAAGTACTACCATTTGCTACCTAATTTATAGTGATGAATATATTTCTTAGGTACAATTTGCTAACACTGTAAAAAGCAAATATGATAAAATAGACATGTTAATATTAAATGCTGGAGTATTTGGACTTCCTTTTAGTAAAACTCTGGATGGGTTTGAAACTACATTCCAAGTGAATCATTTATCGCATTTTTATTTGACAATACTTCTTAGACCACTGTTGGTTACTTCTTCTAGAGTGGTAATTGTATCATCAGAGTCTCACAGGTACATTTTACCGTTATTTTTTCTATTAAGTAGTACAATTTCCAGTTTTATTACACACTTTTCTTCAGTTGATATCTAAACATATTTTAAGACTTAGTAAGGTAAAATTTTAGGTTTTCTAATTTATCTGTGGAAAATATGACACCTCTGTTCCTATCCCCTGACTCTGCTAGTAAGTACTGGGATATGATGGCATATAACAATTCAAAACTTTGTAATGTTCTTTTTGGGCGACAGTTATCAAAAAATTTAGAATGTGCTGGCATATCTGTGTTTAGTTTACATCCTGGAAACATGATTTCTTCAAAACTAGCCAGGAACTGGTGGTTATATAGAGTCTTGTTTGCAATAGTCAGACCATTTACTAAAAGTATGCAACAAGCAGCAGCTACTAGTATATACTGTGCAACAGCAATTGAATTGACTGGTGTGACAGGTAAATAGTGTTTTTGTTAACCCGATGAGGCTAAATAAATTACTCTATATTTATTTTTAGGTGTTTATTTTAATAATTGCTACCAATGTCAAGAAAGTGCTGCAGCTAAAGATGATCAACTAGCAAAGATATTATGGGATATTAGTATTGAGATGATACAGAGCGTTTTAGGAAAGAACGCACCAGGTTTAGAACACAACTCCAAAAAAATGTTGGAAGAGTAATTGTGGTAAGTAGATCTCACCCCAGTTGTATTCAAAAGGAATACATTTTTTTTCATTCTTACTTTGTAGCTAATAAATTCCCTTTATAAATGTGTTATTCAACACAAATGTATTTCTTTTATTTAAACCTACAGTATTTTCTGAGATTAACATGTAAAAGAAAACCATCTCTGGTATGTTGTACTCATCCTTCCAAATTAAATATAATTTTGTGCCAAATGAAGTAATTTGAAATATCAAACATAGCACACTCCGTTTTTTTTAATATCCCATCGTTCAGTACTTTTATTTAGAGATTCTTTGTTATGTAACATTAATAGTTTCCAAAAAGGCAGGGAGCCAATTTGTAACTATACTAGTCCCAAAAGAGATCCTGGCTATGAGACTCTCTCAAGGAGTGGTTTGTCTCCAAGTTAATGCTTACTATAGAAAGGATTGGTGGTATATATAGGGGTAAGGGCGCCACTATCTTTTTATACGTTTACGAATTAATATTTTTTTATTAATAAAAAATGGTAAATTGCGAAAGGAAGTACAAACGGAAATATTCTAAATGGATTTGACTTATCTTTTTTGGTAGAATGATCCGGTGTTCTCGGTTAGTGTGGTGGTGGTTGATTTAACAATTTGTTAAATTTATTAATTGATTGAGATTGGTGCAAATAGCGTCACTTTAAGGGATACCACACCAAGGATATAAATTAAACGAATCTTCAGTAAAGAAAACTTATTTATTTCCATATTTTTTTTAAAGAAAATGGTATAATGGTATTGAATCTTTTTCCATACTGAGTATTAAAACAGTCTCCAATGGAAATTAAATATTAAGGAATTTAAGTAAAAAAAATATAGGTATATGTAACGTCGATACAATTAAAATAAATATAAATATATATATATGTATATATACAACACCGGTAGGTGTTTAATAAATTAAAGAAAAATACATGACCGGGATACATTTTCTTAGACTAGTTTTATTTATTTTATTATTTACATGATGTTTCACTACGATCAAGCCAAGACAGAGTTACACAAAATAATTTAGTCAGTATTGACATTTTAATAATTATGTTTTTCCGGCTTACTTTTTTAATAGCACCCCCTACATTTTTCGTTTAGTACATAAAATATGTGCCTAACCCAATAAACTTTTACTATTCATATTAAATAATGTCACATTTAAATTACTTTATCTTGTTTTTCTCCTAAGTTAATAAACAAGGATGAGAAATATATACAAGGGTTGTCTGAAAAGTTTCCGACCTCAACATGAAGATGGCAGCACTCGTAAACAAAAGTTGTGGAATGTGTTTGCGCCTGCTTTGAAAGGTACCCACTAAAATTTCAGTCATTTTGAACGCGCAATTGTTGTTTGACAATCATTTGAGTGAGTCGATGTGAGTGTTTTTAAAAAATCGAGTATCGAGCTGTCATTAAATATTTGTTTTTGAAAGGCAATACGCCTACGCAAATCAAAGACGAGTTGGACGCTGTGTACGGGGACTCTGCACCATCATTTACCACCGTAAAATTTTGGGCTGCTGAATTTAAACGTGGCCGTACCAGCTTGGGTGACGATGAACGTTTGAGACGTCCAAAAACTGCAACCAATGATGATAATATCGCTCAAGTTCACCAAATGGTGCTAGACAACCGTCGAATTAAAATTAGAGAGATAGCAGAGGCTATAAACATGTCCAAAGAACGTGTTTGTCACATACTGAATCAAGATTTAGGCATGAGAAAGCTGTCCGCGCGTTGGGTGCCGCGTTTGCTCACTTTGGACCAAAAACGTGTTCAAATGAACATTTCCAACTCTCTGTTGGTGCAATAAATCAGAGTTTTGGCGCCGATTAATTACTGTAGATGAAACTTGGATACACCATTATACTCCAGAAACAAAAACACATTCAAAATAATGGACTGCGAAGGGGGAATCGGCTCCAAAAAAAGCAAAGGTTGTTCCTTCGGCTGGCAAAGTGATGGCAACTGTTTTCTGGGATAGTCATGTAGTTATCTTAATCGATTATCTTCAAAAAGGAAAAACCATTACAGGAGCATACTACGCATCATTACATGACAAGCTGAAGGCATCAATTGCGGAAAAACGGCCACATTTGCAGAAAAAAAGAATTTTGTTTCACCAAGACAATGCGCCGTCTCACACCTCAGCGGTTGCCATGGCAAAAACCAAGAATTACGGTTTGAACTGCTTGACCACCCTCCTTACTCACCAGATCTAGCCTCAAGCGACTTTTTTTTTTTGTTCCCTAAGCTAAAAGTTGCGCTCAGAGGACAGAGATTTTCGTCGAATGAGGAGACCATCACCTTCGCAAACAACTATTTTGCAGAGAAAGACGCCGAGTACTATTTTTGGACGGGTTGAAGAGATGGGAGCATCGCTGGGAGAAGTGTATAGACTTACAAGGAGACTATGTAGAAAAATAAAAATTAATTTGAAGAAAAAATGTCTAGTATCTTTGTTAGTTCGGAAACTTTTCAGACAACCCTCGTATATTTTACAATAAATTTTACTTAAAATGTTTTCATAAATTTGCTTGTTTCGGAGTGATTTAAGGTTAAAGTTATAGTAACCTTTTATTTTTTTCTACATTATTAACTATCTATTGAGAACAGATTTGGTACTTTAGTGCAATATTTTGTGCTTTCTGGTTTTAGTTTTGATCTTTTTTCAATGTATGTCAAATTCATTTCCATTTTTTTTTCTTGATTGTGGTAGATATGTTAGTTTGCTTTGTTGTTTTCCATAATTTTGTACTATGGTGTCCAGAATATTTTCAGGATCTTTTTGAAATATTTGTTTACAAAAGTTTATAGCTTTGTAGTTTTAGTTAACATGTGTCCATAGTATACTTTTGATTGAGCTTTCTACTCCCTTTACATTTATTATTATTTTGGATGGTTATTATCTTCAAAGAGTTTGATTTTCTATGTCTTTATTCGGATAGATAAAACTACTTAAAAAATATCGCTCTGTTTATATAAATAGTGACACGTTTTAACATGAAATTAAGGATTTGTACGTATCTGAAAACCAGAGGGCTTTGTTAAAAAATTCAAGTTGGTTACAATAATCAAAACCTTGATTTGTAAAGTCAATTCCAAAAGTATAGATAAGATTTTGTTTTCTTCTGTATTGGTTAATCAGTGGTGTGTATGTTAAATCCCGGAAACTGTCTGATGCACGTTAAAAATTAAACAAAATAAACTTGTTAGTTTTAGGGATTTCATGTTTGCAATTAAAATAAAGTATAAGTATTATCCTCATTATGGCTTAAAATACAAGACCTCAATATGAGGCAAACAAAATTTAATCTGGATTTGTAATTTTTATTTATAATACAATCTATATTTTTACTAAATACTGTATTAAACTTAAAAAAATATGGCAGCTTATTCATTTTGTTGACTAAATCACATAATTGTCATGATACTATCAAACATGGCAAACGTTAGCGTCTATAAATCAGATATGTTTGTAAATTACATCGTAATCCCATTTATAGACACAATTCTATAAACTCAACTCTATAAATATCCCATAGGTGTATATATTACAGTCGAAAATGTTTATTTTTTTTTTAAATAAATTACAAATCCATGTTGAATCGAACGTATTTTGGCATGGCAGTTGTTTTTAAAATCTACTTAATATAGAAAAAATCTTGCACGCTTTATTTTTTGTGTTTTTTTTTTAAATTAAATTCTACAATACTGGACAAATAGTACAACGTACGCCAAAAATATGAAACTTAATAGAATCGTCAATGGATTAATAAATAAAAAATAGTTTAACTTTCTTATTTTTGACTTACTGCGCACTTTTCATTAATACGATTTAAGTCTTCTTTGTCGGTCTAAGCGGTGTAATTTGAATTGCAAGCTAACACAAAGTGTAGTGTATGTTTAAAAAGTATTGAAACATGATCGATTGTCTAGCTTTTATTTCATTTAATAACGCAAAATAATCGTTCTGGAATCCACAATAACTACAAATATAAGCTGTGCAACCCATCATCAGTCTACACAAATTACATAGTGTTACAATAAAAGCACTTAGTCGAAAGGTAATTATTGAAAACGTTATAAACTTTTTTTAATTGTTTCAAAAAATATAATTCACAAAAGACCAAGCTGCACATACATACATAAGGAGAAGATACAGAATATTCAATTTACAAAATTTATTCCAAAAAATCACTGAAACGAATTACCAACCGTTCACAGTCCATCTACTTTCACTTAACATGTCAACCATACAACCCATGAGCCTGTAAAGCTCTTCTTAAAATACATATTTTTTCCGTTCCAAACTTGTTTTCATATCAGCTTCTTCCGCTCTTTCAAATCTCTGAATACAATCCATAACGATGTGCTCCGACTGTTTCCAAGAGCATTTTGTTCTAGAATACTATATTTAAGCCAATAAACAACAACATACATTAGTATGGGAATACATTCAGGAGGTCCCAGCGGCTGAGATCGCTTAGAAAGAAGTCTATCTGATTGTAACGCTGCTTGAAATCTATTCAACAGCGGCTGAATGTTTTGCTCAGCCTAGAAATTCTTCGCTTTGGAAAATGCTTATCGCGATTTTGACATTAATGACATTTCGCAATTGGGTTACGTATGTTTGTATTCTGCTAGAAAGTGTAAGGAAGAAAACAATATATAGAATGATCAAAGAAGGAATTATCAGGGAAAAACCTCTATCACTTCACTTTGATCAAACTTGGGAAATGCCCCAAGATGATATGCCAAAGAAATTCAACTTTGTGAGAAAATTCATCACAAAGTTGAGTAATAAATCTGAATGGGATGAAGACACCATACAGAATTTAAACCAGAATACCATAAAGTGGTATACGGACGGTTCCAAGCTAGACGAGGGAACTGGGATAGGAGTTTTTGGACCGAGAGCCAAATACTCAGAAAGCTTGGGCACATACCCGAGCATCTTTCAAGCAGAAGTCCGCGCCATCGAAAGATGTGTGGAATTGAATATTGGAAGAAACTATCGCAGACAAGAGATTGTGATCATGTCGGATAGTCAAGCAGCCATCAAAGCGCTGAGTTCAAATATAATCAGTTCGAAGATGGTTTGGGAATGCCTAGGCAAACTAAATGAACTAGGCCAGAAGAACACTGTCACCCTCCTATGGGTTCCGGGACACATAGGAATAGAGGGGAATGAAACAGAAGATAAGCTGGCAAAAAAAGGAACTGAAACCCCACATTTGGGACCAGAACCATCTTGTGGGATCAGCAGTAGAGTAATCTTAGGAAAACTAAGGGAGGAAATGGAGAAAGAAAAATCCAAGTACTGGAAGGACTGAGGCAATCTAAGATACTACTGGGAAACTATGACCAGAAGAGATCTCTTAGCTGCCTCAACCTCAGTAAAAAAAGGCTCCGTATTCTAACGGGAATATTAACCGGGCATTGCCGGTTAAGAAGCCACATGAAGAAACTAGGGTTAGCAGATGAAGCAAAGTGCAGATTCTGTGAGGAAGAGGATGAAACCTCAATACATATACTCTCAGAATGTCCTGCCTTGCAAAATTCTAGGGCTAGATACCTAGGAGCACATGAAATAGAGGAAGGGGATCTACCTGATTTGAAGCCCGACGATGTCCTAAACTTCCTCAGGAAAATAGGACTCGAAGAGCTGCTATAAATCTGAGAAAACATCAGAACATGGCAAGTAAGGGGGGACACAATAGATCCTATGGATCGCAGTGTAATCATCACCCCTAACTCACTCATACTCATACGTATGTTTGTATTGATTGTTGGGATATGATTAATTCATTCAGCCGAAACGAAGGCGCTAATTAACAGCGGCCACAACATGCTGAGTAGCTAAATCTAGCCGCTGGACCTCCTGAATGAATGTACCCTATGTCAATAACAGCTTCATACCCAAACAACTGTATTTACGTATTTATTTTCTATCCTCTGATCTCCCGCAGCAATTCACACCTCTTTACCTTTCCAGCTTAACTTATACTATCCTTCTTCGAAACATGTCTTCATCATCCAGTTCTCTCCCCAATTTCGCATATCATATAAAATAATCCCATTTTCCTTTTGCACAGTTGCTTTTAAACCGAATCAGGGATCTAATGCAAACTACTTCTACCTTCTACTGAACCTCCAAACACTGCATTACTATTCCTCTTATCTAAACAGACTCCCCTTCTTCCATAATTTTATCATTCAACAAATTTACCGCACTGACACCATCATATTCCTGTAACCAAAAAGTATTTTGTGCTCTTCACCACATAAAGGTTAACCAAGAAACCAATTCTATATCAAATCGACAAAAGCAGGATTCAATTCTAATGTCCCTATTACCCAATCTCTACTGTTTGAACATGACAGAGTTGTACCACATGTGACATTTTTTTGGCAAATATTGCTCTTCATATCAACCATGTCTACTGAGAATTTTTCCAGATACCATACCATATCTCCTTTGAGCAGGCGTCAGTTACTGGCTGATGCAGAAATACGAACTACCAGGGAAATTACACTGGAAAAGGATATCCTCATGAACGAGACTCGGGATTAGATTCCAGGAGATTTCTTGAAGCAGATTATTCGTCGTATCAAAACAAATCAGTTGTTGAATTCTTTGAGATGTTCCTAGATGAAGAAACTATATTGTAGGAGAAACAAATAAGTATGCTCTGTTCAAAAACCAACCCGATCCAGGAGTGTCGCCAGATGAAATGAGATGACGTTGATATTGAAAGAAATTTCGGAAAAGCGGCAGCACCATTGGTCAAAATGATAGAAGAACTACCCAATAATCTGAAATCCTTGCAATTCTCCTGTTACTTCGACAATTTGTTCACGACTTTCAATTTATTATTTCGAGAACGCTATTAGTAAGACAGATGGTATTCTAAATTGGGTTGATAACTCTGTAGTATGCATTGCTACCAATCAATATGGTATCAATCCTGTGACAAATATCAGACGCTACTCGCAAAAGGAGAAAAAACACATACTAGTTAGCCGATCAGCTTTACTTGCCATGTACAACAAGAAAATGGGTGGTACTGATAGAATGGACCAAAATTTTGGACAATACTGGATTCAAATAAGGAATAGAAAATGGCATTGGGCATTGTTCACATTGTTGTCTTATTACTTTCACACTACTTAGCAAATAGTTATCTTCTAAAACAAAGTGCAATTTCTAAATGTCAATCCAATGATGACTTGAAAAAAATAGTGTCTTTACTGGACCTAATAGTATAATTTTTGTAGCTTCATGATGGAAACTAGTTAGTTGCAGAACTTATCTTTTAGTAAAATAATTGTGGATTTACTTCGATTTGTTTTGAACCCTTCACCAACAATACAAGTTTTTCTTTTGTCAATGAGTCAATGTTATTTTATAAATCTTAGTTTTTAGTGTTCGAGATAGAAAATTTAAATTTTTTTGAACTGGTGAAAAGTAATCTAAACGTAGAAAAGATGTCAATAGATCTATCTCTTTATTGAATACTCATGCGCAAACATTTTTGAATTTTCCCCTTCCACTGCTAAAATATGACTGCTTCTTTCCATGGAACACAACGTATTGCTACCGCTTGGAACGCACGATTGGTTTTTTTTTGAATTCCCAAGGTTTTTTACAATCTGACAATGACAAATGTCTTTATTGTAAATCAAATGGTGACATTAAAATCTATAGTTGTGTTCCGTTTTGAGTAAATTTTGTAAAATTTACTAATAAACCGTTCCGAATTGATGGTAAATGTAAAAAAATTTACCATGAAAACGGAACGCTCAGAAATTTACTTTTTAGTAAATTTATTTACCGACCTATTTCGAGCAGTAAATCGTTGTAAATTAAGAAATTGACAGCAAAATTGACAGACCACATATAACCTATAATTTCTCCGTTTCTTATCAAAGAGTTTTTGAGGATTGAGATGGAAATATCCGAAGTAAGTATATGAAATATAAAATAATAATTCAAAAAAAGCCGCTGCAGCTTGTTGATCATTCATTTCCAGCACGACTTTCTCAAACCATTCTCAAACACCTAATTTTAGGTTACGAATGGATGTCATACTTGTCACTGTCAAGAATTTACCAAAATCAGTTCCGAAATAAGACATAAATAAATATTTACCACGGCCAAACGTCAAAAATTTATTAAATTCTGATTTATCCAAAAGGGAACACATTATATGTTCTTATTTATGTCGATGACATCATTTTGACAGGTAACTCTCTAAATTATATTGAGTCAATCAAACGCAGTTTAATGACTGAGTTTGTTATGACAGACCTAGGACAACTTAAATGTTTCCTTGGAATCAAAATTGAACGGAAGCCAAGCCAATTATATTAGAAAAATGTTACAGAGATTTGACATGGAAGATTGCAAAACGGCTGAGTATCCTATGGAGGCCAATTATACCGTTGGTAATAGTTCTAATAATGCAGCAGAATGCATAATAGACATAAAGCCTTATAGAGAGATAGTTGGAAGTTTAATGCATTTAATGCTTAGTACAAGGCCAGACTTAAGTTTTTCTGTGAATTATTTTAGCAGATATCAAAGTAATGTAACAGAAACTGAATGGAAAGGTCTTAAACATATTTTACGTTATTTAAAAGGAACTATGACTTATGGATTATGTTTTCCAAAGTCTTCAAATCCTGTTACACTTATTGGATATGCTGATGCAGACTGGGCTAACGATGTTTTTAGAAAGTCTACTTCGGGATATTTGGTCAAAGTTTATGATGCTGTAGTGTGTTGGGTATCTCGCAAACAAGAGTACAGTTACGTTGTCCTCCACTGAGGCAGAATCTATTTCATTGTCAACTTTGACAACTGAAATAATGTGGACACTCAGAATTTTAACAGATTTGCATGTTACCAACCTTGATACAACTCTCATTTTTTAAGATAACATGTCATGTATACATAGCCTTTTCAAAAATGATCAAAAACGTTTGAAACATATAGACCACCGAATACGGAACTACGAATAGAAATGAAAGCAAATATACTCCGCCAAAACTTATTAATATTTTTAACACAACCGTAGGATGGCGCTGATCGTTGCGTCTACTCATTTTAATGGTCCTATTTTTCGGAAGAGGTCTCTCTACTAATACTGTTAACGACAATACTTTTTAATTTAACAGATCTGTATCAATCTGTATTTGGTGAGAAACAGTTTTAAGAAAATTAAGAAAAGAGACAGTAGTTCTGAGAATCAGGAAAAGAGCAGCAGTTTTGTCTTCAGTTTTTTTAGTTTTGTTGGTGTATATCATCTTTGGTTTTGTGCTTCCAAATAATTCTGTCCCTAAAATGGATTCAAACTATCAACCCCCCTTATCTAAAAGGAAATGTTGTGTACCTACATGTACAAATCGTGAAGGCAAAATGCATCGTTTTCCAAAAAATGAACCAAGTGTGTTTAGTGAGTGGATTTTAAAGATACAGCTCCTAAATTATAAAGACTTGTCAGTTGAAGACATTTATAAAAAATATGTATTTTGTGAGGAACATTTTTCTAGTAACTGTAAAGTTTTAGGTACCAAAAGAGGTCTTATAAGAACAGCAGTTCCAACTTTAAATTTACCTGGTAAGTGAATAAATCAAATTGTAATTTATAAAGAAAGAAAACCTGTACTAGCAGATCATGCAAACTTTTTTATGATGAAAGGACTGTATAAACAGTTGAAGCAACAATTAGCTTTTACATTTAGTGAAGGACCTCATAAATCCATGGCATTAAAAAATTTGCTAAAGGTTCTAATCTGCAAATGTCAAAGTATAGGTTTGAAGGTAGTATCGACAGTTTGTGACCAAAGTGAAAATAATGTCGGAGCTATTAGACTGCTAATGAGTGAAACGAAGGAGGAATACTTAAAAAGAAAAGAAGAGAATAGAAATTTTGGTTTTGTGATCAATGACCAAGAAATTATTCCCATATTTGATGTCCCTCATATTTTCAAGTGTTTGAGAAATAATCTTTTGAAACATGACTTGTATTTTAAGCAAAATAAATAAATAAATTTGATTGTAAACATATATATTTACTTTAGTTTCGTTGAAATGTAGCTGTCTATTTTATCGCAGAGTACTTCTTATTGACAGATAGATGGCAGTAGATATAAATTTAAGGAATCTGTATTATCGACAATACTTTTTAACACAACCGCTGCTACTCGATGTCGCATACTTATCTAGACAGTAACTAGGTTCTTGCCATTCTATTCGTAGTTCCGTATTCGGTGATATAGACGTCAAATACCATTTTGTCAAAGAAGCTGTTCAAGATAAAATTATTGATGTTCAGTACATACCAACAAATGAACAGTGTGCAGATATTTTAACGAAGAATTTAAGAGGTGAACGTTTTTCTAAATTTGTCAAATCATTAAATTTGTTTGCTATTTAAATTTTTCGATTATATATAATTGAGGGGGGAGTGTTGTAGTATATAGAATACTTATGTTAGTTAACTATACATACTTCATGAATACAATTATTTATAATAGTATGTATTGTATTGATTTGATATATACATTGTCAATCTTGAATTAAATACTTCAACGTATAAGTTTTCTCCGATATTTTATTTTCCATCAAGTTCTACTACAGCGTCTATTTGGCGGATAGGATTGCCATCACAATTTTATAAAGGGCAAGCACATTTAGGGGGAACTACGAGAGTGGGAGTTGGTTCGCGCATGAGTATTAAATTTGAGCCGTTAACGAGATGGGTCTATAAAGAAGAAAAAATACAGTTTAAAAAAATGGTCAATGGATATTGAAATAAAAGCTAGGCTTTTCCTAGTGTCAGTTGTAATAGACAAAAACATTTTTTTCATAGCTCCACCGCACATAGGATGCAATTTCTGAATATTACAACCTTTTTCTTGGAATAAAATACAGCAGGTAACTAGAAACATGTCGACATTTTAACTCAGTTTTGGTTAAAACATTATTTTAGTAACACATGGGGAAACATTTAATACTGTTCCGCTTCTTCTAATTCAACGATAGTGTGAACCGGGAATGTTTTTTAGACTAGTGTTAGTCTATATAACAGCAACATTTTTCTAGTTCCCTTTTATAGAACACTGAATGGACTTATTTTTGGTCTCAAGCCGAAATATTTTGTAAATAACTGCTTTTAAGTTATTTCTACTGCTAGGCCGATATTTGGATCTGGCATACAATATCCGCAATAGCCGCCACATTTACCCGATACCATTGTATCCTGCAAATGAAAACAGTTAATTTGAATAATAAATACAGTGGGTTGGTTACTTACAGTTTTCCTAATTTTTGCCGAAACATTAGACCCATGCTTCTCCCACCTTACGTTACTGGCCAATTTAAATGACGTATGTGTTAAATCTACTTGGAATTTTCCTTGTGCGCAATTTTGTACTGAGCTGTAACAATCACCGGCATTTCCGTACGGTATCTTCTTTCCTTTTAGCTGTTTGGAAAAAGTAAAATCATCTCCCAATATTCGAAGTGAGGTTATGTTCAATCGCACTTTCCAGAATTTCGTGAAACCCGACCTGTCAGAGCCTATGTAATCACAATTGCAACCGTCTCTTCTTTGGCCGGCGTATGGACAAGAATCCGTATTAATCAACCTTCAAAATAATAATTTGATTAAATAAATAACATTTTTAAGCGAGTGTCACAAAAAATGAAGTTTTACGGATCTATTAACGTCCCTAAAGTGTATCTTTTTTGGCCGCTTTTTTACTTTACGGCCGCTTTTGCAAACAAAGTCATTATGAGGGCAACCTACTAGACACATTTAATTTGCTTATATTGAGTTATTTCCACGTCCGATATTAAGATTGTCAAATTATGAAGGCGGCCTACTAGACACACTTAATTTGCATGTTTGGGTTATTTACCCATAAAACAAAAGAAAAGGTTCCGTTGCCAGGCTCCGTTTATTTACAAGCTTTCCGTTTCTGTCAGTGAAATGAAATTTAAAGTAAATAACTAACAAATAATAAAAACCACATTTACGGTGTATACTGTGATAAAAAACAGTTCAAAAGAAAAATGAGTGACAGTGATAGTGACAATCCAGCTGAAATTTATGAAGCCGCCAATGCAGCGACTCTAAATTTATTACTATTACCTTGAAAAATCCAGGCAGATTTACTTAAAACAGTATGAGATTTTTATGGAATGGTGCAACATACATAAGATTAAAAAATTAAAAGAAGAAGTACTTCTCGCATTTTTTCTGGAAATAAAGGCCAAGGTTTCAAAATCATCAACATTATGGTCCGTATATTCGATGTTAAAATCAACAATTATGGTCAAAAATAACATTGATATCAGCAAGTTTTCAAAACTGAATGTTTTTTTGAAAAAGCAAAATGTGGGTTACGAAGCGAAAAAGTCGGCAGTTTTTACAAGAGAGGATATCAATAAATTCTTAACAGAAGCTCCATATAAGAACTACTTAATGTGGAAGGTAATAAAACACAATATTTTTAAAGTTCATTGTTCTTATAACTATATTGTAATATTTTTAGGTTTGCTTGATAATTGGATTGACTGGTGCTTGTAGGCGAAATGAACTAAGGCAGTTGTCTATAAATGGTATTCAAGACAAAGGAAACGTGTTAGTAATCACAGTCCCGGAGACAAAAACCGGTAAAAAACGAGTATTTACAATAACTGATGAAATAATTGAAAATATAAGTGCCCTACAGCTGATTCGAAAATACTTAAATTTACGACCTTTCAATGTACGTCATCAAACGTTTTTTATAAATTATCGCCAAGGAAAATGTTCTACACAAGTTGTTGGTGTTCATACCTTTGGAAAAATACCATCTCACTTATTGCACAGTATCTACAATTACCAAATGCTAATAAGTATACGGGTCATTCTTTTAGAAGAAGTTCAGCCTCTCTCTTGGTTGAAACAGGGGCTGATATTTTAATGTTAAAAAGCCACGGAGGTTGGAAGTCTAACTCTGTAGCAGAAGGCTACATTGAAGATTCCATTTCAAGAAAGAAGGAAATTTCAAATAGAATTCTTGCAGGAGGAGAAGGTACTTCAGGTATGCGTTCTTCTGTTCAAAATAATTCCAAAAAATTGAATTAAATGGTACTTCAGTAAGCAGCTTTCCAGCAAGAACCATTGTTACGGAAAATCAAGAAAATGAAATGTTTGTTAATAATGTCATGTCGGCTAAATAGGTCTTGAACCTAAGGCCAAAAAAAAAAAAAAAAAAAAAAATGTCATGTCTAAAAGTGGTATTACATTTTCAAAATGTAGTAAATGTATATTTAACATAACAATTAATAGCAAATAATGCCCTAATTTATTAACTTCGTTATGACCCAACTTCTGTTTATCATACTTACTGTAATTAATTCTGTACACATCTTTGTTACTTAATAATACACTTTTCATTTGGTTAATAAAAATTTGAATCTAATCTTCCAGTTTCGTCTCTGTTTAGAAACAAAATTGTAAAAAAAGTTGTTACCTATTTGATGAGACACTCGCTTAAAAAATTTTGTGTGCACCTCAGCCGTATGATCTTTTTTGTCCGAATCTGAAATTTGCGGCCGAGGCGTAGCCGAGGCCAAGCAACATTACGGCCTTGGTACACAAATAACTATTTTGAGAGGTATGACAGTGGCTGGTTTAAGTGAGAGTATTTTATTTTTGTTGTCATAATAGAGTTAATGTACAGATTGACTGAAAATAAGATTTTAATTGTTGCCTTCTTTCAGGTAACTTGAAACTATCTGTAAATATTTTTTCCCGTTCCTCTACCGTTTAATGAAATTTGTCAAAAACTGCCTCTATAAAGGCACTTGTTTAATCCGTCAATTCAGACGGTAAATTTAAGAGTTATCAAAATCTTTAGATATACAGTATGATGCAAATGTATGGAATAACTTCATTATTTCAGAAACAGACGACTTTAAAAAAAATCTTAAAATAACTACGTAAATTTTAATTTTTGAATGGCCATCAACTGCTATAGATGTGTTGGACATTACGTCATTAGTGATGGCGTAATAACGTCATCGGCGAGTTTTGAGATGGGTTTGGTTGGTAGGCATCCTCTGGAGGGTGAGTCCAACACTGTTGGGTTCTGGATAAGGGCCCATCGAACATGAGTTTCCCGTCTCAGCCCGAAAAAATAAGGTTTAGACTTTCCTGGACTTTTGTTATTTTCCTTATAAAGAAGTTTTGAAAGCTGGAATTTTGAATAAAAGTGTGGACAATAGAAGGAGCTGAAACTATCGGCTGCTCAACGATAAGCAAGTGGAATTGAGCCCAGAATCATTTAAAAGACCAATTACTATGTTTTTCGCTTTTTGGGCTTATTGCCGAAGAGGACAGTGTCATCACTTACTGATAGCTAAATCCATTAAAATTAAAGTTTTCTTTTGCTTACTTCATTTTTTGCACATTAGAAGAGTTATTTTAGTTTTGTGTAAAAAAAATTTGATAGTAATGCTGCTAGATAGTAAGATTTCATGTATACCTTTTATCATAAATCTCGGCATAATTAGTAGTATCGGAGTGTAAACTGATGTACTCCAAAGGTTCAGGAGTGTCCATTTTGTAACAGTGGATGTTTACAGGGCGTCCCTGAATGGAAATCACGTAGTCTTTGTTTACTTTAGTACCAGTACCCTGTTTAAGTTCCTTGCAGCTTTTGTAGAGGCATCTCCATTGGTTGCATTTTCTTTTTCTAGGCGGCCTTAGATGAGCGCGACAATAAGATTTCGCTACCCTCTGCTTAGTCCAAACGTTCACGCAAGGGACCAATCGTACTTGGCGACCTTTTCGACCGCACTGATGTGAGCACTAAAAAAAAAAATAAATTATAACCTCTATTATCTAACAACATTTTAGATCTTACTTGTTTCCATTGTTCCGGTTGCCATACATATTGGTCTCCGCAGTATGATAAAATGCATTTGGCAGTAGTGGAAGGTTTGTTGTAAATCGAACAATAATTCTGATGGTGGATTTTATTTTGGTATATATCCGGTAGTGGCACTGGGTCCACGGCACCTCCTTTGTAGACTCGATGACAGGTGACGTTTCTCTTCTTGATTCCCGTACCGCAAGAAGCAGAACACTAAAATATTTATTGATAGTCAACTTTGGTACTACAAATACAAAACTGGGTCATGGATAGTTCCATATGCGAGCGGTTCTCAAACTCTTATACCTAACGCCTCCCCATTTTATTTCCAACAATTTAGCACCCCGCATTGTATTGCGAGAATTAAACAGTCAACCCGCGGAATTAAAAGTAGACTAAGCAACACTGTATTTTTAGCTGATATAGACATATGTGTTCGCGAAAGAGTCGAACGTCATCAAATTGTCTGCGGCTATAGTACAGAAGCGTATTTACAGGTATAGCCTTCTTTTTTAAAACAGTTGTTGCATTACAATTAATTAAAGTTAAACAAGAAATTTTCAAGTTTATTGCTCTAACGCTGAATATTTTCTACGCTATAAATATGGAGCCAAACAAAAACTAAACGAGGAAGAACCTTGTAATCGACTGAAAGAGAAATCTTTATCAGCATCCTACAAAGTGGCTTGCAAAGTAGCTAAATGTAAAAAACTACACACTACAGCAGAGCAAATTCTACCCGCTTCAATAAACACATTGTAGAAACATTGTTTGGTGAAATTTATGCTAAATAACTTGACAATATGACTTTGACAAATGATATAATCTGTCGAAGAATTTCGGATATATCTGCTGACATTCAGGAGCAGCTTGAATCCCAGCTAATTGGAAAATTATTTGCTATTCAACTTGAAGCAAGTGACTAATTTCCTATATGTTGCATCAGATGTAAGATTAGTATCACAATGTGTAAAGAATTACTGTATTGAAAACTTATTAAAGGAAGAAGTACAGTCAACGAATTCCTAAGGATTATAAATAATGTATTGCAGCGAATTTGTAATGGAAAAATTGTGTTGGGATTTTCACTGATGAAGCCCATACTATGTCTGGTAAATATAATTGTTTGCAAGCGTTTGCAAAGAAGGAATCCTCAGATATTATTTGAATACATTGCACGATTCATCGGGAAGCTTTAGCATCCAAGTCTATAATCCCTATTTCAAATATTGCTTGGGAAGTAGTTATTGAACTAGTTAACAACATAAAACCTAGGCCATTAAAATTAAGGATTTTCTCTGCCGTTTGTACAGATATGGGAGCTGAACATAAACCTTTGTTTTATTCTTCATACAGATGATTTTCTTTTTCAGTTTACTGCACCCCCTTACCAACACGCCCCCCTGCCCCCCTGGGGGGCACAGTTTGAGAACCGCTGCCATCTGCAAATATTTTATAAAAGTTTACTTATTTATAACTATACTATGCAAGCAATTATTGTGGTAATAGATTTAAAAAGCAAATAAGTTTACGTCAGTATAAACAGCATACACAAATATGGCATAAGATAATTATATACGAGGGTTGTCTGAAAAGTTTCCGACCTCAAAATGAAGATGGTGAATGTGTTTGCGCAATGCTTTGATAGGTACCCACTAAAATTTCAGCCATTTTGGACCCGCAGTTGTTGTTTGACAATGATTTGAGTGAGTCGATGTAAGTGTGTCATTAAATATTTGTTTTTGAAAGGCAATACGCCTACGCAAATCAAAGACGAGTTGGACGCTGTGTACGGGGACTCTGCACCATCATTTACCACCGTGAAATTTTGGGCTGCTGAATTTAAACGTGGCCGTACCAGCTTGGGTGACGATGAACGTTCGAGACGTCCAAAAACTGCAACCACTGACGATAATATCGCTCGAGTTCACCAAATGGTGCTAGACAACCGTCGAATTAATTAGAGAGATAGCAGAGGCTATAAACATGTCCAGAGAACGTGTTTGTCACATAATGAATCAAGATGTAGGCATGAGAAAGCTGTCCGCGCGTTGGGTGCCGCGTTTGCTCACTTTGAACCAAAAACGTGTTCGAATGAACATTTCCAACTCTCTGTTGGCGCAGTTTAGGCGCAATAAATCAGAGTTTTGGCGCCGATTAATTACTGTAAATGAAACTTGGATACACCATTGTACTCCAAAAACAAAAACACAGTCAAAACAATGAACTGCGAAGGGGGAATCGGCTCCAAAAAAAGCAAAGATTGCTCCTTCGGCTGGGAAAGTGATGGCAACTGTTTTCTGGGATAGTCATGGACTTATTTTAATCGATTATCTTCAAAAAGGAAAAACCATTACAGGAGCATACTACGCATCATTACTTGACAAGCTGAAGGCAGAAATTGCGGGAAAACGGCCACATTTGCAGAAAAAAAGAATTTTGTTTTACCAAGACAATGCGCCGTCTCACACCTCAGCGTTTGCCATGACCAGAATCCACGAATTACGGTTTGAACTGCTAGACCACCCTCCTTACTCACCAGATCTAGCCCCAAGCGACTTTTTTTTTGTTCCCTAATGTAATAGTTGCGCTCAGAGGACAGAGATTTTCGTCGAATGAGGAGACCATCACCTTCGTAAACAACTATTTTGCAGAGAAAGACGCCGAGTACTATTTTTGGACGGGTTGAAGAGATGGAACCATCGCTGGGAGAAGTGTATAGGCTTACAAGGAGACTATGTAGAAAAATAAAAATTAATTTGAAGAAAACATGTAAAGTGGAGTAACTTTTGGAAATAGTATAAATCAGGATTATGTATTGAAAAATATAAATTTTAGATGAGAAAAGTCAAATGTCATTTTTTTCAGAGCTACCAAACTAGGTACGATCATTCCGTGCCATCTTTGTAGAGATTAATTAAAGATGCTGTAAATTAAAGATGATTGTAACAATCAAAGTAACAGTATACTGAAAATATAATTAATATTGAGGTTAAAGGAAATGAGAAAGTATCTTTGTTTCTCCAGTAAGATCTTTTCTCGAACAAAATTCTATAAATTATAGTATAAATTCTACAATATGAGTCTGATCACGGCTCAGTGGTATACGTGCTTGCCTCTCATGCAGATGGCTTGAGTTCAATTCTAAAACATAACATTTTTTTGAATTCTTTTAATAGGCATAAAGGTGGACGGAAAACAGTTGTGTGTCACTCGTGCATAAATGCATAAGCACCCCTTAGCTGGTATTTGCTGCCCTTGTTACACTCGGACAGCAAATTCCCACTTTCTGCCAGTGTGAGACAATATGCTATAGCAACGAGCAAGACTATTTAGGCTGATACCTTGCCATCTCTGCAAAAATTACTGGGAGGAATAAGACCAAAAATGGATGTTTACTAAAAAGTGGACCCAGATATTAACAACTTAATAAGGCACTCTTATGTTTCAACTGGGTGGACATAGAGATGCTGACATCTGTGTAACAATAGTAAGTTGGAAACATGATAAAAAAAGTTTCCATATATAGATCTCAGGAGGGTTCCGGAATTAATTTGAAAAATGATTGAAGAAAAGTCTTTAACAATTACATAAATCTGGCAATTAGAGGAGGATTTGAATTCATGGGAGTTAGCTAAGCAGAGTGGCTTTAAATATAAAATAATGCATGCGATATAGGCTTCAGTCTAATCTAGATAAGTTTGTGATTCTTCTGAATTGTTTAGATATGTTTTTATAATATTTTTCAATGTTAGTAATTTCTTATGCTTCTTGTACATGATAATAAATTATATTTTTTGCTTTACCTGTTTACACTAATAAAGTTAGTTATTAGTAGAAGCTTTTATTAGTGCGCATTTGGTGTTGTAAATTGTAAAAATAGTTTCATGAGTGGTACTAATACATCGTTCATACTCATCCATCACCGATTTAAAAAAATATACAGGGTGATCCGTTAAGGGTAGCGAGCGGCCATATCTCATAAGATATTGGTCGTACATATTTTAGAAAAAAAAATCATGATAAAAGTCGATAAATCTTAGTTTGTTTATAAAAAAAATTGAACTACCCCCATCGCTTTATTTTGATAGATAGAACAAAACGTTTTAGACAAAAAATATGAGGAAATGGTCAGTAAGTATGAAAATGATATCATTGATATACTTTCATTATGCAAAATTCTATACAAATCCTATTTTTATACTTGGTGTTGGTTGTTACGCCCTCTAGCGGACGTTTGACAAACTCGAAAATAATTTACAGCAATTTCTCTTGGCGACTTTTATCATGATTTTTTTTTCTCAAATATATACGACCAATATGTTATGAGATATGGCCGCTCGCTACCCTTAACGGATCACCCTGTATATGGTTATTAAGGCTATACCTTTCTGTCGGTTTTAGTGACTGTGTACTGTAAAAATATTTTTTTGTAAAATCTATATTTTTCCTACAAAAGTTTCATATTGAAAGGTTTGAAAGTTAAAGAGGAAACATAAACTATACCAACTTACACTCTTAACTGTCTATAGCACTACTAACTCTTCTCTAAAGAAGTTATAGTTTGCTATCGGGGCGTGTTAGACGGATAAAGTGTTTGCTGGTGTAGTGCTAGAGGTTAAATACCAGTAAAGTATAAAGTACGTTTCACAATAATTCGTTGACTCGGTACCTGACCTTAGGGGATTAGTAATGAAAGGTTATAAATTTCTCACTGTACAGTAAACATTAACAGATCCGTAATCCGGTTTTCAAAATTGATTTAAATAAAACTCAGTAACATTTACTAAAACTTAAATTTATTTTGTAAAAAAAATCACGAATTTTTTTAAAAACAAACAAACAAATTTTAAGTTTATTTATTAATTGAAATTAAACAAAACTGTTGAAACTTACGTATACGTATACGCTTTGGTCTATTTCATCTAATTGGCAGATATGTTGTCAAAAATGTTTCAAATAAAAAAGATGTAGTTTAATCATGGCCACATTTTAAAAATATTTTGTACTACAGGGTATCCCAAAATATTGATTTAAATAAAACTAAGTTAACATTTACTAGAACTTAAATTTATTTTGTAAAAAAAAATCACGAAATTTTTACAAATTTTAACTTTATTTATTAATTGCGATTAAACAAATGAACTAATTCTACATTATTTACAATTATTTAATCTAAATGTACTTCAGTATCACTATCGTCTTCATTTAAATTAATAACTAAGGGTGCTACAGTTACATTAGCATTTCGATATGTACCTTCAACCTTAATAACATGCTGAATCGAATTTTTCCAGCTATCAATGGGAATATTACTTGTCACATTTCTGATTAACTCTATAACACTTGAGTTTAATGTGGGTGAAACGTTTTCCGATCTAACTTTGGATTTTAGCTGATGCCACATGTGTTCTATAGGATTGAACATGCAATAATATGGGGGAAGCCGTAACACTGTGTGGCCCATATTTTTAGCAATAGTATCACAAACGTATTCTTTTTCAATACCGAACGCTATTACAACTTGTAAGAGATCACGTTTTGTGTACGATTCTTCAAAATAAAAGTCATTTTTTAACAAATACTTTTGAATTTCCCATTTATTGTTGTTGCTATTTGGTACTTTATTTAATTAACGGCTATGATAAGTTGCATTGTCCATTACAATTATACTTTTTTCCGGTATATCCGGCAATAAATAATTCTCAAACCAATCTTCAAAAAGTTCTGCTGTCGTATCTTCGTGATAATCTAAACTTGAATCTTTAATATTCATTGCTGATAACAATAAAGCGTTTGGAACCCAACCTGTTTCTGATCCTGCATGTATTATTGTAATTCTTTGTTCTCTATTTGATGGAGCCTTTGTTTTGCAATTTCCCGATGAATCAACAAAACCCTTCGTTGGAGTATCATGGGTGTCATACCATGTCTCGTCGAGGTAGATAATTGAAAGGTTTTCACTTCTATATTTTTGAATAGCTTGTAAGTAATGACAACGCCACATTCGTAAACGATATGATTCCATTATCACTTGTCTTTTATATTTAAATCCCCTTTGAGATATAATTCTCCACAAACTTGTACGGCTACAAATAATTCCCGTGTCGTCTTTAAGTAACCGTTTTTTTATACAATCTAGGGTTGGTATCATTTGTTCTTGGTATAGGACATATATCGTTCGTCGGATTACATCTTTTTGTATTTCATCAACACATTTGGTATTATTAACGTCACGTCGTTTTTTTCGTTTACTTATTGGCTTATTGATAATATCTTTTACTGTGGATATTGGGGTTTTGGTTAACTTACATGTTTCTTCTGCTGCATCGATTACACTATAACCTCGATTATTCAATGTTTCAAACACATTTTTCACAATTTGTTTCGCATCCGGCGATAAATGCACTTTTTTTGCCCAAGGACGCCACATACTTAGTTATAAACACGAGATTACTTTCAGAGTATAATGTTTAGTACAAACTTTTAAAAACAAATTACCCCGAAACTCCCACTTTCTCTTCCAAGATAATTAAGAAAATCAAAAATAATTTACTAATGATTTACTATTGATGGTCAGTAATAATAATTTAAAATTTTACCTGAAAAATAAAAAATCCAAAATATATCTTCCTGGACAAAAATAAATAATACCTTTCTGTAAATGTTCGAAGAAATATTAACCACCTTTTATTAGTAATCCCTTAAGAGCAGTTAAGAGCAGGTACCAAGTCAACGAATTATTGTGAAACGTACTTTACATCTGGCCATCTTTAACTACTAACAGTACTTAATGTATCATAATATAGAATCAAGAAATAAAGAAAGTATTTAACAAAAGTAGAAGAAATAGAATGCAGCCAAAATTAAATAAAACCCAGGCAATAAAACAAACATTTTTACTGCACACAGTCAATAGAAGAAAAAACATGACAGAAAGGCGTTTTCTCCTGTTAAATCATAACATCCAATTAAAAAAAAAACTTTACAGTAAATAAACTTACAGCCGACCAATACCCTTCAATCCACGCAAATTTGCAGCTGTATCGTTCGCAAGGCTTCGTGATTTGGGGTTTTTTCAAATGTCCGCATAAAGTGTCAACTACGGTGATTTCATTAAGCACATCCTCGCATTCTACGTGTCGTCTCCTAGTACCCTTGCCGCAAAAGTTGGAGCACTGCGGGTGGGTGGTGAAACAAAAACGTGTTTAACGGTGTCTTTACTGCGTTGCGGTTAGTGAATAAGCATGTTTCTAACGTATTTACACGGAAATAAAGGATAGATAGCGCTACTTATGCTGTATGATAAGTTGGCACAAATAAATACACCTAAGACATACTTACAGTGTGGCGCACCGAAAACAAAACAGAGGCATTTACTGGCAGATGATTCCTTTTTTGAAAAAACGCTCCGACCCGTCGATTTTGTTTTCGAGGGGACACAAAATTGGCATAAAATCACTTTAACATTTGCAGCCCCTTAAGCGGGGTGGCATCATTCCTAAAATCTTAAATGAAAAGGGGGTCGAATGATCAATGATTTGAAAGGTCTTTCAACTCCCTTTATAATGATATAAAATTCTTGTATTCAATTCAGTAGTTTTGGAGATTTATTGATTCAAAGTTTAAAGTAGACTTTAATAGGTACATAAAATTAGTTTGTACTTCTTTCAGAAGAAATTTGAGTAAAAGGATTTTCTTGATAAGTAAATGCTTTTATTTACTACGCCCATGGTTTATTAATAATAAAAATAGCAATTGAAGTGTCCTTTGTGACAAAAAAAGTTGTTTCTTGAAGAAAGATAAGTAGAGAATACCACGTACTTATTTTAAATAAGAAATAGTACATTAGTTTGCGATTGATTTGACCAATCTTTGTTGTTAAAATATCATTTATTGCTTTATACATAAATTAACCATGGTATATTCCACGGCAGAAAGGGTTGAAATTATCGAAATATTTTTCGGAAATAATCAGTGCGATAATAGAACAGCACAAATTTTTAATGAGCTACATGAGAACAATAATGTGCACCGAAAATATGTTCTAGAACTTGTAGCTAAATTTAGGGAAACTGGATCAGTCGCCAATAAAAAACGTAATATTGAAATTCCTATAAGGAACGAAGCAACAGAAGTGGGGGTTATTGTAGATCCTACATTAAGTACCCGCAAATTGCAAACTTCGTGTGGTGTTAGTCGACGTACTATCCAACGGATTCTAAAGGCACATAATTTTCAACCGTATAAAATTCACCTTGTGCAAGAACTTAATGAAGACGATTTTGATAAGCGATTAGAATTTTGTGAAGTTATAAGTGAACAAACGATGAACAATTTTTATTTAACATTTGCTTTTCCGACGAATGTTCCTTTTTTTTAAACGGCGAAGTAAATCGTCATAATTGTCGATATTGGTCGGACTCTAATCCCAGAATTTACCATGAGGTACACACACAGCAGCCACAAAAATTAAATGTTTGGGCTAGCATTTTTTGCGATCATTTGGTTGGTCCTTTTTTCTTACCTGGAAATTTGACTCGTGAAATGTATTTGGAATTACTGCAAAATGTCATAGATCCTGCGCTAACAGATATAATTGAAAATCAGAATGATGGTCGATACGTGGAGAATATGTTGATGTTCCAACAGGATGGTGCCCCACCACATTACGCATTAAGAGTTCGGCATTATTTAGATCAGACCTTTCCAGGTCAATGGATTGGTAGAAGAGGTGCCGTTGAATGGCCCCCAAGATCGCCAGATTTATCACCTTTGGATTTATTTTTGTGGGGTTACTTAAAAAGCAGAATCTATGCTACTCAGCCAACATCCTTAGAAGACTTGCGACAAAGAATTGTGAATGAGTGCCATCAAATTACTCCTCAAATATTGCAAAATTTCCGGCAACGTTTTCAGCAAAATCTTTATTATTGCATGGAAAGTAATGGTGGTCATTTTCAACATTTACTCGGCTGACAGGTCAGTTCATTATTTATTTTTTAACAACTTTGCTGCTATGTATTGATCTCCTCTTACGATGATGTATTTAAACTTTAAATCAATAAATCTCCAACACAACTGAATTTAAGTACATGAATTTTACATCATTGTAAAGGGAGTTAAAAGACCTTTTAAACGATGGATCATTCGACCCCCCTTTCCATTTAAGATTTTAGGGATGGTGCCACCCCCGCTTAGGGGGCTGCAACTGTTAATGTGATTTTATGCCAATCCTAGCGTTTTTTTTTTTTAAATAAATGCATCTGTTTCGTTTTCGGTGCGCCACCCTGTATAATAAGTACTTTATTAAAAATAAGCTTCGTTCAATTCGCTGAGCACAATTTATTGTATTTTTAATCATTTGCTTATTTGAAAGGTCTATCAGTTAGAAAATCAAACTATGCAAAGTATCCACTAGAGATGATAGTATACATTTGTTCTAGCATCAGTGTAAAATATTTTTCTTCTTTCTTTGAAAATATGTAAAATAGTGTTTTTTTAGATGCTGAATCGATTGGTATAATCAGTTTTTCGATAGGATTTAAAAAAGAAACTGTTAGATCTGGGTGGGAAAGTATCGGGGTTGAAGTAGTACAGCAAAACTCAAGTATAAAATACAGTTTATACATACTTATTCTATTCTATTCTTCTGGGGTGCGTTTCATGCATGTACTGGAGCTCTAGGCTCATTGTACCCCCCTGAAGTAATCATACCAGGTTCGTTTCCTTCATGTATTCTAGAATGTCCCTGATATTCGCTTTCACGATTTCCTCTGGCTCAGGAAACTGAATGCCAAAGTGTCTCTGTCTAAGCCACTTAAGGCTCGGACAGTGACATATTACGTGAAGAGGAGTTTCGTCTTCCTCACCACATTTTCTGCATAATGGGTCCTCAGCGAGTCCTATTATGTTCATGTGTTTTCGGAGATGGCAGTGTCCTGCCTTTCTCAATTGGGTTCTACTTAGGCTGAGTAGTTCTGTAGTTTTCTCCCTGGATGGACCTGTTATGAATAATCTGGATTGCCTGAGTCCAGGCAGTTCCATCCAGAGTTTCTTATGTTGTTCCCTTAGTCGTTCCTCTATTGTTTCCCTTACATACTTAAATATTCCTTTACTTTTTTCTTACTGGCTGGGAAGCTCGAATCCCTAGGTAATTACTACCGTTGCTTTTCCACCGAGGAAAAACCCTTTTTCTCTCTACCGAGCGAAACGAGGTTCGCAGCACCAAATTAATTGTAACTTATGATTTTTAAATACAACAGATGATATAATACTTAATTCTAAAAGTGTTATAAAATATCACAAACCACAGTTTGGAACCCTCGATAATAAATGTTTGTTTGGGATTAAAATCCCTTTTCAAAACATCTTTATTTTTTATTTCCTTCTTTTAGGTAGTTTGTTAGAAATAATAAATAACATTCCATAAAATGAAAGATTGGTGCATCCAACATTCTTTTTCTGCACGTAATGAAATGCAATGCTAGAGTAAAAGTTAATCCTAAAATCACTCTAAGGGGAAAAGGACAGCGAAACCAGACATGATATGTCCCCAAGGAACACAGGGAGAAGTAATACTACTACTGATTTGTACCAACTTATCATACGAAGCCGAATGGTTACAGTTTTACAAAATTTACAAAACGTCTTGAAAAATCATGCTACAAACTTACCGGTTTCCATTTTCCAATTTTCCACTTATATCGAACCTCGCCCTTCTCAGAAGAATCGAAATATCTTCTCGATACCGCGTTAGTAATATGTGGACATTCTGACAACTTACATTTAGTTGAATTTTTCGGTTTGTTGGATATGTCGCATTGAAAATCTTCAACTATATGACCTGGAAACATTTTTACCATTGCTTTTTAACCAACTAACTACTTTTATTTTTAAGTGTGTTTGGAAATATAATTACCAGTGTGGTCTGCACATTTGACTTGTTTGTATCTCTCGCAATTCCTGTCGCAGTTTCTACTCCAATCTCCGGTTATCCATCCAGGACAAGGAAGTTGATTGCACCTCACAATGTTGTTGGGTTTCAAAACGGGATCGCACATTAGGTGGTTTTCCATTCCAGCGCTATCCAAACATTTGAAAAGTTGCTTCTTTTTACCATTGTTACCACAAGTTTCGGTACACTACGAACAATTCGTAATTGTTTATTAAGTTGATTTTTGTTTTGTTGCTATTTAACATTTACTTACTGCCGACCAATTATCTGGAATCCATCTAAATGTGCCAAAAGAATGGAATGGATTTCCTATGAAAGCGTTATTCAAGTCATTGTTGATAGATCCTCTTCTTTTATAAAACGACTAAAATGATAAAATATACAATTATACAAGCAAATAATTATTTTTAATTCTTACTTCGCACGGAGGCTTGAAACACACTCTGGTCTCTGTAGGTAGTAAAAGGTGTTTACAATGCATGTCGTCTAATGTTCCGGAATAATCTCCTTTCATGCAAACAAACATTCTCCTTTCTATTCCTTCGCCACAAGTCACCGAACATGGATGGTAATTATTTAATGGAGCCCATTGTCCACACTCTTGTTCGCTACAACGCTCCCTATCTGGTGGTCTCGTACTTAAATCACAGTCGTTGTTATCGTGAATCCTGCCGTCGAGGGCGCAATAGTAGGTCAGATTTCGGTAACATGTACCTGATATTGACGAACACTACAAAATATAAAAACAAAAATAATATAAACACTGTTTATCTACTCCTATTAGATTATACATTAATTATTCAACTGCTTTTGAGGAATTAATAGTATCCATAAACAAAAAGCGTGAGTTATAATAACTCTCTAGTGAGTTATTACACCATACTATAACAGTAACTAGATACTGTCACGGAATCAATGGCGGTTCGATCCCCTGTGCCTAACAAACCTTATTTTAATTCTATGACTCAATCACAATTTAAGAACCGAATACCTACCAAAGGAATACCAAAGGCTATAGAATCTACATTCTAAAAGCCGATTCGATGAAACGGAATAATCCATTATTGTAATTGAGGGGAGTAATGTCAGTTGATATTTTTAAAAAGATATTTTGACGTTTTCAAATCTGTTAAAAATTATAAAGGTGTTAAGAAAGATGAATTCAGAGAGTGAAGAGGAATTATTATTATGGTGGTTGGAGATCAACTAATGTTGCTGAGGGATACATTGATGATTCCGAAAGGAGTAAGACAGATACTGCATATAAAATATACAGTTCTATATATAACTCCTCAACCAGTTGGTACTTCTTCTACTATATATATGCAACAAACTCAAAACGAAACAATAAACTTGCATAATTCAGTTCCACATATTCAGTTTACTGGTTGTTCAAACTTTACAGTTAATCTCATCAGTAAGCAAAATGAATAATTACTACTTAAAACTTTTATTTCATTGTAATTACTATTACGGTTTATAAAGTTATTTTTCTACATTCTAGTATTTCGATACCCTACTTTGAAAACTTCGTAAGTACCTAACACCTAATTTTACAGGAGCAACAAAAAACTGCGGTATTTTAATTGCGAGAACAATTGCTAATTATAAATTTTGTGTTAATGCATTAAGTACAAAATTAAGTACAAAATTTAATTAGCAATTGTTCTTTCAATTAAAATACCGCAGTTTTTTGTTGCTCCTGTAAAATCAGGTGTTAGGTACTTACGAGGTTTTCAAAGTAGGGTATCGATTTATTGTTAAAGTCGTAGATAAAGTATAGTATTCAACTTGCGGTAATGGTCATAACTCACTTGATCTGCGTGAGTTATGACCTACATTACCGCTGATTAAATAATATACTATTATTCCATACGATTGAATGATATATAATATTTGGACAAATAAATTATTTTCCTAATTGATTTGATTTATCTTAGGCATGTACGAGGGTTGTCTGAAAAGTTTCCGACCTCAACATGAAGATGGCAGCACTCGTAAACAAAAGTTGGGGAATGTGTTTGCGCATGCTTTGAAATGTACCCACTAAAATTTCAGCCATTTTGGACGCGTTGTTGTTTGAGTGAGTCGATGTGAGTGTGTCATTAAATATTTGTTTTTGAAAAACAATACGCCTACGCAAATCAAAGACGAGTTGGACGCTGTGTACGGGGACTCTGCACCATCATTAACCACAGTGACATTTTGGGCTGCTGAATTTAAACGTTGCCGTACCAGCTTGGGTGACGATGAACGTTCGGGACGTCCAAAAACTGCAACCACTGACGATAATATCGCTCAAGTTCACCAAATGGTGCTAGACAACCGTCGAATTAAAATTAGAGAGATAGCAGGGGCAGACGTGTTCGAATGAACATTTCCATCTCTCTGTTGGCACAGTTTAGGCGCAATAAATCAAAGTTTTGGCGCCGATTAATTACTGTAGATAAAACTTGGATACACCATTATACTCCAGAATCAAAAACACAGTCAAAACAATGGACTGCGAAGGGGGAATCGGCTCCAAAAAAATAAAAGGTTGTTCCTTCGGCTAGGAAAGTGATGGCAACTGTTTTCTGGGATAGTCATGGAGTTATCTTAATCGATTATCTTCAAAAAGGAAAAACCATTACAGGAGCATACCACGCATCATTACTTGACAAGCTGAAGGCTGAAATTGCGGAAAAACGGCCACATTTGCAGAAAAAAAGAATTTTGTTTAACCAAGACAATGAGCCGTCTCACACCTCAGCGGTTTGAACACACGAATTACGGTTTGAACTGCTTGACCACCCTCCTTACTCACCAGATCTAGCCCCAAGCGACTTTCTTTTGTTCCCTAAGCTTAAAGGCTATCACCTTCGTAAATAACTATTTTGCAGAGAAAGACGCCGAGTACTATTTGGACGGGTTGAAGAGTGGGAGCATCGCTGGGAGAAGTGTATAGATTTACAAGGAGACTATGTAGAAAAATAAAAAAATGTCTAGTATCTTTGTTAGGTCGGAAACTTTTCAGACAACCCTCGTATATTTTACAATAAATTTTACTTATGATGTTTTCATAAATTTACTTGTTTCGGAGTGATTTAAGGTTAAAGTTATAGTAACTTTTACTTTAGTCCAATATTTTGTGCTTTTTTGGGTTTATTTTTCTTAATGTATGTCAAATTCATTTCCATTTTTTTTTCGTGATTGTAGTAGATATGTTTGTTTTGTTGTTTTCCATAATTTTGTACTATGGTGTCCAGAATATTTTCAGGATCAGAAAAAATGCCTAGTATCTTTGTTAGGTCGGAAACTTTTCAGACAACTCTCGTAGTTTATAGTTGCTGTAAGGAAAAATGTGCCCTTAAGGCGGATTATTATCGCCCTTGATGTTGTCTTTGTTCTTCGACGAACTTTTGACTGGTTTGACAATTCAAGGTTACGCAAGTTTCCATAAATCAATCTATGGAAACCATGCCAGTCACGTCTGGATCAAAGTAGTTATAGACGTCAGTGTCTATTTTTTGTTAGTATATATGTTGCTGAGAAGAAATAATATTTTCCGGAGCAAAAAGTTAAATAGTAGCCGATATTATATTTTTAAAATAACTTATATCACCCCTTCTTTGGAACATAGTTCTGGATACCCTGATTAATCAAATCAACAATAATGGTTTCCCCACAATTGCATATGCAGATTACATAATCTTGACCGGCAAATTTGTGAACACACTGTGCGATGGAGCGCACGATGGCCTCAAATTAATTGAAACATGGTGTAAGGAACACTCACTGTCGATCAATCCCAAGAAGACAAAGATGGTCCTTTTCACTAGGAAAAGAAGCTTATCGGGCTTGAAACCCCCCGAAATCTTCAAAAGCAAACTATACTTCTCTGAAGAGGTGAAATACCTCGGTATTATCCTCTACAGGAAGTTAACATAGAACTCGCACATTCAGAGCAGAGCAAAAAGAGCATATTATGTGGCCTGTGAACAGTGTCAGAGGACAGAGGGACGCACATGGGGTTTCTCGCCCTGTGTAGTCTACACTGCAATAATAAGACCTATGCTAACGTACGGAGCAATTGCATGGGGACCTAACACTCTACAAGCAACGGTCATCCAAAAACTAAATCAAATACAGCGAATGGCTTGTCTGAACATCACAGGAGCCATGAGACCAACACCAACCGCGGCAATGGAATTAGTTACTGGTCTGACACCTCTCGACCTGCACGTCAAGGAGGTTACGCTAATGCCCATGCTACGATTGCGCACGGCTGGTGTAAACCCCAAGGTAGGAATGGGTCAACTTAGGCTGGGCCTGTGGAGGTAGGCACTCACTGCGGTGCCTCTGCTACAGGCAGCCGGTGACGCAATTGAACCAGGTTTGTGTTTAATAAACCCTACAAAATACAAATAAAACAGAACACTGAGGCGGATGCTGCAAATGCAATGCGCATAAACACAGACGGCTCAAAAACCAAGGAAGGATCAGGATGTGGAGTTTACTCCAGATCATTTAGCCTAAGGATTAAGTGGGAATGGGAAAATATACCAGCGTGGTTCAAACAGAACTGGCTGGTATCTCGATCGCCGCAAAAGAGCTAACCAGAATATAAATTTCTGGCAAAAACATAATAGTAGTAGTAGACAAGCCCTACTACCTTTGAATAGACAACGTATTATCTCATGGTTAGCACTAGAGTGCCACCAAGTTTTAGCTAACGCCTCGGTGGATAATAATATCTTACTAAGGTGGTTGAAAGGGAACTACAGGAGCAAAGGTAACCGAATTGCTGACTCTTTGGCCAGGATGGCGGCTGGACTGAAAATTTTGGTACCACCCATGATTTGACGACTTTGACAATTCCGGAACACCCATACTCAATTCCTTAAGAGATGGGATGAAACCAGAGGATGCAGTTTTGCCAGGATCACCCTGGGCGAGCCTGAGAAGCTGGATCCTAATAAATATTTGGCGATGACCAGGAAGAATCTACGTTTAACAGTGGGATTTCTGACTGGACACTGTCAACTAAGGAAACACCTCCATATTATGGGGCTAGTGGACACACCTCTATGCAGGATGTATGAACAGGAAGAGGAAACTGTCAGGCATGTCTTATGTGAATGTCTGGACCAGTTTTCCTGAATTTTATATATTCTACCGCTTCAGCTTGCAAACACAGTCGTAAACATGTAAAATTATAGAATTATTGACTTGTATCTGATTAAAAATTTGATCATCAAATTATGTAATTTTTTTTCACTACTAGCCTATATACCTAACTTTATTGGCTTTTGTTGAGGTAGTAAAGTTGTTCATTATTAACCAAGGTAAAAAAATACAAGGTCTACCTGATTAGAACTATGTCTTAACAGAATATGGGGTTAACTGATGCAAAGACAAAACGAAAATAGCATATTGTATACCTAGGAGGTAAAGTGGCATTTTTCGGGGTGAAAAAAGATATGGACGGTAGAAAAGTGTATTATTGTCTCGGATCCATTAAAGACCTCGACAATAATAACTCTTTTTTCTACCTTGGCCCATAATTACTATTTCGATTAGTTGATTTTTTCAAATTTCAAAACTTGTCTTCATACTATTAACGTTATAATTTGCTATATACAAAATTACTTTCTTATTGTGTGGTTGTCACTAATGGAATTTTTACTTACAGATGAATTCTCGGCCAGGATCCATACAGGACAATTCTCAGTATTACAAATTTGTTCTGTAATCATCTCGCTTTTGTTGCAATAAAAATCGTGTATAGGTGTATAAGTATAGTCCACGCATTTTGCTGTTCGTCTTTGTATACCACCTCCGCAGGTTTTGCTGCACTAAAATCAAAAAATACTTGTTACCTACGTTAACAAGTCGTAGACTGAGTTGGTCTATTTTTTATTTAAATGGACAAATTCCCTAAAGAAGATATTAGTTATTTTCGGTAACGCCATTATATGTAAAACAATATCTCCAAAATTTGGAATAATGGAATATTGCATCTTTTTATTAATTTTTTAGAAAGAATATTTCAGTATATTTGACCGACAAAAAAATAAGCTTTTATTTATTTTTTGGTCAGTGATAATTGGCTTACTGGAAACAACTAAAACAATAACATAACACCCATTTTATAAGGAGTTTGATATAAAGTTATTTAAAACCCACCGATTCTAAAGGTAATTAATTTTTCAAAATCGTGCCAATTGACTGATAGGTCACATTCTGCATCACCTTAATATCTGATAATATATAAAATAGTTCATATTTTAAAATCGGTTGGTAGCATAATCTTAAGACTTACAAGTTCCTTTTCATTTTTTGTTACATGTGATATAATTTTAAGTGTAGTATCAGATGTACAACAAACACAATTCACGACCAATTTTGTTACGTTATTGTTGTTTTCTTTAAAAGTGTATACAATTACAACTTTGGAGAATAAGATAAAAATAAAATAAAGTTGATGTATATATCTGTACCTTGGAGGGATACAACACTAATTCTATTTTCATAACTTTACAGGAGAGATGTTGACACGATATTTTACCAGAACATTCTATTTATTGTTATAGTGCTCTATTCCTCTAAGAAATATGAGAAAAGCTGATTTTAACTCTGTAATAAAGTCAATATGGAAAAAATGGACATTTCACCAACCCTTTCCTAAAGGTAGGAATTGCCTAAATCAAATTTAGGAATTCCTAACTACAATTTGCGTTTCACGACGTGCTAGGTAATACCTAAGAGATATAGGAAATACCTAATACTGCCTAAAGCGTTTAGGAAATACTTAACCTCAAAATAGTTTGTCATTTTTGTTGACAGCATTGAAAGTATAGATTTTGTGTTTGTTTTTTTATTTAAAAAAATATGCGAGCTGTACGTTTTATAGAACGTCTTGAAAGGTTCGATAAATAAATTTGTTAAGATGACATTTGTCGAAACAGCTGTCATTAAATTTAATTTTTCAATAAAAAGTGGAAATTATTTTTCTTCTTTTCTCCCCTTCTCTCACTATTTGGGCCCTTATTCTCATCCAGTGGATATGAATACTCCTATAGGAAAATACACCATCTCCCTATGGGACTTTCCTATAGGAGTATTCATATCCACTGGATGAGAATAAGGGCCTTGGTAGTTTATGATCTCCGCCCGTTTGGTTTACAGTTTAAAATTAAACAGTAATACCAATTATACGCAAAATTTATCCAAGTCCAATTTTTAGCTAGGTATTTCTTACCTAAGAATTTCTTAGGTTGGTGAAATCCGTTTTAGGTAAAGTATCAAATTTAGGTATTTCCTAGCTTAGGAATTACTTAGGTAGGAAGTACCTAAAATCAAGTTGGTGAAATCGGGCATTAGTGTTGTATCCCTCCGAGGTACAGATATAAATATATTTTTCTATAATTTTATTATTGATAAAATAACTACATTGAAAGAAAAAAGTTTGTTGTATATTTGTTTCTACAAAACATTAATTGTTATTAATATTAAAATATTTACTATCAAGGCTTGGTAACACCAATATTCGATTAAGAAAAATGACCACAAACTGATATTTTTCTGACAGGATCAAACTGGTTTAATTTATTTTGTGTATTTTTTTATACAACTCTGATTATTTAAAAAGTTCCAAATTTCAATAATTAACAAAATTCAGAATTATATTTCATCTTGATGTCAAGTAACGCCTCAACACAATAAGTGTTTTTTTTATCTCACAAACTGTTAACTGTATTGAAGGATTAGAAGTATACAATTATTGTTGTGACAAACTGTTTGGCAAATCCACTCAATTTGTTGGCTCTATAAACAAGCTGTGTGAGAGGCTCTCAGCTCCACAACTTTATAGTCAAATATCACCTAAGCAATAATGTGCAAATTCACCAATTTAGAGGATTCTCTTAATGTTACTATTGGTTTTTCGGATTCACTTAGATAAGTGAAAGTTTGCAGATTTTCTTTGGTGTATTAAAAGTGTTTTATAGAAAAAATATTTTAGTTAGATGGCTACTGAATATTAAAATATATCACTTACTGTACAGTTGTAAAGTAGTGGTAGATACAAAAATGTGTCTGCTTTCCTTATAAAATATATAATAAGTTAAATTTTTTTGTTTCAAGAATTTAAACATAAAAAATTAATGATAGGGTACTACCTTGGTACAAAAAATTTACAAGGTATGGTATTGGGCATATTATGGCAAAGTAGCTGTGACGTAGTTCAGAGAGTAAAGACTCGAAACATTTTCATAGGTTATATAAGTATTTTTACAAATTTTAGCAAATTTTTCTGGTATTTAAGCATTTTAGTCTTTGTTTTACGAGTTTATTGAATTTATCAATATTCATTTAGCTGTAATCGTGAAAATCAAGCCAATATAGGAGGGTTGTCTGAAAAGTTTGCGACCTCAACATGAAGATGGCAACACTCGTAAACAAAAGTTGGGAAATGTGTTTGCGCATGCTTTGAATGGTATCCACTAAAATTTCAGCCATTTTGAACGCGCAGTTGTTGTTTGACAATCATTTGAGTAAGTCGATGTGAGTGGTTTTATGAAAATAGAAAAAATCGAGTATCGAGCTGTCATTAAATATTTGTTTTTGAAAGGCAAATCAAAGACGAGTTGGACGCTGTGTACGGGGACTCTGCACCATCATTTACCACCGTGAAATTTTGGGCTGCTGAATTTAAACGTGGCCGTACCAGCTTGGGTGACGATGAACGTTCTGGACGTCCAAAAACTGCAACCACTGACGATAAAATCGCTTAAGTTTACCAAATTCTTCTAGACAACCGTCTAATTAAAATTAGAAAGATAGCAGAGGCTACAAACATGTCCAAAAAACGTGTTTGTCACATATTGAATCAAGATTTAGGCATGAGAAAGCTGTCCGCGCGTTGGGTGCCGCGTTTGCTCACTTTGGACCAAAAACGTGTTCGAATGAACATATCCAACTCTCTGTTGGCGCAGTTTAGGCGCAAAAAATCAGAGTTTTGGCGCCGATTAATTACTGTAAATGAAACTTGGATATATTATACTCCAGAAACAAAAACACAGTCAAAACAATGAACTGCGAAGGGGGAATCGGCTCCAAAAAAAGCAAAGGTTGTTCCTTCGGCTGGGAAAGTGATGGCAACTGTTTTCTGGGATAGTCATGGAGTTATCTTAATCGATTATCTTCAAAAAGGAAAAACCCTTACAGGAGCATACTACCCATCATTACTTGACAAGCTGTAGACAGAAATTGCGGAAAAACGGCCACATTTGCAGAAAAAAAGAATTTTGTTTCACCAAGACAATTCGCCGTCTCACACCTCAGCGGTAGCCATGGCGACAATCCACGAATTACGGTTTGAACTGCTTGACCATCCTCCTTACTCACCAGATCTAGCCCCAAGCGATTTTTTTTGTTCCCTAAGCTAAAAGTTGTGCTCGGAGGACAAAGATTTTCGTCGAATGAGGAGGCCATCACCTTCGTAAACAACTATTTTGCAGAGAAAGACGCCGAGTACTATTTGGACGGGTTGAAGAGATGGCAGCATCACTGGGAGAAGTGTATAGACTTACAAGGAGACTATGTAGAAAAATAAAAATTAATTTGAAGAAAAAATGTCTAGTATCTTTGTTAGGTCGGAAACTTTTCAGACAACCCTCGTACTCTACTCCTTATTTTTAATTATAAGATTCTGCACTGCTTAAAAATTGCTTTAATATGCGAATAAATAAAGAAAGTATCATCAAATCACTCTCTGAGCTACGTCATACACGACCTTGACGAATTTCATTCGTTGACGGCTAGATTTTCCCTATAGCCAACAGAGATATCATATCGCTTTTGCTACATTGCAAATGTAGCAATTATAACTTTTTAAATAATCAAAGTGATCAATCAATAAGTATGTGTTATTAGCAATTAAGAAAAATGATTTTGGAATACGCATTAGGTTTTAATTTTTTATATAATGTCAGTTTTTCAAAAAAATATCTACAAAACGAACCAATTATTTACTATTAAGGGTACAACTAACAGACTGATAAAACAAAACACCAATATGTCTATTAGATGTTACAAACGAAGTATTAGAATATTATAGAATTATGTTAGTTAAATTATATTAAATATATATTGATGTCTCGAAATAGCGTTGAATAATTCTTCCTTTTCTCATCTTTATATACCCTTTCTTGGACCCTTGTTTGTTTGCTCTCTATATATTTGATCTTTCTTTCATTTACTCCTTCATACTGCCTTGGTCATTTTACATCTATTTGTTTTATTTCATTTATCTTTATTTCCCCTTCACAGAGCTGTTTAGTTTTCTTTTATTTATCTTAATTTGCCCTTTTATAATGCTTTGTTCACTGTGTTCTTTTCTTCATCTTTATTTACCCTTTCATAAAACCTTATTCACAGTATTTTTTCCTGTCTTCATTTATCCTCTTCATACTACCCAGTCACTCTAGATGTTGTTTTCTTTTATCTTCATTTATCCTTTCATGGTGCTTTTTCACTGTTTATTTTAAGTTTTTCCTGTTCTTAAGGGGGGGGGGTAAAGTATTTAATTTTTTTTTCTGCTTTTTTTATTTTTTTAAATGAATGCTTAATACTATAAGAATATTGTGTCAAAATTTCAAGTGGATCGGAGTAAAATTGACCAAGTTACGAATATTTTTATACCTGTCGGATTTTAATCCCTACTCGACCCGAGCGCTCTATTGTGGCCTGGCAGATTTTTAGCTCTCTACTATACTTTTTCTTTCTCTCCAGTTCTATTTATAGAAATTCCGACTTAAGTACAAACGCTCTTATGCCTGTACTGTATATTTTGTATACTATATACTATATATCTGAGCAAAGATGCTTCACGCAGAACAATGAGTGCTTAAACCAACTTATTTGGAAAATCTCACCAAAGCACTTGAGTGGAACCTTTGTCATCGTTAAAATTGCAGCTTATGTGGCAGCCAGTGTCTTCAATGAAGGTTCTTTTGCTTTACTAACCTTCATGGAAGGCATGGTAATTAGTATTGGACCAAGTGCTCATGACTGGGCGCGATCAACTGACTCCATACGTATAAGCCGAGCCGATCAGGAAGCTCAGAGACAAACCAAAAAAGGCAGGATTCTTCGTAGACAGGCGCAAAAAGATGCTTTAGACATCATGGATGATAGCAACATCCTTGCTATAGACCTGGCATTGATGATTCAGTGTGAGGTAAGCCGATAAGATTTGCTTATAAACGTTTTATACAAGATTTTTTAGTGTTCAAAACTTTAAAGCGTTTTTCCCACAAGTCACTTATTTAAAGTCGGTGGACATTATAACTTCAAAACTACTGCACCGATCGTTTTGAAATTTTGAACATTATTTCTGTCCATCATTTAAGAGGCTCTGACGAAGAGTTTTTTCAAATTTGTTGATAATTGTTATTGTACAATAACAAATTAGGGGGCTTTTTTCACGAAAAAACGCGTTTTTTCCTTCAAAGTATTTCAAAAAAGTGAAAAATTTAAATTTCGAAAAAACCCCACGTCACCTCCTGGGGAAAACTGTTATCTAACGAATGAACTTTGATTTTTTGATTTCAGATGATCCAGCACCAAGTTATGATGTCCACCGCAACTCGCCTTTTTTTCGAGGCACGTCGGAATACTTGCTGCCATTACCGTATTTGTTAATATTTTTTTGTGAAAATTTTACAGAACATTCTTCAAATGTTATACTTCAATGTATCATTGGATTTAATAAAGAAATTTCAACTGGTTCCTCACAAAAAATTCATAAAAACATGCCTTTTTTCAACTAATTAACTTTACCCCCCCCCTTAAGCTATGTTTAATTTTTGGTACACAGTTTTAAAGTTTATTTACTTATATCATTATCATTAAACTTACCTCTGACCATGAAGAGTAATTCCATCTAGTAGTATTGCAGACCGTGTTGCATTTTTCAGTAGAAATAGGTTGGTTTAAAACCATGCAATGTTTGTCATTAACCGGTTTATTATAAGACGGATTATTCTTGTCAATTTTCATACAGTTGTAATATATATTTCGAATCCTAAACAAAACAAATGTTTTTTAGTCTCTGCATTAAAACAAATTATTAATTTACTTACCCTGGTCCGCATTGAGGAGAACACTCACTCTTCCTAACTATATTCCAAGTAAGTTGACAGTGCATATTACAATCTTGTACTTGATCTGGAATTTTTTCCATGTATTCGCAATACTCCTTCGCCACTTCTAACTGCGTACTTAATTCCACGCATATTGGATTCCTGTATGCTTTACCTTCACAAATCGAGTTACACTTGGTCCAATGTTGATTTTGATTCAACTGCCAACCATAACTGTAAGTTTTTTGTAAGTAGGAATGTTTTTTGTAGGTTACTGAATTGTGTTTAATGTGGTAATGTAAAGGACGTGCAACTGGCTGATTTTTATCTATACAACTTTCTAACCAAAACAATCTACTACAAATGGAACGTTTTAAGATTCAATCCATAAATACAGAAATCTGTTTAAAGCCAAATATTGAAAAATTACAGAAATGTTGGTATATCAAACCTATTATGCCAATATTATTAATTTAATATGAAAGAACCTCATCTAAAGGCAAAAGAATCAACCCCACCAAAACCACACTAGTAGCCTTTACAAGGAAAAAGAAACCTAATCTAAAAATCATAAAAATAGGGGAGAACATCGTCGAGTGGAAAACAGAGGTAAAATATCTAGGGTTAATCCTAGATAGCAGGTTACTCTGGAACAAACACGAAGACGAAGTAATACACAAAGCAACCAAGGCCCTCATGGTGTGTAGGAACATTGCAGGGAAGAACTGGGGATGTAACCCACGTATCCTGCAATGGCTGTACACAGCAATAGTGAGACCATTAATCACATATGGGGCAGTGGCTTGGGGCGTAAGGGCTAATCTGAATACGACGAGGAAAAACCTCTCGAAAATTCAGAGACTAGCCTGTTCATGTATCACTGGAGCAATGGGAACTTGCCCCACTGCTGCAATGGAGGTGATTTTAAACTTGACCCCACTGCACATTCTGCTAGAAAGTGTAAGGAAGAAAACAATATATAGAATGATCAAAGAAGGAATTATCAGGGAAAAACCTCGATCACTTCACTTTGATCAAACTTGGGAAATGCCCCAAGATGATATGCCAAAGAAATTCAACTTTGTGAGAAAATTCATCACAAAGTTGAGTAATAAATCTGAATGGGATGAAGACACCATACAGAATTTAAACCAGAGAATACCATAAAGTGGTATACGGACGGTTCCAAGCTAGAAGGAACTGGGATAGGAGTTTTTGGACCGAGAGCCAAATACTCAGAAAGCTTGGGCACATACCCGAGCATCTTTCAAGCAGAAGTCCGCGCCATCGAAATATGTGTGGAATTCAATATTGGAAGAAACTATCGCAGACAAGAGATTGTGATCATGTCGGATAGTCAAGCAGCCATCAAAGCGCTGAGTTCAAATATAATCAGTTCGAAGATGGTTTGGGAATGCCTAGGCAAACTAAATGAACTAGGCCAGAAGAACACTGTCACCCTCCAATGGGTCCCGGGACACATAGGAATAGAGGGGAATGAAACAGCAGATAAGCTGGCAAAAAAAGGAGCTGAAACCCCACATTTGGGACCAGAACCATCTTGTGGGATCAGCAGTAGAGTAATCTTAGGAAAACTAAGGAGGAAATGGAGAAAAGAAAAAATCCGAGTACTGGAATCAGCTGGAAGGACTGAGGCAATCTAAAGATACTACTGGAGAACTATGACCAGAAGAGATCTCTTAGCTGCCTCAACCTCAGTAAAAAAAGGCTTCGTATTTTAACGGGAATATTAACCGGGCATTGCCGGTTAAGAAGCCACATGAAGAAACTAGGGTTAGCAGATGAAGCAAAGTGCAGATTCTGTGAGGAAGAGGATGAAACCTCAATACATATACTCTCAGAATGTCCTGCCTTGCAAAATTCTAGGGTTAGATACCTACAAGCACATGAAATAGAGGAAGGGGATCTACCTGATTTGAAGCCCGACGATGTCCTAAACTTCCTCAGGAAAATAGGACTCGAAGAGCTGCTATAAATCTGAGAAAACATCAGAACATGGCAAGTAAGGGGGACACAATAGATCCTATGGGTCGCAGTGTAATCATCACCCCTAACTCATTCATACATTCAAAGGCAAAAAGAACAACCACATGTTGACCCAAATCCTTTGCTAAAAGTTGTGTAATTTAAAGATGTTAGATGTAGTTATTCATTTTCTTTTGTAAATAAAAAGAAAACCTATTTTTTTATCACAAAAATCGACCCATATCTGGAGCTGTCCACAAGGGAATGTGCTATAAACCCAATGATTTTGCGAACGTTCATCTACTCTACTACATAGACTAATTACATTACACAATGAAAATACTCCTAATGAATGCAAAAGCTAAATTATGGCCCCGACAACATCTATTGTAAAAATATGAAAATATGTAAAATAACGTTGATATGAATAATTATTAATCACTACTACATCAATAGTAAATGCCAACGAGCTGTCATTACTTCATGTTGAGATGAAACCCTCATAAAATTTTACTTCTTGAAAACCATTGTTTAAAAATGTGTGTTGGTTTTAGAATAGAATTTTGTTATCTTTGTTAGGTATAGTAAATTTTGAAATTGTTTCCACTAAACAAAAGTTGTATGATCACAATGTTGCCCTGATTATATTTTAAATTCACCAAGCCTCCCAATGTAATAAGAATAATAAAAAAACAAATCTTCAAGAAATTGGTACGTATTTATGTAAATTAAATTTATTTATTTTTATGTTTTCCCTTCATTATAATAACTAGTAGCATTTATACTAAAATTAAATCAATTACTTGGTGGAAGTCCCTTTACAATAACATAATTTTATTTGCAGCTTCATCGAGTCTAACTAAAGTATAAATAGTATAAATATAAGTGCACGTCATCAAAGTGAACCAATCGCTCTGTTCGTTTGACTTCCTTCGTTCGTTTGCTACTGTCAATCAGTATCTTTTTTCATTGTAAATATTGAAATTCGTAGGCCGCAAGTTATTACAAATGATAAATAAATGCTTTAAGAAAAAGTTACGTAATTAATTTTATATCAAATACAACTCCTGGACTAATAAAATATAAACTTCAAACGAACATACCTCGTGATAAAATGTTTTAGATGTTGGCAAAATTGCGCTCTGTTGCCGCGTTCAAAAATGGTGTAGTATTGTAGTCAAATAAAAAGAAGAATATTAGAGACACTTCGTTTGACATTATTAGATTCTAATACTATTTTAAATACTTGGCAACATAGACTCGTTCTGACAGTTGTGACGTGCAATTATATTTATACTGGACAAGCCATACCTATTGTGTACTGAAGTGAATATTTTTCAGAAAATAATTTGATACGTTAGCAACATGGTGATCACTTCTCAGATATGGTTATACATTTATGTTTAGTGGTAAGGAAATAAAACATACATAAATAAATTTTGAAAGTAGAAACAAATATTTTTCCAAATGTATAAAGCTACTATAGAGCGGGTCACAGTTATTATGCAGCGTGGCCGGCATAGGCCAATGTAAATCTTATGGGCGAATATTCAACACTGTTGCCGCTTTGGTTACGGCTTGAACCACAATTAACTCAGCCAATTTATTTTCGTAGAAACGTTTTATTATGAATTTTGCAAAACAGATGTATTCTATATAATAAATATTATTAAAAAATGGAATTCAAATCTATTTATGTAGATTGTAATCAGTATATACCTGATCACTTGATGGATTATTTAGGTCTCTACTAAATCTTTCAGACAAATCCTAATCCTATTGCCAGTGAAAATATTATTTAATTACAAAGATGCTAATTATTTTTACCTTATGTAATATTCCTGGAATGTAGAGGTAAGTAAATGTACAGGTAAGTAATAACATAGGCAGGTACCTATCTGTTTCTGCTGATAAACGAAAGGGCATTATTGAAACAACAGCCATGCAGTTAGCAGCACCGTTTGAAAAATTTAAACAAGGTGAAAATCTTCATCGTCAAACCAAGAGGCTTTTATTGAATATTTTAACGTATAGGTACGTTGAATACAAAAGATGACAAAAGTGTGACAGCGAAAATAGAACTGATTTCTGAAATGACTGGCCTTAGTGTGAGAACAGTGTATAATCTGAAAAGCGAAGCCGCTACTGGACCTTTGACATCGCCAAAAAAACAAAGACGGAACAGCAGCCAGTCGAATTCAAGACTGATCACCTACGATGAAGGTATCCAACCGCAAATACGAAAAGCTGTGCATGAATTCTACTCCGAAAATATTCCACCAACACTGGCAAAAGTTCTTGCTAAAATAAATTTAGACGAAAATGTACCAAATTTTTCTAAAAGTACGCTAAGGCGCTTGCTTAACGATATGGGGTTTGTTTATGGAAAGAGAGGAAGAGACTCGATTCTAATAGAAAGAGCTGATATAATCGCCTGAAGGCACAAATATTTAAGATCAGTGAAGAAGTTCCGCGAAGAAGGATATAACGTAATATATCTGGACGAGTCATGGATTAATGTGGGCTACAGTGTAAATTTTGAATGGAAAGACACTACCATCAAAAATTCCCGAGATGCATTTGTCAAAGGACTGACAACAGGACTAAAGGCTCCAAGTCAACGAGGACCGAGATTTGTTCTTCTTCATGCAGGCTGGAAAGACGGTTTTCTTGAGGGTGCAGAAAAAACTTTTCTGGTAAAGAAAGGTGCAGACGGTTACCACGACGAAATGGACGCAGAAGGCTTTGAGGCCTGGTTTAAAGATCAATTGATCCCTAATTTGCCGAAAAACGGATCAAAGAATGTTGGAGTGTTGGACAATGCGTCATACCATTCGGCCAAGTTACCTTTTCCAAAGACAACTTGGAATAAGGAACAAATAAAGTACTGGCTACTGGAAAAAGAGATTTACTTTGAGGATGATTATTTAAAAACAGAATTATTGGCTACTGCAAACGCGTTTAGAGAGCAGTACGACCTAAGAAAAATAGACGACATTCCCACGGAACATAATATAACAGTCCTACGATTACCACCTTATCATTGCGAATTAAATCCTATTGAAATGGTGTGGAGCCAAGTGAAAGGATATGTGGCTCGTAATAATAGTACTTTTAAAAAAGAAGATGTGGAAAAACTTATAAAAACAGCGTATTCGCAAGTAACCCCAATGCAGTGGTCTAATTATGAAAAACAGGTAGAGAAGACAGAGGAAAAGATGTGGCAAACAGATCATTTAATGGAAGACATTGAGCCAAATAATAAATCTAAATGAAGACGATGAAGATGAAGACTTGGATGACGATGAAGATCAGTAATATATTTCTTAACCCTCAAATGTTCCATTCAATTTTCATTTATTTTAGTTATTACCTGCTAATCATTGTCATTTTTAAATTTTAATTTTAATTAAAATACGTAATTATTAATTGATTTACTTATTCTAAATTTTGTTTGTTACAACAACCCGCCAGAAGAAGAAAAATCCTCGGAAAATCATCGAAACGTCGGCAAGATTTCATTAGCTTTTCTCTGTTAATCGTTCTCCCTTAAAATTTAAATGACAGCTGACTTTTTACCACTCGTCTTGTAATTTATGTATATATTATTATTATTGACATATTTTTATTATTAATTATATTATTATTTCATAATTTGACAAAGGTCTTTTGTAAGGCCGCTGTATTTATTTATTTCTTTATACGTGATAATTAAACGTATAAAATTTGAATATTTTAGCGGATTTACAATATTTTCCTTTAAACGCGTAAAATTTATCTAAAAACATAATTATAAATATTCTTAATTACTCACTAAACGATTTTCAAATGAATAATTTAGTCAACATTTAAATCATAATAGTAACACAATGGCAAGTTATATTCCCGCGCCAGTTGGAACCAAATTCGAAGAACATGCCGATATGGCAACGCCGTCGTCCATAAACGCAATGCTGCATAATAACTGTGACCCGCTCTATAGCTTTAAAAAGATATTCTGTTTATTGAGAGAAGACTGTCAATTTAACTTTATCCTGAATATGAAAAATTCATGTTTATGTATAGTATCTGGATCATATTTTCCCCAGTATTTCATAATACTAATTTATTGTATGTTTTCTATTCGCATAAAAGGTTATTCTGTACATATTTATACATTTTTTGGTTAAATTTAATGTGTCGACTACGTCGATCCGTAGTTAAGTTAAAAAAATAATCTGTTATATTTTTAAACAATAGTGCGGGGGGCAAAGAAAGGATATCACATTTATCAAAATAAATTAAAAAATAGAGACATAGAACCATTCACCAGAAAACTAAAATTAACACATCAAAAGCATAATACAGTAATACATTCATAAAAATACCTTCGTTCATAGCCCTTGTAGTGATTTCTCCGATTCCTGATAATAAAACACACCAAAAAAATATTTCGTTAGTAAAAAAATGTTGAACCAAAAACTCAGCAAACATATGAAGTAAATTTAATATCAAAAATATCCCCAACTTTTGAATATAACAAATTTCTTTAAAAAATGAGGTTATGTAACTCTTCTTATTCATAGTTAATTTTAATTTAAAAAGTAAATTATTATGTTTGCTGAACAAAAAAATTTAGAATGCAATAACTAAATTCACTTAATTTTATTTTTTATATAAGAGCTTCTATAGAAATAACAAAATCTGGAATACAAGTAATATCCTATAAACATACCTGGGTGCTTCTTTAACATCTATCACGTAACGGTATTGAATATTGGGAGGCGATAGATTTCTCATGGATAAGAAATGAACCACTAAATCTTTGGGAAGCTTCTTATTCTTTTCGCTTTGAATCCATTCCATGGGTGTATTAGAACCACTATATTTTAATTTAATGTTACCGAATTGTAAATCTAAGCTATCCTTGTTGGCCATGAAGTTGCCGTTTAGAATAGAGACACCAGTCTCGCCATCTATGAGCACTACAAGTAAACAAAATTTATTTGAAATCTCTAATTCAAAATGGCGATAATACACTTTACCTAGATAGTTGTCATCAACGTTGGGATAAGAATCCTGAGTTATTTTAACGTTAGAACTTCCTTTCGGTATTCGAATGACTGGGTAATAAGCAGTAGATACTGCGGGCATATTGTATTTCCCGGTAATTTCTTGACAACGACTATTGTTACCACCACAGATACCACAGTCATCTAAATATGGTGAATTTAATATAACAGTTACTCAATTTTTAAGATATTTAATTTAGTCCAGGCGTGCTGTACTTTTAGACGGAAATTCTGAAACCTGGAATGTAACAGTTGGAGGTGGTAAAGGGGCTTATAACACATGAAAAAAAAAATACATTAACTATTTCAATTATTAAGAATAATGAAAAACTCTTCGTTTTACCAAAACTTCCAATATTTATTTAAAAAATTGCTTTCTTAACTATATAATGACAGCCGTTTCGCTAGACTTAGCATCGTCAGATTGACATATTGAAGTTACATTTTGTTTATTTGTAGCTAGGTACCTGATGTTTATTAGGTAGATATAAGGCTAGACCAAGTATGGAAGTAATAAGACATAACAATATTAAAGCCTAGATGTTATGAGCCCTAAGGGATTATCCTGGATGTACTTCGCTCTAAGATCAGTATAACTTTGCAATGATATAGAAAAACCAGGAAAAAACTATATCATGCTGATCTTTTAATAACTTAATATATTTGTGTTACAATTACGTCTTATCTATGTATAAAATGAAGACTCAATCAAAGCAAACACTTTAAAAGTAGAGAACTTCCCAAATTTATTTGTTCATTAACAACTTTAAATTGTGGATCTGCTAGATGTCTTTTTATTTCAAGTTCTTCAAGGAAATCTAAATTTTGTTTTTTATCACAAGTGTGTAGTATTTGGATGTCATTGGTGTGTAATAGTGAGGTTGGATGTTCAAGTAGGTGTTTTGCATAATTTGACTTATCTGGTTGTTTTAATCTATATGCTCTTAAATGTTCGTTAAATCTTACTTCAAAATTTCTTTGTGTTTGACCTATATATACAGCATTACACTTTGGACAATTAATTTTGTAAACACCAGATTTTTTTTTTAATTTAGGTAATTTTGTTTTTACATTTAACAATTTTGTACCAATATTATTTTGTGTTTTAAATGATATTAATGCTGATGTTGCCGAAGATATTATTTTTGAAATTTTATTGAAATAGTTCCACAATATGTAATATTTTTTATAACTTTTAATTTCTTTAGTTTGTTTGGAAAATATTAGTTTTAGTGACACTTTCTGTTCTTTCTTATTAATTAATGTATTTATCAAATGAATTGTGTAGCCATTAGATGTAGCTATTTGTTTTATGATATCAATTTCTTTATCAAAGTTAATTTTGTTCATTGGAATTGAAAATGCCCTATGTATCATAAAATTATAAGCTGCTAATTTATGACATCAATGACACCAAATACTACACACTTGTAATAAAAAACAAAATTTAGATTTCCTTGAAGAACTCGAAATAAAAAAGACATCTAACAGATCCACAATTTAAAGTTGTTAATGAACAAATAAATCTGGGAAGTTCTCCACTTTTAAAGTGTTTGCTTTGATTGAGTCTTCATTTTATACATAGATAAGACGTAATTGTAACACAAATATATTAAGTTATTGTAAAGATCAGCATGATATAGTTTTTTCCTGGTTTTTCTATATCATTGCACAGTTATACTGATCTTAGAGGGAAATACATCCAGGATAATCCCTTAGGGCTCATAACATCTAGGCTTTAATATTGTTATGTCTTATTACTTCCATACTTGGTCTAGCCTTATAACTACCTAATAAACATCAGGTACCTAGCTACAAATAAACAAAATGTAACTTCAATATTTCAATCTGACGATGCTAAGTCTAGCGAAACGGCTGTCATTATAGTTAAAAAAGCAATTTTTTAAATAAATATTGGAAGTTTTGGTAAAACGAAGAGTTTTTCATTATTCTTAATAAGATGGACTTCCAAAAAGTAAGGGTTAGTACAATCAATTTTATTTCGATTATGATCATAAACTTTTTGGGGGTGAAAAAGGGTGAAAAGGGGATAAAAAACTGAGGTATTGCTGTTTGCGGCTAAAATTGACGTCAAAATGAAAAGTGCACAATAGAAAAGTTGTAGATCATGTAAAAATCTAAAACTTTTCTCTTGGTAATTTTCTCACATAACCTCAATTTTTCGAGGAAAATAAAAAAAAACGATTTTTCGTTTTTAATTTTAAATTTTCCAACGGATTCGTCAACCTTGATGAAACTTGGTGAAAACTTACCTTTTTATGTCCAAAATAACCTCGAATTTTCTCAACCTTGTAACATAATAATTTTCCGAGAAATTGGATTTTTCCGGAAAAATCTCTTTTTTTTCAACTGTAAAGTTTGCTCGGAAAATATTATTGGAAAAGGTTTTCCTGGGGCTCATTTTTTTCGTTTTTACGTCTACTTTTACATGAAATAAAAAAAATACACCTCTCATTTAAAAATGTGCTTAAATGAAAAAAAGCAAATAATGAATTTTGCAACAGCTAAATTTGCAATAATTGTTAAATTTTTGTTATGAAATATTAAAAAATGCAAAAGCCGACTCTTGCATTACATTCTACGGGAAAAATTACAAAAGAAAATGTATTTCATTATTTAGTCGGATTTTTAGTTCATTTGGAATATTATTATAAACACTCAAGTCTATTAATGAAGTTAATAATCCGAGCGCGGATTTTATGGTTTTTACTATGTTGTATGCTGATTTGTTTATATTATAAGGTTTTTCATGCGATAAATCGATTTGTTGATATTACAAGGCCCAAATATCCTTCCATCAGGGTTGCCACATACAAGCTAAAGTAATGGTAGTAAATTGGAGACAAAAAGTGGAGTACATACAACCAAAGCGGAGTAGCACTTTGTGTTCCGAGGATATATTTAGTCAACTCAATATACACGTGTTAAGAAGTCTTTGTTTGTTAAGGTCATAGTCCATATATTTTTTTCAAAGTCTTTTTGCAAGGTTCAAATTGGTGACAGTGGCCAGTGACAAAGATGTAGACATGACAACTCTAACTAGTCTAGGGCCTAGGCCTTGTGTTTTCTTTTTGACCTTGCAACATTTCAGTATACAAAATATAGGTATCATGACCGTAACAAACAAAATATTATCTTTTCAATATATTTTTTAATTACAATCACGAATTACTTAAAACCGAACGATTATTATATTAAAAATAAACAAATTATCTCCAAAAAGTGAAAGAAAATTGAAATTTTGATGAAAATTGTGCTATAGGGCTCTGATGGAAGGGTATTTGGGCCTTGTAATATCAACAAATCGATTTATCGCATGAAAAACCTTATAATATAAACAAATCAGCATACAACAATAGTAAAAACCATGAAATCCCCGCTCGGATTATTAACTTCATTAATAGACTTGAGTGTTTATAATAATATTGCAAATGAACTAAAAATCCGACTAAATAATGAAATACATTTTCTTTTGTAATTTTTCCCGTAGAATGTAATGCAAGAGTCGGCTTTTGCATTTTTTAATATTTCATAACAAAAATTTAACAATTATTGCAAATTTAGCTGTTGCAAAATTCATTTTTTGCTTTTTTTCATTTTTGAGCACATTTTTAAATGAGAGGTGTATTTTTTAATTCCATGTGAAAGTAGACGTAAAAACGAAAAAAATGAGCTACAGGAAAACCTTTTCCAATAATATTTTCCGAGCAAACTTTACAGTTGAAAAAAAGAGATTTTTTCGGAAAAATCCAATTTCTCGGAAAATTATTATGTTACAAGGTTGAGAAAATTCGAGGTTATTTTGGACATAAAAAGGTAAGTTTTCACAAAGTTTCATCAAGATTGACGAATCCGTTGGAAAATTAAAAATTAAAAACGAAAAATCGTTTTTTTTTTCATTTTCCTCGAAAATTGAGGTTATGTGAGAAAATTACCAAGAGAAAAGTTTTAGATTTTTACATGATCTACAACTTTTCTATTGGGCACTTTTCATTTTGACGTCAATTTTAGCCGCAAACAGCAATATTTCAGTTTTTTATCCCCTTTTCATCCTTTTTTACCCCCAAAAAGTTTATGATCATAATTGAAATAGTTAATGTATTTTTTTTTCATGTGTTATAAGCCCCTTCACCACCTCCAACTGTTACATTTCAGGTCTCAGATATTCCGTATTTTTTATTTTTTTGGTACAGCACGCCTGGACTAATTATATATTACCTAAGAAAACTGTAGAGTCCAGTTTATTATCACAACCTCCAGGTCTGCAGATACCGTTAACGCAAATATCGAATCCTGAAGGTCCACATTTTGTACCGTCTAGAACTTTATCGGACAATCTGTAACTGGGTTTTATTTTATTCGGAATGCAAAACAGCCTACATTGATCTTCGTGTCTCTCTATAAATTAAAAAAGAAATTAATGTATGGTTTAACTAACTCCACACAAACAAAACTGACCTATGTCATAATCGGGGTACCAGAAATCAGTTTGGTTATTGAATTCCATACATTGCAGAGCCCTAAAATTAAAAATTAAGAAGGTAATACGAGGGTTGCCTTTTATATTACGGGATTATAGAACCAAAACAAATATTAATCATGGAAAATCACTTTATTGTTTTTCAAAATATTCACTTTTCAAAATATTCACTATTCACTTTTCTATGCGTTTGAACAAATTTTCGAAGCACTTTTGCACTCTGATTGAGGTATCTCCAAAACATGCATTCTGAATGCAGCAATCGCTTCTTCAAGTGTCGAAAAACGTTGAACTATCAGTTTGTATTTTACGTAAGGGAATAAAAAGAAGTCATTCGGTGCCAAGACAGGACTATACGGCGGATGACTCATCAAATCGATGTTTAGGGTGCTCAAAAATGTAGTTGTTTGAGCCAATTTGTGGGAGCTCGCATTGTCGTGGTTCAGCGGTTGGTTTTCCTGATTTCTTGGAAGATAACTGGCAAAAAAAGGGTTGTGTACCACTCAGAATTGACAGAATTGACATGTCCAGTTTTTCCGAAAAAACAGGTGACCAATTGTGTGGGATCCAACGCGAACAAATTTTTTTGACCGTCAAATATTTATGCAATATTGAATGTATGCTAGTCCCACCATAGATATTATAACCTAAAATGGATGTGCCCTGTCAATACTCAGTGTATACTACCGTGTGTCTCACTAGCAGTGCGAGAGAGTTGGAGATAGAAGGGTGGCAAAAAACGCGAGCTGGCAATGTAAAATAAATACAAAGTTCAAATTAATTTTGTCTACTATAAACTTATTAAGAAGTTCGGTTTGGAAATGAATTAGAATCATTTTTCCACGCGTAAAAATTTATTTTTGCATTTTCTAAACATAAATAAATGTAGAAATTCTACAATTAAATTATGTTTACATAAAAACTTAATTGATAGTTTTTTATAGGCACATTTTACTTTTGTTTGTAATTGTATATAGTTACAATTATGACCAAAACAACATTTGTATATGTAGACAAAGTAAAATTTTAGTTCAAATTTTAAAGTTTATAAAAACTCAAAATTCAAAAGTTATTTACTGATGTTTAAAATGAATTAATTTAGTAAATTTAGGTCGAACACGAAAACCAATTTCGTTCTTCAACTAATTGTAATAATGCAGTCTGACTGTGAAGTATAATTTCAATACAAGTTTAACTAGCTTTAAAATATGCCCGTGAAGGGGATCTTGATCACAAAAAGTTGTGAGATGTTCAATTTTCTCACAGAAAAAATGATCAAGTGATTCAAAATATTTGAGTTTGATAGATTTGCAGCTTTTATTACTCTTTCTGCAACAGTACATATTTTTTAAAACATCTTTTGAAGGCTTGCAAAGTGTTCCTCTATTATTTTTATCAAGCAATCGAGAAAGTGAATGATGTGATTGGAGAGCGTGTGCACATTCTTCACAATTTATAGTTTTTATAATTTTTCAACGAACAAATCCAGCTATATATCCAATAACATAATTTAAATACCGTTAAACAGTTGGAAATATTTGAAAATGTCTTTGTTGCTTTATTTCGTCAATGGTTTTTATTTATCTAAATCACAATTTAATGTATCTAAATTATTACTACTTTTATATGTCGAAGCGACATTCATCCTGAGCCAAATAAATGGCACTATAAGAAAGTTTTATTTCTGAGTAAATAAGCAGTCGCTTATATGCTCCTTCAAATTGTATATAGTTTGTAAACAGTAAAGTTCCTTGTATTTAAAATATCAAAAATGTTATTAATTGTTTTACAAAACCTCACAGTGGCTTCACTTTAAGAAAATTCTGAAATATTTAATTCCTTATCACAATATTCAATAGCATCAGCTACTCTATTTCTTAGTTAAAAAGCACAAATAAGCCACTACTCACAATGCTTTCGCGCTCCTTTCGCCACACTTCTTTATCTATCTTTGTCTGGTTGCTATGGTCCCATACTATCTCTTTCTAAGGCACATCCATTTTAGGTTATAATATCTATGAGCCACTAATGCCTAAGGTTGTCTCAATCTTACGATAGGTCACATAATGACGATCTTGCAATATCAGTTCGCGCACAGCTTCAATGGTTTTCGGAACAACAACTGATGTTGGACGACCTGTACGAAATTCGTCTTGGAGTGAACTACGGCCACGATTGAATCCACCATACCATCGATAAACACTGGTCCTTGATGGAGCTTCTTCAGCAAAAATTGAATTAAGTTCATTCCATGCAGTGTTGCTGAGTTAAACCACGTCGAAAGTTGGACAAAATAATCACACGAAAATATTCATTTTTGGGCCGAGATGAATCTTTTAAAAATTACTGTAAGTAACAGAAATATGTCAAAACGTTCTGAGTACGTATAACCTCAAAAATGTCCAACTTTACGATAGACCTGTCAGTTGCCAGATTGCAACAACAGGGTTGCCAAATCCCGAAATATAAAAGACAACCCTCGTACCTATTTGTATTATTAAGGAAGAAAGTATCTCATTTCCTCATGCATATAATTTTCCCTCCTACCCCTTAAGTCAATAAACCTGTTTACCTACTGCGAGTCACAGTATTACTATGAAGAAACTACTTTTCCCTTTAAGCGCGTGGGGGTAGTAAATGGTTGATTTTCTAAAAGAGTAGAAGGAAAATTTATTTTTTAGGTTATTTAGCCACTAATTACCTAAATTCTATACTATTTATATCACAGTCTTGCGTATTACACGATTCATATTTAATGTTTTCTCCTATACAATATTGACCCCCGTTGACTGGCTTGGGAGTATTACAGTATCTTTGGGAGGCTCTAATTCCACCACCACAAGTTCGGCTGCACGGTCCAAACCTAAAACAAAATAAAACAATAGTGGTATACACTGTACTATAAAATTTTCTTTGGCAAATAATAGTTTACCTAACAGGTCGGCTGAAAAGTCCCCGGTCTTACCTATAGATGACGACACTAGAATTAAATCCATTTCATTTTTAGATAGTATCAACCTTCAAAAGATTCGTGTAAAAATTTGACAGCTGTCGGACTATTAGTTTGTGAGATATTGCATTTTTAGTGAAGCAACTTTTGTTATTTTCAAAAAAGATGGAAAAAAAAGAATTTCGTGTGCTTATTAAATATTGTTATTTGAAAGGAAAAAATACAGTTGAAGCAAAAGCTTGGACTGATAATGAGTTTCCGGACTCTGCGCCAGGAAAATCAACAATCATTGACTGGTACGCAAAATTCAAGCGTGGTGAAATGAGCACCGAAGACGGTGAACGCAGTGGACGCCCAAAAGAAGTGGTTACCGACGAAAATATCAAAAAAATCCACAAAATGATTTTGAGTGACCGTAAAGTGAATATGATCGAGACAGCTGACACTCTAAAGATATCTAAGGAACGTGTTGGACATATCGTTCACGAATATTTGGGTATGCGGAAGCTCTGTGCGAAATGGGTGCCGCGCGTGCTCACAATCGACCAAAAACAGCAACGAATTGATGATTCTGAGCAGTGTTTGCAGCTGTTAAGTCGTAATAAACCCGATTTTTTGCGTCGATATGTTACTATGGATGAAACTTGGCTCCATCACTACACGCTTGAGTCCAATCGACAGTCAGCTGAGTGGACTGCGGCCGGTGAACCGCCACCAAAGCGTGGAAAGACTCAACAGTCAGCTGGCAAAGTTATGGCATCAGTTTTTTGGGATACACACGGTATATTGTTCATCGACTATTTAGAAAAGGGGAAAACAATCAACAGCGACTATTACTGTGCATTATTGGAGCGATTGAAGACCGAAATCGCGAAAAAACGGCCCCATATGAAGAAGAAAAAAGTGTTGTTTCATCAAGACAATGCACCGTGTCACAAATCATCGAAAACGATGGCAAAATTGCATGGGCTTCGAATTGCTTCCTCACCCACCGTATTCTCCAGATCTAGCCCCCAGCGACTTTTTCCTTTTCTCTGACCTGAAGAGAATGCTCGCGGGAAAAAAATTTGGCTCTGATACTGAGGTAATCGCCGAAACTGAAGCCTATTTTGAAGACAAACCGAAGGAGTACTACAAAAATGGTATCGAAAAGTTGGAAGGTCGCTATAATCGCTGTATCGCCCTTGAAGGCAACTATGTTGAATAAACAAAATGAATTTTGTCAAAATATTGTGTTTTACTATGTAGACCGGGGACTTTTCAGCCGACCTGTTATAGTTCACAAAGGGTAACGGTTTTGGGGGTAATCTATTTTATGTAGGTTTTTTGCCAGTCGAATAGTTATTTCTTGAATTAAACAGTTTTTTTTTAAATAATTCTTCTACACGTTAAATGTCATATAAAGTAGGTTTTTAAATTAATAAAAGAAATTAATTTTAAGCCCAATATTTCTTGGTACAATCATCACTACAGTGTGTATTAACTGTTGCATACACTATTTTGCAAAAAAAATGAAGCAGTAATTTTTTAGTTTATGTAGAAATACCATCAGTTTTGTTCAAAATGTTTCATCACGTGAAAATATGTATGATTCTATATCATTATCAAGTTTAACTGTGAGAAAACAATTTACTGAGACAAGTTTTTATGCAATCTGTATTACAAGTGTTTTACTAAATAAGTAGTAAATAAGAAAAAACTTTTTAAAAAATGTTTAATCATAAATTTTTTATTGATAAAAAGTAGTATATTTTCTATAAAAACAGACTTATGGTACTTACGATTGCCATGCACTCCAACCACCATCAACTGGTACTAGTTCATATTCATATCTACATTGTCCATTGAAGCATACCCTTTAAACAAAAAAAAAATTTTGGAATTGCAGTTGGCTCCACATAAAATGTAGGTACCTAATTAATTACATAATTAAAGCAATTAAGTACCCATATGAATAGAGCACAAATAAAGAAATCTTATCATTAAAAAAGAGGTGATAAGTTTACCATAAATTTTACTATAGTAATCTGGATTTTTAAGCATATGAAAAAATTGCAAAAGAATGTTGATTTTTTTTCTTCTGTAATGCGGTACTGAACACTTACTAAAAAAAGCAATTTAAAGATAATTTGTTAATAGTTATGTGAATTTTAGACTGTAATCAAATATAACTATAATTTTGGAGTCAATAATAATAAAATGTAGGTACAATTCAAACAAAAAAATATGGCGCCAATAAGAGATGACTCATATGGTGGACACCAGAATAAAATTTAATTTTAATTCAAAGTAAAATAAAGATTGCAATATGAGAAATGATAATCATTTTATTTTTTCCTGAAATTAAATTATTTTTTATTTTAATTTATTTTAATTTTCTTTGGGTATTTCCATTTTGAAACATAACTAAATTTTTGGTGACATGATGTTGGTATGACATGACTGTCACTGTGACGCTAATGCTTTCGTGACATACTAAAAACATGTACATTTCTAAAGGTACATCCTCAATCAATCTGCTAGCGAAGTGGCACTTCGGCACGCGTGCTGCAAAACGGATACCCATCCTCAATCACTCAATCCTGTCAAGTCAATTGTCAATTCAGTCTGGAATGTAATCGCCGACATTGTTATTATTACACATTTTCTAGGTTATTTGTGGTTTAAATAGAGTAGAGTATAGAGAGAGAATAATTCCTGTTAGTGTTAGTGTTAGTTTAACAATAATTGCTCTCCTGTACAGATTATATTCCGCTCCATACTCATACAGATACGAAGCACTTATCAATCTTAATCTTATCAAAGACAAATTGATATATTAAATGATTGTTTACAAAAATAATAAAACAGAAAATAGGGTTAGGGTACCAAAATGCGCATGTCACAATTCGGCACGCACCGAAAAAGCTTGCAACTTGCAAGCTTGCACTTTAGAGTCGGCGCGCATGTCAGCACGAAATTGAATTGAGGATACTTACGTTCAAACGTCATTGTCCTAGCACGCGTGCCGAAGTGTCACTTAGCCATTGAATTGATTGGGGATGGACCTTTAAGGTACCTCCTCAATCAATCTGCTAGCGAAGTGGCACTTCGGCACGCGTGCTGCAAAACGGATACCCATCCTCAATCACTCAATCCTCTCAAGTCAATTGTCAATTCAGTCTGGAATGTAATCGCCGACATTGTTATTATTACACATTTTCTAGGTTATTTGTGGTTTAAATAGAGTAGAGTATATAGATATAGATATATTAAATGATTGTTTACAAAAATAATAAAACAGAAAATAGGGTTAGGGTACCAAAATGCGCATGTCACAATTCGGCACGCACCGAAAAAGCTTGCAACTTGCAAGCTTGCACTTTAGAGTCGGCGCGCATGTCAGCACGAAATTGAATTGAGGATACTTACGTTCAAACGTCATTGTCCTAGCACGCGTGCCGAAGTGTCACTTAGCCATTGAATTGATTGGGGATGGACCTTTAATCTTTATTGGCGTCAATTCGCTGATTAAAATTCTTGTTCGTCAATATTGACAATAATTAAATTTGAATACATGTCAACCATCTGTCAATACCAATACTAAAAGGTTAAGTGTTGCCAACTTTAAAATACAAAATTACCTAATATTTACTGATATTTACACGGTATGAGTCATCATCAGTTTTAATTTTGCCTACTAGATGGCGCTGTACAATTTTTAAAATTAAATAATTCAAAATTGGAACATATTTAAGACGCAAAAACTTATTATTCTTTCTTCTTTCCACCTTTACTTTCTATATTTACATAAAAAAATGTCCAAAAAATACTCTACGAGTATTATCACATAATTCATATATTCAGGAATTTTTTGTTATTTTGCAACACTTTTTTAGAAATTATTCACGTTGGTCGAGGTTTATATTGCATCAATTTTATGTAATAATAATCATCTCGGTATGTTTGTGTGTGTAGGTAGTGTTTTTAAAGAAAAATGGTTGACTCAAGTTAAGATACCTGAGGCAATCTAATTATGTATGCTAAATTCGGCCGTAAACAATCCGAGGGGACCGAATTATAATAATTTGAATTAGACATAGCAGGTAAAATTGACATTTTCATACATTTATTACATAAATATCTAAAATCCGCCCCTTAATACACTCCATGTTTATTGACAAGCTCTTTCCTACACAATGGGATTAAGGCAGGTAGCTTGACGGTAGTCGACCATTTTTCTTGAAAAACAGTATACGTTTTGTTTTCATTAAACATCTTACTTTCTTTCGTTGGGACCTCCACAACTTGTTCCGTCAGCCCAGGGTGAGTAAGTGGAAGTACAGGCATATTCGGTGTGGTTTGTAGTGCAGTATAGATGTTCGCATGGTGCAGAAGGAACCTGTATTTAAAAATAAATGCTGGATGTTAATATATAAATTTAGGATAGTTCCACTTTCTTCCGTTTTTAATTACAATACACCTATCTATTTATTGAATACTCATGCGCAAATATTCATGTAATTTTCCCCTTCCACTGCGAAAATATGACTAGTTCTTGCCATAGAACACAACGTATTGGTACCCAGGAATACCACATTTTTAATTAAAAAAACCCTTTTAGCTGTCAAAAGCTAGCTTCTATTTGCCGTATAGCCGCAGCAGCCCAGGCCATAAACCACAAAGTAGTTCTAATTTTTATTTCGTTCGTGTACGCCGCTTGCTAGTTGTTATTGTGTTTTTCTTGTCTTTGTGTATTTAATATTAACGACTTGTATGTGTACCTAGACTTCTCTTTGGGTTTACTTGGACTACTGATTACTTTTGCATGTCATGCCTATAATAGGCATGTTGCTCCAGGCGACTTTTTGAAGGTGCATCATTTTTCTACAAAAAGGTGCACAAGTGCAAAAAGGTGACAATTGACAGGTTTAGCTTGCTACTGCAAATGCGTGGAAAAATTTGCAATTTTGAAAAGCAAAAGCAGAATGAAACGGCAATATTATTCAATATGTTATGCACTAACATTTGAATTGAAATTTCGAATTAAATTTGTCAAATGACATGACATATGACATTGACGTGAACCATAAACCCTACAATCTAGTAAGAGAGTGTCATAGAACAATTCGAATTATGAAATTTTTCAATGATGCCAATGACACTGTTGTTTCTCTCCTCTCTCTCACGGATATATGTGAGAATGAGTAGGCGAATGCCGGTCATCAACCATTTTTAAGCTCCATAATATTTCTGTGTATATCCATCGAAAAGGTGTACTTTTGGCATGATTTTCGAAAAAGGGGTGCAGTGGTGCAGCAACAAGTGAAAAGTGCAGCCATATGCACAATTGTGCCGCCAGGAAGTGGGCGTTTGTTCACGCATGAGTATTAAATTTGAGCCATTAACGAGATGGGTCAATTGTTTAATGCATTTAAAACAAAATTAAAAAATAAAAAAAATATTGCGTACCCCAGAAATACAAACTTTTCGTCCAGGTCCGAATTCCAGCTCGCACTGTGTATTTAAATCGAATTTATCACCTGGTAGAGTCTCGGTGTATGGAAAAGTAGACAGGTAGTTGTTCTCGGGTGACATTCGTAAACAGCTGGATCTTTCTGAACTGAAAAGTTTAAATAATAATAGCTTTATTGTTTTGACAACAAACAATGCATGTTTGTGACAATAGGGAGTTATCGTACACACTTCCGTAAGATGATAAGTTGACAGTAGATGATGCGAATACTTGTTAGTTTTATGCCGGTATTCATAGTCAACCCTCAACTTGAGCACTGAGGGAGACTTGGGTAAGGGTCACTTAGCACTCAACCTCTTACTTGTTTCATAAACGTCACTTAACCAGCCCTTAAGTGAGTAAACACGTTTTCGGGGTTTTTAATGCATTTGTGTTGGTTGTGCTGGCTTATCTTACCGTTCTATGGTTGTGAGCATGCGCCAAATAATAACATACTTTTTATATTTTGCACTTATAAAAATCTTCATTATAAAACGCATTTGCGTATCGTAATGTAACTTTTACGCACGCAAATTTTTGTTTTAAATGGTTGGCGACATGAGTGAAGTATCTAAAGGCAAGACTATTGACATTGACATATGTGGCTAATAGAAATTTATTAATTTTATATTGTTCTTTAAGAAAGTATTTGTGAATATGAATATCATTTTTTACTTATATAATATATTATTATTGGTGTATTAGTCATTTTAAAATATTTTAAAACATTAACATTTCATAATTTAAATGTCAAAACTGTCAAGATCTGTCAATAACACAGTGCTACCGACATACTTTTTAAAATCAAAATTTTCGGTATTACGTAAAATTAATAAATCAATTTAAAAAATGATAAAATAGCAAAATATAAAAAATATTATAAACAACTTATTTCATATGGCTGTTGTGACACTCGTTCTTTAAAAAACTCATCGCTTCGCGATTCGTTTTTTAAACTTGAACTCGTGTCATAACAGAATTCCATATGAAATGCGTTGTTTAATATACTATTTTGATATCTTCATTATTGAATTTGTCGATTGCTATGGGTGTGTTCGGGGATCACGCTTTCGAGCTATGTAGCGCCAAGAGCCATATAACGCAAACGAGGAATAGTAGTAGATAGCGGCAAATGGCGCAAATAGCGTGCTCCCCGAACACACCCTATGTCTAATCAGATGTTGTAGTACAAGTGGCAGTAAAACATTGGTGACACAGTTTTTGCTAAATCTAAATCATCTTTGGAATTCTCGTTCCTCAAACGTTTCCAAAGGATTCTGCATGTCCCTAATATATTTTTTAGGCAAACGATTTACTTCTTCAAATTCCTCATCACTCTCAAAAAGTTCATCAAATTCTTCCATTTTCAAAAAAAATGTATGCAAACTGTCTATAAATATAATAACTATTCTTCCTTAATAACAAACTACCTAAACATAAATAACTATTTCTTATTATATATGTAATACCTATTTACTACCATAAAAAATGTCAATAATGTACTATAATAACCTATACAGAGCATAAGATATGTCAAATCTGTCGAATATAAAACTCTCAAGGTGCCCTCAAGGGTAGTCACGTCTTCACTTGAGTTAAGGGTGACTTGAGGGACCCTTAGATCTTGAGGGTTATTTATGAAACACCCAAGTGCCCTCAACCTACCCTTACCCTCACACTCATACTTAAGGGATGACTATGAATACGGCCATTAGTCTAGATAAAGTTAGGTTAGGTTAGGTTAGGTTATTTTTTTACTAATTATCATCAGAGAGTGTTGTCTCTGTTATTACGTTAATAAATTTCACAAATTTATATTTTGACTATACTCTACGATGGTAAAAAACGTTATTTATTAATGTTAATTACTATCTTTAATAGTTTAGACATTACAGATTTCAATAAATCTTTATATTATTTAAGTTAGCATCGTCAGATTGCTAGTTGTCTAGTGAAACGGCTGTCATTGAGCCTTTTAAAAAAGCAGTTTTTAAATGAATATTGGAAGTTTTGTTAAAGCGAAGAGTTTTTATTATTCTTAATAAGATGGACTTCCAAAAAGTAAGAGTTAGTACAATCAATTTAATCATAACTTTATCTTCTTTGTAGAAAATGTATCAAAGTTTTAACTCTATTTAAGGAAAAAGTAGTCATTTTCAGATTTAGCATATCAAACTTCATTTTAAATAAATAAATGTTTCGCGAGTTTTTTATTCTGCATCTTTTCTATCACCATCAGTGCGTGCTTTATTTTTTTTTGAAAAATTACTGTCTTTGTTTTGAACAAAATTTGTCCCTCTTCATTCTCGCTATCAACTCTTTGTTATTTGCAACGATTCAGTTCTTTCTTTAAGAAGTTTCCTGGTTCTATTATTCCTTCCACGATTCCTTTTTCTTTTTTAGCTCTTTGTTTTCCATGCATTTCTGCCCCACGTCAACTATTAATAAACCAGGGGCCTATTCCTCCATGGGACTCTGCAACTCTGCACTTTGCACTTTTCCGCAGAGTATAGAGTCCAGCTGTTCCTCCAATAATTGTTGCTACTTTTCAAATCACTGTTGTTGTTTGCAGAGTTGCAGAGTGACACATAACCTCAAAGTTAAAGTTGCAATATAGAACAAACTTACGCTTACAACTTACTTATTAGTTACAATAAAACTAATTATGAGTTGCAAGCGGAAAGAAACTTTATCCAAAAAGTTAGCTGTGCTAGAAGTAATTCGAAATGAAAAAAATGTATTGTTTGGAGCTTTTTCTGCTCATGTTTCGCACAAAATGAAGGAAGAAGGCTGGCAAAAAGTGTTGGAGGTGGCAAAAGCTAATGGGCTAGTCTCTGATAACCGAAATCGGACATTTGTGCGGGACAAGTTGTTCAGTGTATGGAAAAATCGAACCTTGATACGTAAAATATAAGTATTTTACCTTATGTTAAATTTTGTATAGGCCTATGAAACTATGATTTTTTCAGAACTAGGCTACTTATTGTATTTTATATACGCCCTCAACTCCATAGCTTGGAAAAGTGGTATATTTCGGAATGTTCACTCATTTAATAACAATTTTCCTGTATGAATAAAAATATGGCATTAGTTTATAACAATAAGTTGAGCCAAAGTCTTTTGAAAAGTGAAATCTTTCTTTTCATAACATTTGCAGACTCTGCAATATTTTTAACTCTTCATTATTTTCAAGATATATTGGTGGAACAAAACAAGACTGGTTTGTTTGAAAACTCTGCATTTTACACTCTGCACTTGCAAAAAATAAAAATAATGGTGGAACAGAAATTCATTTGAAGAGTGCAAAGTGCAGAGTGAAGAGTTGCAGAGTCATATGGAGGAATAGGCCCCTGTACCTATAAATATACAGCGAAATTTGTTAACTTTGCAAATAATATTTTACTCCTATAAAATCAACAAAAATAAGAACATAATACTATATTTTATCCTTGAAGACAATTTTCAAAGTACACTCCGCCAAAAAAGTATCGCATCACTTATAAAATTACAAATATTTATTACCGCATTTGGTTAATTTAAATTATTTCTTTGTGGCCCTTAAGAATATTAAGGCTAGAATAAATATTAAAATAAAATTTGTAAATACAGCTTACTGTTTAAGAAAAAAAAGTGATAATTGCTATTTTGTCTGGTTTTTATATTATCAGTCTTTATTTTACTTTGGTAAAGAGTATACATTAAAATTTTGTATTAAATATCGAGTATGGAAGGTCGTAACAATATAAATTTAAATTTAACGAGGGATCAAGTGGTTAGAATAATTTCCCTCATTGAAGATGGAAGGAGTCAGAGATATGTGGCAAATTTAGTGGGTGTAAATCAGTCGACAGTATCACGAGTGGTAGTAAGGTACCGAGAGACTGGTCTTTATGAAAGACGAGCTGTAACAGGTCGGCCAAGAGCAACTACGCATGCAGACAATAGATTTTTAGTCCTTCAGGCTTTGCGTCGAAGACATGTGACTGCAAGTCAACTTCAACATGACTTAGCCGAGACTCGAAATGTACGTGTGTCTTCAGAAACTGTTAGGCACATCTTAAGACAGTCTGGAATTAGGGCCAGAGTAGCTGCCACTGCCCCGAGACTTACAAGGGACCACCGTATAGCACGACTAACATTTGCAAGAGAGCACGTAAACTGGAATATCGACGATTGGAGTAACATACTCTTTACGGATGAGTCAAGATTTTGTTTATACACTTCGGATCGAAGAATACCTACCAGTTTATAGACGAGATGGCGAGCGTTATTTTCAATGCAACCTAAGACCGGCGACAAACTTTGGAGGAGGATCTATTATGCTCTGGGGCAGAATATCTTTAAGGGGTCGAACCGAATTGGTACAGCTAGATGGAGGATCCTTAACTGCTGATAGGTACATAAGAGAAATTTTGGAGATGCATGTTGTTTCTTACGCCCCATTTATTGGTAATGACTTCGTTTTAATGCATGACAATGCACGCCCACGCGTCGCAAGAATCGTTACAGAGTACCTTCAAGAGGTAAATTTACAAGTTTTAGATTGGCCAGCGCGCAGCCCGGACTTAAATCCAATAGAACATGTTTGGGACTATCTTTACAGAAGGGTGAGATCCGGTAATGTGACGCCAGCTAATCTTCAGGACCTGCAACGGTTGTTAACCATAGAATGGGATAATATTAATCAAGATTATCTGAGAAGATTAATTGGATGTATGCCACAACGTTGTCTAGATGTTATAAGAGCTAGAGAAGGCAATACGTCTTACTAAATTACCATTACTTTTGATTTTTATTTATTTTAAATCAATGCTGTTTATGCGCTTACTTCTAATTTATGAAAAAAATTAAATAAACCCTCTGTATTTCGTACATTCTGCATTTTTCTTTAGATACTTATTGCTTACTTAAAAAACCGAAAGAAACAACAGTAAAAAAAATCATATTTTAAATTATTTTTAATACAATATTTGTAGTTTTATAGGTGATGCGATACTTTTTTGGTGGAGTGTATTATAAGGAGTGTAAGGAATTTAATTTATTCCCGATCTTTCACTTTTTTATTAACCACAAAGTCATAAATAAATAAAAAAAAATCAAGACGTGTTTAACATTTCTAGGGCGTGTTTTTCAATGAATTTCCTCGTAAGTAGAAACTGTACCGATGTGCATTGTTCAGTTACATAACCTATAAATTTTTTTTATTTTTGCCAAAATGTTTCTTGCGAAATCGGTCGGCGAATGACAAAAACGCCAATTAAACATCAAAAAAGGAGATTGACACCGAAACAAAGGAGGAACTGCTCGACGACGTAGGTACCGTCTTCCACAACCTGTTCTTACAAAAGCGAGCATTTCCATCGATTTCCCAAAAAGGAAGTACCCAGTATCGACCCAGATTTTTTCACTCATTCTACAATTATCGATGGAATGATGTCAATCGAATTCCGAGAAATAAGAATAAGCAAAAAAGTAGAATAAACTTTTACTCACACACACCACACGCAAACAAAAACTGTAGCTTTTTTTCTGTTTATGAAAATTATCAGTTCAAAAAGTTAATTATACATATTCAGATTCGAATCGTATTCTGATCGAATTTAATGTCTTTATTACTCTACAGCAGAGGTTCCCACATTTTTTTTAAATATCATAATAAAACAGCGTTAACAGTAGTAAAATTAAACATTAATAACTTTAACAATGCAAATTAACAATTGAATAAATAATAATTTTAATAGGAATGTTATTGATGCTAATTATCGAAATTTGGGTTCAGAAGTATACTTGTCATTAATTTGTTTATAATGACACTAATTGACTAATACACTACATGTATTAGAAGACAATGTAAATCTATTTGGTATAATCTTAAGGCTCATCCTTCAAATGGTTGCGAACAGAAGTTCTTATTCTGTACTTGCGGTTTGGACATCTTACGGTTTAAAAACCGAAACAATAATTCATGATCCTGAATTCTGGACAAGAAGCATGAAACCAGTTCTTTGCAAAAATTTTACTTTGATTGTATTTTACCTCAAATTATCGATTCAAGAAAATTTAGAAATATGCCTATTACAGAATCGCAATATATTCTAGAGGCAAAAAAAAAACAAAATAAGAGGAAACGGAAAGAAAAACCTCAGATGTAGATAATAAAAATAATAATAAATTTCCTATAGTCCACATAGAAAGGACAAGGAGTAATAAATCATTCTTTTAAGTAGATTTCATAGACGTACCAAAATATATTTTAAGAGAGTATACCGTAAGATACATTTTGTATTGAACGAATGAGTTGCAGCTATGCTAAAGAATATACGATTTAGGTCAGAGGTAACGGGATGTACTAATTTCAATAAATAAAAGTGATAGAGGTACATAAATTTTAGTAAGTTTGATAAAGAAAGGCAACACAGTTTATTCATAATGTAAACAAACCAATCTGCAACAATAATTATTTTATATATTTTTGTTCTTTTTGCAAGAAGATTAATTCAAACTTTGAATATTGTCACAAATTAATTACAATGAAAAATATTTTTAAAAAATTAATTAAAGTCAAGATAGCAAGATATCGTTACAATTTTTATAAAATTCAAAGAAGCAAAATGAATATTTTTTATTTGTATTACTCCTATATGTAGTGTTTGGGGAATTTTCCTCAGACATTTTAAATGGCAAGTGGCATACTGTAATCGGCTTGATACGATTACACCTATTTACAGATTATTCGATTATTGAGAGGGATTTTCAAAACAACCCAGTTTTCTTAAAAACATTATCGGGAATATTATTTTAAAAGAAAGTAGGTACATTAAATCAGCACTTAGTATTAGTTCTTTGAGTAAAGTTGTATAAAGTTGTATGGTTTTCATAATATTGTAAACAGTTGGAATATATTTAAAACATTTGTTGAATGTTAATTGTGCAAGTACCAAACAATGTCGATAAGCCAAGGACCATCTAAACGACCAAAAACAGGTCCATTATCTTTAAATGAAAAAACTGAGTCATTAAAACAAAGACAACAAAGGCGTAAAGTCCATGGATTTTACTTAAGAAAGAAAATTCCAAAACTTGACAAAATTATGACATCAGTGTAAGAAGATACGGACTATACAAAATTTTCCATAATGACATTATGCAAACTTTTGAAAGATGTGGGTTTCAGATATACAAAACATAATAGAAAATCTCTCTTGATAGATAATCCGGAAATAGTTTTTTGGAGAAGAGACTATTTAAGAAGCATTCGATATACCAAAGAACAAAATTTGAAAATCTTCTACATAGACGAAACATGGATAAGTGCTGGATATACAGTTTCCAAATCTTGGCAAGATGAAAACATTAAAAGCGGAAGGCAGGCATTCGTGGAAGGTTTGTCGTTAGGTTTGCAGCAACCATCTGGAAAAGGAAAAAGACTTATCATTGTCCATGTTGGAAGTTCTGAAGGTTTTGTTGATGGTGGATTATTAACTTTTATTTCAAAACGCACAGGGGATTATCACGAAGATATGAATGGGGATGTCTTCGAGGAATGGTTTGTTCAAATGTTGGATCTGATTCCAAATGGGGCTGTTATTGTTATGGACAACGCAAGTTACCATTCACGGTTACGAGAAGCATTGCCCATAAGTCGTTGGTGTAAAGCAGAGCTTTTGGAGTGGCTTATTTCGAAAAATATTGTTTCCAAAAGATCCACTAAGGAAAGAACTTTACAGAATTTCAAAAATGAACAAGAATAAATATAAAACCTACATTGATGAAGAAATGGCTTCTTCTCGTGGTATATTTAAAGTAAGAGATTTATCAAAAATTTCATAATGCTCCCTGTAAAGGTTTTGCATACTTAATTAGGATTTATTACTTCTCGTACTTTTTGTACATATTATAGTTTTAAAATTATCGGAGTTTTCGTTTTTAAATACAACTTTGACAGCTGTTTCTGTTATGTTGTTTATCCGGTGTGCTGTCTCACCTTAATTTTTTTCATAACCAATGTTTTATATTTTTTTTATAATGTTCATTTATTATTTCAATTATTTCACTGTTGTGTTTGCAAGAGTTTCATGTGGTCTTTTTGGAAATCCCAAGCATTATATTATTATTTGTAAACTCTGTACCGTTAATTGTATTTTAGAGATTTAACTGCGTCATAAAAATAATCTGTTTATTGGTTATTCCTAGTAACTATACCTAATTTGCTTTTTAGACATATGGAATTTCCTTCTTGTGGAAAATTTACTGTTAGGTCCTATGTGCTTGTTCCCTGATGTCCCCTACAAATTTGCCGTTCAAGACTATTTTTAAAATATAAAGTCATGAAACGTCTCGAAATCTCTATAAACTAGCCCACATATCCGAAAGGGGAAAGACCAACTCAAAGGGAAAGATGATCTCTTACTTGGTAACAATTTCGAAGAAAATACCAGAGCTACTAGAAAAAAAGCTACTACAAGGTAGACCTAAGAAGAGGGTGAAATCAAACCGGAAAGAAAGGACATGATATTTCTCAACATCACACCTGAAAATGCACACAACACATTATTACATTATTTGGACTAATTGATTTTGTAGAGAAATTCAAAATAAATTTACGGGTAAAAATAAAATAAACATTTGAAAATATCTAATTCTTTGTATATTTTAGTCATCCGCATTCGAAAGAATGTGACGTTATAGAATTTTTCTGTGAGTGTATACTTACAAAAAAAAATAACTAGTTTTAAAAACTCGCTAGCCTCTGCAAAAATATGTTTGGAATAAGTTTAATGTTGTGGCTCGACAATTTTTATCGATATAAAACCGATAACGTTGATATATTACGCTAAATTAGGTAATCGAACTCATAAATTGGTAGTTATCCGTTAGTTAGTTTTTTTTCTCATTATATATATAGTATTTGGAACAGAAAAGTCGTAAAATATAATTTAATTACTCTGGTAGGGGATTTTTCATCTATGAGAAAATATATGTGGGTCTTTAAGTTTTGTTCAAGTATTTTCAAAAATAAAAAATGATAAACATGATTTTTTAACTGAAAAACTAATTATATTTTTGAATAAATTGATCATTGCTTATGTTCGAAGACTTATTTGTAAAAATGGCGAATTCGCCAGACAATACTTTAGCTCTTAGACAAAATCAAACTTTTGTATAATTTGGTTTGTAATGTTATTGTCCAAACGTGATGTTGTAAACCAATTTTACAGTTGTACTTTATCGTCACAATAGAAGTGTATAGTTCAAAAGTATAGTCCAACCTACCTTACAACAGCTCCTCTTATTATATATGTTGGGCTAAATCTTAGGATTGTACTATTTAAAACGACCAAAGCCCGAATGTCATTTCAATTTCGGACTTTGGCCGTCTGCAAGAAGCCATACCTAGGGTCGTGCAAATACGAAACGACCAAAGTTCGTCAAAGATGTCTCAAAGGGGGAGGGGGTCATATACCAAATGAGAAATATTGAAATGTTTACTCTTCATAGGGAAGGTTTCTAAACATAAACTTTAAAAAATGAAATAAACTTACTCTAAGAATTCGGTGATGTAATATCTCGAACAAGGCGACCAAGAAAATGGTTTGGTGTCCTTCTTGATAACTTTGCTCATTATATTTGTAATATCGATGTATCTATTCAATTTTTCGCACTTTTTGTCTTCATCATGCGGCATACTAAATAAACAAATATATATATTATGTCAAAAATAAAGTATTTGCTTCTTCAAAGTCTACTAAAACTCCAATAATAGTACTACTGGAAGACACAATTTTGTAGTTACCTTAAAATATGTCCTAATTCGTGAGCTATGGTATATGAAGTAGCTAATCCTTTGTCTTTTACTATAGCACATCCGGATTGGCACATGGAATCAACTTGAGCAACTCCTAATGTGGTACAATGTTGAGGTATAGATTCATTTCGGCATATGGTATCTCTGCGAACAAAAGCAAAAATGTATATAAATTTAAACAGATTTGAGAAAAAAATTACTCTATAATTAAGTTTATATACAAGAGTTATAAATAAGTTACCTTACAGCAAATTAAGGGCACAATTTAGTCAAAGATATCATAACTAAATAATAAAAATTTTCCAAACCAAAATTGTCTATTAGGGGGTATAGGAGGGGTGGTTTTTAGGGGTGAAAATGATTTTTGCGATTTTTGACTGATGTAATCAAGCTATCGTTGCTACTCTTTTATTCCAATTTTTATGACTTTGTAGGCTCTCATGTTTGTGTTTTTTATAACGATATTTAAAAATTGGAGCAAAGTGGCAGAAACATCTTCGCATTTTGTTTCTTCTTTCTTGTTTCTGCATTTAGTAACATATAATTTGTTTTATCATAAACTTCGGATCTAATATCTTCTAAAATTATGTTACAAGCCATTCTAACAATTCTTTATTTTCATATTCTACGTCATCTGGTCGTGATTCATACCATATTCCACTCAATTTTTTCCCTGCTTTTTTTTAATGCAATGATTATATTTCCTTTCATTGAAGTTATCAAAACTATCACTCAATTTTTTTAATGAATTTAATGTTGGGATATCACCATCAAAATCTTCTTTAATTTTGTTTTTAAGTAATACTCGCAATAATTTATGAAATCCTTAGAATTGTAACAGTACCTGTTAACATTTTAAGCACCTGGTATCCTAAATATTAAATTAAATTAGTACCGCGAGCTCCACCTTTCCAGAAGAATTCTTAATAATAAAATAATGAATACGGTCTCTATAATTATGATTAGAAGTTCAAAGTAGCTACGCTACGAGGTGTACTAATGAGTTGCCATTATCGGTTTTAATAATTATTCCCAGTCTCATTTCTTCTATTGGTTTACTGTGATATACAGGTATGTTTTTTTACAATTTTATAATTCCTTTTTGATAAAATATTTATAAAACATCGAAAGTTATATTATATTTTATTATATCAGATGAGAATTTCAACATATTTCATTATTATTTAAAGTATCTTTTTATGGCAATTAACAGTATTAATGATATTTTTTTATAAAAAGGCTAGTAAAAGTACATTTCTGGAATTTTGACTAGTGTGTAAGGTTGTTACAAAGTAAATTTAATGTAAGAATGTATCTTTTGTAATCTATTAAAATACGTTAGCATCTAACTGTAGATTTTGGACTATGCTGATTTGTACCTTTTGTGCCAGAAAAGTAAATATAACACGTGTTTGACACTAGTAATTTTCAGAAAGTTGGAATATAATACAGTAAACTAGAAGCATCTCTTTAATTTGAAGATTCAGTAAACTAGAAGCATCTTTTTAATTTGAAGATTCAGTAAACTTGAACAGCTTGTAAACTTTAAGCTCTCGTATGCACGAACATTTTTAACTGGATTATCTCTACAACTTGGGCAAATCATCCCTCAACTCGTGATCTTCCATAGTCATTTGGAACCACCTAGACAGTGCCGTAGCTACCCCAAGGTGCGGCGAAGGATCGTCCACTATTGTTAACAGATAAGTTTATTGTGGTATATCAAGTTTACTGTTCCCATATTTTTTCTCTTTTATCTTCGTTTATATCTATCTATATCGTCAACTGTATTAGAATAAGTATATTTAAAGAACTGTTTGCGGATTATTTTTTTTGTAACGTATTCTCAACTTCATTCATTTTAGCACCAAGGAAATCTATTATCTTTTATCTGTGGGTACATTTTCATTTTTTTTTACTTTATAGACAGTTTTTTCTGACATCTTTCTGTCATTTTATGATACTTATTTAAATAACTCAGCTTAAAACAACTTTCTTCAATAGTATCATAAAAAATAAAAAGATTTCAGTGGCGCCCTTATAATTTCTTAAAGAAACAAATATTGTACTATAGTCAGAGTTAATGAACTTACTCACCCCTAGCCGAGGTATTTAACTATCATCATTTTTGCTGTGATAAACATTTATATATTTTGTTAATTATTGAAATATCTTTTACAACTAATTAACGACGAAATTAAGATTAATGGTTGTTTTATTGTAAATTACATTTTTTCTTTTGGTATATTATTTTTTTTTAAGTTAACCAAATATGTTTATAAATTCACTCTCAACATGTAAATAATATCACAAATTGACGCCCAATATGGTTACAGAATCTACGCTCGATAGATGTCTACAAGATTTTGAGCTTGTCCCATCATAAAAAGATGACATGCACCTATTATGATAATAAGCTTGAACTTCATCTGATTCTGATTCTGAAACAGAACAAGGAAAGAGAATTTTTAAACATCGTTATAAAAAACACAAACATGAGAGTCCACATAATGCTAAAAAGTGGAATAAAAGAGTGGCAACGATGGCACATTGCTAAATTTCATCAGCAAGACCACGATCATTTTTATCTCCTATTTTATACAAATACAAATTAAAAAAAAATTACTAGGACTCGAATTCTGTTTTTTGATCTATTTAAAAATTTCCAAGTAATTGTTAAATATGCATGATTCATTATTATTTTGCTTAATGCTTACAATTAGCACTGGTATAAAACAAAATTATAATTTAAATAAGTAATAACAATTTTTTCACGTAAATAATACAAAGTATAATGAACAAAGTCAATAATTTGTTTATTTTCCCTTTTTCTTCAGTTTTTCAATTAAACTAAATATTTTTTTATTTCATTTCTTCAAAATATAACTAATAACGTGTGTAACCCCCTCTTGCATTAATGACCGCTTGCATTCGACGAGGCATACTTTGAATTAAATTAAGGATTACATTCTGATCCATGTTATTCCACCCTGCAACACGAACTCTCTTAGCTCCTGGGTAGTTCTTGGGGCTAGTGTATGCCTTCGAATACGCTTCCCTAACTCATTCCAGACATGTTCAATGGGGTTCATATCTGCACTACATGCTGGCCAATCAAACCGCCTAATTCTAACCTCATCTAGATATTCACTAATAATCCTGACAGCGTGTGGTCTTGCATTATAGTGCATAAAATGCCTTGCTCGTCCATAGTGACCATAAAAGCTACAACATGATCTTCCAGAACCTCTGTTACATATCTGTGAGCTGTTAGAGATCCATTCTCTATTAAAACCAACTCTGTACGTGCTTCTGAAGTAATACCTCCCCAAACAATAATAGACACACCGCCAAATTTACGTCCATGGTCAATATAAGCGGGGGCGTATCTTTCTCCAGGTCTTCTCCATACTCTTCGACGTCCATCTGGTCCATTGAGGCAAAAACGAGACTGAATAGTTTTATTTTTAAGATTACTTGCCATTTCTTAAATTATTTAAAGTAACCTAAATTTTTTGCTCGGCAGTATATTAAGGTAAAAATAAACACTCACCTTGTTAGGAGAACAGCAACATTATGTAGTCTGTCTTTAGCATCGATGCGCTTTGTCCAATTGCAAAATTTAATCAACATACCTAAAAAATTATTACCGTTGTAATATTTGATTTAATATTACCTAACTTTTGCCAAGATTACCTGAAGAGTTTGTATTTGAAAAATCGTAAGAGCTCAACACTTGAATATCCACTACTGATATTGAAATCGGATTACCTATCGTTTCTTCTTTATATAAGAAAGACACCTGCAACAATTAAAGAATTTACCTAATTGTTACGTAACCAAGATGGTTATTGTGTACTCACATGAGACATCAACATCAAAATGTAGCTGACCAAGTCATCGTGATCGCCGTGATATTTTAGCATGCTACTATCTGCGACCACCAACACTTTGACGAAACTTTCATTGCTTATTCTGTTTGTGCTAATCCAATCAACGTTTCGTCGCGGACGGGCTTCGTCTCTAGCGACATCCTCAGACGTTCGCCAAACTGTTTCTTCCACCTAAAAAGATCCAGATACGAATTGGATAAAAAACATCTCCACATTTATTTACTTATATTTTTAATTTTAATATATTTCTGAACTTTACCATCCACATAATGCAGGGTGTAAACAAAAACGTGTTCGAATGAACATTTCCAACTCTCTGTTGGCGCAGTTTAGGCGCAATAAATCAGAGTTTTGGCGCCGATTAATTCCTGTAGATGGAACTTGGATACACCATTATACTCCAGAAACAAAAACACAGTCAAAACAATGGACTGCGAAGAGGGAATCGGCTCCAAAAAACGCAAAGGTTGTTCCTTCGGCTGGTAAAGTGATGGCAACTGTTTTCTGGGATAGTCATGGAGTTATCTTAATCGATTATCTTCAAAAAGGAAAAACCATTACAGGAGCATACTACGCATCATTACTTGACAAGCTGTAGGCAGAAATTGCGAAAAACGGCCACATTTGCAGAAAAAAAGAATTTTGTTTCACCAAGACAATGCGTCGTCTCACACCTCAGCGGTTGCCATGGCGAAAATCCACGAATTACGGTTTGAACTGCTTGACCACCCTCTTACTCACCAGATCTAGCCCCAAGCGACTTTTTTTGTTCCCTAAGGTAATAGTTGCGCTCGGAGGACAGATATTTTCGTCGAAAAAGGAGGCCATCACCTTCGTAAACAACTATTTTGCAGAGAAAGACGCCGAGTACTATCTGGACGGGTTTAAGAGATGGAAGCATCGCTGGGAGAAGTGTATAGACTTACAAGTAGACTATGTAGAAAAATAAAAATTAATTTGAAGAAAAAATGTCTAGTATCTTTGTTAGGTCAGAAACTTTTCAGACAACCCTCGTATTTATGGTCCAGTCCTATAAGTGTATTTGAAAATCAAGAGAGAGTAAATTCCCAGAAATGTTTTGCAGTTATCAGTGTTAAAGGCAGTAAACCATAGACGTGCGTTTTCAAAATTAAATTAATATGGAAATAGAAATATTTAATTTGTTTTAGTTATTTATACCTAGAATACCAATTTTAGATAGATAAACGTAATTCGTAAGTAGTAATTTAATTTGGATAAAATGAAGAAAAAGTCAATATTATTTTAGGCATATGTTTATTTACAAAATATGTATATAATATGTACAGATAATTACAATTACTTATAAATTAATATGAGAAGTTAAAAAAACAATTAAGTAAGTATATGAGAAAAAAAAACCAACCGCAAGGATAAAATTTGACGAGCAACATGCAAAAAATACGACAATATTAGATCTTAAAAAATAAAAATCTAAAAATAAAATTAAAGTACATAAATTAATAATTTTAAAGTTATGGTTCCTCGCACTCTGTGTCAGAAGATTCACCATCTGATTCTAGAGAAATTACAATGGGCTCTATAGTAATATCAATTATGTTATCTAGCTCCCACAATTTTTTTTTTCTATTTCTGTAACGTGTCTAATACATTTTTGCCAATTTTCACTTGTTACTTCAGATATTGCCTTATTGAAGAGATTTTTAACATCTGATAATTTAAAAGTAGTGTTATTTCTGGCAAGATAACCTTTAACTTGAGCCCATATCAATTCTATCGGATTCAGCTCACAATGGTAGGGTGGTAAACGAAGGATTTCAATTTCTCGTTTTTTGGTTATCTCCTCAATATTATATTTTTTATAATTTTGCTTATGTTTTTTAGCAATAGTTAACAATTCTGCCCTCAGCATTGTATTGTCAAAGGCTAAATTTTTAGAAGATAACCATTTTGTAATTTCATCCTTTTTCCATTTAGTGGTTGGTAAAGGTTCAAGTAATCTGGAGTGGTAACTTGCATTGTCCATTACAATAACCGATCCTTTTGGTATGAATTGAATCATCTGTTCAAAATATTCCTCAAACACGTCTCCATTCATTTCTTTGTGATAATCAACGGTTTTTTTTATTTAAATAAGAGTAAACCATTCTCAAGAAAACCGTTTGTACTGCCTATATGATAAATAATTAATCTTTTACCTTTTTCTATAGGTTCCTTAAAACCAGTGGTATATCCTTCTAGAAAAGCTTGATGGGATGATTTTATATTCTTGTCTTTCCAAACTCTTTCTACACAATGTCCTTCATTAACCCATGTTTTATCTAAATAATAAATGTTTTTATTTTGAGCTTTAACTTGTTGTATTCTTCTGAGGTACTGTCTTCTCCAACATACAATTTCTTCAGAATCAATTAGCATTGAGTGTCTGCCCATTTTTTCAAGTTTAAAGTTTAACTCATGTAACGTTTTCCATAGTTTATCCCGGCTTATTGTGGGTAAATCAACATCATTCGTAATGGCTTGCAAAACTTTATATAAAGTTGGTATTTGCTTGTTTATAAAAAATGAGTGAACAAGCTTACGAATAGCATTTTTAAAAAATTCGTCCACGTTGACTTTTAATAGTTTTTGTCTACCTGGTTTCGGCTTTGGTGAGGTTACTCCACCTGATTTTTCCTCCTTTAGAACTCTATATATTGTAGATTTTTCATATCCCATTGCCTTAGATGTTGTTTCAACTACACTGTCAATAGTGTTTGAGGGATTTTGATGTTTAAAATAGTGGTACACATTCACTACAGCACTCTTTTCATTGAGCGATAAATGGTCTAGTTTTAATTTTTTTCACTGGCGTATACTCACAAACTGCTTCCATTTTTAGTCACTACTATTTGTCACTTGTCACGTTTATCGAAAATCAAATACCTAACTACATTTCTAGAAACTTAAGCACTATTTAAGTCAAAATATCTGTCATTAGAAGCTGTTGCCATTCGGAGGTCGTTAAATAACAATTATCCCTTTCTAATCTGGTTACGCCTATGACGCACGTTAATCCTCTTAGGCCTACTGTAGTAACAATAAAAGATCATAAAATAATGTGATGGTCCAAGAAATTTAATAAATTTTGTATTGAAATTAACAAAAACAATATAGAATGCATTACAAATATTGAAGTTTTACCGCACGTACTGTACTATAGTTTTGCATACCGAATTAGTTTTTATTCTGGGAATTTACTCTCTCTTGATTTTCAAATACAGATAGTATTATATTAGTAGTATTCATAGTATTATATTATTACCATTAGGTTTTAATTTCGAAAGACTATTAAAGTAGTGAAACAATGTTTCTAAAAAACTAAAAACCAAATAATGAAAGAAAAAAGTACATGAAAGAATAAAATCCAAAGACAAACATCTATTTTTGAAGTTCCAAGTTCATATAAATTTTCATACATTAACATTAAACCGTTTTGGAGTAATGTTAAAAAAAATTATTTAAATTTTTAACTTTAGCACTCTGCAACTTTTTTTGTGTGCCCTATTGTATGTAGGGAAGTGGGGTTAAATCAACTCATTTTTGACCCCAGAATATGTGGTATAATTTATGACTATTCTAGTTTATTTCTATTTTATAGAAAATTTAGTTTTTAATATTGATATATAATTTGATATAATATTTAAAGTAAATACAACTAACCGTATCACACGTTCCTTCAATTATAACTTCATCTTGTTCATTCCACTGTAAAGAGCGTCGTCTTATACGATGATCCTTGCCGACGTACGCTGGTTCCTGATAAAAGTCGTCTTCTATGATCGTACGATTTTCTGTAATAAAAACAAACTTTGTTATATTTATCTTACCAATGGTGGTACGGTACACCGCCATAATAATGTCTTAATATTTTATTATAGACAAGACGGCTCCTATGGCAAACGAAACGCCGATAAATGCAACAACAAAAGCATAAAAGAAGCGCGCTTCGTTTCATCGTGCCTTATCGAGATGGGAAGATGGACGACGAACAATGATGGGACCATGAGAAGGACGCGAACGGTCATTCTATTTTACCTTGAAACATCGAGTTTAAGGAACTCGAAATATGAAAAATTCCGTAAATACCTAGATAGGATGCAAGAGACCATAGAAAATTGATATTTTCAGCGTTATTACAGACATAATTGAAAATTACTTTTTCTTGAGCAAAAACTCGATTTCAGCAAAACTGCAATTGTTAGATATCTGTATTGTTTCGGACAAAGTGGATAGTAAAAATTGGTAAAATAGTTTATTGTAATTTAAGTATTAAAAATAAATAAAAGCAATGTTACTTTTAAATTTTATAATAAAAATGGCCTCGAGAAACACCTGGAAATTATTTACAGACTCGTAGGTCTACCGCTAGAGGGCGTAATTTAATACTAAGAATTAAGAAATCAAAATTTTACAAAAATTGCCTTATTAAAGGGCATTTTTAATGCGATAATCAAATTCTACGAACAATTCTGCGTATTTTTGGTTTCAAAAGTTTTAGTCTATCTTTTCAAATATAAGGTGGGGGAGAGTGGGAACATTATTTTAGAAAAAGGTCTGTAAGTCCGGTCCTGTTTAACCGATCTTTGCAAACTTGGTCTTGTTAATAACAGCTTTCTTCCACCAATATTATAGTTATCGTTTCCAAACAACCTAATAAGTGAAGTGCCCGCTAGAGGGCGAAACTTTTTTCTTTTTTTAATCTAGTTCTCTTTGAAAAATATTAAATAGAAGCATGCAATTTTAACCATGAATTATAAAATTAGACCAAATTAGCAACAAAATGGTGAAAACCGCATATCAATATCTTTTTCCTATCCGGAGATATCAGAAACGTGTAAATTTTAAGTATTTTCCTTGGAATATTAGAATACTCTGGTTATACTGAACGGCCTTTAATAATTTTACTTTACTTTGTTTAATAATTTGACACATGTCTGCGTGCTTTGTTTTCCATGGCCCAGTACTATTTTTATATTTTTTCCATTTCAACTACCTTACAGGCGTTTACCGGTGACAGTAACAGTGATATTGAAATATTTAAAAACATCATAAAGAGGACAAGAACATTCAATTTTAGGAAGTCCAAAATTATTAAATGCCGTTCAGTATAACCAGAGTATTCTAATATTCAAAGGAAAATACTTAAAATTTACACGTTTCTTAAGATATCTCGGGATATGAAAAATATATTGACATGCGGTTTTCACCATTTTGTTGCTAATTTGATCTAATTTTATAATTCATGGTTAAAATTGCATGCTTCTATTTAATATTTTTCAAAGAGAACTAGATTAAAAAAAGAAAAAAAGTTTCGCCCTCTAGCGGGCACGTCACTTATTAGGTTGTTTGGAAACGATAACTATAATATTGTTGGAAGAAAGCTATTATCAACAAGACCAAGTTTGCAAAGATCGGTTAAACAGGACCGGACTTACAGACCTTTTTCTAAAATAATGTTCCCACTCTCCCCCACCTTATATTTGAAAAGATAGACTAAAACTTTTGAAACCAAAAATACGCCGAATTGTTCGTAGAATTTGATTATCGCATTAAAAATGCCCTTTAATAAGGCAATTTTTGTAAAATTTTGATTTCTTAATTCTTAGTATTAAATTACGCCTTCTAGCGGTAGACCTACGAGTCTGTAAATAATTTCCAGGTGTTTTTCGAGGCCATTTTTATTATAAATTTTTTTTCCCGAAGCTGTACTATCAATGGTTACTGATATATGGCCGAGAGCCGTTCTTATTCGGACACCCGGTACAGTCGGCTTTAGAATAGCATATACATGTTAAACATGAATTTCGTTTACCTACCGAAGTTATAAAAACGCCCTTTAAACGCCTACATTAAATGGTTTTTGGGGATTAAGTTTATTTACAAGGGACAGAGGGACAGGCCATTTGTCAATAAAATACCTTATGCTGCAAACATTAAAGATGTGGGCGTGGACAACTGTTAAACTGATTTCAAATTTATTATTATTTAAACCGTGATTGGTTACACACAATAAATAGGCCGTCCTTAAAATTAAGGCCGTCCTTAAAATTAATTCATTGTAAGCGATTTGAGTTTGAAAATGTATATGCTGTTCTGAAGCCGATAGTACATATAAACAGAAGTAACTATTGGTAATCGATTATTTCAAAGGTTTTTATTATTATTTTTATATTGGTAAGAGCGATTAAATTTTATTTAACGTTCAAAAAGGGTGTAGTTTTCTATTTATTGCGTTACTTATTTATAGATTATATAATATATTTATCTGGGATTTGAGTTTTACACTGTTTATGGTTTATGTTTATGATTATTACTTCTATACCTCGGTGGGGTTGGTTGTATTTTGGCCATTGCTTGCAGTTTGCCGCATGCTGGATTGCTTAGCCGCTTTGTAGCTTGCAGCTGGTGCAGGGGGTGGAGGAATGCAACCATTGGCACCACTGGATATAGGAAGTGATTTTGCCTTATGAGACAGGCTCATTTGCTAACCAAATGGCACCCCAACGAGGGTTTAGTTCAAAGAAACTCACCAGCAGGTGCGGTACCTATGCCCTAAAACAGGTATCGTTAATGGAGCCTCTGGGAGGAAGTCAGGTTCAGCCTCTACATCTTCCGAGGAGGGATCACAAGTTCTCACCATGGTGGAGGAAGAAACTGAAGGCTCAATTTCCAAGGAACCCAAGGAGGAACCACAAAGTTCTACCAGGAGTTCGGAACTGACAGATCAGGTAAGGGCAGTCCGAAGGAAGGCTGCCCAAAAAGGGAGGAAACAGACCATCCGCGCCAGGAAAAGGCGAGAAGAAAGGGCGGCAAGTAGGGATGAGAGGGAACAGCAGGTAGGCGCAAGCCACCTAAGCCTGCTGGAAACGTCGAGGTGGCGTCAAAAACCACCCAGTCATCCCAGACAGGCAAAGGGTCCAAAAGGAGAGAGGCACCCTCGAACAGCAGCGCAAAAAGGGTGACCAGGGGTAGGGAAGCCTGCTACGGAGGGGGCAACCAAAACAGGTCTTCTCTTTTGAGGGAACCAGTTACGGAGCCTCGTCCAAAGAAGCCCCCCACAGACCCTAAGATCATCTCCTATAGCGCTGCTGCGTCGAGGGAAAAGCAAGTAATGATCACTTCTAACAGGAAGGAAGGAAGTATCACTGAGAAGGAAGCTGGGACCATTTGAGGTAGTATCGTCAGACAGATGACTGCTACCATGAAGAGTAAGGAGGGTAAACCGCAGGGACCACAACTAAGGTTCAGAAACTCCGGTTTAGTTGACTCAGGCTGGTTCTTAGTAACCGCCCAGGATGAGACATCCAAGGAGTGGCTCCTGAACCAGTGGTTCGTAGAAGAAATAGAGGGCGTTAGCTTCACGGCTTCCAAAGCGAACGAAGCGCCATGGTCTAAAAATATCGGGCTAAGGCTCCGCGCCAAGGAAGAGTTGAAGAAGGCAATAAAACGGGGAACTAGAGGTAGAGGAGTGGAAGTATCTTGAGAAGACGGGAGAACCTGGGGGATTGTTCCTCGTATTCCTGGAGAGCCCGGAGACTGTCACACGTCTGGAGAGGCAGGTCTGGGAGGTTTTCTCTGAGTTGATCACAATCCCTGTAAGGAGACTTTCCGCTTTGGGGGGGGCCTTCTGGCGGTTCTCCCCCGGGACGACAAGATCCGTGCCCTCCGGGGGAAAGTAAAGCTTTCCTCACTTAGTTCTGTAAGTCTTGATGGAGTGAAGGTAAGTCAGATAAACCTGCAGCACAGTCAGAATTTAAGTGCAGAACTCTCAAGAATCCAGACTGAGGCTGTGGGTAACGATTATTTGATTTATGAGCTGTATTCTTTTAGGAACCGAATCAAAGGTCTAAAGTCGACCTACAACATCATTGTGGGCAAACTAGACAACGAAAGCCCGCTCAGGACATACATCATGGCAACCAAAGACCTCAGAGTGATACCTATACTGCTATCTTCAAGGGAACTAATAAACTGATAAAAAATTATCATTAATCATAGGATGTGATGCCGATGCTCATCACTTGGTGTGGGGTAGCACTGACATTAATGTCCGCTGGAGTTTTTGGCTACCACTAAACTACAAATATTAAACAGAGGTACAGAGCGCACATTTGTCAATCGAATCTGTAAGGAAGTGAGGAGTTAGGGAAGATCAAATCGTTAATAGTTGGTAGCTATGAAAAGGCTTGTCCACTAAAAGCTGCACTGCTAAGGAAGGTCCAATGGTGAAGGGCAAAACTCGAATCCTTGAGAAAGGACACCAGGAGGATCTTCAATAGAGCGGTAAACCGGGGGGACGAAAGCAGCTGGAATGATTTTAGGAATCCCAGGAAAGCCTTCAAAAAGAATTGCGTAATAGTAAGAGGTCTACGAATAAATTCGCCATCCAAAATACTAAAACGTGAGAACGTATTACGACGAGTGATACAAAAAAATATTTTCAGACTATATTTCAATTTTTTTAATTAATTATTTTTGACATTACATCATAAACATTTCTATAATACGCGGTGTAATTTAAAGTCATAAAAAATTTCGTATATGTTTTTATTCAAAACTTCATCTTTTAAAACTCCGCTACTTTAACACCTTTGGAAAAAATATTTTACACACGCATGCATTTTACAATAAAGTTTTTTATTCCATCGTAAAAATCAAAATTACTTTATAGAGATTTAAAATATGGATTAAATAGTTGTAAGTAAACAGTCTTAATTCCATGAATCTTTTATCTTTTTATTTATCGAGGAGCATGTTTCAGAAGCTGAAATAACGGGACATGATTTCGTCAAAATGTTAATTTTATCGATTCGGTGCCATAAAATTTCTACCGACCGCCATATAAAAGCTGGAAACATATTTTATGAATTATAACAGCATGGAGTTCAGTGAATATTTCAGACAAGCACGATTTTTTCAAGAATACCGAGGAAATTATAGTTTAATAGTGAATTTGTTTCTCTTGGTTTTTCCATTTTATATTCACGTTTTATTTGTTAACTATCTTTTTTTATGACGTGTACACGTATACTTTGGGTAAAGAATTATAAAAAACCAATTATACCCTTAAGTTGTGAAACCAGATAATGTTTATCATAAATACACAGTTTATTCCACAAACTTATGATTGATATCGTTATTAAGTCATTGCGTATCATGAAGCACTGAAAACTGAAGACGTTTTGAATTCAAACGGACTGTTAGTTGCTCTCAATCAAATTTTTCAGTCCTTTTTTGATAATTGGTCTTTGGCTCATTTAGATTGTGTAACATAATTATTACATACCCAAACCTTGAGCTGTAAATTGTGTGGCGGTAATCGTAGCAAATTTTATGAATTTATTAATTCAGTCGGATAATTGACCACTTCATTTGAATTGATAATTAAATATATTGAAGTGCAGTTAATTTAACCCTGAATATTAAGATTCCTTATTTTTGCAGCTAAAATGGCTAGTTCTCTTAGCCAAGCATAGTTTTTATAAAGAATAATAAAAACTCTTCGTTTTAACAAAATTTCCAATTTTTCCAATTTTTTAAATAAATATTGGAAGTTTTGTTAAAACGAACAGTTTTTTTATTATTCTTAATAAGATGGACTTCTAAAAAGTAAGGGTTAGTACAATCAATAGTTTTTATAGTTTACACAGATATTTTGGTAACACTTTTAATTTTAATTCTTACTTTGACACTGTCAAGTAGAAATGTCGACAGGAATCTTCCTATTGCCAATGTTTAATAATACATTTGGAAATACGGTATCCGTCAAAATAAACAGTACCGAAACAGAGAGTGCTGTGGAGTTGTTTATGTAATATGGATTTGTCATATTTGACTTAATTGTCATTAGATGATATATTAATAGTACGCTGCAGTTAAATTTGATTTAAAAATGGTTCTAACAACGGAAGAAAAAGTGTTTTTGGTAGAGCATTATTTTCGTTCATACGGAAATGGTCGTAATGATGGTCCAAGCTTAGAACAGGTGTCAATAAAATATCAACAAAAATTTAATAAAGCAGCTCCTAGTAAAAGTGTAATGTTAGATGTTGTTGAAAAATTTCTTCGCACTGGTAGTGAATTGTGTCAATGTAAAGGTTCTTTAGGTTGTCGAAAAACAGTATGCACTAAGGAAAATGAAAGACGTGTTTTTAACCAAGTTATGCAATCACCTCAAAGAAGTCTTGTAAGAACTGCATGTAAACTCAACATTAGTGAAACGTCTTTACGTCGCATGTTCAAATCAATTGGTGGTTATCCATACCGTATTCAAGTTGGACAACGACTAAATGCTGCGGACAAACGTGCAAGAAAAATTTACTGTGGTCGCATGTTGAGTTTAATTTACGAAGATCCCGAATTTTTGAAAAACATGGTTTTCAGACGAGAGTTACGTTCATCTTAGCGGCTATATTAATCGACAAACAACCAGATTCCTTGGATTTGAACGTCCTGATGTCATTGTAGAGAAACCACTCCACAGTCTTCGAGTTACAGTTTGGTGCGCGGTATCTGGTAATGGAATGATTGGTCCTTATTTCGTTGAAGATGATAATCAGAATCCACTTACTGTCAACCAAGAACGTTATAAAGAGAAAATTATTATACCTTTTGTGAGAGATCTAAATAACTTTTGCCGTGCACGAAATCTACAGTTTCGCACACAATGGTTCCAACAAGATGGTGCAACGAGCCATACAGCTGTGCGCACCTTAGACTTACTCCGTCAGCATTTCGATAATAGAATAATTTCTGGGGGAACAGACTTCGAATATCCTTCTTATTCACCTGATCTGACGCCACCTGACGCATACATTTGGGGCATAATAAAGGAAAAACAGATGGTTTTGATCTTTGTTTCTTCTGGAAATACTGCTATGTAGTGCGCTGAATTTATTTGTTGGATGATTTCTTTTTCGACTAATATTGGTATTGACGTGCAAAGTGGTTGTTCTTCCGGAGTAACTCAGTTCAAAAGTCCTCACTAGAAAAACTCACTTAATTATTTATTTCACTTAATTATTTGTTTATTTTACTTTTTCACGATTCGGTTGCCACTTCACTATTAAAATAGTTAAAAGTTTTCCACTATGGATGCCTTTCGTGACAATCCTACTGACTGCGCCAATTATATGTTTTGATTTAAAAATTTTTTTTTAAAAAAAGATTTATTTTACTAAGTACAAATACTAAAACCCGACAATGAATACGATAATTGTAAGACCAAAGTTAATTACAGACTGATAAAAAATGGTGTTAGCAACACCAGCTGACATATGATGATTCTTCATTTTACTGACGTTGAGGTTTCCTAGAATAAGTGGTGTCATCAATGATGTCACTTTTATATTTTTTGTCAACTTTTCATATCATAAATTGGATATCTCCGCTTCCGAAAAAAGGGATCTCTATTTTTATTGCGATCTTTTTTTCTCCGTGTAAATTATTCTTCAAAAATAATTTCGTTACACACACCATCGGCTTTACCAAAGCATTGCAATAACAGCTAATTGAATATTCTGAAACTCGAGTATTAACCAGTAGGTGGTACGATTTCTTTTAGAATATTTATCGTCGATTTTATTAATTTTAAGTAGACATAATTCATCGATACACACCTACTCAAACTATCGAACTCAAACATACAAATAGATTGTCATCTCTTAATCTTTAATTCATTTCTATGACCGGGATCGGCAAATAAAACACGAGATAACCAATCGATTGCACGGTAATTTAATTTTTTTTATGGCCAATCTATTATTTATTTGTACGATTTTGTTTTGATACGCTGATTTATGGATGTATAATGGACGCTTTATTATATTGTCCCAGATAATCTTAATAGGTGAAGTCACTTTTCTAATATAGAGTTGCGTTTTAAATTTTAAATATTTCGGAATGAGTGCCGCGTGTTATACACGGGAAAAATCTGTAAGTAAGACAAAGGTATGCTCAAAATTACATTAATGCAACAAAATCGGCAATACAAAAGTTCAATAAAAAAAAACTTAAAAGTCCTGTTTCAAGATAATAATATATTGCCGTTCAGCCTTAGCACCCCTTTAAAAATTATTTAAAAAGGGTCAAAGCTTGAAATTTATTTGGCTAGCTCATAAGATAGATAAAAGAAACAAAGTTCTAACAAATTAAGCACTATCTTTTATTATAGTTACGATGTCCACAATTATATATGGAAGACAAGATATAAAATAATAGTTAAATAACGATTCCCTTGTAGTACTATAAGGTTTACAACACAGTAAGTATTAATCTTATTATTATATTTTATTAATTAATAAAATAATCTCATGTTATTAACTTATTTAAAAAAAAAACAAATCTAACTATGAAATATGTACAAATTTTTAAAGATAGAATTTCTTTTTGTAGTTTAACTGGTATGGTGGTCTCTTCTGGGAAGTAATTGAACAAGATGTAATCCAAATAAAAATAAAAACGATCTTACTTGAAGAGTCGAAATTCCGAAGGTTGCAGATACTTATTTGGTAAGTCTTTCAAATGGTTTTCACTTGTCTTTCTTTGATTAATGGTAAATAATTCCCTTCTATTGTTTCAGGTGGAGATGTAGATGCAGTTAAAGGTATTAGCAAGACAGAATCACAGCTACAGAGTGAACTATGCAGAAAGATAAGGCTGCAGGTACAGTTTGATGCACTCCTACATGTACATGTGTAAAAATAATATTAAAATCACTCTACACTTAGAGTAAACCAAAAAGAAAAAGCCTAAAATAGCAAAAATTATACTTAACTAAGAAGTTAAAGGAGTTAAAGCAGACTTACCGATGTTGGTGGCTTATATAAGACTTTACATAAAAATCCCCCACAGGGTTTACAACACTTATTGCAATATTTATGTAATATAGTCTTATTATTTGTTAAAGTGGGTTTTTCTGTTTGTTTTAGACCAGTTTTAAATCCGTAAAATACGAAAAATTAAATTAAAGCCATGTGCTTCAAAAGGTCAAATTAACAAAAAAAAGGAAAGATAATGTCACCAAAAAAAAGTAAGTCTATAAATTGATAATTTGGTAGTTATTTTATTTTTAAATTTAGTTTATTTATTTTTAAGAAGATGGTCAAATAATACGTCCTTGAATACAGAAAGAGTTCTGAACACAGAATTCTACTCTATTACTGTGGTTCTGATTTATGATTGACAATTGAATTGTGAATGTTACCATCAATTAAATAAAGAGGTTATTGTTTATGTATGTATTAAATTTATTACTCGTGTTTACCTGGTGTTATACCTTAGAAAAATAGGAGAGTTTTATAAAGAAAAACTGCATTTTAACTTTGGTAAGTTCCTAACATTATTGAAATTAATGAAATTAAATCAACCCGTAACAAATAATAATTTGTTTTTTCGGAAAATATACCAATTTTTACAATATGTTATTCTACACATTACAATAAAAAGTACAAAAAGTATAAATTCCGACAAAAATCCTGCAGACATAAAATAGAAAAATAAAATATTCAAATAACAACAGCTAGAATCTTTGAGTTCATATCTTATATTATAATTTTGCTGAATTATTTTAATTAAGGATTTATTATTGTATATAACACATATTTTGTATTGTACTGCAATTTTACAATTTGCAATTGCAATTTTGTACTGCATGTGTTCGATGCATTGTCATGCATAAACACAAATCCATCACCTACCGCCCTCCGGAATAGACGCACAACAGGATTTAAAACTTCCTCGATGTACACAGCACCAGTGATTCTTCTCTCCAAAACCAGGAGAGGCGTCCGTGTACCAAAATACCACCATAATACTCCCACCTTCAAATGGAACACGTGGTTGGGCTGTTTCTAGTCAGGCTTGTCGTCCTGGGGCTCTCCAAACTAGCGTTCTTCGCGACTCAGAAACCAACTCTTGATTCATCAGAGAACATGACGTAATTCCAGTTAGGACCATTGTGAACATTTCTTGATCCCATTGCAACCTTACAATTTTTTATTAATAGGTTAGTTTGGAAACACGTAGATGTCTTCTGCGATACAAATTTACCGCATTTAATCTTCGTGTAATTGTTTGCCCTGAGATATTCAGTCCTTCAAGTCAAGCAATTTCTCTGGATATTCCACTTATAGATTCCTGTCGATTTCTTCAAGCTATCAATGTTATCTGCCGGTCTTGTGCTGCTGTTGTACATCGAGTTCTGCCACTTCTGGGACGATCCTTCACATCATTTGTGTGGATTTTTTTTAATTTTTGATACAGCACCATGAGTAACACCAACAATATTCGCGATATTTTGACTAAAACCCTGTTGTCACAAAGCAATTACTCTAGACCTATTAAAATATGATATCATGTCTCTGGGCATTTTTAAACAGCTCAAATGAAATTTAAACAAGAATTGGAATATTGTGAAAGCACCCAAATCAATTAAATATAACCAAATTAATACAAAACGAATCAAATTTAGTATTATTTTGATTTAAAAACGCTTTAAAATAAATTAACACGAGTTTTTAAAAAACCATAAGCGTAGATATATTATTTCTAAATATTCCAAACTTTTGGACATATGTGTGTATAGAACGTCATTTAAAAAATATTGTGTGACATCCAGAAGAAGAAATCTCTAAATATATTGTTTTCCGATGTTTTGTTAAGTACTGAAATGGTAAATTTGAATAGCAGGAAGTATTTAAGATTAACTGATACAAACCAGCGTTGACAAGCGTTTAATAATCTCCAATTAGAAGATATATCAAAACATCTATCAGTATGATAATCTATTTATGCCCTTGAGCAATTCACGCTCGTGTACATACAGATCTCAGTTTCGATTTGGGTAATATTTATGAGACGACCTTAGGCGCAACACCTGTACCTACTATAGAGAATGTATACAATGCCAGTAAATTTGCGACGCCATGCTTTATGCTTAAGTAGTATTATTGCCCATTTAAATATCGTTCTTTGTTGTGTATTCACTTGCATTTGAATTTTTTAAGGGTCTTATAATAATATGAAAGTAGGTGTTTAAATCCCAATTTTTATGTAAAGTGTGTTCAACAATATAGTGCCTACAATACAAGGGGACTGATGGTAATAAACCACTTTTATTGTGATTGTCTGTCACGGTTTATTGCTTATGGTCAAAATTTGCACACAGGATCGGTTCTTGTATTTGTATAATTTGGGTTGGGTATAATCATTTATATTTGTGTTCCCGTAGTGAGGGTTAGTCTGTGCTGTTTAATAATTTTTGTGAAAAATGTTTCGTTCTTGGGAAACTGCATCAGCGGCGCCCTGTGTTACTGTTTCTTTTCGACGACGAATTTTATCCCTTGATGTCAAAGAAATCGTCAGACATGTTCATCAGAAGCTGGTCCAAAGGGGTTGGGCTTTTACTCCTGCTGTAAGAGAAACCAGCGATTTGACAGGGATACCGGAATCATCATTGAGAGTTCACATTTCAAGGCCAATTCATCCGAGCCGAAAACGAAACGATAGTGGTGTTTCCAGAACCACTAATGACGGTGATAAGATTTGATAAGAACTATATCTACTCTATGTACGAAGAAAACTTGGTGTCTACTATCAGATCATTGCAAACAAGACTAAGGAGCTCCACTGAGATAAGGATATCACTTGGAAACCTATGGACACTTTTATCCAAACTAGGTTTTAAATACTGCAAAATTGACATAAGGTAGGTTATTATGGAATCCCAACGGATTAGGCAATGGCGTTTTGAATATTTGATTACCATAAGCGATTACAGGTCTTTACAAAGACCAATAATCTATTTGGATGAGATCTGGTGTGATACCCACGATATTCCGATGGAACAGTGCGATGCCAATCAAAACCTCCATCGAACTAAGGAAAAAGGATCATTATTATTCATGCTGGATCAGAAGATGGTTGGATTCCAAACAGTTTGGACCTTTCGGCGAGAACATTCAAGATTCGTCGTTGAATTACCACCAAGATACTACAGCCGAATTGTTCGAAGATTGGTTCGAAAACACATTACTGCCAACTATTCCCTAGCATAGGGTCATTGTTATGGACAATGCCAGTTAAAATAGTCGCCAATTGAAGAAGAGCTCCTCAAATACAAAAGCGGAAATCCAGGAATTTATGCTCTAAAACAACAAGTACTTTGAAGAAAAAAAACGCAGCTTTTAGAGGTTCTAAGGACATCTAACATACAGAAGACATATGTATGTGACACAATTGCAATATTCAATATTGTGCTACATCGTAAATTAGCAACAATTATTATTTAGTAACTCAGTAATTAATTCAATTTAAATTAGCAATGAAATTGTAGATATGACCTGGATTTTTAGGGATTGCAATAAAAATTCATTACTATAATTTGGGAAGTCATTTTGAACACCTTACTTAAGTAAGATAAGTTAAAATTACTGTTGTTTTTTTATTTTTCTATGTGTTGTTATTTTTTTTTTAATTTCCGTCGGTTATTTTTTATAAATTTTATTTGAAATAAATTATTTTCCTTTCTGTGACGGTATTTCGCTACTGAATTAATGAACAATAATGTCAAACTGTCAGTTTCTGACAAACCAATCATGGCCAACTCACAATAATTATTGGTAAAGGTTAAAATATCTACCAAATTAATACTTTGGTGAAAAAATAAAAATATCTAGAAAACTGAAAACTTTAAGTATAGGAAGTATTTAATAAAATTTGAAGTATGACATTAGTACTTTTCAGTAGTGATATAAAATACAGGGTCTTCTATTTAAAATTACCAAGAAAATAATATGTTTTATAATTTTTAACAATATTGGTTATAACTTTTTAAATAAATAAAACTTTACATTGTTGTGATGCAGAAGTAATGCAGATTTCAAATTTAAAATAAAATACAGGGTGTTCCACTTAAAAAAAACATCAGTTTGGTGTGCCACCATCTTATGGAACACCCTGTAAGAATGTAACTAATTGGAGTATAAATGGAGTTTAAAGTTGCCTGCAATTTTTGTCAATAACTTTTTTTTTGTATTTTTTACTATAACAGATCTACTGAGCTTCCTCACACTAATCAATCGTGTAGTATTGTGTAGTTTTATTAAATTTGTTTTATGTTTTATTACTTGTACATACTTTTGCATTACTGTATTAATATGTTTTGTTATTTTGTTCTATGTGATTTGCTTTTTTATAAACAGCTTTGTCCACAAATTTTAAAAATAAAGCTTATTATTATTATTTTTTTTTATAAAAATAACGCAAGCCCTTATAGAGATTTACTATTAATTCAATAAGTCTTAGATGACATCTCTTAGGATGAAATATGTCAATTAGATTCATACATTTTTTAAGCTCAATCAAATATTTTTTATAAAGTTCAACTTAATTGCCTCTTACTGAGTGTTCATCGACAGATATTAGTGGCTTCAAATAAAAAGAGAGTAATAACTTAGATATTTCTTATTTCCTCGAAACCGAAAATTAAAAATTCAACACTCGTATTTAGTCAACTATAATAACCAGATTGTTTACAGCCTTCGGTGGAATGAGTGTGCAACCGGCGAATTTCTTCTACAGTTGGCTGCCTACAAGGAGCCGAGCAGTCTACAGACGAAGTAAACCAGCGACATCAGTTGTTTTTAGATCGTTTGGCCGTCTTTTATTTCTGCATCATTATGCATACACAACCAGCTATTTAATAAGCATCCTCGCTAGTTAAGTGGCCCATACCAGCCGATCCGTCGCTATTTGTTCATTACTTAGTTTTTTATCCGTTTTTTTCTTTATTGTTTTCAAAGTCTACTTCATGTCGACCTCGCCTTGGGCGTGTTTGCGTTATACTGGGTGGTCTAATTAACGTACATGTTTAACTTTTAGTTATCGTCAAACAGAAAAAAGGTGATGTTACAATTAAAACTTGCCGTTCCCAGTAGTTTACTCAAAAATGAAAAAGGTAGAAGGTTCAGGGTTAGACGTATTAAGGAGCCCGTATCCCATGCAATCTGAAACCATTGATTAAAGAATATTATACTGACGTCTTTTAGTAACTTTAAATACCTAAATGACAGCAGCCTACTAGATTTATATCAATTGTTTATTTAGTTTTTTGACTATTATTTTAATATCTTCAAAGTTTTTTCCTAATATTTAGCAGAACAGATACGAAAATACCTTGATTATTTTAATAGACCAAACAATATCGCCTCGGTTATTGTCAAGAAGTGAATGGTGGTCATTTTGAACATTTAATTTAAGTGTCAAATACATTGAAAAACACATTCTAAATCATTATGTGACATTATTATCTTCATTCTACGTAAAGTTTTGTGTTAGAGACATTATCAAAATTTTACATCTTAAAAATCAATTTTCTCAGTTATGATTGCACCAAACTTAAAAAACTTTATATTGCTGAACAGAGGACTAAAATCCCTTTCCAACGACCCCTTTGTAATTTAAAATTTTCGAGGGGGTGCTTATAATTCCGAAGGGGTGCTGGAGGGGGATAATATTTTCATACTGTAAATTGTCAATTTAAGAATAAAAATCGACCTGTTTCAGGTTTTTTTCATATAGTACATAATAACGCTACAAATAAATTGATTCCATACATATGGACCGCACTGTATACATATCAGAGTTTAATAACTTATTATGTTTTAGATTTAATTGATTCAGATGAACTTGTTGAAGTAAAATGTTTTTTAAAAGTAGTCACATCAAAAATATCATTGAGAGAGGCCGTAGAAAAGCGTATTTTTTTCTCTCAGAAACCTGTGACCAGATTTCTTCCAAAATTTGTCTATATGGCCACCAATAATTGGTATTTTTTCAAGAATTTTGAATTTACAGTTTTTTGTTATTAACAATTTTATAATTAAATTGATTGTACTAACCCTTACTTTTTGGAAGTCCATCTTATTAAGAATAATGAAAAACTCTTCGTTTTACCAAAACTTCCAATATTTATTTAAAAATATGTCAATCTGACGATGCTAAGTCTAGCGAAACGGCTGTCATTAAAGTTAATAAAGCAATTTTTTTAAATAAATATTGGAAGTTTTGGTAAAACGAAGAGTTTTTCATTATTCTTAATTTTATAATTTTTATATTTATTTACAACGCACTGTATACATATCAGAGTTTAATAACTTATTATGTTTTAGATTTAATTGATTCAGATGAACTTGTTGAAGTAAAATGTTTTTTAAAAGTAGTCACATCAAAAATATCATTGAGAGAGGCCGTAGAAAAGCGTATTCCTTGCTTAAAAATTGAAAATAGTGAAATTCACTTGAAGGAAAACCACAATTATTATTATCAGGTAAGATTTGTTACTGGCTTTTCATTTTACTAATTTTTTTAGAATATTACAAATTATTGTTTTTAGATACAAGGACAACTCGGCATCACAAGAAGAAAAACATGCCATTTTATTATTTATACAGGAGATGATAATCCACTTTTTACCGAAAACATAAATTTCAACGAAACTTTTTTTAACAATATGGTAGAAAAGTTGAGACGATTCTATGAGGATTGCGTTGGGCCGGAAGTTATTTTAAACAGGAGAGGCAAAAGATTAAAATATAAAGGTCCACCAGAAAATATTTAAATGTAATAATAATAAAAGTATATTTTTTAAATAAAATATTTTGATGCCAGTTTTTCTTTTTACTTAATTCAGAATACCACGTATACAAAATTACGCTAACATTTTTTTCTCTCAGAAACCTGTGACCAGATTTCTTCCAAAATTTGTCTATATGGCCACCAATAATTGGTATTTTTTCAAGAATTTTGAATTTACAGTTTTTTGTTATTAACAATTTTATAATTAAATTGATTGTACTAACCCTTACTTTTTGGAAGTCCATCTTATTAAGAATAATGAAAAACTCTTCGTTTTACCAAAACTTCCAATATTTATTTAAAAATATGTCAATCTGACGATGCTAAGTCTAGCGAAACGGCTGTCATTAAAGTTAATAAAGCAATTTTTTTAAATAAATATTGGAAGTTTTGGTAAAACGAAGAGTTTTTCATTATTCTTAATTTTATAATTTTTATATTTATTTACAACGATGTTTATTCTGTGTCTAATGTTTTTTTAATTATGCTGGGAAAATGGAATAATAAACACTTATTTTGTAAGCGATCGCTCGGCACACAAACAATAATTTTATTTACCCTCATATATAACTATAGATGGCCAGCCGTACGCTGGGCATGTTATAATTAAAATTTCTTCAAGATATAACAATGATATAACTGGTCTGCTGACAATCAATATCCGCAAATTAGTATTCTTTTTTTCATTTTACTAATTTGTTTTATTGAATAATTGTTTTGTAAATATCGCAAAATATTTAAAAAACGTTACATTAATTTATAATACAAAAATTTTATTTGAATTCGTTAATAAAAAAAAGAAAAAAATACATAGTGCCTAGTTCCATCTATGATAAAAGTTATAAACTAAAGTACAATTATTTCGTCATTAACTACGTCCATTTTTGATCCAAAGTGAAAAAATAAAAATAAAATGCAGCATGATTTTAGTTTCTAACTATTTCTTAGGTCTGATCTCTTTAGAAAATTCTGATTGGGCTATTTGATAGAAAAATGTTCAACTTAGGAAAGGTTTAGTTTCATTTTAAGAAAATTTATTTAGATTGTTGTTTATTTATACAAATGTAAAGGTCTAAAATAGTTCGCATTCAACATCTCTTTTTCAATATTAAACAATAAATTAACAAAAAATCAATGCAATCCTTACCTAAGTTAGACCTTTATATGCAATTTAGTGAAAAAAATAAAACGATTTGAGTTGTAATAACGGAGAAAGTTAGAATAAACTTTTGGTCTGCAGGTGCCTTTCTGATGTACAGCGATACCCCGTCCTTAAGAATCATAAACAACTAAATGTTTGAACTAAAATTCCACGTTTAAGGGCATTCCTACGGTTGAATATTTAAGCAAAAACAGAGGTTTTGCTCGTTGCTAATTGTACCTACCTTTATTTTTTTAAATTATTTAAAACTGCTTATTGAGGCTACAAGAGAAAAGGTGTTGCTAGGGATTTATAGAAACAAAATAATTAATATTTTTTTAACATTGCTATTATTCAAATCTAAATAAATCCTGACCTGTGCTATGTAACCCCAGAATTCGAATAGTTTCTCACTCTAACGGCAAAATAAGTAAGAAAGGGATAAATACTCAACTAACACGCCTTCGTTAGCTTCGAAATTTTTAACCGCTCGCGGAATTTTATAAATAAATGCCTTATCCTATCACAATTTTTAATGTTTATGAGTCGTTGAAATATTTTACCCAAGGTAAGATCTAAGATTTGCTTAAGGGCCTCATCAACCTCGTTCTCTGTCATTACAAAACCAACGACCCCCTTCAGGGATTTTCAGGTCTGGCCTACACAGACCATGACAAAGCCTCCACCTTTGCGGACTCCCTAGAGTTCCAGTTCTCGCCCAACAGGGACCCAGGCGACGACATCGAATGGGAAACTGAAGTCGAACATGAAATAGAACGCAACATTGAAACACTGCCTTTCAAGGCAATACGTCCGACCACAATTACAGAAATTCATAACATCAGTTTCACATTAAAAACGAAAAAAGCTCCAGGAAAAGGTAATATTGTAAATCTCCAGCTTAAGCAGCTGCCTTACAGCTACTTCAAATTTTTGGCAAACATCACCAACACCATTTTAAAACTGCAAAAATTCTTCAACAGTTGGAAGAACGCCATCGTTATTTTAATAGAAAAACCCGGGAAAAATCCGCTTTTCTCTCAAAACCATAGATCTATCAGTCTTCTGAGATCAATTTCTAAAGTCATCGAGAAAAATACATAATCCCTGACTACCAGTTTGGTTTTAGAGCTGAACACTCCTATGAGCAGCAGGCTCTAAGACTGACTGAAAGTATCTTTAATTACTGGACTTCTAATCGAACATGTACCGCGCTTTTTCTAGACATAGACAAAGCCTTTGATAAAGTGTGGCATGAAGGGCTAATTTATAAATTAAAATCAGTAAATTTTCACTCGGGTTTGCTAAAACTAATCAAATCGATCCTCAAATCACGAACATTTCAAGTTAAAGTTAGATCTTCCATTTCACCGATAAGAAGAATTGAAGCTGGAGTTCCTCAAGGTTCGGTTCTTTCACCTATTTTATACAATTTGTATACGGGAGACATCCCTGAGTTTATTGGACTTTTCAAAGTCTTTACATTTGCAGATGATACCGCGATTTTATCAGGCTCTTGGAAACTCCCCAAGAGCGTAGAATACCTTCAAAAAACGACCGATGCCTATATAGAATGGGCGGAATAAGAATAATATATAAATCTGTTTTAAAAAGGAAATGTATAGTCTCAAACAGTAAAAAATGTCAATATTATCCGTCGTTCAAAAATATCAGGAGAGGTTTGACTTTTGACACTTATCATTCCAACAGTTCTAGTAAAACTGAAGTGTTGGGCTCAACAGTTAGACCGGTGACCATTATTTGGAGTGGCCGGTAATTTCCATTTTATTTTGTTGTGTGTGTATTATAATTACCTATGTGTGATATTAGATATTGGAACAAGAACTTATTTTTCGAATTTTTTGAGCTAAGGTATCAAGAAATGGATGGTGGTGCAAAGGTTAAACAAAAAATAAATTGTTTACCGGGTCACAAAGTATATAATACAAACCAGAGTATGGACTCTATATGGAGGGGGTAAGCATCCGTTTGCAGGTATCGCCATGACACTTTGGGAGTATCCATAGCCGTCGCCATTAGTTTTGGTTAAGGTAGGCAGTTGGTTGTATGTGAATAAATCATTGGTAGCGTTTGTGGAATAGTGAATTAAACTATTTAATTCAAGTACAAAAAACTGCGAAGGAGATGCGGAATAAATGTTACTTACATTAAAGACATTAAAATAAATACTGCTTCTCAGTGTTCTGTAAGTGGATATTTATTAAAAAAATGTTTACAACAACATACAATGTGAGCATTATTCTAAATCCATTGAAAATTTAGATGATTCAGCTTTATTCTGTTTATTTAAAGCATATAGAAATAAAGATAATAGTGTCTATGGAAATATTTTAATGCCTGGTAATAGTTTTATTATATTTATTGCTAAACTAAATAACATTTTTGAAAAACTATTTGAAGAATTGGCAATAAAAGATCATGTTCTTCAAACTATATTAAATATTAGTAGTAATGAAACTTTTATACATCCTTGTACAAATTTTCTATTATTTTATGTAAAAAAATTATATTTTAGGTTAAGACTATACACTACCATTAAATGTATCAACAGAAATTTTAAAAGTAATGAAAATAAAGATAAATTGTTAATTTGGAGAAATAAATAAGTGTTAAAGCTGTTGATGTGTTTTTTTTATATCCTTCCTTACTAACGAGGAAAATTGCATGTAAGACATACATATTCGGTCATTTATTTTGCGTAGAAATTCTATTTATATGTAATTATTTAACCTAAAAAACCAATTTTATTTTTTTTAAAAACAAATAAATCAACGTTTAGTTAATATTATTAATCTTGTTGAAAACAAATTCTATTTTTCTCAACTTTCTGAAAATAACAATTATCTCAACAATAAAGAAAAATTTCAAGTACGGGTCTTATTTATAATAACAATTTTTTTAGTACTATCCTGAGCTTATACCACAAAACAGAATATTGGTTACCACAAAACAGACTAACCAATTTTCTATTTTGTGGTTTATACTCCCAAAAAATGGCCGCTCTTGTCTTATAAACATCAAAGGTGCCAACAGCGAGTCGATCCTCTGGTTTGTATTATATACTCTGTGACCGGGTGCATTCATACAGAAACTAAAAAAGGTAAAAGATTCTTTAAAATATGGTTCTCACCTATGGTATTTTAACCAGCTCAAATATCAAATAATCTAAGATATGGGTATACTGTCAGTTAAAAACAGCATCGGGACCCCTTGGGCTTTGTGAAGTTCAAAAGTTCGGAACTTGTCTGTAGAAAAGTTTACACACCAAAGAAAATCCATTACTTGAGCCCTCTGAACATGTTGGAAATTTGTTCAGGACTAATTCCGCGAAAATGGCTATGGTGAAAAGGGTTTATATGAAGTTAAATTCTTTATATTAAGATACACTTACCATTATTTTCATCGAATTGGTTAATATCGGAATTAACGTCATTAATTTTTCTGGTAGGATGAGGTAGTCGCTTAATCCTGTGGATTAAAGTACTAGTTGATGATCCTTCGACGAATTTTTCAGCTGGTTCAATGAAATAAGCTGAATCAGTGGTCCTGATGTACCCTTTCTGTAACAAAACGTTTAATATTAATAAACCATTTACTTTAGATTTACCCATTTAAAATAAGAAATTTGTGATTGTTATTGAATCATCTATAGTATTTGTTAATTACAATTGAAAATATATTGTCAGCATTATATTCTCTCTTATTGATATTTTTTGAATCATAACCACCTAAATTATACAACTCATTTTATGGAATGTTTAACCTTTCAACTACTTTATTCGTATAGATCATAGAAATGAGTTACTCAATAAGCGACAACGCCGCACGGCTTGTATGAATGATAACAGGTCGGCGGAAAAGTCCCCGATCTGACCTATAGATGACGACACTAGAATTAAATCCATTTCATTTTTAGATAGTATCATCCTTCAAAAGATTCGTGTAAAAATTTGACAGCTGTCGGACACTTAGTTTGTGAGATATTGCATTTTTAGTGAAGCAACTTTTGTTATTTTCAAAAAGATGGAAAAAAAAGAATTTCGTGTGCTTATTAAATATTGTTATTTGAAAGGAAAAAATACAGTTGGAGCAAAAGCTTGGCTTGATAATGAGTTTCTTCCGGACTCTGCGCCAGGAAAATCAACAATCATTGACTGGTACGCAAAATTCAAGCGTGGTGAAATGAGCACCGAAGACGGTGAACGCAGTGGACGCCCAAAAGAGGTGGTTACCGACGAAAATATCAAAAAAATCCACAAAATGATTTTGAGTGACCGTAAAGTGAATATGATCGAGATAGCTGACACTCTAAAGATATCTAAGGAACGTGTTGGACATATCGTTCACGAATATTTGGGTATGCGGAAGCTCTGTGCGAAATGGGTGCCGCGCGTGCTCACAATCGACCAATAACAGCAACGAATTGATGATTCTGAGCAGTGTTTGCAGCTGTTAAGTCGTAATAAACCCGATTTTTTGCGTCGATATGTAACTATGGATGAAACTTGGCTCCATCACTACACGCCTGAGTCCAATCGACAGTCAGCTGAGTGGACTGCGCCACCAAAGCGTGGAAAGACTCAACAGTCAGCTGGCAAAGTTATGGCCTCAGTTTTTTGGGATACACACGGTATATTGTTCATCGACTATTTGGAAAAGGGAAAAACAATCAACAGCGACTGTTACTGTGCATTATTGGAGCGATTGAAGACCGAAATCGCGAAAAAACGGCCCCATATGAAGAAGAAAAAAGTGGTTGTTTCATCAAGACAATGCACCGTGTCACAAATCATCGAAAACGATGGCAAAATTGCATGAATTGGGCTTCGAATTGCTTCCTCACCCACCGTATTCCCCAGATCTAGCCCCCAGCGAATTTTCCCTTTTCTTTGACCTGAAGAGAATGCTCGAGGGAAAAAAATTTGGCTCTGATAAGTACTGAGATAATCGCCGAAACTGAAGCCTATTTTGAGGACAAACCGAAGGAGTACTACAAAAATGGTATCGAAAAGTTGGAAGGTCGCTATAATCGCTGTATCGCCCTTGAAGGCAACTATGTTGAATAAAAAAAATGAATTTTGTCAAAATATTGTGTTTTACTATGGTAGACCGGGGACTTTTCACGGCCAGGAGCGGTTATAGTATAAAATTTGACACAGGGTCTTTAATTATTTCAAGCATTGTTGCCGAAGTAATAAAAAGTAATATACCGCTAATCAAATTATAGCGATTATTTACCTCCTTTCTTATTCTTTATCTCTTGATTGGCTCACTTGATTTTCGCCCCTTAAATATGACCAAAAACCAAACTATACCTTGAATTAATTAAACTGGATCAACTAAATAGTAACATTGAAATATCACAATTAGTAATAAAATGCAAGACGCGAAGAAGTGAAAGAAAATCCGAATAAAATTTCAACAAATATTAAATACGAAAGAATAGTTTAAAGACTTCTTGCATCAAACTTCAATCTTTAAATCCTTTAAATCTTTCTTTTGGGGTTTCTGCAATGATAGGCTCTAGCCTCCTAGCGAGAAATAGCCTTTGGTTTTAAACATAATAAAATATGAAACTGAAATGACATATTTGATCATTAGGAAGTCATGTAGACTGCAGTGAAAAAATTATGTTACTTGATTTACTCTTAAAATGGTTGATTTGCTTTATAAATAAAAAATGAACAGCGGTTACCAAGTAACAATGTAAATAAAGGCAGACATGTTGAATTTTTCTGCACACACGAAATATCTGCGGAGAAAATGGATTTGAAATTAGATGAAATTGCTGAGAAAATTGCGGAAGCAATAGGGCAAATTATTCCAGTTAAGTCTGCGAAAAAAAATAAAAAAAATATGCGCTATTTTGCAACTGGCGTGAACTACACAATTTGAAAAGTAGTGCTGATGAAAATGTGATTTTGGCTTACTTTTTGGATGTGGTAAGGACAGTTTTTTTAAAGAATATTCTTTTCAACAGTTTAAATTTTCAGTCAAAAACATTCAACCCTTCTTCATTATGGTCCAAATACTAGATGGTAAAATCAAAGTTGATAGCTTTTTTGAAAAAACAAAATGTAGACCATCAGTGAAATTAGTCGAACGTGCTGACAAAGGTACAAGTTGAAAGCTTCATGAGGAACGCTCCAGATAAAGAATATCTATTACTCAAAGTGATAGCAATATATTGAGATAATTTTTCCCAATACCAAATTTTCTTTTTTAAGTTTTTATTTGTAAATTTTCTTTAATTACTTAGGGTAGGGTTCAAACAAATTTTATTTTAAATTTTTTTTTTATTAAATTGAATTTTGAATAATCAACCAAATGAAATTTTGTCAAGTGATGTCTAACTAATTACAGTTCGTTCGGTGGATCTTTTCCCATGACCTTGAACCATATACAAACGCAATACATCAATACATTAAATAACACGTAGGTCGTAGATTGACAGTTTAATAAGGATATGGCTAAAGTGACGGTGGACGTTATTTATTATTGTATTAAAGCTGGTGATATTTGTAAATATTTTATAGCCTTTTAGCAATATGCTATCTAAATGTTTAGTTTAAAAAAACTGTTAGTATACCAGAGTTTAATGGAGCTATTCTTCAAACTTGCTATTAAACAAATTTACTTGTATAATATTTAGTATCAATAATAACTTTCTCACTAGAAACTATGCAAATCAGAATTGCTATGTTAGGGTTATGGCTGCAACCAATACTATTGGACAGTCCCACCCTCACAGTTTAACTTTGAAAAATAAATGGGTTGTAAAAATAAATAATTCATATTTTAAATATGTTCATTTAAGGCTTAAATATATATACAATAAATTTTATTTAATTTTCCTCATATTCAGAATCATAACTGTCACCAGCATTTATATTTGTTAAAATTGGTTGAATGCCAATATCATCAATATTCTGCTCTCGGGCATACCACTTTTGTATGATTTCATGGGTATGCCTAACACACTTTTCCCAAATTTGTGGATTACATTGTTCCAGTGCCTCTTTCCACATATTTATAACTGAACTATCTGAATTGGTTCCAAATTTCCAAAGGTCCCCCATTTCTTTTTTCTAACTCAAAATACTCCAACAAATTCAGGACCAGCTCCTGTGCTTGCGAATTCAACCTTTTTCCAGGCATATTCTAAAAATAAAAACTATTTATCAATGGTTCTGGTTATCCAGAAAATTAGGTCAATATTTTCTACTTTGGTGAAAGCAAAATGTGTTTCATATAATTCAGTTTGATTCTATCCAGAATCATAATTATATGTCAATTTAAGGTTAGTTTTCATTGCAAAATAAATTAATAAGAAGTAGATAAATAATATTCACTTACCACAATTATCAGAACACTCAGGTATTGGTTAGTTGTTAAAACAACTGTTTTTGAAATAAATTTATATGCAAGGGGCAATAAAATGGATAAAAATCTAAAATAAAAATGTAAACAACGTATTTGGTCTGTCAATTTACAAATTCACGGATAAACCACAGAACTTTCATTGTGTAGGTTACACCTATCATCGACATTCGTCATATGGCTATCTCTGTTTGTTATATTATGCTGTATTGGAACAAACGGTTCAATTTTGGGGTTTTAGTTTCTGTGAGTGGAAAAGAGACGTACTACAAAAAGTAGTATGTTAATAATTTCAGCCATGGGAAAAGATCCAGCGAACGAACTGTATTTCCTATCTATTCTTAACTAATTTCTATCTACCTAATCCCTAGCTGCTACCTATCTACCTTATCTAGTCTTAACTAATTACCTATCTATTCTTAACTAATTACTTAATTACCACAGTGTCCTTTTTATTGTCTCATCTGTCCAATATTCTCTCTTTAAACTTCTTATGATGTATACCATATAACTGGTCACCTTTTTCCACTTTTATATTATGTTTTTTTATGTTATTTATTTTTTATACTTCCTTTTTCTTCTACTTTACCAAATATAATAAACCTTTTCTTATTGCCTTTTATAATGGTTAATAATGAATAAAAACATTTCTACTTCAATTCTTCTTGACTCTTTTACACAAAACTCTTAATGCTCTTCTATTTTAATTATTTTTTACAATTGCATATCTTCTTTTACCATTAATTAAAACGTTTTCGTTTCGATTTAAATATAAATGATCATTATTTCAACGTTTCTGGACTTGTTTTTACAAAAATTCTATCTTAATTCTTTTGACTTTTTCCACCAACTAACTGTCAAACTTCTCTCTCCTGGCAACCGAACTTCTTACTCACTTTCACTTACACTACTTAACTATCCTTAACCTAATATAAGTTTTGTTTACATTACATAATTTTTTTTTTTAATCTAACCTAATAAAAATTAACTTTGACATTTACTTACAATTTTGACATTTCTCTGAAAATAAACAATACAATATTAAATTAAAATAAATTTTGAAATGACCCTTAAAAATACCTTTTCAATATATTTAGGATAAGATACCTACTTACTTATATTGGTATTCATTTTGCAATTAATTTTTCTCATTTCGTAAAATTTAGCAATAAATAATTAGTAAGTTTTAAACGTAGCGCCAACTAATAACCAATAATGAAGTGTGTTTAAAAGTCAACGTTGTCACATTTTACCTACGTTCGTTTCAAGTATTCTGTGACGTGTTCTGTGACGTGTTCTGTGACTAACTGATTGTACCAGATGACAAGATATGTATATGACAGGAGAGAAAATCGTGTTTATCTGTAATAAACAAACAAGACCCCTATTCTTGACGGTGATGGAATAGAACAGCCAATATAAAGTGGGCGTGGTTCTATTAAAAATGCCAAAACGGTATTCTTGAAATTCGTTCTCTCACTGTACCGATAGGAGGGTTGCTCCCCGAGAGAACAATTACTTCTATTGGTTATTTTTGAAGGAACCGCTATAACACCAAGAGAAGGTGTTAGGGATTTTTATTTTCGAACAAAAAATAGTATAGAAGTAATTTCTTTCATAAACCAAACACAACCAAACAACAAATTAAACTAACGAAAATGACAGAATATTTTGTTTAGTGTTTTACTCCTTATTTGATAAAGTGTCAATCAGAGAACAAAAATATCGATATGTTTATCTCTTTTTAACGACAACAAATAAAAGAGAAAGATAAGTTCCTCGGTTAATATTAAAGCATATCGACAACATCGCAAATTTTCTACCAATCTTATTGAAACACGTCACTTACCACTTATGACGTATGTAACCATTAAATTTAAATTTCAAAAGCCGATTGTGGCTAGAGGATTAATTTTATAAAAATTTTATTTGTACAGTTGAACCACTAAAAACCTATTTTATAAGATGCAAATATAAAAAAAAATCACTATACTAGTCCATTTACGGCAACAAATCTCCCTGAAAGCTTTTTTGGTAGGTTATAGACACGGAAAATGTCTCAAAGAGCTGGTATACATACTGTTGGCGGAGCATCTAAGAAAATAGCTGAGTTCTTAAAACTAGACTAACCAGAAAAGTATACAGGTAATTGTTTCAGTTCTAAAACAGCACGTTGGATGGATGAGTTCTTCAGTTGCAGAAAAGTATATAGAAAAAGCGATTAAAGGCAAAAATAAGATTGCAAGAATGATCCAAAGGTGCGAAACTTTTGTTGAAGTGCTATGTCTTCTGAGATTACAGAAAACACTTTAAATCCATCTACAACTCCAAAACAATAATAAAATCTTCACTTATTATTTCAAACAACATTGGGAGAATTTAAGAGTACTGTAAAGTACAAGTGTACCGTAAAGTGCCATTTCCCAGACTCAAACGAGTTCGGGAAATGGCACTTTACCGTACAGAATAAAAAAAAATTATTACACACTTCAAAAAAAAACTTCACATTTGAAAAATACAAAGTTTGTTATTTCTTTTTTATCTTTAAGTTTAACAAGTCCTTTACATAATTTAATTTTTAAGTAAAACTTTAACTGAAGGCATACACACACTCTGTAAAGTAATCTGGTTAAATATGTTGAAAAAAACAATTTTAACAACAGTCTGCGAATACCAGCATTATCTTAAAAAAAGTGTTGATTATACACATCAACTTTTGCCACATCGGATATTAACCACTACCCATAATGGTGTCTATTAAAAGCGAAGGTAATACAAATAAATAACAAGACCATTATATAAACTACTTAATTTTCGATGACATAATATTGATGTTTCGGATTTCAAATAATTTTATCTGTTTGTACCATCTGATCCATCCAGCTTCGATCACGATTTTTTTTGGCCGCGGTGCGTACTTACATAAAAAATGAGTGATTTTATCTCCATTTAAAGCTGTCAACAACTAATATACATACATTAAATTTCAGAAAAAAAAACATGTCTTGCTTTAATTACTGATAATATTAAATATTTTTTGCGTGCTTGGTTGGGACTAAATAGAGACGTGTAATTTTAAATAGATTTAAATGCCGATAAACAGAAACAAAAAAAAAATGTATTTTTAACTTTTTCGTTTGGTTTTTGTTGAAAGTTAATGAGTATAAATTGTAACATGATATGTTAACTAAAAACGTAGTATTTTTAAATTAATTATATGGCTAACACTAACACCATCTATTGTAAGAGGTCGGCTGAAAAGTCCCCGGTCTACCATAGTAAAACACAATATTTTGACAAAATTCATTTTTTTATTCAACATAGTTGCCTTCAAGGGCGATACAGCGATTATAGCGACCCTCCAACTTTTCGATACCATTTTTGTAGTACTCCTTCGGTTTGTCCTCAAAATAGGCTTCAGTTTCGGCGATTACCTCAGTATCAGAGCCAAATTTTTTTCCCGCGAGCATTCTCTTCAGGTCAGAGAAAAGGAAAAAGTCGCTGGGGGCTAGATCTGGAGAATACGGTGGGTGAGGAAGCAATTCGAAGCCCAATTCATGCAATTTTGCCATCGTTTTCGATGATTTGTGACACGGTGCATTGTCTTGATGAAACAACACTTTTTTCTTCTTCATATGGGGCCGTTTTTTCACGATTTCGGTCTTCAATCGCTCCAATTATGCACAGTAATAGTCGCTGTTGATTGTTTTTCCCTTTTCCAAATAGTCGATGAACAATATACCGTGTGTATCCCAAAAAACTTAGGGCATAACTTTGCCAGCTGACTGTTGAGTCTTTTCACGCTTTGGTGGCAGTTCACCGGCCGCAGTCCACTCAGCTGACTGTCGATTGGACTCAGGCGTGTAGTGATGGAGCTAAGCTTCATCCATAGTCACATATCGACGCAAAAAATCGGGTTTTTTGGTCGATTGTGAGCACGCGCGGCACCCATTTCGCACAGAGCTTCCGCATACCCAAATATTCGTGAACGATATGTCCAACACGTTCCTTAGATATCTTTAGAGTGTCAGCTATCTCGATCATATTTACTTTACGGTCACTCAAAATCATTTTGTGGATTTTTTTTGATATTTTCGTCGCTAACCACCTCTTTTGGGCGTCCACTGCGTTCACTGTCTTCGGTGCTCATTTCACCACGCTTGAATTTTGCGTATCAGTCAATGATTGTTGATTTTCCTGGCGCAGAGTCCGGAAACTCATTATCAAGCCAAGCTTTTGCTTCAACCGTATTTTTTCCTTTCAAATAACAATATTTAATAAGCACACGAAATTTTTTTTTCCATCTTTTTGAAAATAACAAAAGTTGCTTCACTAAAAATGCAATATCTCACAAACTAATAGTCCGACAGCTGACAAATTTTTACACGAATCTTTTGAAGATTGATACTATCTAAAAATGAAATGGATTTAATTCTAGTGTCGTCATCTATAGGTCAGACCGGGGACTTTTCAGCCGACCTGTTATAGAGTTCTTAACATGTTAATTATTATAAACGATTCCTGTCAGTAATTCCAACTTTATACACGATCTTTAATGTGGCATAGTCCAATACCTTAAACCACAATAGATTCTCTTATTGTCATTGGTGTTATACACAGCATTGGAATATAAAATACCAAAGACACTACAAATTCAAAAGACGTTACAAATTTCAAGTTAAAAGACGTTACAAATTTCAAGTTAAAAGACGTTACAAATTTCAAGTCAAAAGACACTACAAATTTCAAAGACATTACACTGATTGGTTCTACATTGGTGGACGGTTCATCAGACCAACCCTTCATTGGATCAACCAATGGATCATATGTAAAAAAAGATAAGTCGACCAACGTAAATGCATTTATAATATTATACAGCTGTCTCGTTTTTCTTTATTTCTTAAACGTAATATAAAAATCATTTTAGTATCGTCAACTGTATTAGAATAAGTTTTTGTAAAGAACTGTTTGCGGATTATTTTTTTTTGTAACGTATTCTCAATTTCATTCATTTAAGCACCAAGGAAATCTATTTATCTTTTGGTACATTTTCATATCATTTTCTTATCTTCATAGACAGTTTTTTCTGACATCTTTCTGTCATCTTATGATACTTATTTAAATAACAGCTTAAAATAACTGTCTTCAGTAGTATCATAAAAAATAAAAAGATTTCAGTGGCGCCCTTATAATTTCTTAAAGAAACAAATATTGTACTATAGTCAGGGCTAATGAACTTACTCACCCCTAGCCGAGGTATTTAACTATAATAATTTTTGCTGTGATAAACATTTATAAATTTTGTTAATTATTGAAATATCTTTTACAATTAATTAAAGACGAAATTAAGATTAATGTTTGTTTTATTGTAAATTACATTTTTTTCTTTTGGTATATTGTTATTTTTTAAAAGTTAACTAAATATTTTTATAAATTCACTATCAACAGGTAAATCATATTACAAATTGACGTCCAACGTAATAATATGGTAACAAATTGTCGCCCAACGACCAACTAATATTACAAAATATTAACTAATTTTATGAAGAAATATAGAGTTTTTGAAAATTTGAAAGCAGTTTATATTTTATTAGGTTTTAGTGGGCTGCTGATAAAAATTAACAGGTAAATTTAATTTTTTTAATTGAGGTCATCGCGGAGCATCAAGGATATACAGGGTGTACCAACCTTACGACAAAGTTCGATATATGGGTTGTTTTAGAAGATATCAAAAAATGTTATTAATAAAACTAGTAGATATCTTTAGGGTCCATATTTTGAAATTACCTTAAACTATACAGAGTGTTGTAGAACTGCGTTACAAGCTAAACATATGATTTTTTAAAAGGGATACCGAATTCGGACTGCTCACATTTTTTTGAAGCTTTTGATAAAAGGTTTAGCTACGTTATACAGAATCCTTCAGAAGGTAAGGACATTTTTATGTGAAAATCGTAGGTAAATCAACGCTCTGTATCTTATTGTACGTTGAAGAGAAAAAATAGTATATTGTTTTATTAGGAGTAAAAGTATAACTTTTTGTGGCGAGTCTGAATGTTCGATGGACGAATGTTAGTGAGGCCGACAATTTCAGACGAGCCACAAAAAGTGCTTTTGCTCCGAATGAAACATGCTATTTTTTCCGCAAACGGCATCCAGACTATAGAACTAATTAATATTTAAATAAAAATTCAAAACGATCGCAACGAAGTTGATAAATTCAGAGAATAATAATTATAAAACTGCGCACTACATTTCCGTGGTTACTGGTTTTGTGATTGCCAAGTCACAAACAAATTTGACAGTTCAATAATATTTTACAATGTCACAAATATTGTAAGTGATTGAAAGCAACAATTGGACTGTGCATTTTTGGTAAGTACTTGAGCATCAAAATTTCTTTTGTTGCAGTAAGGTGTACTGAAATTTTCTTTTAGATTATATTATGTCGGATTCAGAACCCAACTGTACACCGCCCGACGTTGTTGACATTGCTAAGGCAGCTACGAATGATTTAATTCCAACTAAGTCAAGTAGAGTTTATAATCATGCTTACGAAAGATTTCTCACATGGTGCAATGATAAAAACATTTCAAATTATTCGGAAAATGTGCTACTAGCTTATTTTTTTGAAATGACAACTAAATTAAAAATGAAAAGTTCAACAATGTGGTCTCAGTATTCCATGATAAAATCATTACTGAATATTAAACATGGATTAGATATTAGCAAATATATGAAACTACGTGCTTATCTGAAGAAGCAGAATGAAGGGTATACTCTCAAAAAGTCAAAGGCATTCACAAAAGACCAGTTTGAAGATTTTTTAAATAATGCACCTGATGAGCAATATCTAGGAATTAAGGTTAGTTATAATATTCTAACCTGCATAAATACAATCAAGTTTTTAAATACATACTACTTTTAGGTTGTTCTAATAATGGGCGTATCTGGAGTATGTAGATGCGATGAAATGGTAAACATGACAATAGACGATATAAAAGATTTAGGATCTGTTATTCATATAAAGATTCCTGATAGTAAATCTAAAAAGCCACGATCGTTCACAATTATTGGAGAAAAATATGTAAATCTTTACAGAAAATATACTTCTTTACGTCCACAAGCTATGGAAAGCCGACGTTTTTTTTTGAAATTTCAAACGGAAAAATGTTATCGCATGGTCATGGGAATTCATACAACTAGTAACGTACCCAAAACAGTAGCAACTTATTTAAAACTACCGAATTCAAAAGATTATACCGGCCATGCGTTAAGAACTTCAGCTACTTTGCTTGTGGATGGAGGAGCTGATATTACCTGTTTGAAACGGCATGGAGGTTGGAGGTCGAGCACTGTCGCTGAAGGATACATTGAAGACTCTTTGTCTAATAAAAAACAAACTGCAGAAAAAATCTTTATGTCGAATTCTTCTTCACTGTACCTGAATGCAGCTTCTCATGAGCGAAATAATGTCGACATTGATGTAACAGAAGCAACAACAAGTAAGGAGTCACAGGAAATTTTGTCGATGAACTCTTTCAACTCTGCACAAAATTCGTTTGAATTGGAAGTGAATAAATCAGGTAGTGCATTAAATATGTGCGGTGCAACTTTAAACAGCTGTAATTTTACTATTCATAATTATTATCGATAATAAAGTTTAAAAGTTCAAATAATAATTATTTTCCCTATTAAAAATTCTACTTTTTTGTACGGCCGTCAGCGTACAAAAAAGTGGCGTCTGTGAAATCATACTTCAACTTCATGAATTGACGTTAATAATGTCTACTTTTTTTGACGTTTGCGGAAAAGTATAATTCTAACCATGATATTAAACTAAATGTTTTAAGTGCTCACCGTTAACTTCAATGCAATGCTGCAGTCTAAGTTCAAATAATTGACTAACATTTTTCAGCAGTTTTGTTAACAAGTTTTATTTTTGATGTTCTTAGTAAAATTTTGTTTTTAAATTTGGAAAACCTCTGCCAATTTATGGGAAATTTCGCATATACGATTTGGAATAACCAGCAAGAGGGTCTAATAATTTAAAAGATATTTAGCAGGAACACTTGTCTGCGGCTGCATATGCCGGCTTTACCTAGAATATTTTTATTTCTTCATATTATACATTATGCAAATTTATGTCTGTGGAATGCGATTTTGTCTTTCTGTAAATTTAAAAAAAAAAATACTAAAAACAATAAATAACTGCACAGTTAAACTAAACTTCCAAAAAGTAAAGGTTAACACAATCAATTTCATTTAAAAAAAATATTTATTCGTTAGTTGCTTCTTAAAAACAATCAGACAATTTTTAATGTTGAAATGCAATTCGAATTTAAATAACATTCAAGGCATGAGATTAGAAGAACGTAGATATACATGTAAAAATAATTTTCATCTTGATTAAAATAACGAAATAATCGACTATTCTATATGCAGGATGTGCTTTTTTTTCTCTTACAAGGCAATCAAATCTTCAATTTATTAAAGAAATAATCACGTCAATATAACGTTAGAATTAATTGAGTTTCGGTACAAACTGGTTGCCGAATTAGAGTTAAATTGACTAGACAGTTATATAAAAGTTAATAATTATTTTATTGCTCAAGGATGCAAGGATTACGGCAAGGTATATATGTATATATAAGTCTCAATATTTAATTACACGAAAAAAACGTAAAATTTTTAATCCTTTGTTGTTATTGTTAAACGTGAGAAAAATGTAAAAATGTAAATGAAAAAAAACACACAATAAATACACGGAATACTGTTTTGTAGATTTATTAATAGTACAATTCAAGGTGGTTAGCGTTCCGCGTTCCAATACAGAAAACAAATTGGCTTATAGGCATGTCGCAAAACTATACCAACAAATTTAGAATAGGTACAGGACAAACAATAGTTATTAATTTCTTTCACTACATATAATATCGTCCTGATATTTACAATTTATGGTAAATATATGTCTTTACTTGGTCAAGCCTAAATACTATTTATTCAAAATCAAATAGTTAGTTTTTTTATCTTATATAGTTTTGTGTACTTGACCAGTACATATGCCTTGAAAGGACGCGATAAGGGTCAGAATTCAGTGTAATTTCTTCAACATGCTGTATGTACTTAATTCATAAGCGCAGCTTTAGATAATAATACTAAAAAAAGGATATGAAGGGTACAGGAAAAAAACCAAATATATCAAAACGCTTTTTAAAGTTTAAAACAGTTTACCATCTTGTTTAAGGAATGAACAAGAAATTTAACTGCAAAAATTGTTTTATTGAAATCTGCTTCATAAACATAGTCTGTATTTAAAATTAAGAAAAAAGTTGACAGCAAAAAATTTGAAAAACCACAAAAACTTGTTGCGGCCATGTGTTTACTTCAAAGGTGATGCAAGCTTGTGAAGAATGTTACTGCTGCTGGATTACAAAATTTTATTAGGCTCATGATGTCATCATACTTTGCCTTAGAGATAGGAATAGGGCCTGAAAAAAAGTTTTTCTTTTTGTTATTTGCACAGAAAATCATTCAAAAAAAAGTACCTTCATATACATCGGCGAAGGTAGTTCGAATTCCCCTGGTCTCAAGTCCTGAGATTTCACATCTATAGTAGATGTGAATGCACCATTATAACTTGAACGATGGTATATTAGACGAGTGTGATCTGTAGTGACAAAGATTTTTTTTATACCTACTCTGAATTTTGATGCTACATTTTTGTAGATATTTTGCATCCAAAAATGTTTTCCAGTCGAGGATCATTTCTTGGGAAACTCTTATAACGATGAATGGAGATGGTTTCATCCGTGAATTTTCAATCACATTCATGAAATCTCTGGGTGTTTGAAATGGGCTTTTCAAATTCCACAAATCAACATTCTTGTCGCATTTCCCCTAACTGGGAAAGTGATCTTCATCTCGCGTAAACCATGAATTTTGTTGGTGACAATATAATGAATGAATCGGAGTCAGGAAGTTTTCTGTGAGTTGAACTGTTTTCCTCTCCCATCTTTGGAAGCAGCCCCAGTTTTTCTCAAATTATTCCTTATGTTAGTTAGCTTGTTTTTAGTAATACCATGCATTGAATAAAACGCAAACTATGTCTTGTTGATTATTGCGAATACGATATACATAACTTGCTTTATGAAGAGCAGCAGTGCTTTCTTCACTACGCGGTCTTCTCTGTCTGCCCAACAGGAAGCACGGTTATTAATCCGGCAAGATATAAATTTTGTTCATCGTGATAATTTAAATAATTGAAATCTTGTGTTTTCTCTGAACCTCTGTCGTTTGGTCAAAGCATTTGTACCTTGCACAATGACAAGGATCGCCTAATGGACTAGTTTACTAGAATCATATTAATCAAAATAATAGCAATATATATTTAGGATAAGATACCTACTTACTTATATTGGTATTCATTTTGCAAGTAATTTTCTCATTTCGTAAAATTTAGCAATAAATAATTAGTAAGTTTTAAACGTAGCGCCAACTAATAACCAATAATGAAGTGTGTTTAAAAGTCAACGTTGTCACATTTTAGCTACGTTCGTTTCAAGTATTCTCAAAAAAACTGGCGGCACAAAACACCATGTTCTGTGACTAACTGATTTTACCAGTTGACAAGATATATGACAGGAGAGAAAATCGTGTTTATCTGTAATAAACAAACAAGACCCCTATTCTTGACGGTGATGGAATAGAACAGCCAATAGAAAGTGGGCGTGGTTCTATTAAAAATGCCAAAACGGTATTCTTGAAATTCGTTCTCTCACTGTACCGATAGAAGGGTTGCTCCCCGAGAGAACAATTACTTCTATTGGTTATTTTTGAAGGAACCGCTATAACTCCAAGAGAAGGTGTTAGGTATTTTTATTTTCGAACCAAAAATAGTATAGAAGTAATTTCTTTCATAAACCAAACACAACCAAACAACAAATTAAACTAACGAAAATGACAGAATATTTTGTTTAGTGTTTTACTCCTTATTTGATAAAGTGTCAATCAGAGAACAAAAATATCAATATGTTTATCTCTTTTTAATGACAACAAATAAGAGAGAGGATAAGTTTCTCGGTTAATATTAAAGCATATCGACAACATTGCAAATTTTCTACCAATCTTATTGAAACACGTCACTTACCACTTATGACGTATGTAACCATTAAATTTAAATTTCAAAAGCCGATTATGGCTATAGGATTAATTTTATAAAAATTTTATTTGTATAGTTGAACCACTAAAAACCTATTTTATAAGATGCAAATATAAAAAAAATCACTAAACTAGTCCATTCTTGTGCTGAAAGCTTAATTATCTTACTCACTGCACTCATACGGCCAGTTATTTTTCTTTTCTTGGTTTGAAGAACAGGAAGCTCGTCTTCACAACTCGATTCAGAATTCGGCATTTTGAATTAAAATCACTGAATCAATTAGGTAATTTCAAAGAAAGGCACCAAAACCATAACAATAATTGTTTTGAAAAGTTCACAACGCCACACAATCAAAGATTCAAGAGACTGTTTTTGACGTCAGACGATGCTAGTTATAGCGAAACAGCTGTAATTGAATGTTAAAGCGAATTTTTCGAATAAATAGTGGAAGTTTAGTTTAACCGTTCAGTTTTTTATTGTTCGGATCATATGAATTTTTGGGATGACAGTGAATTTAAAATTAGGTTTAGATTAAGCAAAGTAAGTGCAAATGCTCTACTGCAATTAATTGAAAATACTATAGGCTTTCCTACAAGAAGGCAATACTTTTTTATGAGTGATATTTTAAAAATCTTAAGTTTTTTGTAATTACAGAAATAATTGCTTAACCCCACTTCAACAGTTATTAATTACACTACGGTTTTATGCCACTGGCAATATGTTAATGGCAGTTGGAGATTTTGGAGGGGTGCATGTAACCACTATGGCATATGTTATAAGCTAACCTAACCTAACCAAGCCATATGTTTATTAAGAGAACGGTACATTAATTTTCCCCAAGATTCCGATAATTCAATATTGCTCCGTTTCCAGGAGTATTGATAGTGATAGATGGGACTCACATTCGTATACAATCTCCTGGAGGAGATCAAGCAGAAAGTTTTAGAACCAGAAAAGGGTTGTTTTCTTTACATGAGCAAGTGGCATGTGATAGTAACATTTTTAAACTTTTTAAAGGTCTGACACTTTTTACGGTTTTACTGTTGAAATCACTAGCGATCTTTTGCCAGCACGCCTCTTTCTGCTTCCAAGTTAAAGCATCCGTTTTTTTTATTTTCAATAATGCCTCAATATTTAACTACTAGGTCGCATAACAAATCCAGTTCTTCAGCACAAAAATTTGAACCCTTTTTCTTTTTTTCAATATTTTTCATATAGGTGAATATTTTAAATTTTGGCAACACTCTCAGCAAACACAAAACACATACAAAACAGAATTGCCAACTTTTAATTTTGATAGAAATTATGTCACGTCGTACCAAAAGGATAAACATAGAATGATCTAACAAATTCGATTTTAACAGAAGCTTACCAAAGAGATTAAATTTAACCCCTTGGTATTTTATAACTAACTTACCAAGAGATTGATCTAGCGGCCCTAAAAGCGATTAGTTTTGCATCGGGGAAGGACTAGAGAAAATAAAAAAAGCATACATGATTCATGCACGACTTCCTTAAACCCTTTTCATCTTTGTATTTAGATCAGATACTATATGGAATTTAAAAAAGCTCTTAATTTTTGTTACGTATACGGCACATACTAGTGGTGTCAACCCAATTCCGGTATGCGCGGCAATAACCATTAGAGAGACTTTTAGTAATTAATTGTAAAATTTCAAGAATGCCGTTTAGTGATTTCTTGTTCGTAAATTGTTCTGTTTATTATAGGTAACTAACGATACTCGGGAACAAATTATTGTGATAATTTTTATGGCTTTGCCCAACCCTGTAATTAAAATCAAAAACAGTTTAACTAGCATAGACGTGCCAAGAGACACTTTGCAGCTTTTTGTCTGTTGCTATTGTCACAACGGTGTTAAGGATAGAAATAGTTTAAGATGAATGTGTGGAAGCATTAAAATAACCTAAGATTTTTTTTTTATTTTGGTATAAATTTATCCATTTAAATAAAATATTTTATAAAAACTTATAGAGAGTTTAGCACTGTTACTTAATGTATAGAAAGTTAAATTTTAGTCCTTTTCTCTGGAGTAGGTATCTAGGTTCTAATGGCAGACTCTTAACCTTAAAATATTTCTACTCAGAGCAAATCCCAAAAAAGTGCCAGTAGGTTGGTAGCCTCGTATTTTAGCCGAATATGCATATTATTAATAAGGCATCAGATGCATTCCTTTAGTAATAACTTTTTTTAGGCATCTGCCATGTATTGTAACTCACGATAAATATGATCCTTGAGAGAGATCTCTCAAGATGAATTTTAAGGATTTTAAAAAAGTTGTATGAGCAGCAGAAGGATATCTAGAATAATCTGCAAACTTGGTAGCTGGTGGAGGATATACACCTGATCAAGAATTTAATGCAGACCAAACTACACTTTTTTGGAAAAGAATGCCTATTGTAACAAAACATAACTTTCTAAATTAGATAGAGTTATACTGCTGCTTTGTTCGAGTACATCTGGAGGTTGTCTTATTAAACCATTGGTGAACATCTATAGTTCACATCCTCGTAGTTTAAAAAAATCAAAACAAGAACAATCTGTAGGTGATTTGGCGTGTTAATAAAAAGGAGTTGGTCACAAGCGCTATTATTTGTGAGTGTAAATAATTAAAGTACCTACTCCTAGTTTTGGACAACGGGCCAGGTCATCCTTGCAAACTTGAAACTATGCATCCAAATACGAAAGTGATATTTTTATCTCCCAACACTTAAAAGCCTTAAAAAAGTGCCAAGAAAAAATTACTAGGTAAAGTTTTTAAACCATTGCCTAAATATAAAGATAATAGGTAACTTATGAAAATGTATGGACAAAAACAAACTGATTTTTTTTCCTACTAGCCTCTGAACCGAACTTGATTGACTTTTGAGTTGAGGTAGTAAAGTTGTTCATTATTGACCAAGGTAGAAAAATACAGGGACTACTTGATTATAACAAAATTTCCATCCATTTGACAGAATGTCAGCTATTTAATATATATTTCAAAGTAATGCAACACAATTCTTATGATCAAATAAAAACAAAAATTATTAGATATGTTATTGTTTCCTTGTCATTGTCATGTTATGTTTGAAATAATAAGTGAATCAACACAAACTAAGCTTTTATTCTAGTTTGTGAAGATTGACATTAATTGTACAACTGCTGTTGCTAGCAATACGTATTAATGGAGTTGTTCATTGATTTACAGTAATTTTCTGTAATCGCGGAAAACGTGTGGCTGTGATGTAGCACTTCAACAAAAGTTTCTCCCCTTTAAATCATTCTTGCAATCTTGTTTTTGCCTTCAATCGATTCTTCTATATACTTTTCTGCAACTGAAGAACTCTTCCATCCACCATGCTGTTTTAGAACTTTAAGGTCAGCTCCAGCATTGGCCAACAACGTTGTGGATGTCCTCCTGAAGCAATGACCTATATACTTTTCTGGTTGGTCTAGTTTTAAGAACTCAGCTATTTTCTTAGGTGCTCCGCCAACAGTAAGTAAACCAGCTCTTTGAGACAGACATTTTCCTTGTCTATAACCCACCAAAAGAGCTTTCGGGGAGACGTGTTGTCGTAAATTCATGTATTTTCTAAACACATCCAAATAGTGAACCTCATCACTGTTAATCACAGTGAAAGCTCGTCGAATATGCTTTTCTGTCTGGTTAATCTTAACTACTAGCTGAGTACCCGTATCCTCCACATCACTAACTTCTAAATTATAGATCTCTTCCCTTCGGTAACCTCCAGCAACTCCAAGTAATGCTATCACTTATATATATATATATATATTTTTTATCTGGAGCGTCCCTCATGAAGCTTTCAATTTGTTCCTTTGTCAGCACGTTTTCAATTCTCAATAACCATAATCATTGATTTTACCATCGAGTATTTGTAATAAAGAAGGGTTGAATGTTTTTGACTGAAAATTTAAACTGTTAAACAGAATATTCTTTTAAAAAAACTGTTCTTACCGCCTTCAAAAAGTAAGCGAACATCACACTCGTACTGTAAAAATGCGTTTCCCGGACTTATGAAGTAAATTTCTCTTAACTGATACTTTTAGCTCTTTAAAGAAAATTTCCTGGACTATTTTTAATGAATACAGCTGCTGACATAGTTATTCCACTACTTAATGTTATTTGTTAACCAATTTGATTTCTGACTCATGTTTGACTCCTTTATCAAATTAAACATTGCTACGTCTATGCCTACACACCGTATCAAGTGACTACGCATACCAGTAGAGCCTGTTTGCTGAAAAATATTTATATGGGTAATTCTTTCCCCATTATATGTAAATAACGTATTACAGAAATGCATTAGGTTATGTTGAATGTCCCATTGAAATTTTAACAACTAATTAACTTCAACGTGGTTTAATGGGTACGGGTTGACTTAACTGTTTTTGACCTTATTTAGATTTTATTAGTATCTTTGACGTTTTGTTAAATTTCTTCAACAATTCCGAGTTATCTATTTCGTTATAAACTGTTATTATGTACAATGGACTAGTTTAGTGATTTTTTTTATATTTGCATCTTATAATAGTATATTAAACAACGCATTTCATATGGAATTCTGTTATGACACGAGTTCAAGTTTAAAAAACGAATCGCGGAGCGATGAGTTTTTTAAAGAACGAGTGCCACAACAGCCATATGAAATAAGTTGTTTATAATATTTTTTATATTTTGCCATTTTATCATTTTTTAAATTAATTTTTTATTTTTACGTAATTACGAATATTTTGATTTTAAAAAGTATGTCGGCAGCACTGTGTAATTTATAACATTTGACAGTTTTGACATTTAAATTATGAAATGATAATGTTTTCAAATATTTTAAAATGACTAATACACCAATAATAAAATATTATATAAGTAAAAGATGATATTTATATTCACAAATACTTTCTTAAAGAACAATATAAAATTAATAAATTCCTATTAGCCACAAATGTCATTGTCAATAGTCTTGTCATTAGATACTTCACTCATGTCGCCAACCATTTAAAACAAAAATTTGCGTGCGTAAAAGTTACATTACGATACGCAAATGCGTTTTATAATGAAGATTTTTATAAGTGCAAAATATAAAAAATAGGTTTTTAGTGGTTCAACTGTACAAATAAAATTTTTATAAAATTAATCCTCTAGCCATAATCGGCTTTTGAAATTTAAATTTAATGGTTACATACGTCATAAGTGGTAAGTGACATGTTTCTATAAGATTGGTAGAAAATTTGCGATGTTGTCGATATGCTTTAAATATTAACCGAGAAACTTATCTCTCTCTCTTATTTGTTGTCATTAAAAAGAGAGAAACATATCGATATTTTTGTTCTCTGATTGACACTTTATCAAATAAAGAGTAAAACACTAAACAAAATATTCTGTCATTTTCGTTAGTTTAATTTGTTGTTTGGTTGTGTTTGGTTTATGAAAGAAATTACTTCTATACTATTTTTGGTTCGAAAATAAAAATCCCTAACACCTTCTTTTGGTGTTATAGCGGTTCCTTCAAAAATAACCAATAGAAGTAATTGTTCTCTCGGAGGGCAACCCTTCTATCGGCATAGTGAGAGAACGAATTTCAAGAATACGGTTTTGGCATTTTCAATAGAACCACGCCCACTTTCTATTGGCTGTTCTATTCTATAACCGTCAAGAATAGGGGTCTTGTTTGTTTATTACAGATAAACACGATTTTCTCTCCTGTCATATATCTTGTCAACTGGTACAATCAGTTAGTCACAGAACACGGTGTTTTGTACCGCCAGTTCTTTGAGAATATTTGAAACGAACGTAGCTAAAATGTGACAACGTTGACTGTTAAACACACTTCATTATTGGTTATTAGTTGGCGCTACGTTTAAAACTTACTAATTATTTATTGCTAAATTTTACGAAATGAGAAAAACTAATTGCAAAATGAATACCAATATAAGTAAGTAGGTATCTTATCCTAAATATATATTGCTATCATTTTGATTAATATGATCCTACTAAACTAGTCCATTGGGAGAAACCTGAAACCTGAATTTAACAATTTATAACATGAAAATATTGACTATCTGCATGTATAAGCACCCCTCGAAATATTTGTTTTTTTTAAATTGATAAACATTTTGGACGGGTTACTAGACACTTCCATTTCACATGAAATAGTTGGTTGTGCAGAACCAATAAAACCAATAAAAATTGCATGGATAAGTCAATTGATTTTTATTTTTGAGTAGGTAGGTGACTACTTATTAAATAAGTAAGAACAAATATTTTTTCTACACCCACATGTATATTATCCATTTTCTGCACAGTTTACAGAACGAAAATGTAGAATCAGCATTTTCGTTTAGTGCCCGTCAACCCATTTTATTTCAATTTCAAGGAAACGTCAAAATATTTCTATAGTTTATAAGAAAATATATTAGTAAAAATGGCGGATCAAGAATATTTATCTACAGTAAGTTTAAATACAATAATCCTTACAAATTGACAACAAATATTCAAAACAGAATAAAATGAATATTCAGTTTTTATAAGACTTTGTATTAAATTTGACGTTTGATTCCCCGTTTGGAATTTTTTTTATTGTTAATTTTATTTTATCACCAAAAACATTTAAAATTAAATCCGTAAAAAAATAATTAATTTAATTTATTATTTTTATTATTATCCTATTACGAGACTAGGCTTAAAATTTATGTTTTGACGAGTATAATTTTTGAGAATTTTATAAAAAAATTTTAAGGATACAAACAATCTTAAAATTCTTGTTTTAACTTTGCAATGAAAAAAAAAAATCACATTTATAATGAATAATTTTTTGCATAAATTTTTCAAAAATTTCATCAAAAAACAAGATATTAAAAAAAAGTCCCAAATCGGACAATTTTTCACCAAGTTATGGCTATTTTAAAAAAATTACCCAAAATTTTCGAAAATTCATATATCTCGATTCGCTGAATGAAAAATTTGAAAAAAATTATAGAAACCTTTTTCGAATGGTACAAAAAGATGCCCAAGATTTCAGCGAAATCGGAAATGTAAATCCAATCGGTAGGATGAACTGGCATGGAGTGCCCCTTATACTCAATAGTTTATTTTCTAGATTTTTGCTTAAGTAGGTCGTAGAAAATATAACCTATGGCGTCGTGCTCAAACTTCGTTCTCGTGCGATATGACCATCATATCCACACTAGTTGCACAAACTACTATTTTCTACAAACGTCAGTAAAAGTATAATTTTTGACGTATACTGTCAGTGTCATTTTTACCACTAGTGCTAAAAGTGATTTATTTGTAGAGAAAATTTAAAAACATAATTCAAAATGCAGTGTTTATATTCCATTAAACGTACAATTAGTAAAACTACAATTATGATAAGAAACTCCATGGCCAGTCTCATTGGTAGATGATAATCTAATTGGTTAACTAATCTAATTCTAATTTGGTAAACTGATAATCTCGAGGCTAATATTGTGTCAATTAATTACCTAATGTAAAGTGGCTATACGTTAATTTGGACTTTTAATGGTGTTTGTAAAAAAAATAGTGTATGATAAACGTGCTAAAAGTAATTTAATTTTGTTTGAAGGGATGAAACACTCTGCTTCCGGCGCTGTGTCCCAAACTTCCCCTCTCAAAGAATAAAATGTCACTACTATATTATAAATAACTATTTTTCACTACTAGCTGTAAAACCTAATTTTGTTGACTCTTGTTGAGGTAGTAAAGTTGTTCATTATTAACCAAGGTAGAAAAATCCAAAGTCTACTTGATTAGAACTAAATCTAAATCCATTTGACTGAATATGAGGTTAACTGATGCAAAGTCAAAATACGAATATATTTTTCCTCATTTAATAGTATAGCGTGGTCAAAGTACACAAAATATTCGTAAAATGCTGCAAAAGGTACAAAAAATTTGGAAATTCAAATTTAGGTATTTAAGAGGATTGTGCTTAATATGAGAAAATGTTTACGAATTTAGGTAAGCAATTTTCCGGAAAAACATTGGTCGAAAATTTTTTTATTTGTTTTTTCACTCTAATTGTTTAAATAATGAAATACAGAAAAATGTTTAAATCAAAAATTGTAGCTAATGCATTTACCTACAAAATTTGTTTGAAAAGTTTTCTGATATTTTCATTAGTTTTTAAATTACACCAAATTTTTCTAATACTACTTTTAAACATCATCAATTTTCAAGTTTTTAATTTTAAGATAGTAAATATACAATGACCCGTAGAAAAAATTGTTTCATGTAAAATTTGCTATAAATGAAGGTATCTAAAATTATATAAAAAAATTTTTTTTGTAATAATTTTTTAATGAATTATCACCGATTTTCCACATAAAAAGTCGTTTTTTTTGACTAATTCTTTCTACTAAACATTGAGAAATTAAACAATTTAATTATTAAACATTGTGTACTTAAAAGATGATGGTTTAATCTAAAAAATGTATTTGAAACTTTTTTTGTAACTAGATTTTCCGAAAAGATATATACGATTTTCCAAATGCTACCGTTGAAATAAGCGAATTCTCGAAGTTTCATTTATAATTTTAATTAGTATTTATGACGACGAATATATTTCATTTATAAGGTATTGTTTTTGATCAATATGTTCAGAATATCCCGTGCTTTTTTTATCATTAAATTGGTTTTTCATGAAAATTCTAGCGATTTTCCACGTAAACCTTCTTTGCAATTTTTTGAATCAAAAAATTATAAAAATTAAAAATAAAATTATTCCATGAGATAAGAATTAAGGACCATGATACTACTACACGTCAACTCGTCTGCTTCTACAGAGTAAGAGCATGCGCGCTGGCTCACAGCGCGACGTCGCGGAGAAGCAGCTGCCAGCGGCTTTCTCACATGCTTTTTCACCTTCATTCGTACTCCCTTCTCTTTCGTACCTGACGCATAGGTGTGTTAATATGTATCGCGATCGCTTCTCTATACAATTATTATCAAGCTGGCAAAAATCTGAATAATCTTGTAAGCACTGAAAACAGTTATGCTAGATTTTCTAAAAGACGTTTGATTTTAGCACTTATTATATATAAATGTCTATTATTTAAAAAATTTGATATTAAAAGAAAAACTGTATAATAGTTTTGAAAGTATATAATTCAAAGTATTTACAGATAAAGTTTCATTGAAGTATATTAATTTGAAAAAAAGATATAATTAAATAAAATTTGAAAAAAACGATTGAAATTAAGCATGTAAAAAACAGGGATTTTTAAAAAGCATTTGTTTAAAAATTTAAACATTTTTCGCTTTGTTTTTGTGATAATAATGTTCAATGATCATTTGAAATGTTAAATTTAAAAGGAATTTTCGCTGCGACAATAATTAATTAAATAGGAAATATAATTGTTTATTGACGTTTTTCTGCTCGTTTTTTTTTATAAATAAATGGATTTTACAGTTAGAAAATTTACTTTTTTAAACTTGAAAGTAATTTTTTTTGAAAGTTGAGGTCTTTCTCTACATTTTATATTACTCTGTCTGTTTTTTCAGTGCATCACAACCTTTAAATTATTAACTTTTAAATCGAGCCTTCAATAAATTCGGCTCACGGGACGTTCGCGCGCACCCACGAATCGACTTTCTCTGAAATAATTATATCTCGTACACTTTTCAATTTACAAAAAAACTGTTCAGACAAATTTTGTAGATAATTGCATCAGCTACAAATTTTGATTAAAACTTTTTTCCATATATTTATTATTTAAAAAATTAAAGTGAAAAAACAAAAACAAAATTTTTCTCCCGAGAATTTTCCGGAAAATTGCATACCTATTTTCGTAAAGAATTTTTCATATTAAGTACAACTCTTTTAAATACTCAAATGTGAAATTTCAAGATTTTTGTCTTTTTAGTGAAGCTATATGTGTACTTTGACCACGCTATCATAACCACGTAGCTATTTGATAACGAATTGACTTATCCAGGCTTTTTCAAATAAATTTTTACACCACAATACTTATTATAACATCAAATCAAAAATTATTAGATTATTATTTTTATTGATCCACCTTATTTTACTTTTCTACCTTGTTACATAATTACTATTTAGCTTGGTTAATAATGAATAACTTTACTACCTCAAAAAAAAGTCAATAATGTTAGATTCAGAGGCTAGTAGTGAATAAAATTAATTTTCTTACCCAAGATTTCACCACATTTAACAAATTCAGTATTTTTTATTTCCTGTTTAAATTGTATTAATGATATTCCTTTTTCTGAAAGGTTTACACAAAAACCAGCTGTCAATTAACAACAAATACTTTATTAAATTATTCAGTTACAACCGTACTAGAAATCTAGGGTTAATAACTACTCTTTCAAGGCCGGTCAAATAATTATTTATCTATAATAAACCGTGTTAAATTTATAAAAATAGTAATGTAAAAAAAAACACCTTAATCTAAAATGATTACGATTTTGGCCTTGTTTGCCATAATCGTAGAAATATTGTGGCATTATTCTCACGTTCATGTCTCACAATATGCTAGATTTGCAATGTCTAATCCGACACAAGTAGCCGGTTTATGCGAATTCACATTAAGACGTGTCTTAAATAAATAATTCCAATTCAACAGTTGGGATCAGTTTATCGAAAATAGTAAATTCCCCCAATGTTTTATTCACTGAAGATTCGTCATGAAAACGTGTTTGTCGATTTTTTGCACAAAAAGTTGGAGATTAAGTTGCACTGTTAGTTGCAACTAGAATGCATCCCTCTAGGAGCGGTGCATTCCGGGAAGAACTTCCTCCATCCCCCATCACTTTCGATGGGGGCCTCAGTCCTCGTGCTTGTACTTTCCCTTCCAATATCTTGGTTCGGAGATGGTTTCCAGATGTCTTCTTTTTGGTCCGGGACGGTGCTGGGCACCTTTATCCTCCTGTCTTCTTTTTTGGGCGTTCTCGAGTGTGTGCTTTTTGCTGCCTCTAGAAAGTTGCATCCCTAGCCGACGGACTGCAACTAGAAATGACCTTAAAGAGTGGATCCACTTGTTAGAGATCCCGCTCATCTTTTTAGGGATGAACGGGGCCTCTCGCAGGTGTTCCTCTTCTATTTGTCCGTTGTCTAATGGATTCCACCATTAGTTCTTCATTAAGTCTTGGAAGAAGTTTTTAAGTTCTTCCATTTGCTTCGCAAAAAGTTTCATAGTTTCGAAGATGTCTTTTTCTTTCTTTCCATCCTTTTTTGCTGCGTTGGCGTAGCTTAGTCCTGGCTTCCTGTTTGCGGTTTCTACCGTCTTCCTTTCTGGTGTGTTCTTCTTTGGGATTTTGGCACATCCCATGTAGTTTGCGGGGTGTTCTGGTGGTTGTGCCCTGGGTCTGTCGCAGTTTTCCGCGCGGTGTTTTCCTCCGCACCTGACGCACTTTGTTTCCATGTGGCAAGTCTGTTAGATTTTGACTTGCTTCCTAATAAATTATATTTAAATATCTTCTGTATGTCCCTTGTGGTGCATTTATTTCATTTCGTTAATTCGTTTGGAAATTTAACCAAAATACTTTTTTATGTTATTATTTCTTTCAACGTTTCGGTACCATTCCAGCTACCATTATCAAGAACTTTAGTTTAAAAATATTTTGGTCCCTGTTTGACACTTCGGAAAAATTTGACAACTAGACAAAAAAAGGATTGTAGTATAATTTCCCAAACAAATTAACAAAATAAATGACATTTAAGTCTAAGGAAACTGGTCTGGCTAATAAAACCATCTATGTTATTGCCTTCTTCGTGCATATGGTGCAATGTTCGGTGGCAGGCAATTGTAGTTATCCTTGGACTTTTAATGTCTAATGTTTGTTTGTTGTCCTGTTAGATTACTATGGATATTCTTGTGGACTCCTTTTTTCGTTGCACCCGTTATACCGGTTGGGTCCATCTGAACAACATTGGCATACTTTCCCATAGCCCATTGTATTTGATTTTACAGGGGTTTAAAATGCATTTCGTATCCTATTCCATATTTTATTTTGTTTTAAATTTGTAAAAAATTTTGAATTCTCCTAAATATACGAAGAATAATTCAGGTCCAACAAATTTTTTGACTTCAAAATTCAAATTATGAATTTTTAACAAACTATATGGCTTCGATGGCTTCGAGAAGACCGTACGCAAAGAGCAAGGGGCTCTATGGACGCCTCCGTTGAACAACAGACCGTGAAGATCGCCGCCTAAGATTATTGGCCTTAGGGGACCGTTTCTCCACTACCAGGTCCATTGCAAATGAATAGTTTGCAGAACACGGAAGACCTATTGGCATGCGAAGTGTTTACCGACGAATAAGACGTTTTGGCCTGTTTTCATACCGACCACACTGGGTCCTCCCTTTAACTCCAGAACACCGACGTAATCGCCTTAAGTGTTGCAGAGAACGGCCACTCTGGGATCAGGAATAGAACAATATTGTCTTTAGTGACGAGTTTCGATTTTGTTTAGGCATGCACGATTGTCGAGCGAGGGTTAGAAGACGACGTGGTGAAAGAAGAAATCCACGGTTTTTTTTTGAAAGGCATGTTCATCAAACTATTGGAGTTATGGTTTGGGGTGCTATAGCTTATGGTTCAAAATCACCTTTAATCTTCATCAGAGGTAACATGAATGCGCAGCGTTATATCCAACAAGTTTTAGAACCCAATCTTTTACCCTATCTTGACACTGACACCCTGACAAATTCAACTTTCCAAAAATATAATGCCCGACTACATGTAGCTAATTCTATATTGCATTTCATATTTTACGAATAAATAGTGAAAGTTTAATTCAACCTTTTAGTTGTTTACCGTTCTTAATAAGATGGACTTTCACGTAGTAAGGGTTAGTACAACAAATTTCAACTTTCTATAATTTCAACCCTTACATGCCGATTTAAAACTAGCCATAAAAAACAGGGGGAGTTAACGAACGTCCTCTCAATTAAAAAAAATCATAGTAGTGGCCTTGAATCCAAACGAAAACCTATTTCCCGGCCGAAGTTAAGAGAGTACACGGCGGCGCGTCCAGAAAATGTATTTTTAGCAAAAGTATGATGTCAAATGTGAATTTTGGGACCACGTCCAATCTGATCAGACATGTTCGGACACCATGTGCGGTCAGTTACATCAATTTGCCGAATACAGATAACTTTCAATTTATCATAATTGCTCATTTTTTTTAAATTGAACAAAAATAAACATTGAAATTTTATATATTTCGCTAAGTTGGATATATATTATAGGTACGTAACCAAAAAAATATCAATTGGACAAAGGCCAATGTTAGCTACTGAAATTTAAGCTTCAGTAGCGTACATGTTTGATGCAATACCTATTAAAATATCATTTTTTTAAGTGCCTCAGTCTAGGCACTGGGACTACGACATATTAACCGTGATAAGATCAAATATGCCAATAGTTTTGTTCGGGTTTCACCTGTAACATTTTTTTAAATAATTTAATAAGCAGAAAAAGGGTTTTTTAAATAAAATTAATAATCAGTATTTCCTCCATAGGCCTGTATGCATGACTGTAGGCGATGTGGCATGCTATCGATTAAATGGTCGAGCTGGGCTTGCGGAATTCTCTCCCATTCTTCACGAGCAGCATCTTTCAGTTCTCGTAGAGTAATTGAGTTTTGCTTCTTAATGCTTGTTTAAAAGAATGTCCCAGGCATGTTCAATGACGTTCATGTCAGGGGAATTTGATGGCCATCTTAATGTGGATATTCCTTCTTCTTCCAAAAATTTTTTTACTGCAGCTGTTCGATGTAGAGGTGAATTGTCATGCATAAACACAAATCCATCACCTACCGCCCCCCGGAATAGACGCACAACAGGATTTAAAACTTCCTCGTACACAGCACCAGTGATTCTTCTCTCCAAAACCAGGAGAGGCGTCCGTGTACCTCTCATAATACCACTCCAAACCATAATACTCCCACCTTCAAACGGACCAAGTGGTTGGGCTGTTTCTAATCGGGCTTGTCGTCCTGGGGCCCTCCAAACTAGCGTTCTTCGTGAATCAGAAACCAAGCCAATTCTTGATTCATTAGAGAACATCACGTAATTCCAGTTAGGACCATGGTGTAACATTTCTTGAGCCCATTGCAACCCCACAATTGTTTGTTGATAGGTTAGTTTGGGAACACGTAGAGGTCTTCTGAGATACAAATTTACCGCATTTAATCTTCGTGTAATTGTTTGCCTTGAGATATTCAGTCCTTCAAGTCTAGCAATTTCTCTGGATATGCCACTTGTAGATTCCTTTCGATTTCTTCGAGCTATTAATGTTATGGTCTTGTGCTGCTGTTGTACATCGACTTCTGCCACTTCTGGGACGATCCTTCACATCATTTGTGTCTTGGAATTTTTTTTTAATTTTTGATGCAGCACCCTCAGTAACACCAACAATATTCGCGATATCACTTTGACTAAAGCCCTGTTGTAACAAAGCAATTACTCTAGACCTATTAAAATGTCATATCATGTTTCTGGGCATTTTTAAACAGCTCAAATGAAATTTAAACAAGAATTGGAATAATGTGAAAGCACCCAAATCAATTAATTATGACCAAATTAATACAAAAACGAATCAAATTTAGTATTATTTTGATTTAAATATCAACAAGAGTTTTTAAAAAACCATAAGCGTAGATATATTATTTCTAAATATTCCAAGCTTTTGGACATATGTGTATTTTACATTTTTAAATCTCTTTGAGGATGCCACTGTTATAATTTCTTGGTATCTTGGTGAAGCCAACAATAGGTTGAATTATGTGCAGTTAGGTCTTTAGTGCATTCCTTTTTGATTCTTTGATGTTTTTTTTGCTGCATATCTTTTCAATTTTTCTTCAGGTGTTTTAAGGAACACATTTAAAACTGAGTGCAATTTGCTATTTGTTTATTTATATAGTCGGTTAGTATCCATATGAATGAACTGATATAGTTAACACATGTGAATTGTTCTTTACTACTATCCTCTGAACCTACCTGATCCATAATAAATCCAAATAATTGAATGCAACTATTTCTAATTTATTGGGTATTCTCTAGTAGTATTTCTTATAAATTTTCATACATTAACGTTAAAACGTTTTAGAGTAATGTTAAAAAAATTAAGAATAATAAAAAACTTATCGATTGAACGTAAGTTTATTTGAAAAAATTATGTTTTAAAATACAATGAAGGCCAATGACGCTGAATAGCATCGTCAGATTGACATTTAAGTTACATTTTTTTTGTTTGTAGCTAGGTACCTGAGGTTTTTCAGATAGTATTAAGGCTAGACCAAGTAATAAGACATAACAATATTAAAGCCTAGATGTTATTAGCCCTAAGGGATTATCCTGGATGTACTTCCCTCTAAGATCAGTATAACTGTGCAATGATATAGAAAAACCAGGAAAAAACTATATCATGATGATCTTTACAATAACTTAATATATTTGTGTTTTTCAATTATCTGTGTAAAAAATGTAAACTCAATCAAAGTAAACTGTTGTTATTATTCTTAATAAGATTTAAATTTTTAACTTTAGCACCCTGTAACTTTTTTTGTGTGCACTATTGTATATAGGTAAGTGGGGTTTAATCAACATATTTTTGAATCCAGAATCTGTGGTATAATTTATGACCATTGTTTTCGGGACACCCTGTATATTATGTATAATAACTTAAAACGCATTGACTCACAAGAATATTGCCTTCAAAGTTTACGATAACTTCACCAGTGAATATTGTTACTAACTTTGTTGTTAAAAACATACGCATAATGTTAATTTAGTTGATTAATGTAACCAACAAATGTGACTATGACAAATCGTTAGAAATCAATAATGCAAATGGACTACGCGTACAGTGAATAGTTTTCATGGTCTTTTTATTTTTAACTTTACACTAATACCGTGTGTTCGGTGAAATAAATACACTGGACATACACAAACGTATCTTTTTTTCCAAACTGACTTAATTTATTACCGATCAAGATTTTATTATTATTATTATTATTATTTCTGTTAAAGACATTAAAAGTTTTATTGAGTAGGTACATCAACTACTTTTTTTCAACAAGATGTTTCAGAGAAATAATATAAAGTTTTAACGAGAAGTTGAATATCGTGAACATACAAAATTAAAAATTATTTCTGCGTCAGTTAGCGATGATAGGTTCTCGGCATCTCATTATTTTCGTGTATATCAGATAATTATTTTCGTATATTTATTCTTTTTAAACTAGATGGTATCAAGAACGAGTTTGCTTATGCGATACAGAGTGACCAAAACCAAAAAAATTAAACTATAACTTTAATTTGCAGCTTTGGCTGTTTAAAATACTTTGATATTTTTGTTATTCATATATTGTGTATTTGAAAATCAAGAGAGAGTAAATTCCCAGAAATGTTTTGCAGTTATCAGTGTTAAAGGCAGTAAACCATAGACGTGCGTTTTCAAAATTAAATTAATATGGAAATAGAAATATTTAATTTGTTTTAGTTATTTATACCTAGATTACCAATTTTAGATAGATAAACATACTTTGTAAGTAGTAATTTAATTTGGGTAAAATGAAGAAAAAGTCAATATTATTTTAGGCATTTTGTTTTAGGCATATGTTTATTTACAAAATATGTATATAATATGTACAGATAATTACAATTACTTATAAATTAATATGAGGAGCTAAAAAAACAATTAAGTAGGTATATGAGAAAAAAAATCCAACCGCAAGGATAAAATTTGACGAGCAACATGGAAAAAATACGACAATATTAAATCTTAAAAAATAAAAATCTAAAAATAAAATTAAAGTACATAAATTAATAATTTTAAAGTTATGGTTCCGCGCACTCTGTGTCAGAAGATATTCACCATCTGATTCTAGAGAAATTACAATGGGCTCTATAGTAATACCAATTATGTTATCTAGCTTCTATTTCTGTAACGTGTCTAATACATTTTTGCCAATTTTCACTTGTTACTTCAGATATTGACTTATTGAAGAGATTTTTAACATCTGATAATTTAAAAGTAGTGTTATTTCTGGCAACATAACCTTTAACTTGAGCCCATATCAATTCTATCGGATTCAGCTTACAATGGTAGGGTGGTAAACGAAGGATTTCAATTTCTCGTTTTTTGGCTATCTCCTCAATATTATATTTTTTATAATTTTGCTTATGTTTTTTAGCAATAGTTAACAATTCTGCCCTCAGCATTGTATTGTCAAAGGCTAAATTTTTAGAAGATAACTATTTTCCAATTTTATGCTTTTTCCATTTAGTGGTTGGTAAAGGTTCAAGTAAACTGGAGTCATCTGTTCAAAATATTCCTCAAACACGTCTCCATTCATTTCTTCGTGATAATCAACGGTTTTTTTTTTATTCAAATAAGAGTAAACCATTCTCAAGAAAAATGACTCAATGTCACTGATAAATAGTGAAAATAAAGTTGGGCTTAAGAGCTCATCTTGTAGTAATCCCTCATTAATTTTGACTGTTTTGAAAAATTCTTTATCAACCTTTACGCGAAATGTGGCATTAGAATAAAAACACTTTAACAAGCGGTCAACTTTAGCGGAAATACCCACCCCAACAAGTTTGTTCCAGAGAAGACTGTGGTCAACAGAGTCAAAGGCACGTTTTAAATAAAAAAAAAGCAGCAAAGACTTTCCTGTTTTTACGATGCAAGTGAATTTGTATTATACTACTGGGCGTAAAAATGTTATCAGTGCATCCCCTATGTTTTTAAAACCCACCTTGAACTTCGGGCAAAATATTATTTTCCTCAACCCAGCTGGTAACTATGTTTAAAATAATCATTGAAAATAGTTTAGCTACGGTGTTTATGCATGCAATACCACGATAATTATTTGGATTTTCCCGGGGACCTTTTTATGTAACATATACGTACGGGGTTGGGATAAAGTATGGAACCAAGTAAATATCTTTTAAACGAAAAGAACGATATTTATGAAAATTTGCAGGTAAGTGCAATAGAACAAAACGCATCTGATGTAGATATTTTTGATAATAATATACTTCCGGTTTAACCGGAAATGCCATCAATTTCTTTAATTTAAATGGGACACCCTATATATTTTTAAAGATTTTGAAAGAGCTTGTTATTTTGAATTCATACATACTGAGTTTAATGTAAACAAATTTGTAAAAACGAGGAATAACTCACTGTTAGTAGTACAATAGATGTACATTTCATTATTTTAGAATAATGAGAAACAAAATTACTTCAAATGTTCAAAATGCTCGCCGTTTACTTGCTGACAATATGCCATCCTATTAACAAATTCTTGAGTCACTCTTTCCAAGACTTCTCCACGTATTAGTTCACATTCATCAATAATTCTTTATCTCAATTCCTGTAAGTTTGTTGGTCGTCTAACGTAAACACGTGATATTAGATAACCCCAAAGAAAAAAATCTAACGGGCTAAGATCCGGAGAACGAACATGCCACTCTATGAATCCTCTACGTCCAATCCATCGATTTGAAAAATTCGCATCCAGAAAATCCCTAACCCGTCTATCATAGTGGGGAGACGCTCCATCTTGTTGAAACCAAATATTTTGTGGTAATTGCACATTCTGTTGAAGTGCAGGAATAATTTCGTTATTTAGTAGATCCAAATACTTGTCACCATTCAAGTTTCCGTCGATAAAAAATGGGCCTATAAGCTTATTTTCGACAATTCCCATCCAAACATTTAACTTCTGTGGATGCTGGGTATGTGCTTCATGAATCCAATGAGGATTCTCATTTGACCAATACCTTGAGTTATGGTGATTAACTGTTCCATTAAAACAAAAAGTTGCCTCATCGGAAGAAACTATGCTAGAAGCAAAATTTTCGTCGACATTACAAATGTCCATTAGCCGTTCGCAAAATTCCAGCCGTCGGTCAAAATCATCGTATGACAATTCTTGAACCAACTGTACCTTATACGGATGATAATTTTCACTTTTTAATATCTTTCCTACAGAACGTCGACTGATACCATGGTTTAGTGCCAAATTTGTGGTGGAAGTTTGAGGTGATTCTTCTAAATCGATTGCAATATTTTGTTTAACAGTTTCGTTCGTTGCAGTCCGCGGTCTTCCAGGTTTTAGCAAATTTTTTACCATCCCAGTAGTATTAAAACGTTGTAATGTTTTAGTTACTGTTGAGCGTGATATAGGATTTCTCTCCGGATGCAAATAATTAAAAATATGACACACTTCTTCATGAGTTCTAACACGATCACCATAACCGATCATCATTAAAATTTCAATACGCTCTTTTTCACATAATTGAACAATTCTAAATTGTGCAATTTATTTCCGTCAATTAGAATTTGACACTTGAAGAACAAAAGACGTACTAAACAGTACTTGTTTATTTATTACTATGCATACAAACAACATCAATTAGTTTATCTAAATAGTTTTTTGCTCTAATGCAAAAGACTTAAAGGAGGTTGGTTAAAGTGCTATATTCCTCGTTTTTACAAATTAAAGAAGTTGATGGCATTTCCTGTTAAAAGTATATTATTATCAAAAAAATGTACATCAGATGCGTTTTGTTCCATTACACTTACCTGCAAATTTTCATAAATATCGTTCTTTTAGTTTAAAAGATATTTACTTGGTTCCATACTTTATCCCAACCCCGTATAAAGACATAACTGACCATTCTATGGGAAAACGCTCATATGCAAAAACTACATTAAACAGATTGCAAAGGTATAGCCTCCCGTTTTGGGGCAAATATTTAAAAAAAATTGAACGGTATGCCATCAGTACCAGGAGCTTTATTATATCGGTCAAGAAAAGGATGACTATAGCATCGTAGAAAGATGTAGTAATACAATCTTTCACGGGTAAAATATTTGACGATGTTTTAGGGACATTCTTTCAACTAACAATATTTTACAACTTATAACTTAGACTTCTGACATTCCAAGCTAACATGGGAATGTTTGTATGCTTACCATACAGACCAATTACTTTTAAGCCATTGTTTACCAACCAGTTGTGCATATATTTTGATAAATGTAAAGTGGCGGAGTTGTATTTTGATTTATTTTTTTTCTGTCCGAGATAAAAATCATCCTCTGACATCCGGAGGCTTTAACAACCATACAACAATGCCGAATTTTTGAGGTCTTAGAAGTGGGTTATGGCCTCCGTACAAAATTAACGCAAACCCTGTTGTTAAATTTCAACTAAAGATAAGAATAAATAACCTACAGGGCACATGATACCGTATTATTACTAAAATTGTAAGAGTCTACTTCAAGTAGTTTAATACACTGAATGATAATGATTTATGGATATAAAATGTACGTGTATAAAGAAAGTTTATTTTATAAGAAAGTTATACAGGACGAGGCCAAAAAAAATTAATAATTATATTGAAAATTTTACACCACCACTTTTTAACCAATAAAATGCCTTAATTTTATCTATAGTACGTACAAAAAGTACGAGGAGTAATAAACCCTAATTAAGTATGCAAAACCTTTACAGCGAGCACCATGAAATTTTTGATAAATCTCTTACTTTAAATTATATTTATTCCGTAAATATAAAAACCAGGTAGATCGACCCCGTATTTGTTTCAGTTGTAGCAAAGTTTAGGGTTTCTTCATTGTTAAAGGATTAGCAGATAAGCAACAACGCAATGCAGTGGTGTGTATTTTGGGAAAAAATATGTTTTAAATTATAATATAATAAGAAATGAAAAGAAACTTACATTTTATTCTATATCCGACTCGGAAGAGGAAGAATCGTTGTTGACATTAATAATAATAGGGTCGATTAAATCATCACAAATATTTTCAATTTTCCACATATTTGCCTCTGCTTTGATAAAATGCTCGATACAGTTTTTCCAATTTTCCTTACTAACATGACTTACAGCACTCTCAAACAATTTCACAACATCGTTTATTTTAAAAGTAGTATTTTTTTCCAACTTCCCCCTTTACCTGAGCCCATATTAATTCTATGGGATTAAGTTCACAATGATAAGGGGGAAGTCGAAGAACTGATATACCACGAGAAGAAGCCATTTCTTCTACAATGTAGGTTTTGTATTTATTCTTGTTCATTTTTGCAATTCTGTAAAGTTCTTTCCTTAGTGGATCTTTTGGAAACTTAATATTTTTCGAAATAATCCACTCCAAAAGCTCTGCTTAACGCCAACGACTTGTGGGCAATGCTTCTCGTAACCGTGAATAGTAACTTGCGTTGTCCATAACAATAACAGCCCCTTTTGGAATCAGATCCAACATTTGAACAAACCATTCCTCGAAGACATCCCCATTCATATCTTCGTGATAGTCCCCCGTGCGTTTCGAAATAAAAGTTAATAATTCACTATCAATAAAACCTTCAGAACTTCCAACATGGACAATGATAAGTCTTTTTCCTTTTCCAGATGGTGGCTGCAAACCTAATGACAAACCTTCCACGAATGCCTGCCTTCCGCTTTTAATGTTTTCATCTTGCCAAGATTTGGAAACTGTATATCCAGCATTTATCCATATTTCGTCTAAGTAGAAGATTTTCAAATTTTGTTCTCTGGCATGCTTCTCAAGTTTTGAAAATTCCTTTCGTAAGTAAAATCCATGGACTTTACGCCTTAGTCTTTGTTTTAATGACTCATCGATCTCAATTGGTTTTCGGCCTGAAGGAGTTTTAGGGGGTTGAAGAGTTCCATTCTTGCTTTCTTTTAGTAATCTATAAATTGTTAATTTAGCAACACACAACATAGCAGCCGTTAAATCCACAATATCATCAACACTTGCACTTGGATCCTTGTTTTTCAATGATATATAACAATTCAATATCAGAGTTTTTTCATTTAAAGATAATGGACCTGTTTTTGGTCGTTTAGATGGTCCTTGGCTTATCGACATTGTTTGGTACTTGCACAATTAACATTCAACAAATGTTTTAAATATATTCCAACTGTTTACAATGTTATGAAAACCATACAACTTCATACAACTTTACTCAAAGAACTAATACTAAGTACTGATTTAATGTACCAACTTTCTTTTAAAATAATATTCCCGATAATGTTTCTAAGAAAACTGGGTTGTTTGGAAAATCCCTGTCAATAATCGAATAATCTGTAAATAGGTGTAATCGTATTAAGCCGATTACAGTAAGCCACTTGCCATTTAAAATTTCTGAGAAAAATTCCCCAAACACTACATACAGGAGTAATACAAATAAAAAATATTCATTTTGCTTCTTTGAATTTAATAAAAATTGTAACGATATCTTGCTATCTTGATTTTAATTAATTTTTTAAAAATATATTTCATTGTAATTTATTTGTGACAATATTCAAAGTTTGAATTAATCTTCTTACAAAAAGAACAAAAATATATAAAATAATTATTGTTACAGATTGGTTTGTTTTCTATTATGAATAAACTGTGTTGACTTTCTTTATCAAACTTACTAAAATTTATGTACCTCTATCACTTTTTTTTTATTAAAATTAGTACATCCCGTTACCTCTGACCTAAATTGTATAATTCTTTAGCATAGCTGCAACTCATTCGTTCAATACAAAATGTACCTTACGGTATACCCTCTTAAATATATTTTGGAACGTCTATGAAATCTACTTAAATGAATGATTTATTATTCTCATTATTATTTCTTATTTTTGAAAATGGAGATTTATCCGAAACAAAGTAATAACATTGTTCCTTTTAGAGAAATGAATATTTACATACATATTTTTTGCAGTTTAAAAAGAGGGTTAAGGTAAAGAAACAATAGAAATGTAGCTGGTTAACTTTACCTAAAAAATGCGATATTATTGCATCTATGAAAAGAGTAAATTCAGTGAATTATTTCATTTTGGTGAATTACTAAATAAAATTATAGGCAACTAAACATTATAGGCAGTCTAAACATAGCTTAACTACTCAACAGTTTCTCTATTAAACAACCTAAATTTACCTAACATAAAGGTAAATTAATTTTTTATATACATTAATTTGTTTAAAGAGTTTTATACAATGTTTATAGTGAACATAAACCAACCAGTTATATTTTAAACATTTCAATTACAGAAAGATATTAATTAATTTTAACATATTAATACTAATGGCTTCATTTCAGAATTTTTAAATAATACCGCACATTCTATAAATACCTGTAGTAAAAACATTAAAAAAGACGACCTTGACTGTTGTATAATATACACATTTCTTATTATACCTGCTATTTTACTGAATCATCCATACCTTGCCGAAAGAAAGTTCTTTAAAGAGTTTATTTTATTACCATAGGACCGGTTTGGAAATTTTTCTACTGCAGTTCTAAGTATACAATTCGTATTTTATGCCGTGTATCTCTAACTTTTTTTGAACATTTTTATGTATAATGTAATATCGTAAAATAATTTTCAACAGTAAATACACAAGAGCTTTTTTTTTACCGGAAAATTTTTCGATTCATCGAAAGATTTTACCAATCAGTAATATTACTCAAAAAACTGAAATTAGATAAAATCGCTCGACCTTCGGTCTCGCGATTTTATCATTTCAGTTTTTTTATCTAATTTCAGTTTTTTGAGTAATATTACTGATGGAAAGATCTTGAGATGAAGAGAAAAATTTATCCATTAAAAAAAAGATCGCGTGTATTTTGCTAAGATAAATTAACGACTAATTATATAAAGAAACAATAAAATTTATTCATTCTAAAACAATTAAACTAGTTAAAAGAACAGTTGTTAAAAATACAATTATTAAATATTGGTTGGGGAGTACTGATTTTAATGTTTTCTTCTCGTGTTTCTACGTATGTTGAATATTCTGTTTCCGAGGGTCTCAAATTATTTATAAGTTGTTCATGGTGTTCGGGGTCAATTTGGAGGTATGGTTTAATCGATTGTGATGACGAGTGTCCTGTTATCTTAATAAGCTGTTGATCGCTAACTCCTGCTTTGGCTAATTGGGAAACTGCGCTGGCACGATTTGAATGGTTAGTAACTTTATTATTGATTATGTCCAATCCAATTTTTGCAGCAGAATTTTTTGTCCAAACAGATATGGTATTAATACCTAAAGGAACATTTTTGTACCAACCTTTAGAATTTTTATTTTTCCAAAAAGGATTTGGAGTTAAAAATAATCGGTCAGAAGTAATATGTTCATTTCTTTTTTCTACTAGCAAATGGAATAGTTTTACAGGGCAAATACTTTCGTCACTTTCATTTCTAGTCAACCATTTGCTGTCTGTTAACTTTTTCGAGCCGCCTTGTGCCGTTTTCGAAAATATGGTGTTATATTCAATCCTACCCGTAGGAAGACCATTTTGGTTCTTTTCTACTTTAAAATAATAAATTTTGCAATTAACAGCTTCTCCTCCTCTCCAAGCCAATTCGTAAGAAGCCCTTCAGGTTCATTTATATTCCATAGTGTTGCCATTTTTATTATATTTTCTTTGTCTATTGCTGAAGAACACGTCTTTCTTTTTGTTGGAATCAATTGAAGTTGTTTTCTTTTGGCATTTCTAGCATCCCGAGCTTCTTTAAAGGTTATGTCTGTAAAAGGATCAAATTTCAAACCATATTCGTTAAAATATTTCTGTTGTAACATTTTAGCAGTCGTGTTCCATATTGTTTTGACCGCAAATTCTTTGTAATCTTCTCCATTCTTTTTTTTCATATTGAAAGCCCAATGTTTTAATATTTTTGCTAGATCTTGTATTGTAGTATTCTCTTCCAACTTATAATTTCGGCTTTGACAAAACTCCATGAATTGTTTCCATATTGATGACTTCGTATTTTTTGTTGACTTCGGTATTGACTCTTCAATATTTTTTGTAATTTGTTCATGTGAAACCTCTCCAAACCGGTTCATACTTTATGTTTTTTGCAAAGAAAAGGTAGTATTGTTTTATATTGTTAAATTTGACAATTAAATACCTGTCAACAATAATGCAAAATTGATACACACCTACTAAATTGAGGAACATGCGATAAAAAAAAGCGATAAAAAAGGATGCACCTTTTTTATCGATGTCAAAATGACAAAATAGTTTGTAGGTATATGACATTTTAACATTGGAGTTAATTTATCGTATATAATATCAAGAGAGAAAATTTTGCCGACAAAATTTTCTCTCGAATGGTATAAAAATTTGTTGCTTGGTAATTTACGCGAATGAAATGTTGTCAAAATTTCATGAGGGAAAATTGGCAAAAAGTAAAGACTATTTCACTAGAAAAACAAGACAATATCAACGAAACATTATCTTTGTTTACTTGTTAACAATATGAAATGTACAATTATTATAAGTTATAGTAATTTGCCTGTTCTTTTCTACTAAAGATTTCTTTTAAAAATAATGAAGACGCTTCAATGACGTTTATAAAACTGAAAACTATAGAAATACCAGACACCTTAGTAACGGATCTGTCATAATTTTGTCGCTGAGATATTACGTATTGTTAATGAACAACTTAACTGTAACGTATTTTTTTTTCTAAAACTTCCTTTCGACAAACTAAATGATTAACCTTGAAATTTACTTTTATACGCCTCTTTTTTTGAATATTTATACTACTGTACCACCTGTCCATTTAGATTAAATACTGACATTTCAACACTTTAACATTATTTTATTTTTATAAGGAACAGAGAAAATTTGTAAAACTTCAAAGAACATGAAACTGACGACAAGTGATTCGTCAATAAATGGAAGCATAGACCAAACAAATTGTTGAACTTTTAATTAAATGTATACATAACGTCTTGTAAACGTATATTATCCATATGCTTCACCAATTATAACACGCTAAAGTTGACTTAGCTGGGGTATTTGAACGAACAGTTTACCATTTATTTACCAAAATTAAAACCAGTCAATAAACGTTTAAACTAGACCTAGAAAAAGAGAGTGTGTAATTTCGAAAGTATAAAACACTTGAAAACCGATTTTATTAATGTCTGAACTATCGGTTGGTATTTCCAATTGGGATTTTTCATTTTATATTATTAAAAATGTATTCAGGGTTTCCTTTAGGATTTAAAAACGAAGAAGGAGCGTTATACATAAACACCAATAGTCCCAGATGGTTTTTAAAAATGGCGTTAGCAGTTTTAATTTATGATAAAATGTTGTATAATTTTCAAAAATAAAAATACTGATGTATATACACTTTTATTAAATACATATACAGTGCGGTCCATATGTATGGAATAAATTCATTTGTAGCGTTATTATGTACTATATAAAAAAAACCTGAAACAGGTCGATTTTTATTATTAAATTGACAATTTACAGTATGAAAATATTATCCCCCTCCAGCACCCCTTCGAAATTATAAACACCCCCTCGAAAATTTTAAATTACAAAGGGGGTCGTGTGGCACCTCGTTGGAAAGGGATTTTAGTTTTCTGTTCAGCAATATAAAGTTTTTTAAGTTTGGTGCAATCATAACTGAGAAAATTGATTTTTAAGATGTAAAATTTTGATAATGTCTCTAACACAAAACTTTACGTAGAATGAAGATAATAATGTCACATAATGATTAGAATGTGTTTTTCAATGTATTTGACACTTAAATTAAATGTTCAAAATGACCACCATTCACTTCTTGACAATAACCGAGGCGATATTGGAATTCTCGTACAACATTTTGTATGACCTCGGGGGTTATTTTGTTAATTTCTTCCGTTATCCTAACTTTTAAACCAACAATATTGTTTGGTCTATTAAAATATACTTTAGATTTTAAATAACCCCATAAGAAGTAATCGAGAGGAATCAAATCGGGGGATCTAGCCGGCCATTCGATCGCCCCACGTCTTCCAATCCACCTATTGGGAAAAACCTCGTTTAAATAATTTCTAACAGTACGTGCAAAATGCGGTGGAGCTCCGTCTTGTTGGTAGTAAATAGATCGATCTATCTCATTTGGATGATTAACATCAGGAAAAACTCTTTGTAATGTAGGCACTAAAAAGTTAATCAAAAAATCTAGATAAACCTCACCAGTAACTGTGCCCTCAAAAAAATAAGGGCCAATAATTTTATTGTTAATGATACCAGCCCAAACGTTAACTTTTTTAGGATATTGAGTGTGAGCCTCACACATCCAGTGAGGATTTTCTCTGCTCCAATATCTACAGTTCTGTTTGTTAACCGTTCCGTTTAAATGAAATGTCGCTTCATCAGAAAAAAACTATTTTGTTTATGAACTGCAAATCTGCGTTCATTCTATCCATTATCAATTCACAGAATTCTTGCCTTCTATCAGGATCATCTTCATTTAACTCCTGAACCAACTGAACTTTGTAAGGGTGGTATTTTTCTTTATGCAGAACTCTCAAAATAGATGATTTACTTACATCATTGTCGGTGGCAAGTTCTCGAGTTGTCTTATGCGGATTTTCCTCAATCTCTAGAAGTACATCTAACTTTTTTTCATCAGTAAATTGAACATTTCTACCTGGTTTTTCAACATTTTTTACATGTCCAGTTTCACGAAACTTTTTTTCAATTTTGCTAACTGTAGACTGCGAAACTTGTTGATCAGGGTATTTATTATTAAAAATTTCACAAACCTCCTTTTGAGTTCTGGTTTTATTACCACAACCAATCATAATTAAAATGTCTATTCTTTGAGTCTCGGACAAATGAGCCATAATTAAATTTGTAAGAATGGATATCACATTCAATCTTCTTAAATGAAACAGCAATTTGATGCATCTAAATAGAAGATTTATTTTACAATATAGTTCTCAAATAATTGATAATATTTAAGATTAAGATAACTATTAACATACCTAAATAGAAGAATCGAAAATTAAAGCTGTTTCGTATCTTCTTCCCAAATAAATTATAAAATTAAATTACGATTTAAATAATATTAAGTTCTTATCAAAGATATTTGACAGTTGCCTTCAAAAATGACAGTGATGTATATATATTTTTTTACATCCCCCCACCTGGAGGCTGTGACAAATCCAGAAATGGATTTTCACTAGGTAATAGTTTGGAGGCATGGAAAAAATGCGTGTCTTGCTTATCTTTTCCTAAACTTACTTCAAATAATGTTTTAGATAATTGTTTCTTAATCTGTACTGGACCTATTCTAATTTCCTCCAATTTTTTTCTATTAAGTTTGGATTTGTTTTCCACGTATACCCAATCTCCTACTTTAAAATCATGTATTTTTCTGTTTTTGTCGTATACAGCTTTGTTATATTCATGTTTTCTCATGCTATTTTTAAAAGCTATTTCCCTATCTTTTATTAAGTTATTATTATTAAGTTGATGTGGCAAGATAGGATCTTCCTGTCCAAATAATAAATACGCTGGACTATATCCAGTTACTGAATGGTCGGTACTGTTGTATTCTTCTATACACTGTTCAGCTATTTTAGACCACGCTCTTATTTTAATTTCATTCTGTCGACATCTGATCCTATTTACCAAAGTTTGGTTTAGTCTTTCATTGAGACCGTTGGAGAAAGGACAATCAACTGCTGTAAAAATAAGTTGTATGTTTAAGTTTTTCATATGTTGCTTGAATTTTTCAGAGTTGATTCCAGGGTATTGATCACTTAATAATGTCTTGATAGGATATTTATCTTGGACTCGATTGATCAGTTTAACAAAATCTTCTGTTGTCTGGTGTTTTGAAGTTGCTATGAAAGCATAACGAGTAAAATGATCAACCAACAGATGAAGGTATCGTTTAGAAGAACGATTTCCTGCAAAACCACCAATTGTATCTAAGGAGATTATCTCAAATGGTTCCCGAGCTGGGCCTAATTGGGAAAGAAAACCATACTTATTGCCAATTCTTATTTTATTTCTACAACAAATTTCGCATTTTTCACAAATCTGTTTTGTTAATAGGTTAATATTTTTAATATAATATAATTTCCCAATTTTTGTTGCTATTTTATTGGCACAAATATGTCCATAAAAATTATGAGTTTTTTTAATCAAATTTATTCCAAAATCTTGAGATAAAATAATCTTGTTTTTTTGTTTTTTTCTTTTTTTGTAAAATATGTTCTGATTTGAAATAACCCCCTTCATGTTTTGTATTATATGTTGATTATTATTTTGATCATGCATTATGTCTTCTAATGTTACAAAATTAACTGTTTTAATACATGTTTCTATATCTGATTCTTCTAATACTGGATTTCGCGAGAGACAATCCGCTTCTAAATTTCCTTTCCCTGGTTCATATTTAATGTCAAAATCAAATTGTGATAAAAAGTGTATCATATCACCCAATTCCTCATCAGGTCTGGATCGAATTTCTCTCCCTTGCAGTGGTTTGTGATCAGTAATAACCAAAAATTTTCTACCCATTAACCAGTATTGCCAGAATTTAATAGCTTCTTTTATGGCCAGACACTCCAAAAATATCGCTTTTTTAGTTTTTTGATATTTGTTCAATTTTTTTGAAAAGTATGCGACAGACTTTATCTCCCCATTTGTTTGTCTTTGTTTTAAAACTGCTCCCAGTCCTTGTATACTCGCATCTGTGTAAATAATAATCGGTGCATTGGGGTCAAAAATTGCCAGAACTGGCTCAGAACTCAGAATATTCTTAACCTGTTCGAAAGCCATCTGACAATCATTAGACCAGACAAATTTTACATCTTTTCTTAGTAGATTGTGAATCGGCTCCAATAGTCTTGCTGAATTGGGTACATATTTATGATAAAAATTTACCTTTCCTAAGAACTGTCTAATTTTTTTCTTTGTGTCTGGAATTGGAAAATTTGTAATTGAAATTAAGTTATCGGTTAAGGGTCGGACGGTATCATTTCCTACAATGTGGCCTAAATATTTTACCTCTTTGTTTGCGAAATTACATTTAACAAATTTTAATCTAAAACCTTCTTCATCAAGTGCATCCATTAATTTTTCCAAATGTTTTATATGTTCTTCGAATGTTGCTGAAAATATCAATATATCATCTATATAATTAATACAAAACGAATTTAAGTTATGGTTTCTAATAATGTTACTTAAAATCCTCTGAAAAATTGCTGGTGAGGTTTTTAAACCAAAAGGTAAACATCTCCATTGGTAATGTCCACCTTGGGTAACAAAAGCTGTTTTATATTTATCCTTAATACGAATTGGAATTGACCAAAACGCAGAATTAATATCCAATGTTGTAAAAAATTTTGCATGTCTAGTTTTTGTTAAAATATCATCGATTAATGGAAATGGTTGTGGTTCAGGAATAATTAATTTGTTTAGTTCCCTAAAATCTACACATAATCTTGTTTTCGCCCCTTCGTCCCTTTTATATGCAAGTGTAACAGGAGCTGCAAAAGGAGAGGAAGATTCCTCAATCAAATTCTCTTTCAATAATTGGCCTATCTGATGTTCAATTTCTTTTGATCATCAATTGAACATTTATATGGTCTTTTAGCTACAAATTTGTGTTCTAATAGTTTTATATGAGCCTCATTCTGCTTGACTTGACCTATGTCAAATTTATGTTTGGCAAAAATATGACTGTATTTATTTATTATAGTTTCTATTTTATGTTTTTTACTATCTGATAAATGATCTACTTTTGCTTCGAAAAATTCTATAGGAATTCCCTCATTAAAATTCACAGAGTAATCATCCAATATTTGATTATTCTCTTTATCAACAATTTCTACTTCTTCTTCTTTATAAGTATCTAATTTTTGAATAATTTTTAAATCAAAGTCCTGTCTTAATCTAAAATTTATAATTGAATCTAGCCCAAGTAGAATATCATACTTGAAATTTAAATCATCAACTACAAAAATATCTACAGTTCTTTTAATTTTATGAATTTTCATTTCCGTACTCAACTTTCCTTTAAAATTTTGTTTGCCATTGATTGTCCGAAAAATGTTCTTGTCTGCAATTATATCTAATCCTAAATTCTTTGCAACCTTCGAATTCAGAAGAGTGACGTTAGAACCTGAATCGTAAATTCCACACAATTCAACATTATCAATAAACACTTGTACTTTAATCAATGGCAATAGATTTAGTTTTTTGATCTGTGATATTATTATTTAATGTTTCCTCTACATTGATATTATTGACCGATTTTATGTTGCCTTCCGTATTATTATGTTCATCTTTAAATTTTAAGCGGCATAATGGCTCTGGATGAAAACGCCCTAAAAACCCCTTGCTTTCACAATATGCACAGGGTTTCTTATCATTAGTTACATTTGCTAATTTCGAATTTGTGTTTTTTTTATTATATAATTTATTTACCTGTAAATTATCATTTGTTGTTTTATTTTCTGTGTTTGTGTTTTTCTTCTTTACTACAAGACTTTCTAATTTCCTCAGTTCACTTAAAAGTTTGTCCGTTGAATCCGTATCAGCTTTGTTAATTCTATCTTGTATAAATATAGGAAGTCCTGTTACTATCAAGTCAATTAAAATTTCTATGGGGAAGTCATTTTTGATGTTTAGTAGTAAATTTTCTTTTCTCAAAGCATAATCTACTAAACTACCACCAATAAATTTGAATGTATAAGCCTCTCTTCGTTTACTCCACCCTGTTTCAGTGAAACTTGATAAAAAATTTTCTTTCCATTCCGCGAAAGTTGTTTCTAAACCTAATGTAAGTAATTTTGATCCAAACCAATCTTTCGCAGTACCATCCAAAAACAATCGAAGGATGAGTATTTTCTCTTCATCACTATTAATATTGCAACGAATGCATTCCGACTCAAAATGTCTTAAACCATGCAGATAGAGTAATTTTTCCATGGAAGTTATTTAATACGAAATCTTTTACTTTCTTCAAATTTGGTCTTTGTACTGTAGATCCAGTTAATGTTGATAAAGCTTCAATAAGATTTGTTACTGTTAATGGATGTGTTTCTATTTGGGTTTTTTCATAAACAGGTGATAATGTTTGCTGTAAATACTCGTTCCTAAAAACCAAATCTTCATCCTCATCAAAGTATATATGTTTTATTTCATCTGGCAATGTTACTTTACATATTCGATATGAACCTCTCGTTTTTATTGAATTCTTTACCTTCTTTACTTTACTTATGTTGAACAACTCATTATGTTGTTCGAAGTCTTGTTTATCTTGTGGCAATTCATAATAAAGCTGGCTATCACAAGGTTGTATCCATTTTAGCTTGAAAATATTTTTCTTGTTATCAGCAGCCGCTTCTACTGCTATACATATTCTGACGCCAGACATTCTTTTCTTGTTTTAATTTTCCGAAACAGTTAAAGAATTTTCGATTTGTAAGAATGGATATCACATTCAATCTTCTTAAATGAAACAGCAATTTGATGCATCTAAATAGAAGATTTATTTTACAATATAGTTCTCAAATAATTGATAATATTTAAGATTAAGATAACTATTAACATACCTAAATAGAAGAATCGAAAATTAAAGCTGTTTCGTATCTTCTTCCCAAATAAATTATAAAATTAAATTACGATTTAAATAATATTAAGTTCTTATCAAAGATATTTGACAGTTGCCTTCAAAAATGACAGTGATGTATATATATTTTTTTACAAATTTAATACGCGCACAAATATTATACTGACGTCTTTTAGTAACTTTAAATACCTAAATGACAGCAGCCTACTAGATTTATATCAATTGTTTATTTAGTTTTTTGACTATTATTTTAATATCTTCAAAGTTTTTTCTAATATTTAGCAGAACAGATACGAAAATACCTGATTATTTCTAAAGTTATTTTAATAGACCAAATATCGCCTCGGTTATTGTCAAGAAGTGAATGGTGATCATTTTGAACATTTAATTTAAGTGTCAAATACATTGAAAAACACATTCTAATCATTATGTGACATTATTATCTTCATTTTACGTAAAGTTTTGTGTTAGAGACATTATCAAAATTTTACATCTTAAAAATCAATTTTCTCAGATATGATTGCACCAAACTTAAAAAACTTTATATTGCTGAACAGAGGACTAAAATCCCTTTCCAACGAGGTGCCACACGACCCCCTTTGTAATTTAAAATTTTCGAGGGGGTGCTTATAATTCTGAAGGGGTGCTGGAGGGGGATAATATTTTCATACTGTAAATTGTCAATTTAAGAATAAAAATCGACCTGTTTCAGGTTTTTTTCATATAGTACATAATAACGCTACAAATGAATTTATTTCATACATATGGACCGCACTGTATAAATATTACATAGCTGTGCATATTCAGTAAATCACTTACGTAAATAAATTGCATATATGTACGTCTCTGAATTCTAGTTTCTTAAACACTAAAACAGTACTGTCTTAAATGTCAAAAAAACCGTCAATTTTCACAATTTTCACCTATTAGTAACAAAAAATGTTAACAATACCCAAAATATTGATACTTAGTGAAGAAATTTGAGGTTTGCATTTATCTAATTAAAAATAAATCCATTATTTAAAGTGTGAAACATTACTATTTTCACAATTTTATGTATTTACTATCTTGAACAAAATTATAAGTAATTTCAAAATTGCTGTAATTAATGCTGTATTCCTATATAGGTCAAACACAAAGAAATTTTGAAGTAAGATTCAGTGAACACATAAGAGCATATAGATTGCAACAACCAGACAAGTTTTGGGCTTTTGGGCCTCAATTTACAGAATTCCTATTAGAAAATTAGAAAAAGAGTAATATTAATTAAAGATATTAGGCATTTATATAATAAAAAGTAAAAATATAGTAAAAAAGATTGGACCAATGGACATTTTTATATTTTACTTCTGAAAGATATACAAATTTAATTTTTCATGGTAATAGAACACAATTGCATTGGCCAAAAAATTATTAGAAAGCAGATTTAAAATATCTACAACACTTCAACGCCAGCCTTAATATATACCGACTAACATTTGTTGAAAACTAGTTTATATAATAAATGAAACAAATTAACTAAGAAACACAAACATGGGGTCAATAAAACCAACACTTTATGTTCTGATTGTTGTATGAAAACTAATAAAAATCGTTAAATACATAATTACTTTGTTGTATTTAATAATTTCTTAGTTTATTTTACGACTACAATTTTACACAAGATAAACAATTTATGTTTTATTTTGAAGTTTTTAAATAACATTATCCTTGGTAATTTTAATGCCAGTGCCAAGTGCCAAGGTCGTAACGTAATCCGATTTTTAACGATGCAAATCATTGATAGATAAATTGGAAATCCATACAAGATTTATCAGTTTGGCTAAAATAAACAAATTGTGGTTAATTTCTATCGGCGGCGCCGACAAAACTGACCACTTTTGAACTTTAAAATTACAAATACGTATATGAAAATTTTTGGGCAAATTACAGCAAATTCTACGCCTACTATTAGATATGACAAATGGGAATTTGTTAAACATTTAACTACTGTTTATGTTTACATTTTAACAATATAACACAAATTCTCTAAATTCACTGCTCATTTTTTTAGGAGGTAACTTTTTTATATTTATTTTTTATATTTAAAATAATTATTTTTATTTTTATTTTAATAGTATATTTATTAGCAATCAGAATATTACAATTGATGAGGCCTTCTTCAGTGACAAGTGCTCTTCAACCATTGTTTAGGTCAGCTGGCCAATTTCTTTTGAGTCTTCTTTCTATATGAAGTTCAAGTAGTGGATAAAGTATCTCATTAGAATGAGTTTCTAATTTGTTGTGATGGCTTGTACCTAGTTCTTGAATTACGTCTTTAACATATGCTATTTTTAAGTCTTCATGTAAAGGTGCATCTGTTATCATGCGAAGTATCTTTGACTGACTTCTTTGTATAATAGCTATATTAGACTTACTTGCGCACCCCCAGAGTTCTGCTCCCTATGTCCAAATTGGTTTTATTATTGATTTATAAATGAGAATTTTATTTTCTACAGCTAATTTTGATTTTCTACCGATGAGCCAATATAGATCTCGTACTTTCAGGTCAATTTGTTTTCGTTTCTTTATTATGTGTTCTTTCCAGGTCAGTCCTCTATCTAAGTGCATTCCTAAGTATTTGGTGTTCAAGGATTGTGGTATTTGGATGTTGTTTAAAGTAAACTGGGGAACACACATCTTTCCTTAGGGTAAAAGTAACTTTAACAGATTTAGTTCCATTTATTTTAATTTTCCATTTTTGTAACCATGTTTGGATGTCATCTAAATGTCTTTGGAGAATTGTAGAGGCCACTACTGGATCTTCGTTACTAGCAAGGATAACCGCATCATCAGCAAATGTACCTATAGTGGTGTCTCATTTTGTTGTAAAGCCGGCTGTGTATAGAACATACAGAAGTGGCCCAATAACACTACCCTGTGGAACTCCAGATTTTATTGGGAAATTAACAGATGTCTGTTCATTGACTCTGGTTCTAAACTCTCTGTCGCTTAAATAAGATCGGAGTAATTTGTAGTATGTATTTGGAAAGAAACTTTTGATCTTATATAATAGACCTTTATGCCAGACCTTATCAAAAGCTTGGCTAACATCTAAGAAAACAGAGGTGCAGAACCTTTTGTCTTCAAATGCTTGGTTTATTTTGTGACTGATTCGATGGACCTGCTGTACTGTAGAGTGTCCTACCCTGAATCCAAACTGGTGAAGTGGTATCCATTTGGCAGTATTTGGATCTGTATTAATTTTTTGTATTATTAATCGTTCCAGTATTTTGGAAAAGACTGTCAACAGACTTATAGGTCGGTACGATGATACATTATTTAGGTCTTTGCCAGGTTTAGGTATCAGTATTATTTCTGCGGTTTTCAATATTTTTGGCCAGTAGTTTAATCTCAAAGCAGCATTAAATATATATGTAATAAGTACTACACATTCTCTTGGCAGTTCTTTGACAAACTTTGGAGTTATTTTGTCTATACCAGGTGCCTTTCGAGGATTTAAGCGCTGGATTTCCTCATGTATCTCATTTATTTTGATACTTTTGATAACTCCCAATTTTCAATAGATTTACAGTTTTATCAGTACGCTTTTCATCTGGTTCTAGACATTGTGGTGATAGTTCTGTTGAATCGTTCAGCCAACCTGTACTCCCGGTATGGAATTTTCAATTTTTATTCCTGCAGATCTAAAGAAATTTTCCAAAGCCTTAAACTTATATTCACCTCCATTATCAGTCTTGAATGCAAGTATCTTTTTTCCAGTTTGTCGTTCCATTTTAGTAACATATTCGATGACTTTTTGTTCAACTTCATATTTGTGGGTTATGAATGCAACTTCAGTATACCTCGAATGTTCATCTATGAAAGATACATAATATCGACTTCCTCTGATGGATGGAACTGAAAAAGGGCGGGCTACATCTGAATGAATTTTCTCCAAAATTGCAGTGCATACATTTCCAGGTTCTTTGGATACTTTTCTTGTCGACTTTAATGTTTCACAGGCTTCACAATTCAGTTTTGGACGATCCTTTGGAAGAATATGGGGATCGGCAATGACTTTCTCGAGGCGATTGAACATGTCCACAGGTAAATGGCCTAATCTACGATGCCATGAAGCAATACTAACATTGGCTACATCGTGACTAAATCCATTTGGTTGTTGAAATATCTGTTCTTTCTTGTTGGAGACTACCCATCCAACTATGCGCCCATTTTTCCAAAGGGTTATTTCTTTTTCGTCACTTTTCGTAGTAATACCCTTTTCTCGTATACTCTCCCAAGATATCACAGAACATTTAAATTCAGAGGAGTATAAAACATCATGGAGAGTAATATTTTCGACTTCATTTTGAGGGTAGCAATGCCTGGAGCTTAACTTTACCAATATGAGTAACTTTTGTGTTCTTTTGTCGTTTCCAAGTCGAATGAATCCAATATGAGGATGGAGATTCGTTGCTAAAGGACGCAAAGCAGCTTCTAGAGAGTCAACCATGTCGTATTCTCAGAGTTTTCTGCTGTTCTCTTAATTAATCTAGCCCAAAAATCATTATATTTTGAGATATGATCTGGAATATCAAATTTGGTTCCGCATTTGATACCCACTAGAGATTTGACGAGAGCATCTCTTGTCATAAATATCATTAAGTGCCTTCCACATCTGACGTGTGACGTGCTCTTCACTTTCGGCGATTATATTTATTTTGTCTTTTAGCGATAAATATGTATGTAACAGAAAGACCGAGCTACTACTAATGCAGATAATTTCATCTCTTTTTATATAGGTGGATACCTATTTAAATATCTAATAATATTGGGTATTTACATCAACAAATAGACTAAAATATTTTGGCCGATACTAACAGGAAAATTTCTATGAAATGGGCTTTAAAAATTTGAGATTATGTGGCCGCGACCGCATTATAAAGGTGTCCGTAGATACCATGGGAATTTCCATATAATCGGTTTGAAGAATTTTGAAAATCACCGTTAGCATAGGTGGCTGCTGTCCCTGCGGAACTTCTGTTGCTATTTGTTTGATGTCTGATTAGACATAATTCACGTATTGCGTCAACTTATTAGACAAATCATATATACTTTAAAATCACAATAACTCTCCCATCATTATAATTAACTATTTCAATAATTAACCGATGTAAACTGATACGAAAAAATAATCTGCCTTGATTTACGTTTAATTGTACTGACGCATTGAAAAGGTTAACCAGTTTGATTTTAATAAAACTCCATAATGTTCACTTAGCATAATTGAAAATCGCTTTTTAAAATAAACAATCAGTGATTAGCGCAATTATAAATTTTCTATGCAAACAAGTGATTCAACTGTTAGATATTTCCGAAAATACTTTTTTTTATTGAATCTTAGATGAAGTATTTAGTCTCATTGGAAAAAAATACAGTTTATCAAAAAGTATACGAAAGATTAAACCATAATCATATATAGAATACAATTGATACAATTTCAAGTCCAGTGCTTGAGATTTAACAATATTAATTCTGGCTGAGTAATCCGATAGCTTGTTAAAATTTAAATTGCCAAAGTCAAAACTATATAATGTTTCATTAAATAAATTCTTGTGGACAATTTTTGAAAATGTATACATAAGTGCAAGGTGAGAAAATGATACTAATTGAACCGTTAGACCATGAAAGAAGAGACTTAAGACATTTGGCCGATGTAGAATGAAGATATCTTCTTACTTTAACGGGAACCGCCAGATTAAAGTGATTAGATTTCAAGGTGACTGATAATCAGATCGAATGGTTCAAATATTTTAATTTCATTTATAGCTGATAAATTGTTTATAAATTTCTCAAATAATTAAAGGTTAATATACTTTTGTTGATATCTAATTAGTTCTTCTTGGATTTTTTGTTCAAATAATATTTTAAATTTGTGGATTTGAATTTGTTTTTCATACGTTGTAGTATGCAGTGCGTCCATAAAGTAACGCATAAATTCATTATTGGCTAAATGAACAATAAAATTAGAAATGCCCGAAACAGGTCGATTTTTGATTTCAATTTACTATTGTTTCGAATCATAGTCTAATATACAGGGTGAACCACTTTCGTGTAATGACGTCATCACCATTTTCTTCAAATGGAACCCCCGCCTTTTTTTCAATTTCCAAATTGCCTTTGCTGAGTTGATTTCAAAAATGTATAATATGTTGCTTCAAATTGGTACAGGGTGGGCAAAAATGCAAAAATTTACTTACAAAGTAGTGAAAATAACGAATAAACGTAATAAACACATTAAATGAAATTACGTATTTTTATACAACTACTTTGATAAACTATCAAGAACATCCAGCATTATACTTAATAATTGTATCTTACAGCTTTTATTAGTGATCCAAGCCCCTTTTTTTTCCCAAGTTTCATCTTGGCAATGGCGGAGCCAATAGGCCAGCTATATTTTGGGTTGTTATTTCAATTAATTTTGTATTTACATTTATATTTTTTTTGCATACATGTTTTTACAATTGTGTTAGTAATTTACCCGATAATTTTTTTTTTTATTTTTTTATTTTTAGTTCATGTTTTTTAAATTCTTTTTTTTTAGGTGTATTTGTTTTTGTTTTTTTTGTGTTTTTTTTTGTTATTTTCATATTTTTTTTTCTCTTTTTTTCAGGTTTACAATCTACTTTTATCGTCGCATTGTTGCTTACAAAATTATTTTGTTAGTTTTTCCATAATGATACAATATATTATATATACTATTGTCCTCAAGTGTCAGTAAATTTTCTAAGTAAATGGGAAATTTAATTGATTGATTTAAATATAACTTTTGATACAATTGATCTATTTCTATTTTTTTTTTTAAATGCATCCTAATATAATATGTTGTAAATCGGCAGTTTCATCACAATCACATTTATTACTATTAACTAACCCTATTCTATTTTTATATGCAGGATACATTGCATGATTACTTCGCATTCGACTAATGGTTTGTATAAAGTGTATATTGTGTTCATGATAAAACCATGGTCTTTGACGTACAGGGTGTTTCTTAAGTAATCTAAAATATTATATGGGGCGCTTCGTTACTCAATTTTAAGACGAAAAGTTCATATAAACATGTGTGATAGGTGTTGTCGTTTATGAGATACAGGGTGTTGAATTTATTGTAATAAGTCAGTTCTGATTGTACGTGAAATTAATTTTTCCCGGTGACGCTACTGGTTTTTAGAAGTAATACGCAAAAACATGCTTATTCTAAGTGGCCTTTGAAATAATGTTGACAAGTGTCAAATTTGAAAACCAACGCAAAAATCGTACATTTTTATTTGATTGACTCTGTGTTTAGTTAATAACTATGCCAGTGTTTACTAATGTTGAAATGGCTAATATGCATTTTTTGTACGGATTAGCGAATGGTAATGCCTTAGAAGCTAGACGTACGTATGTCCAGCGTTATCCAAATAATCGTTTACCATGTTCAGATACGTTTACTAAGTTACATATTCGTTTACAAGAAACTGGAACTTTTGCTAAATCGAAGAATATTATTGGACGACCCAGAACTGTGAGAAATCCCCAATTGGAAAACCAGATTCTTCAAATTATTGACCAACATCCAGAAACGAGTACAAGAAAAGTTGCAGATGAAGTAAATGTTAGTAACAAAACTGTTTGGAATATTCTAAAAGATAATTTATTGTATCCATATCACGTTCAACGTGTTCAACATTTGTTACCTACTGACTATCCATTACGCATACAGTATTGTCAATGGATTTTACGTGAAATCGCGAACAATCCGAATTTTGTGGCCAATATTCTATTTACGGATGAAGCTAACTTTTCTAGACATGGGATTATGAATTTTCATAATGACCACATATGGGCAGATGTAAATCCACATACCATAAGTGTAAAACGATTTCAACAAACATTTTCGGTCAATGTTTGGCTTGGCATCATCGATGATTATTTAATTGGACCATTTTTCCTTCCTGTACGGTTAACCGGCGAGACATACCAACATTTTCTAGAAAATGAACTTCCACTTCTTTTGGAAGATGTACCTATTATTATTAGAAGGCGCATGTGGTTCATGCATGACGGAGCTCCTCCACATTTTTCAGTGATTGTACGCGAGTTTTTTAATAATGTTTTTCTAGGCCATTGGATCGGACGAGGATCTCCACACCCGTGGCCCCCTAGATCACCTGGACACAATCCTCTGGATTTTTGTTTGTGGGGATATTTGAAATCGCTTGTTTACACAACACTGATATTAAACGTTCAAGATCTTCAAAATCGTATCATAGACGGCTGTAACGTTATTCGTAACAATCCTGGTATCTTCGAACGTATTCGACAATCCATTAGACATCGACCGGATTCTTGCATTTTAGCTGGAGGTGGACATTTTGAACATTTGCTCTGAAATGTATTATTTTTTCTTTATGTTTAACACATGTTGCTTGTAATAAAATAATAAAAAAATATAAATCAGTAGCGTCACCATGAAAAATTAATTTCACGTACAATACCCTGTATCTCATAAACGACAACACCTATCACACATGTTTATATGCACTTTTCGTCTTAACATTGAGTAAAGAAGCGCCCCATATAATATTTTAGATTACTTAAGAAACACCCTGTATATGAGGTTATATTTTTTTGTAGAATTTACCACTTATACCTTGGTTGTATTTCTGCTGCCATGTGATTGTCAGTCATGTGATTGTCAATCACCAATCAATTTTTAAAATGAGTATTTGTAACGTTTCATATGCAGATACTTACATGTCCTAACTAACGAATTACAATCTTAGCCATGTCAAATCTAGAGTTTTGCAGTTTCTGAAGTATTTATTTATAAGAATTGTTACTGAATATCTTATAATTATTTATACACTAATTACTTTGTATCATATATGACAGTAGTTGTCAAAAAAATAAAAACTAAAAAAGAGTGTCTTGTCTTGTTTGATAATTATATTAAAATAGAAGTCTAAAACTCAAGTATTCATTGCTGACAAGCATTAGACGAGAATACAAGAATATAGTGTATTTGATTTCAGATGCCTCTAAAATTTCATTTACATAAAACCAATAATTTTAAAATAAAAAGTTTAGCTTGCTATCAATCAATGTTTGGTTTCCCCTACATCACCAATAACTACCGATATAAAAATAGCCCAATATCAATCAATTTTATGGTTTTCAAATTTGACGTAAAAAATGAGTCACTCCGCAATCCCGAAATTCAAAAATAACAATCATAAACCGTTAAAAAAATCTCGTCGGATCGTAGAGCAGATGGTAAAATCGTGCCTCAACTAGAATCGTAAAATAATGACTAAAACAAATACTCAAATACAAAGTTCAAACAAAACAACCACGATCATCGATACATAATTTCAGACATTTTCAGTTTCAGTACTCAAAATCTTGAGATAATTTTCAGTTAAACTTAAATGCATAAAACGTGTTCGCAATTGTAAACTACTTAATAACTAAGTAATTTGTTCACTTCAAAATAACTATAGTTAAATACAGGGTGTCCTACGATACGACGAGTGCCACCTAGAAGTTTATGGGGAAGGAAAAACGCGAGATTAATGAAATTTGGTATATAGGGGTTTTTGATATTTCTGGGTTTAACTAAAATATTTCCAATTTGATCGCACTTCCGTTTATACCGGAAACCGACACCAACTTCACTATTTTAAATGCAACACCCTGTTTATTTTCTTATTTTTGGTTAGTTCGTTAAATTTAAGTGTTAGTTTATGTAAGGTACTTTGTATCTAGAATTAACCGTTTAGGAGAAATTTAATGTTTTTCGAAAATTTTGACAGAAACCACGCCTAATAAAATGATGATTATTTCAATACCTAAATTATTTAAATTAAAAAGTAAATGTATTATTTTGCATTTAAGATCTTCAATTTTAAGTAAATAAAGTGTATTTAAAAAAATATTATACAGGGTGATCACACACTATTGAGTTAAATTTTAAATTAAAAAAACGAAGGTATCTTCCTTATTTCAAATAGCAACCCATATTTTTTTTATTTTAATTTAATTTCTTATAAAAAAAATAAGGTAAGTTCATATTTACATCCCTATATCAATTCCTAATAGTTTTTGAGATATTAGATACTTTACGATTTTCGGTTACAATGCAACTTTATTTGGGCTTTGTTTAGTCTTCGATTAAAATTAATTTTCTTTTGAAATGTTTCATTTTCTCTATTTCCTTTTCCCATTCTAAGTTTTGTTGACTTCTACTTGAACAAAGCTAGTAAGTCATAATTATTTTAAAAGTGATATAATTAACATGAGAACAATTGGCGCTTTTTATTGAATAATTTAGATATTAAATACTATGTACTTATTTAAATGACTTGCATACTAAACAGCCACGCCTGACCTTACCGCACGAGATAAGTCAATAAGAAAAGTGAAAATTATTTCAAAATACGTTTTCAATTAAAAATGCCCCCCGTTTCGTCTTCTGTCAACAGAACAAGTATAATTTTGTTTGTACAATGTAGCTGGAATTACGAAAGTGTAAAATTTTATTATTACGACGGAGCAGCAGCGGCCATTGTGGCAACAAAGCAATCAACACGCATTAATAAAAAATTGTTGATATGACAAACAAATTAATAGATATTTTGGTAAATAGTAAATATAAAATTAAATAAGCTTGGAAATTAAACAACGACAAATTTAGAAGGTCAATTTTGTATATATCATAACGTAATGTCTAATAATAAATGTTTAATTTAAAATGTCATTTTAAAATAGAAATTATCAAATATCTGTGATTTTTATTTTTATTTTTAGAATGACAGTATAATAAACTCCCTTTGTATCTATATGTGCTCCGTTAAAAATTTGTCATTTTCTAAACTACCAGCAGCGTTTGGTTTATAAAATTGTTTTGCTTTAAACTAATATTTGCAAGGAACAGCTTCTAAAAGTAAGTACCAACAACAGTTTTGTAAAACTGAGTTGTTGGTACAATGGAAAGCAGCTACAATCAGACTATAAACAAATGGGACTAGGTAAGAAAAGAATAGATTATAAAGGAGCTAAATATAGAATACATACATTTTTAAATTCGACGAAATTAAACAAGGGGAGGGGATAATTTCAACGGATGAGTGGAAATGGACAGGTCAAAAATTATATAGGGTGACCCGAAAAGAAGATTATGGGGTCGAAAATATGTTGTTGAACCCCACTTACTTATATACTTCTAAGCAAATTGGTAGATAATTTTGTAAAAATGATAAAATGATATATGTTCCCCGTTTAATTTGTTTGGAAGAAACACTGGTCCTATCAAATAGTTATCGATTATTCCAGCCCAAACGTTTTGATTATTTTAATGTATGTTGTCGATGTTGCACTTTTGTCCAAGAAGGTCGGATATGTTTTGGGATAAGTTGAATTTAGTTCTTGCAGAGTTGTATTTTTGACATTCTATTAGGATATGTTTCACTGTTACATTGGTTTGACATTGATTACAAATTGGGGAGTTTTCTTTAGTGATTAAGTGGAGATGTGTGTGGCGAGTATGACCGATTCGAAGGCTAGTGAAAATCACTTGTTTCCTTCTTGTTGTTATAAGGTTGGACCGTTGAAGTGCATTTTCTTTTATTTCTCTTAACTTTTCAGAGCACTGCAACCACTTATTCTGCCACGCGTTTTTTACGTAAATTTTCACGTCACTAGGCACTATTTTGTGTAGTTGGTCACAACTTTTATTTGTAGTTGCTTCGCGGGTCATTTGATCCACTGTTTCGTTTCCTTCAATGCCGATGTGGGAAGGAATCCAGATAAATACCATCTGTTTATTTTCTTTAAGGCTATATGAATTTCCCTGTCAATATCTTTGTGAATTGGGTTATTGGAGTACATATTTTTGATGTCGTAGAGAGCACTCATCGAGTCCGATATGATTGTAAATTTCTTTTGGTCAGTTCTTCAAGGATTGCGTAGAGTTCAGCGTTGAAAATAGTGCAATTTTTATGCAGGTTAAATTTGCAGTGCCCACTTCTTCAGTTGTTTTTGATGCATCTGTATAAATGTGAAGATGTTCTTTAAATATTTCCATGGTTTCAGAATTAATGCTGGTGGATTTTTGTGTTTATTGAATTTAAAGAGATCTGTGACTATTTCTGGTTTGCTGATGATCCATGGAGGAGGGCAGTTCTCGTGGGGGTGGTATATTGAAGGAAGGGATATGGAGTATTGACGGAGTGTACGGTTTAGTCGTTCATAAAAAGGTGAGTTGGATCTGCGGTGAGTTGAGAAGTAAGAGGTGAAACGATTACTGATAACATTATGGGTCACTGGGTTTTCTGGTGCTACTAAAAATTTACTGGCGAAGGACAGTGTTTGAATATCTCTTCTGTATTCTAACGGGACTTCACCAGATTCACTGCAAATGCTGAGTGTGGGACTTGTACAGAAGGCACCTAATGCAATGCGAAGACCTGTATTATGAATGACGTCCAGCTCTATTAACAGGCATTTTTTGGCTGAGCTATATACTATCGATCCGTAGTTGGTAGTTTTGATCGTACCAAGGATGTATATATTTTTAATAGAGTTGACGTGTCACTCCTAATACTAAGTGCATATCAGCCATTTCTGAGAAACTGTGATAATTCATTTTGAGTTATTAACTAGAAAAAGTTTTATACTTATGTCAAAAAATACCCTGACATTAATCAATCAGAGACTACTCAATTATTACATGTAATAATTTATATGTAGTGTATTCTACATACGTAGCATGCTTGAAATAACTTGTAAATAACATTAATTAAAATTTTGTATTACATTAGATTTTTATTAGTTTACTCCTATTTATTATTTTATAAATTGTTTTTTAATAATAAAGATGTTTTTAATATTTGTAAAAATGTAGTTTAAATATTCGATACTGAAATTGGCATTTTAAAGGTTGGCTGTATCTTCCATAATAAAATATTTACAAAGAAATACAAAAATTTAAGAATAGACGTTTGATTCATCATATGGGGGGTCAATTGGGGTAAAAATTAAAGAAAAATATAAGGAGGGGGCCAAAAAATTTTATTTTTATTTCAGGGTTTTCATTATGTTCACGTGAATCCATTTGAAAAACTCTCTTCGGTCGACCCTCCAATGCTCCCCCCGAATTTTTTTTTTCACACGTATCTTCCTCATTGGTAAAAGGACACCTGTTCTAAGCTTGGACCATCGTTACGACCTTTTCCGTATGAACGAAAATAATGCTCAACCAAAAACACTTTTTCTTCCGTTGTTGGAACCATTTTTAAATAAAATTTAACTGCAGCGTACTATCAATATATCAACTAATGACAATTAAGTCAAATATGACAAATCCATATTACATAAATAACTCCACAGCACTCTCTCTTTCGGTACTGTTTATTTTGGCGGATACCGTATATAGCTAAGATGGTCATCTTCAAGCAAGGCCTCGATATAAGTTATATGTACTGGGGTTCAATCACTCATCTGTTACTCAAAATACTCCAACAAAATGAAAAATCAAACCCATCACACATAAGAAATTTTCAAATGTAAAAATAAAATATTAAATTCCAAAAATAAATACTTTCACTTTCGGGAATATTTAATTTGAGGATTATTTTTTATTTTGAATAAGAACAAAATATAATTTATTTAAGAATAATGAAAAACTCTTCGTTTTACCAAAACTTCCAATATTTATTAAAAAATTGCTTTTTTAACTATAATGACAGCCGTTTCGCTAGACTTAGCATCGTCAGATTGACATATTGAAGTTACATTTTGTTTGTTTGTAGCTAGGTACCTGATGTTTATTAGGTAGTTATAAGGCTAGACCAAGTATGGAAGTAATAAGACATAACAATATTAAAGCCTAGATGTTATGAGCCCTAAGGGATTATCCTGGATGTACTTCCCTCTAAGATCAGTATAACTGTGCAATGATATAGAAAAACCAGGAAAAACTATATCATGCTGATCTTTACAATAACTTAATATATTTGTGTTACAATTACGTCTTATCTATGTATAAAATGAAGACTCAATCAAAGCAAACACTTTAAAAGTGGAGAACTTCCCAGATTTATTTGTTCATTAACAACTTTAAATTGTGGATCTGCTAGATGTCTTTTTATTTCAAGTTCTTCAAGGAAATCTAAATTTTGTTTTTTATTACAAGTGTGTAGTATTTGGATGTCATTGATGTGTAAGAGTGAGGTTGGATGTTCAAGTAGGTGTTTTGCATAATTTGACTTATCTGGTTGTTTTAATCTATATGCTCTTAAATGTTCGTTAAATCTTACTTCAAAATTTCTTTGTGTTTGACCTATATATACAGCATTACACTTTGGACAATTAATTTTGTAAACACCAGATTTTTTTAATTTAGGTAATTTTGTTTTTACATTTAACAATTTTGTACCAATATTATTTTGTGTTTTAAATGATATTAATGCTGATGTTGCCGAAGATATTATTTTTGAAATTTTATTGGAAATAGTTCCACAATATGTAATATTTTTATAACAAATAAATCTGGGAAGTTCTTCACTTTTAAAGTGTTTGCTTTGATTGAGTCTTCATTTTATACATAGATAAGACGTAATTGTAACACAAATATATTAAGTTATTGTAAAGATCAGCATGATATAGTTTTTTCCTGGTTTTTCTATATCATTGCACAGTTATACTGATCTTAGAGGAAAGTACATCCAGGATAATCCCTTAGGGCTCATAACATCTAGGCTTTAATATTGTTATGTCTTATTACTTCCATACTTGGTCTAGCCTTATAACTACCTAAACATCAGGTACCTAGCTACAAACAAACAAAATGTAACTTCAATATGTCAATCTGACGATGCTAAGTCTAGCGAAACGGCTGTCATTATAGTTAAAAAAGCAATTTTTTAATAAATATTTGAAGTTTTGGTAAAACGAAGAGTTTTTCATTATTCTTAATAAGATGGACTTTCAAAAAGTAAGGGTTAGTACAATCAATATAATTTATTTAAACCATATTTATTACTTTCATGGGTAATGTGGATTGTATTATTTTACTTCCCAGACAGTTGTTTATTTACATCACCCAAAAAATGTGCAGACACAAAAGACTGCTTCAACTACGCATTCTGTCTAGTTCTTTGTTTCATTGTTAGGAACATCTTGTTACTTAAATAGAATTAGAATTTATTGTGAGAACAAAATGATTCTTTTTACACATTTTATAGTTGCATTTCGACATCATAATTTATAGCTAGTTTTACTATAAGTAAAAAAGTATACAAAATAACATTGTGTTACGAATTGATGATACACAGTTGTATGATCACCGCTAGTGACCTACTTGCACATAATCTAATGCAGTATAAATAGACTCATCAACAATTTGCACCTTTTTATTCTTTTTTTGTTGAACACAACGTTATTGGCGCAGTTAAAATAAAAGACAACAATTTATCCGGATATTTTAACGTGGGGAATTTGTTAATTGATATATTTCTTTTTCTCGAAAATCAGATCACTCTACATAGGTCAATACTACATATTTATGTTAGCATTACCTTGATTATTAAGCGTGTTTTTTAGGTTTTTTGATGTGCGTTCATTCTGAAGATGATTGGCTTAATGGCATAAACTAATAAACTCACGTCTTGTCACTAGCTATTAACGTTTCATAAGAGCTAGGACAACCACATCTTTAGCATTATGCGGCAAGTGTTCTTTATTTCATTGAAGTAACAGGTAAATACAAGGACACTCTGTCAAATTATATTATAATCATAGAAGCATGGTGCGAGAACCGCTCACTGTCAGTAAGACGGAAATTTTTTCGCAAAAAATAAGATAAGTAGAGAACCTCATAGCTACAACACTCCTTAAAACAAAAGTAAACTCCTCATCAGAGGTAAAATAAATTTGTATTGTATTTAATATTAAGTTAAATTACTTATTTTAACATAGAGACATAGAGACATTCTACAAAAAATACAAATACAAATTTTGCAGATTTTAGTTCTTGACATTCTTTACGATTGGTTACGAAGACCTGTATGATTTCGTCAACTTATAGTGTATTTGAAAATCAAAAGAGAGTAAATTCCCAGAAATGTTTTGCAGTTATCAGTGTTAAAGGCAGTAAACCATAGACGTGCGTTTTCAAAATTAAATTAATATGGAAATAGAAATATTTAATTTGTTTTAGTTATTTATACCTAGATTACCAATTTTAGATAGATAAACATAATTCGTAAGTAGTAATTTAATTTGGGTAAAATGAAGAAAAAGTCAATATTATTTTAGGCATTTTGTTTAAGGCATATGTTTATTTACAAAATATGTATATAATATGTACAGATAATTACAATTACTTATAAATTAATATGAGGAGCTAAAAAACAATTAAGTAGGTATATGAGAAAAAAAACCAACCGCAAGGATAAAATTTGACGAGCAACATGCAAAAAATACGACAATATTAAATCTTAAAAAATAAAAATCTAAAAATAAAATTAAAGTACATAAATTAATAATTTTAAAGTTATGTTTCCTCGCACTCTGTGTCAGAAGATTCACCATCTGATTCTAGAGAAATTACAATGGGCTCTATAGTAATATCAATTATGTTATCTAGCTCCCACATTTTTTTTTCTATTTCTGTAACGTGTCTAATACATTTTTGCCAATTTTCACTTGTTACTTCAGATATTGCCTTATTGAAGAGATTTTTAACATCTGATAATTTAAAAGTAGTGTTATTTCTGGCAACATAACCTTTAACTTGAGCCCATATCAATTCTATCGGATTCAGCTCACAATGGTAGGGTGGTAAACGAAGGATTTCAATTTCTCGTTTTTTGGCTATCTCCTCAATATTATATTTTTTATAATTTTGCTTATATTTTTTAGCAATAGTTAACAATTCTGCCCTCAGCATTATATTGTCAAAGGCTAAATTTTTAGAAGATAACCATTTTGCAATTTCATCCTTTTTCCATTTAGTGGTTGGTAAAGGTTCAAGTAATCTGGAGTGGTAACTTGCATTGTCCATTACAATAACCGATCCTTTTGGTATGAATTAAAGCATCTGTTCAAAATATTCCTCAAACACGTCTCCATTCATTTCTTCGTGATAATCAACGGTTTTTTTTATTCAAATAAGAGTAAACCATTCTCAAGAAAACCGTTTGTACTGCCTATATGACAAATAATTAATCTTTTACCTTTTCCTATAGGTTCCTTAAAACCAGTAGTATATCCTTCTAGAAAAGCTTGATGGGATGATTTTATATTTTTGTTTTCCAAACTCTTCCTACACAATGTCCTTCATGTTTCATCTAAATAATAAATGTTTTTATTTTGAGCTTTAACTTGTTGTATTCTTCTGAGGTACTGTCTTCTCCAACATACAATTTCTTCAGAATCAATTAGCATTGAGTGTCTGCCCATTTTTTCAAATTTAAAAAATAAGTGAACAAGCTTACGAATAGCATTTTTAAAAAACTCGTCCACGTTGACTTTTAATAGTTTTTGTCTACCTGGTTTCGGCTTTGGTGAGGTTACTCCACCTGATTTTTCCTCCTTTAGAACTCTATATATTGTAGATTTTCCATATCCCATTGCCTTAGATGTTGTTTTAACTACACTGTCAATAGTGTTTGAGGGATTTTGATGTTTAAAATAGTGGTACACATTCACTACAGCACTCATTTCATTGAGCGATAAATGGTCTAGTTTTAATTTTTTCACTGGCGTATAGCACCCTAACCATAATTCCAACAGTTTTATGAACATGCCTTTCAACCAAAAACCGTGGATTTTTCCTATCACCACGCGTCGTCTTCTAACCTTCGCTCGACCATCGTGCATGCCTAAACAAAATCGAGACTCATCACTAAAGGCAATACTGTTCCAATCCTGATCCCAGAGTGACCGTTCCCTGCACCACTCAAGACGATTACGTCGGTGTTCTGGAGTTAAAGGAAAGACCCATTGTGGTCCATGTTCTGCAAACCATTCATTTGCAATGGACGACGAATTTAAGGGCGCTGGCTCAGAAGGAGTATAATAGACTTAATCAGGTCTAACTGCACATGTTTATGGCTTTCCTTTTCTTTAAATTACAGGTACAGATAGTATTATCCGAGTGTGGGCTGTGTCATACAAGATATGTTTTAGGTTTTTCACTTCAAAGTCTACAGTTTACTTGAATTGCAAGTCTGCCTTTATGTATTGAATCCTGTTATTCGTAGCACATACATTTTACCATGCCTGACTAATCATATTTCACTTATTACTTATTTTTTCTGTCCAAATTTTAAAACTTAATATTTATTTATTGTTTATTAAATGAAAAAGAAGATACAGAGTATCTTAAAGTTAAAGTTTTGTAAAAAAAACTTTCGTTAATCGATCTCATCCAAGAAGTAAAAGTAATCAATTACTTTTATTTGTTATGTCACCTTTCAAAACAAAAGTGAAAAGAAGATTTCAAAATAAGAAACGGGTTTTTTTCTTCTATCGCAAGCTTACTAATTTAATGAGTAAACACGTGTGCGCAAGCAGCACTTATTAGATCCGAAAAAAAAATCATTCACTGTCATCGACCAAATTGATATAAATCGATATTTTATTCTGCCGCTTTTAAAAATCGGGTTGCGGTTTTTAATAAAACAAAATGTTGTAATTTAATCTCGTTACGGCTACACGTGGGGGCTTAGTATACAAAAGATTATAACTGTCAAACTTTTTATTAAAGATAATAAATAAGACTTACCATTCCTTTACAAAGTGATACGATAACATTAGACATTTTGTCTCCCCTTACGATTCCCGTGTAATAACAGCCGAACAACTTGGGATCGTGCCTGGTTCTTTGGGTGAAATCCTCCCTGAAGTGCGTAACAATCTGAAAATATTCCCACAATAATTAGAGAAATTTAATATTTATTTAGAATTTGAAGGTTGTTTGTTACACTAATATTTAAAAACACTAACTTCAGGTTAAGATTTAGCTCAAAAACCGACCAACAGCAACATTTGTGAAACATGTAACAAATTTTTCTACTGGTCAATTTTCGGGTTAAATCTTGAAGGTAATGCGTGGCCATTACGGAGGCAATGCCCACTACCCCGATAGCAGCAATGGAGATCATCCTGGATCTAACCCCACTCCATTTACTATTGGAGAAGGAGGACAGGATGGTGTCCTAGAGGCTTCTGTCCGTGGGTAGTTAAGTAAAAGGGGAGAGGTTCTGGGACCAATCGGACCTGATGCGTGAAATTAAAGCTCACCACATCCTGGGATGGTCTCAGATATCCTAGCTACTCAGTCCTTTAAAGTTCTTTTTTCGAAGAGAGACGAATAGGAAAAGGGATCATCTCTTTTTCTGGGACTGACTACATACTATACACTGATGGTTCCAAAATTCCAGGAGTTGGAGCAGGAGTGTATGGTAGCAAACTGAGGGTTGAAATCAAAGGAAACCTCGGCACATATGCTACCATCTTTCAGGCAGAGGTTTTCGCCATTGAATTGTATGCAAGAGAGCTGATAAATCACCCTCTTGTAATCAAAGACATACACATTGTATCAGATAGCCAGGCAGCTCCAACCGCCTTAATTTAAAGCTGGTATGGAACTGTATTAAATCCTTAGAACGTCTTCGTTCCAACTACAGGGTAACTTTGCTCTGGGCACCAGGATATAGCGGAGTGTTGGGTAACGAAAAAGCCAACACTCTTGCCAAAAGAGGAAGAGAGTCTAGATTTATAGGACCTTAACCATTCTGTGGCATTACCAAACGTACTTCCAAAGATATTATCTTCGGCTTGATAGAGAGGAAAATCCTCATGTACTGAAATGATACCCCAGGACTAATCCATTCGAAGGCTTTCATTTCCAAACCCTCGAAAAATATAACTAAGCAGATTCTGGAGTGGGATAGGAAAGACCTACGCATTTTTATAGAACTGCTTACGGGACACTATCGTCTAAGATACCACGGGGCAGACCTCAAGTGATATGCAGATGGATAAGGGCAGCTCTAGAGAATAGGATTGTAATATCCTCACTAGGGCAAGCTATCATCAAAGCGAAAGCAGGTGGAGGTTGTCCACAAGGAGGAGTTCTGTCACCACTACTTTGGGCAACCCTAGTAGACGATCTCCTCAACGATTTATCCAAAAAAAACTTTCAGTGTCTAGGATATGCAGATGACATAGCGATTGTCATCAGAGGCAAATTTGCCGGGGTATTATCTGACAGAATGCAGATAGCCCTAAACACGGTTGAAAATTGGTGTAAGCGAGAGAGACTAACAGTCAATGCTCAAAAAACACAAATTATCAACTTCACAAAAAAGACAACATTGGCCGGTCTAAAACCACTAACACTGGGGGGAACAGTGGTTCCAGTTGTCGAAGAAATTCCTAGATCAAAGACTCTCATGGAACACACACATACAAAAAACCACGCAGAAAGCTATATTGTCATTGGGCAGATGTAGACGAATGTGTGGAAAAAATTGGGGGCTTAACCCCAAAATGACCATATGATTATATACAAGGGTTATTAGACCCATAATAACCTACGGGTCAGTGGTATAGTGGACAAAGACACAGCAAACAGGAGCAGTAAGGCTGTTAAGTAACATACAAAGGTTAGCTTGCCTGTGCGTTACGGGGACCATAAAAACTACTCCTTTAGCTGCACTGAAAGTCTTGTTAAACATTCCACCACTATACAGGGCGAAGCGAGAGCAGCCATGCACAGATTAATACATAATCAGCAGCACATAAGCCAATCGCATGGGGCTGATAATGGTAAGCTAATCGAGGAACTAAAAGCGGATAACATTTTGGGGCAATCCATTGACGCAACAGTCACGAGATATAGCTTTGCCAATAAATTTAAAATAGTTATACCACGTAGGGAAAACTGGGAAAAAGGTGTATCCGTAGAGGCGGAGTCAACCTGGTACACGGACGGCTCAAAGACGCCGTATGGCGTGGGAGCCGGCGTAGTCGGAAGGAAACAAGGGATAACATTCCCAGTAAGTCTATCCCAAAATGCCACGATTTTTAAAGCAGAAATTACGGCAATTCACTACTGTGTAGAAGAAATTAAAAGGCTGGATAGGACGTACCGTTCAATAGCCATCTTCACAGACAGTCAGGCGGTGCTAAGGGCACTAGATTCTGTAGAGGCCAATTCTAGGCTAGTATGGGACTGTGTGCATGCTCTGAATACTCTGGGGGATCGTAGCAAGGTTACGGTAGCTTGTTTACAGGGCATAGGGGTCTAAAAGGCAATGAAAAGGTAGATGAAATGGCTAAACTAGGCTCATCAATGCCTTTTATTGGACAGGAGCCTTTTTGCGGCATTGCAAAAAATATAATAAAAACGGCCATGAAAACATGGGTGGCACAAAAATCACGGGAATGGTGGTGGAATTCACCAGGACAAAGGCAAGCGAAACAGTTCATAATGGAACATTCGCAAAAGTTTACGTCAGACTTATTGAGTAAAGACAGGAAAACGGTCAAAACTGTAGTAAGTCTATTGACGGGTCACTGTAAGCTAAACAGGCATCTTAAGCTGATGGGGTTGACAGAGACGGATCTGTGCAGATTCTGTCACCTAGAAGAGAAAACACCAGAGCACATCTTATGTCAGTGCGACGGTCTGGTAAATATGCGGTTCCTGCCTTTAGGAGAAGAATATCCATTGGCAAGGGACTACATGAAGGTTACAGTCTCAAAGCTTATAGACTTCGTGAAGAGAGTCGGACTGGGGGATGTAATCTAATTTTTCGAGGACCACAATAGATCTGAAAAGGTCGCAGTGGAATAGGCTTCTGGCCACCTCTTAAACATCTATCTATCTAAGATACCACCTGAAGAAAATCTGAGTCAAACTTCAGACTGCCGCTACTGCAGTGTGGAAGACGAGACTGCAGAACACATATTATGTTCTTGCTCCGCCTTGGAAATTACTAGACACCGCATTACTAACGACTTAAACAGGTCTCGCCCAGACAACCATTGACTTCGCAAGGAGGATTGGCTTGTATGGCGATTTATAACCCTAGGGGTGAGCCACAATAGACCCAACGGTGGTCGCAGTGGAGGGGTGGTTGAGCGCCCCACTCGCATTGAACCTAACCTAACCTAACTTGAAGTTGACTCTCGATAAGGAGGGATTTCGGGCAAAAAGTAATGGTATATACCTACTATTATATTATAAGAAGACGAAATGCTTAATTTAGTAAAAAAATATCTTACGTGTAGATTAGGAGACACAAATTTGCTGTTATGTTCCAGTTCTAAATACATTTTATTCCCGAAAGCTTGAATCTCATACACTGGATGAGAATCCCAGGTTTCTATTTGTTTCTCTCCAGGAAAATGTCCGACAGCACCTGCAATAAAAGGTCAATATTCAATCATTTAAAATAAACCCTTTTTTAGTTAAATAAATCTTCTGATGTAACCTATTCTGGAGGTTTTAATACAATAAGGCTAAAACACAATTAAAAACTTAGGATTTAAGGAATAAGATTTACAATTTAAGAGATAGGTTTTAAGGAATGGACCAGTGCTTTCTACTGAGGTATAACACAATCCAAATTTATGTTAAAAGGAATAAGAAATTAGGAATAAGAAATCGATTTGTTGGTTTTAAGATTTTAGGAATAAGAATCAACCAATTGGAGTATATGAATATATGATTTTGACATTTAAAACTTATTTTTTATAATTTTTAAAATTTAAAAAAATTTTCATAAAATTTATGGTCGTAAATTTGAAGGTAATTTCGATTACGATTCACCCTTTGGTAATACTCGTACTGTACCATTTCATTGATCATTACACATGAATTAAAAATCTTTTATATCAAAATAAACAATACTTAAGATAGAATAAGTTCGATTAGAAAATGGAAAAACTGCAAAAACCGAGGATTGTTTAAGCGACGCCTATGTAGTAAATTATGATTGATGAAATTTTATATTCCAAACTTTTAATCTGTCTTCTTTCTTACTTTTATTTCTTATTCTTAAGTCCTAAATCTTATATTATATTCTATTCTATAAATTTTTCAATTGTGTCACCGTCTTTATTCGACAAAAAAAACTTTGTTAAATCTTACATTGAATTATGAAAATAATAATGTACATTTTTTACAGTAATAGTAGGTAAATTAGATAAATTTGGTTAAAAATATAATGGCACTATAATATAGTTGGTGCAAAACAAAATTTGATTCACGTCATTAATTTGGTCTTAATTGCCAAGCATCGTTCCCAACTTTTAAATTAAATGTTCCATTCAATAAATCAATATAAAATACTTAAATTTGTTTACATAAAGTTGGTAGCCGTGATTGACAAGTCGCGTCGTTGCCGTTGTCACCAATTAGTATATTTAGTTTTGTATTTGTCATTTTGTTTGTGGTTTTTGTGTTATTCTTTCTTGTTGTTGTTTTGAAATATAAAAAAACTGTTCTTTTAAGAACAAAAACAGTGTAATAGGTGAAAAAACGCCAAAACAACTAAATAGTCGCTGCAAAGAACTGGTAGCTTGTAACACGATATGTTAACTAAAAACGTAGTATTTTTAAATTAATTATATGGTTAGGTTAGGTTAGGTTAGGTTAGGTTAGGTTAGGTTAGGTTAGGTTAGGTTAGGTTAGGTTAGGTTACGTTAACATGTAACATGATATGTTAACTAAAAACATAGTATTTTTAAATTAATTATATGGCTAACACTAACACTATCTATTGTATAGAGTTCTTAACATGTTAATTATTATAAACGATTCCTGTCAGTAATTCCAACTTTATACACGATCTTTAAAGTGGCTTAGTCCAATACCTTAAACCACGATTCATTCTCTTATTGTCATTGGTGTTATACACAGGTATGTTTTTTGATTTTTATTTTTGGTAAAAGATTTTAAATACAATTTCTATAAATCTTGACAGTACCTACTATATAATCAGATGAGAATTTTCACATTAATAATTATTTCAAGTATATTTTGAAGGCGATTTAAAAGTAATACTTGTAAATTTTTTTTTAATAAAAAAATACAAAATGGCGAGTTGAGTACTTTTTTGGAATTCTAATTGTTATATTAATTTATCTTTTGTTACTAATATATTTTCTATAATATATTCTAATGATAAATGTAGATTTCGGAATACGCTGTTTTGTACTTTTTGTACGGAAAAAAATAAACGAACACGTGGCTAATGCTGATAATTTTTCACAGCATTGGAATATACAATACCAAAGACATTACAAATTTCAAGTCAAAAGACGTGACAAATTTCAATTTAAAAAATACTACAAATTCCAAAGACACTACAAATTTCAAAGACATTACACTGATTGGTTCTACATTGGTGGACGGTTCATCAGACCAACCCTTCACTGGACCAGCCCTCTCCTGTATCAACCAATGGATCATATGTAAAAAAAGATAAGTCGACCAACGTAAATGCATTTATAATCTTATACAGCTGTCTCGTTTATCTTTATTTCTTAAACGTAATATCAAAATCATTTTCGTATCGTCAACTGTATTAGAATAAGTTTTTGTAAAGAACTGTTTGCGGATTATTTTTTTGTAACGTATTCTCAATTTCATTCATTTTAGCACCAAGGAAATCTATTTATCTTTTATCTGTTTGTACATTTTCGTATCATTTTTTTACTTCATAGACAGTTTTTTCTGACATCTTTCTGTCATCGTATGATACTTATTTAAATAACTCAGCTTAAAACAACTTTCTTCATTAGTATCATAAAAAATAAAAAGATTTCAGTGGCGCCCTTATAATTTCTTAAAGAAACAAATATTGTACTATAGTCAGAGCTAATGAACTTACTCACCCCTAGCCGAGGTATTTAACTATCATAATTTTTGCTGTGATAAACATTTATAAATTTTGTTAATTATTGAAGTATCTTTTACAACTAATTAAAGACGAAATTAAGATTAATGGTTGTTTTATTGTAAATTACATTTTTTCTTTTGGTATATTGTTATTTTTTCAAAAAAGTTAACTAAATATTTTTATAAATTCACTATCAACAGGTAAATCATATTACAAATTGACGTCCAACGTAATAATATGGTTACAAATTGTCACCCAACGACCAACTAATATTACAACTTATAAAACTCCGGCAACATTGTCTATACGTGTCGACGTAAAATTATGATGACGTGTATTAAATTTTGTTTTGCACCGACTATAGCTACTTTTCGTCAGAGGTAAATCCACTCTGTTTTGTATTCTTCTTTCTTTGATCAGAGACATTTAATAATTGAGAGTGGCCCAGTTGACAGCAAATCGGGGGCGTGCTATTAATTTTTGAGAGGGTTAAGATTGAAAGAAAAATTCTCAGTACAATTATTTCAAATTGTGAAATAAATAAACAATTACTAAGGCGACGCTCTTTTATTAATAAACCGTTTTTTTTTTAACTTGTTATGTACGAATTCATGGTATTTTTTTTTCCTTTTCGCCTAATCTTCAACCTCAGATTCATCACTGTTGCTACCAATGATACGCTCGTGCTAGCATTTACTTTACTGTGGCCTGCGACGATGTAATGGAAGTTACGGTAAAGTGACAAAGACAGAAATATCGTTGCGTACAGCGTTGCCACGAGTTCTAATAAATACCTAACACTATACAGAAAATAATGAATTTTAACTGATCAGTAATCAGGAAATATATAAGTATTACTCATTACAAGCTCATTACTGATTTTTGTCAAAAATAATACATACTAGTATTGTGTATTATCTATAATTTATCACAACCTACAATATTTTGATTCTGCTATAAACTGGTAACGCAAAAATTTAGATATGACAACGAGCTTTACCTTTAATCATTATTGGTTGTAGTATAGTTTATTTTCACATTTATCTTTCTTTCCTTTTCTAAATAACTTAATAAAAATAAAACTCGAAAAAGGCATTAAAAGTTCTCTTTACTATATATTATTTGCAGTTGTTGTTTTTTTTCGTTAAGCATTAAGCGAAAAACAGTTGTTGCCAACATTAGAAGCTCAATAAACAATTTACTATCACCCGCTACCACAATAACTTTACAAAGCATATCGCTAGACGTTTACGAGCTTTGTGGTCGAGTTGCAGTTCACGAATAAACACTTTTACGACTTCTAAAGTTGTATGAAAAAAATAATTTATAACTTTAGAGATTGATTTATTAACTAATGACCTTAAGTCAGTATTTATTTTATTTGTTGTTTGTTGTTTTGTTTAAAGCAGTGATGATTATTTCGGTGGACGCGGTAGTAAATCCTTTCTATTGTTGATGAAGACAAAGAAAATGTCAATATTTTACCAAGAACTGCAGAGAATATAGTAAGATATATTTTTATTCTCTCAAAATGTTTAATGCTCGCAAATAACGGCTGCAAAAAAAGTTTGAGTATTAATTGTTCAATTTTTTCTGTGGTAGCACATTGGATTATTACAGATCAAACAAAATACTTCTTCAGTGCGTCATAGTTATGGAATTCTCTTTAACACCTTAAGTTGGAAATGACAGAAAACAAGTTACGTTAGTGATTATAATATACAGAAAACTATGTAACGTTGGATGGGTTTTTGCGACAGCACCAAACTTAATCTCAAAAAATAATTATATGCGTAACAGGTCGGCTGAAAAGTCCCCGGTCTGACCTATAGATGACGACACTAGAATTAAATCCATTTCATTTTTAGATAGTATCAACCTTCAAAAGATTCGTGTAAAAATTTGACAGCTGTCGGACTATTAGTTTGTGAGATATTGCATTTTTAGTGAAGCAACTTTTGTTATTTTCGAAAAGATGGAAAAAAAGAATTTCGTGTGCTTATTAAATATTGTCATTTGAAGGGAAAAAATACACTTAAAGCAAAAGCTTGGCTTGATAATGAGTTTCCGGACTCTTCGCCAAGAAAATCAACAATCATTGACTGGTACGCAAAATTCAAGCGTGGTGAAATGAGCACCGAAGACGGTGAACGCAGTGGACGCCCAAAAGAGGTGGTTACCGACGAAAATATCAAAAAAATCCACAAAATGAATTTGAGTGACCGTAAAGTGAATATGATCGAGATAGCTGACACTCTAAAGATATCTAAGGAACGTGTTGGACATATCGTTCACGAATATTTGGATATGCGGAAGCTCTGTGCGAAATGGGTGCCGCGCGTGCTCACAATCGACCAAAAACAGCAACGAATTGATGATTCTGAGCAGTGTTTGCAGCTGTTAAGTCGTAATAAACCCGATTTTTTGCGTCGATATGTGACTATGGATGAAACTTGGCTCCATCACTACACGCCTGAGTCCAATCGACTTTCAGCTGAGTGGACTGCGGCCGGTGAACCGCCACCAAAGCGTGGAAAGACTCAACAGTCAGCTGGCAAAGTTATGGCCTCAGTTTTTTGGGATACACACGGTATATTGTTCATCGACTATTTGGAAAAGGGAAAAACAATCAACAGCGACTATTACTGTGCATTATTGGAGCGATTGAAGACCGAAATCGCGAAAAAACGGCCCCATATGAAGAAGAAAAAAGTGTTGTTTCATCAAGACAATGCACCGTGTCACAAATCATCGAAAACGATGGCAAAATTGCATGAATTGGGCTTCGAATTGCTTCCTCACCCACCGTATTCTCCAGATCTAGCCCCCAGCGACTTTTTCCTTTTCTCTGACCTGAAGAGAATGCTCGCGGGAAAAAAATTTGCCTCTGATACTGAGGTAATCGCCGAAACTGAAGCCTATTTTGAGGACAAACCGAAGGAGTACTACAAAAATGGTATCGAAAAGTTGGAAGATCGCTATAATCGCTGTATCGCCCTTGAAGGCAACTATGTCGAATAAAAAAAATGAATTTTGTCAAAATATTGTGTTTTACTATGGTAGACCGGGGACTTTTTAGCCGACTTGTTATAGTTACATTATTAGGAACTATGAATGTATTACAACGTAGTTTAGCCTAGTGGTATTAGGTATTTTAAATATAAATGTCATTATTTGCTTAGGACTCTAAAGCTGACATAGATCAGTATCTCTTTTGGATAAACATATTCAATAATTCCTATGTCTAGATTGTTTGAAACAATAAACTTATCATATTTTGATATTTTGATGGAAAGCATACTTTTTTGGGTAATTATTTTATGCCTGTGGTAGTTACTAGGACATCCAACTATTTTTTTAAGAAAATGGTAGCCAAACAAATATTTTGCAGTACAATTTTAGAAAAAAGTTTAAATATTGAATAATTTACCTTGAGAGCTCAGTGGAACATTACTGGAATCACGTATTCTTATTGGCTTAACAAATTCCATGTCATCTGTTTCCAAGTCGTCCAGATGTGTTTTTTCTATGTATTCTGAAACAACAAAAATAAAATAAAAAACTAAGAAACTATAAAATTTTAAACGAGTAAAATATTATTAAAAAAAAATAACGCATTAGTGCCATCCCTTCTAGTGGAGTTACATAATAATAGACGCCTCTGCATTTCTTGGCCAGGTTTACCCATCTTTTATTTTTTGTACTTTTTGTGGATAGATTATGTACTATTTATTTTCGTTCCTTATACTGTTTTGACTTCAAAACTATGTAATATTGCGCCTGTGGCAATACATTAAACAGCGCCCCCTATTTGTAAAGTCAATAAAACATATTTTAATATGTCCCCACGTTGGGTGCCAAATTTGCTGAGCTGTATAATAGGTATGCACATCGTTTTTTCCAAGGATTGTTTTTTAGTTTTCGATTTTAAAAATGTTTAATTGATTAGGTAAATTAGATGTAATAAACGTCAAGAAATCTTTGTAGGCGAAATAGTATACTGATTCATTAATCAGAATGAAACAACAGGCAGAATATCTGGCAGTATGACTTTTGCCTATTATAAGAATGAAAGAAATCATCCCTTTTTGATCTAAAGTACAATGAAATGATTGAATAATAGGAGAGTTGTCCTTTGTTGTGGCTTCTATTTATTGGCGCCCTTGCGAACCTTGCTACCTTTGCCACGCCCTAGATACGCCCTAGTTCCAATACTATTTAATGGGTCAAATAGCTTATGATAGACTATCATTTGAAATTTTTTATTTGTCTAAACACTTCAGGCAATAAAAATAATTGTTTGAGTAAAATAAAGAATGACAATCTTCTGTTAAGGTCTTATTACTAGGTTATGTAGTCTTGTAACTACAGAAAACACTTCGAAAATTCAGTTTATTACCGCCAAATTTAATCCATTTCATAATCGACAATGAGAATAATAGAGAACTAATGAAACGCTTTGTATTTATCAAGTGCATCTCGTTAGAAGGTGATTGATCTCATAAAAAAGCATTTACACACCAACGCAGTTGTCATAAATATAATCAAAACAATAACATTTATTATTATTGAATTGTTTTTTCGTCTTCCAATTCGTACAATGAATTATTTGAACTCTGCGATGAGTATTAACACTAAATTTGTTAGTTGTCGGGTTATACAGTGTGGAAAAGTCAAGTGGAATAAATTCATTATTTCGATAACTGTATATATTTATATAAAATCCCGAAACACGTTAAATTTAAATTATAAATTAATATTGTTTAAAGTAAATATTTGATCCCTACCTTCAACCCCCTTTGAGTGACAGTTACAACCCCTAATTAATTAAATGGGAAGTATATAGGTTTGTAATAATTAAACCTGCAGGATATTGCCAATATTATAATTGTCGTTCAAATTTCGTTGGAAAAGCAAGTTACTGACCTATTTCATAAAAAATATATCCCAAGGTAGGTACAATTAATAAAATAGAGAAGCAATTTCGTGAATTTGGACAAGTAAAGCAGATGAAAAAGCAGTTGTCAGTGCAATGATTGACATATGTCAATCTGACGATACTAATTCTAGCTAAACGTCTGTCATTGTAATTTAAAACTTAATTTTTTCAATTAAACTTGGAAGTTACGTTAAAACGAAAAGTTTTTTATTATTCTTAATCTACTTTTACTAATCTTAAAGCGCGATGGCCACGTGATAATAGTGGAACTCTTATTGGTCTTCTAGCATGTAAATTAGACTCACTGCCGGACATTAAGTTGGTAATGTGGTGGTGCTCCATCCTGCTGAAACCATATCGTATTCGCTGGAACTTGAGGGTTACCTGAATCAGGATATAAATTTGCCAACGTTGGAATGATATCATTTTGAAGTAGTGCCAAATAATTGTTGCCATTCAAGTTGCCCTCAATAAAAAAGGGACCAATGATATTGTTCCCTACAATCCCTGCCCAAACATTAACCTTTTGAGGGTATTGAATGTGTTTTTCTCTCATCCAGTGAGGATTTTCCGTGGACCAGTAGCGGCAATTTTGCCGATTAGCATGACCGTTAAGTAAAAAAGTACACTTATCAGAAAACATAACGTCTTCTAATTGGATAATATTGTTATCCAACATGTCCATCATTTGCTCACAAAAAAAAGTTCTCCTATCAAAATCGTCTTCCATGAGCTCCTGAGTAGATATCATCTTATACGGATGCAATTTATTTTCTTTTAATATGTTTGCTATCGATGAATGGCTAGCATTGAATGTAATGGATGCCTGTCTACTCGATGTATGTGGGTTTTCCTGAAACTCAAACAGCACATCTAATTTGAGTTCATCACTCAGTGCATTGGCAGCTGCTTTTTTTATCTGCCTTATATGACCAAACTCGAGAAACTGCTTTTCTATTTTACTTATTGTTCCTTGGGATATAGGCGGTAAATTAGGAAATTTCTCATGAAATAGGCGAGTTACTTCCTGTTGTGTTCGGATGTTATCTCCGTAACCAATCATTCATAAAACTGTTATTTTATGAATTTCCGTTAATCTAACCATTTTTCAGAATTGAATTGAACAAACTTTATACTTAAATTACAACAATGACAACTTAAGGCGGATTTAGCGGATGTATAAGCATAACATTTTCATTAATGCATAATCATAACTATAACAACTTCTCTAACGCATAGTGCTTAACAGATGAGTCATTTATCCGTTCCTTAATGCATAAGCATAATCATAAGTGTGAGTGACAAGTGACAGTTGTATCTATCACGGAATATATAAAATTAGTGTGTTCTGTAACCTTTGTCATTCAACAACAATAACAAATTTTCAAATTTATAACCTCATTTGCTCATTCATTGATATTTATTTCTGTATTTTCATCAAAATAGAATATTGATCATGAAGACCTAAATTGACTTTTGAGATTAACAAGTATGACAGCTCCATGAAATCCACGCAGGCGCACTTTCTATTTCGACACATCATGAGACCAAGAACGATAAACATTTACCAGGATTGCCTAATCGGCCTGATTTGTCCGCCAGCTGTGTGACGTCATTGCAGTCCTTCATTATAACGTTTACCATATGAATGCATTGAAATAATAGGAATTAGACAGTATTTTTATGATTTCTGAAATACTAACGTACGACTATTTGGATTTTTAAGATTAAACACTTATAATTTATAATAAATAATCCCATAAAATCGTTTTAATACTTATATTTAATTAATTTATTGAATATTATTTGGGAAATAGGTAGAGTAAAGAAAACACTATTTAGTTCTATTTTTATTTTAAAAAATACATTCAAATAAATTTATTATTACACAAAATCATGCCTAAAACTAGTGTTTTTTGACAAACAAAGAAACAATAAACAATTTGCAGCATATATTACTAATACAATCCGTGAATCTTTTATGGAGCGACATAATATGTATTCTACATAAAGAATTTTTAATTACAAATTTAAAATTAACAAAAAATACTACATATTAAAAAATAGTAAGTAAGTAAACTATCTCACTAAAATCGTAAAATAGAAAATGTATTTACTATTGAATATTAACGTTGACACTCAACGATACTAACCAAGCAATGTCCAGCCAAACACATGAAATTTAAAAGTCCGAACTGGAGTTTAAAAGAACAGTTTTTTAAAAATTTTACACAAAAATGCAACGTACACTAATGTATCCACAATATCTACCAGTCAAAATTTTGAATATTTTTATAATAAATCTAAAAACGACGATTGAAAACGACCTAAAATGCATTGTCAAGATAGGAAAAATACGGCCGAGGACTACAGTGACGTCACAGGCCACCACGTGCGATCGATTTTTTGGCGAATGTACGTCTTATGGGATTAAGCAATCCTGGTAAATGTTTATCGTTCTTGTCATGAGACCATGTTGATGTGTGTGTTTAAAAAATTATAACTAAACAAAAAACCACGAGCCGAAAAAGTGTAGTAAACTTTTCTGTTCTAATTGTTTGAATAATATACCCAAACTAATTCGTCAAAATATCTAATTGCTTGATATCAAAAGTAACTTTAAATAATTTTCTAATTTATTTATGGTGTGCATCATAACATATTTTCTTACCTAATGTTTATTTGTAATAGCGGTGTATTAATAAAAACCAAAAAAAATCCCACAAATCACTTTATCATAAACACTTTTGATTTTAATTCGAGAATGTTATATTTAAAAATTTAAAATCGATTGAAACTTTGCGTGTTTATATCGAGTGAATTAATCAAACATTGCGAAAGAAAAATGTCACGAATCATTTATAAAGAAGATTAAGTTTAGTTTATAAATGTTATATTATGAAATTATATCCAGCGGAAAAAAATTAAAAATTATAATATTACGTTAAATTCTCTTTTAATCCGTCGGTTGTAGCCTACTAACGTTACAATCATTTAAAAGATATTAAATTTATTGAAGAAATTCAATTTATAGACGAGTTTGATAAAGATATTTTTTTGATGTGGTGCATACAACATTTTATCTTTAAATTGTAATTCGAAAAGACCTAGACTTTTTTCTAGGAGCCAGATTGACATATTTAAGCTACTTTTTGTTTTTTGTAGCTAGGTACCTGATGTTGTTTAGGCAGTATTAAGGCTAGACCAAGTATGGAATTAATAAGACATAACAATATTAAAGCCTAGATGTTATTAGTCCTAAGGGATTATCCTGGATATATTTCCCTCTATGATCAGTATAACTGTGGAATGATATAGAAAAACCAGAAAAAAACTATATATTCATATCTTTGACAGCTCGGACTAATAATCCGTTGGTAAGCTAGAATCAAAGTTGATCTATAAAAAATTCATAAAAACTCGCAAAATATGGGAAAGCAACTGGACCAGATCTAGCAAACACTTAAATTCTGAAACTTTTAGGCCATACGGCAATAATAACCCTTACAAAAAAGGGATGGGAGCTGATCTATTCATGGTAAAACAAAAGAGTCAAATCTCTCTTAATTCCAGGCAAAGAAAGCTGATATTCACTTAAAATCAACAAGCAACAGTTACAAGGAAGTACTATCGCAGTATTCTCAAATACTCAAGCTGGCATAAAGGCGTTTAAAGCAACTGAGGTCTATTCAACGCTGGTCGGCGACCTGGGACTGCTTAGAGGCCTTGGCAGAAGTAGACAGAAAAAGCTCACAATTGCTTGGGCCCCCAGTCATAGTGGGCACAAAGGGAAACGAAGAGGCGGACCTACTAGCCAGAGGAGGCACAGCAAAGCTTATTAATGGACCAGATCCCTTCTGTAGCTTATCAAAATTAATTACGAAGCTGCACATGAATAAATGAACAATAATAAAGACTCAGGAGTGGTGGACAAGGTCACCAGGTATGAGACAGGCGAAGTAATTCGTAACAGGCGACGTCAAAAGTAATAGAGTACATACTAAAGCACAAAATACACAATACGAGAAAACTAGGTTTTTTAACCGGGCACAACAGTTTTTAATGCAGACCTCTTAACATATTCTTTGTGAATGTGAAGGTCTTTCAAGACAGAGATTTCAAACTGTAGTCGAAGACAAGCCTATGGCTAGAAGCTACGAGATATAGCTTAATGAGTCTCTTAGCAAAGACCACACTGGACCAGATTTTATGGAGTAAAAGGACTACTACGTGCAGCTACACAGTCCTTATATAATGTAATCTCAACTCTTACAAAAATGTTTAAATTCTCCGATACAGGAATTTGTACTGATACTACCAACATAAAAAAAATTTTTGTCGTTACGAGACTGTCGATTTTTATTTTGTGTAATTTTAAAAAAGTTTCTGTTATGAAAAAATAACTATTTATTAAGAGATACAGAGTTGTTTGGCAACACTTTACAAAATTTGCCTATCTACATTCATTTAATTTTTAAATCAATCAAAAAAAAATATTTAGACTGTTTATATAAATATGATATCTTTCTTCAACCCTTTTTATAAAATGTGAATTTTTCTACCGAATTAAGCTAGCTGATATATTTCAATCTAAAGCTTGGGTTACCTTACCTTGATGATTAAAATATTTGTGTTAAATTTAAGTATTAGTTGATGTAGAATAATTTAAAAAATTAAATTGATTGTACTAACCCTTACTTTTTGGAAGTCCATCTTATTAAGAATAATAAAAAACTCTTCGTTTGAGCGCAAGTTTTAAGTTTATTTGAAAAATTATGTTTTAAATAAAGATTTCTTTGAGGTGATTGCACAACTTGGTTAAAAACACGTCCTTCATTTTCGTTAGTGCATACTGTTTTTCGACGACCTGAAGAACCTTTACGTTGACACAATACACTACCAGTGCGACGAAATTTTTCAACAACAGCTAACAACACACTTTTACTTGGAGCTGCTTTATTAAATTTTTGTTGATATTTTATTGACACCTGTTCTAAGCTTGGACCATTATTACGACCTTTTCCGTATGAACGAAAATAATGCTCCACCAAAAACACTTTTTCTTCCGTTGTTAGAACCATTTTTAAATCAAATTTAACTGCAGCGTAAGTCAAATATTACAAAACCATATTACATAAACAACTCTACAGCACTCTCTGTTTCGGTACTGTTAATTTGACGGATACTGTATTTCCACAAAGTACGGGTTGGTAAAATAAATTTTATATTCCTCTAATACTAATAAATAGGAAAAAACAATAATATATCTGAAAAAAAAAATGTTTGTAGATTTGCCAAAAACAAGTCATAAGTGAAAAAAAATTGTAAACTGGTATTATACCTACCTAGTGTGATGAGAGAATCAAAAACTTCTATTCTAGTTAATATATTTTAGTTATTTTTTATGGGATTATCGACTTTTTTTTAATTAATTTTTTCCCAAATTACCTTAACCTTTACCTTTTTTAGCAATTCTAAATAAGAATTTTTGTTCGAAATATAATTAATCAATTATTTTAACAAAAATAACTGATTGCCTATCAAGAAAATAATATATAATTAGTATTTACTTATTCCACGCGATCCAGGATGTATGCTAAATTACATGTTATTGTTTTAACTCTTGACGTTATAATTAGAGATCAAATACTATTAAAAATTTATAATTTATATTAAAATCTGGTTAATATTCCTATTCTAGACATATTATGCAGTGGCATTAATTTAATTTAATTCTAATTTGATCTATCAAATTATTTAAACAATAATTGAGCAAAAAATAGACGAGGTTAGGAGAATTTATAAACTGCACGTTAATGACATTTCATGTATCTGATTGACACGATACCAAATACATTTTTTACTGTACAACATGCGATTATTAGATAACCTTGATTTTAAAAATTTGCAAACATAATTGTTTTAAATGTCGGAAATTAAAAAATAAAACATTTAGATTGCATAATTTTTAGCAAAATTCATTTCCAAGTCAGAAACAATTCTTTTATTTGATTTCAACTTCTCATTACCAGCGATAAAGTTCAAACAACTTTCTGCATTATTACCATATTATTCGTAAGTAACTCAATTACGACTAGGTACTACTTACATACCGTTTAAAAAAGAAGACTTAACGATGAAAGTTACTGTCGAGTACCATTATATTCGCCCACTGTACATTACAATAAAATATCAATACGTTTATGTATAAAAAAGGACCAGTTGAATGATGAACAAAAGGATGTAAGATGTCGGCAAGGTCACTGCCGGGTTCGCTTCTTATACAGGGTAATTCGTTTTAGTCTATTTTGATTCTATTTAAAGCTTTATAACTACAATTAGATTTTTTATTAGGAAAAATAGGTAGGTAAAAAACCAAGTAAAGTCTTTTTCAAGGAAAATCGTAGGAAAGAGCTAGTCAATAAACATGGAAAGGATAATGGGCCGGATTTTAAATATTTATTAATTAAATTTAAGTAATTTAATATTTTATAAATGCATATTCGTATTTATTAAAATAATAGAGCGTATTAGCAACATATTAGGTATTAAATAAAGTACGTTTCACAATAATTCGTTGACTTGGTACCTCCTCTTAACTGCTCTTAAGGGATTACTAATAAAAGGTGGTTAATATTTCTTCGAACATTTACAGAAAGGTATTATTTATTTTTGTCCAGGAAGATATATTTTGGATTTTTTATTTTTCAGGTAAAATTTTAAATTATTATTACTGACCATCAATAGTAAATCATTAGTAAATGATTTTTGATTTCCTTAATCATCTTGGAAGAGAAAGTGGGAGTTTCGGGGTAATTTGTTTTTAAAATTCTCTCCTAGAATTTTAGTTTGTACTAAACATTATACTCTGAAAGTAATCTTGTGTTTATAACTAAGTATGTGGCGTCCTTGGACAAAAAAAGTGCATTTATCGCCGGATGCGAAACAAATTGTGAAAAATGTGTTTGAAACATTGAATAATCGAGGTTATAGTGTAACCGATGCAGCAGAAAAAACATGTATGTTAACCAAAACCCCAATATCCACAGTAAAAGATATTATCAATAAGCCAATAAGTAAACGAAAAAAACGAAGTGACGTTAATAATACCAAATGTGTTGATGAAATACAAAAAGATATAATCCGACGAACGATATATGTCCTATATCAAGAACAATACCAACCCTAGATTGTATAAAAAAACGGTTACTTAAAGACGACACGGGAATTATTTGTAGCCGTACAAGTTTGTGGAGAATTATTTCTCAAATGGGATTTAAATATTGTACCATTAATAAAAGACAAGTGATAATGGAGTCATATCGTTTACGAATGTGGCGTTGTCATTACTTACAATCTATTCAAAAATATAGAAGTGAAAACCTTTCAATTATCTACCTCGACGAGACATGGTATGACACCCATGATACTCCAACGAAGGGTTTTGTTGATTCATCGGGAAATTGCAAAACAAAGGCTCCATCAAATAGAGAACAAAGAAATACAGATCAGAAACAGGTTGGGTTCCAAACGCTTTATTGTTATCAGCAAAGAATATTAAAGATTCAAGTTTAGATTATCACCAAGATACGACAGCAGAACTTTTTGAAGAATGGTTTGAGAATTATTTATTGCCGAATATACCGGAAAAAAGTATAATTGTAATGGACAATGCAACTTATCATAGCCGTCAATTAAATAAAGTACCAAATAGCAACAACAATAAATGGGAAGTTCAAGAGTATTTGTTAAAAAATGATCTTTATTTTGAAGAAAACGTGATCTCTTACAAGTTGTAGTAGCGTTCGGTATTGAAAAAGAATACGTTTGTGATACTATTGCTAAAAAAATGGGCCACACAGTGTTACGGCTTCCCCCATATTATTGCATGTTCAATCCTATAGAACACATGTGGCATCAGCTAAAATCCAAAGTTAGATCGGAAAACGTTTCACCCACATTAAACTCAAGTGTTATAGTTAATCAGAAATGTGACAAATAATATTCCCATTGATAGCTGGAAAAATTCGATTCAGCATGTTATTAAGGTTGAAGGTACATATCGAAATGTTAATGTAACTGTAGCACCCTTAGTTATTAATTTAAATGAAGACGATAGTGATACTGAACTACATTTAGATTAAATAGTTGTAAATAATGTAGAATTAGTTCATTTGTTTAATCGCAATTAATAAATAAAGTTAAAATTTGTTTTTAAAAAATTTCGTGATTTTTTTTACAAAATAAATTTAAGTTTTAGTAAATGTTGACTAAGTTTTATTTAAATCAATTTTTTGGGATACCCTGTAGTACAAAATATTTTTAAAATGTGGCCATGATTAAACTAGGTACATCTTTTTTATTTGACAACATCTGCCAATTAGATGAAATAGACCAAAGCGTATACGTATAATATGTAAGTTTCAACAGTTTTGTTTAATTTCAATTAATAAATAAACTTAAAATTTGTTTGTTTGTTTTTAAAAAATTTCGTGATTTTTTTTGCAAAATAAATTTAAGTTTTAGTAAATGTTCTGAGTTTTATTTAAATCTATTTTGAAAACCGGATTACGGATCTGTTAATGTTTACTGTACAGTGAGAAATTTATAACCTTTCATTACTAATCCCCTAAGGTCAGGTACCGAGTCAACGAATTATTGTGAAACGTACTTTACAACTGAAGACTTCGCGAAAAATCAAAACTGACAAAGTTTACCAAAAAAGCTTACAATTTTACCTGCTACTCCTATTTCAAATTATTATTATCCGGTCCCCTCAACTAATGTAGGCTAATTTGGGATGTTTATGGCCCAATTTGGCATACATAATTAGATTGCCTCAGGTAGCTTAACTAAAGTCAACCATTTTTCTTGAAAAACGACATTAAATTATCTGGATTTGTTGTTTTAAATGTGGATGAGGTATCTTGGAAGAACTTGAGAAATTTTTGTTTCGAAAATATTAATATAAACAGCACCATTCAAAAGTATAAAAAAATACAAGCTTAATTAGATTTTTTTCTCATCCAAGCACTCCTAATAATAAATTAGTTTCAGTTAAACATTCATTACATTTGATAAATAAATTGAATAAATGTAATTTACAAGTAAATTAGATTTAAACTAATATCCTGGCGAAACACAAGTGATACTTCGAGCAGAACTTTTTACAAAGGTAAGTACTGGCGAGATCCGACTCATTGAATATTTCCAAAAAAGACCAGTCATTTGTTGCACATCAATATATACAGGGTGTACCAACTTTACGACAAAGTTCAGTATATGGGTTGTTTTAGAACAAAAATAGTAGATGTCTTTAGGGTCCATATTTTGAAATTGAGTAGTAACAAGCATTTTGTTTGGTTTTTTGATATTAAGGTATGTTTGTTTTTTGAGTTTTGTTATATTTTGTAATGTTGACCTCATCCTGTTTTTTTTTATCCTAATGATGACCTTCCAAAAGGCTGAAACTGGTTGCTGTTAAATTAAATAAAAAGCTGTGACATTGATTTTGTGTTTTACTTCAATCATTAAACTAAATGTTCAAAGTGTTCACCATTAACATTATCTCAAGACAGAATTTCAAAACAGATGAATTCTAAGAGGGGGCCCAAATGATTGGCCAGCCCGGTCTCCCGATTTAACTAATTTGTATTTCTTTTTTTGGGGTTTCATAAAAAATGAGGTTTATAAAACTCCCCCAACTACTAGACATGACATGAAAGAGAGAATCATAGCGGCACTTTAATCTGTTAACACAGTCGCTCTATGAAAAACGGAAAACAACGAAGGTGTACGTGCAATCTCCGACTATTGAATAATATCGTTGTTGACAGACGTTTGGTTTCTTGTATGTTATAATTATTATTCCTCCCAATAGATTTATGGATATAGTTCAGTTTTTGTTGGAACATGGTTTTTTAAATTGTAATATAAATAGTAAGTACACTTAATTTTTTCTTTTTTATACGCAGAAAATGTTTTCCTTGTACCTCCCAAACACTTGACCTCTAGTTGTTTTTATCTATTAATTTTAACTTCTTTCTCCTCACACCACAGCTCGGATAATTAATAAGTCTTACTGATTTTTATTTTTCTTTAATGTTTTATAATATTTTTAAATAATTTCTTTTACTTTACCAAATGGAATAAACTTTTCTTGTCGCCTTTTAAAATAGTTAAAACAAATTTCATCTTTAGTACTGTCTACCTTTTTAAATCAATTACCCACTGACACTGCTTTTCTATTTTAATAATTTTTTATAACTGCATATTTTTTTACTGTTAATTAAACCTTTTTCGGCTAGATTTTATCATTCTTAAATTATTATTCTTTCAACCTTTCTGGACAACTCTTTTTCCAAAAAAATCCAACTTCATTCCTCTGCCTTTTTCTCCCTGTTAAACCTCTACTTCCCTTCACTAACACCTACGCTTCATTTTCTATACTTAAACTATTACATCCATTTAAATTTAAATTAAATTTTTAAGTCACCCTTTAACATACCTTCTCAATATTTTTGGTAAAAATAAGGACTGTTATAAATAATGCATATTTATGGCAGGTTTTCAAATTATATGTCTTTCTCCCTTCCTTGTTCATGTAAGTTACTATAAAACAATAAAAATTTTCGCTTTTTTTTTTAAAAAACTTCCAATTTTTTCTATATATTATTCAGTATTTCCTGTCTGTCTAAAAGTAGACGTGGGTACATAATAAAATTTGTTACCACATTTGCTAATGAATGTGGGTTGTATTACCTGTGACAATAAGTGCAATAAATCAAATTTGTCAAATACATCAACACGTGCTTCTAACACAAAGAAAATAAAAGTAATATATACTTTACGTTTGAAGAAAAATTGAGATACTGGTTAGTATAAGAAAGAAAAATTATGTAAATTGTCACCTTGTTTGCAGATTATTTTATTTAAGGCAAAATGAAAAATAACAATTTAAAAAAAGAATGAGTACCCTGGATAACTGAAAAAAAACGTTTAAAAAAATTCTAGTTTTGAAATATTTTTCGATCGAGAAGTCTTTGATTTTGTTTACTAAAAACTTTGTAATTTTTAAACATTTTACATTGTAATAATTTAAAAGTTATAAACAAAACAATGTTCAAAACTAGGCCATGCACTAGATTTACCTCTATTGAAAACAACCGATAAATTTATAATTATTTTTTTAAGACTTATACATGTACAATGTACACTAACAAAGTAAGACATGTTTTTAAAATCTGACTAAAATTTCAGTCTTGATTTCTTTAACTTTCTTATATAACATCATATCATAAAAATAGGGGAGATCATCGTCGAGTGGAAAACAGAGGTTAAATATCTAGGGCTAATCCTAGATAGCAGGTTACTCTGGAACAAACACGAAGACGAAGTAATACACAAAGCAACCAAGGCCCTCATGGTGTGTAGGAACATTGCAGGGAAGAACTGGGGATGTAACCCACGTATCCTGCAATGGATGTACACAGCAATAGTGAGACCATTAATCACATATGGGGCAGTGGCTTGGGGCGTAAGGGCTAATCTGAATACGACGAGGAAAAATCTCTCGAAGATTCAGAGACTAGCCTGTTCATGTATCACTGGAGCAATGGGAACTTGCCCACCTTGCTGCAATGGAGGTGATTTTAAACTTAACCCCACTGCACATTCTGCTAGAAAGTGTAAGGAAGAAAACAATATATAGAATGATCAAAGAAGGAATTATCAGGGAAAAACCTCGATCACTTCAATTTGATCAAACTTGGGAAATGCCCCAAGATGATTTGTAAAAGAAATTTAACTTTGTGAGAAAATTCATTACAAAGTTGAGTAATAAATCTGAATGGGATGAAGACACCATACAGAATTTAAACCACAATGCCATAAAATGGTATATGGACGGTTCCAAGCTAGACGAGGGAACTGGGATAGGAGTTTTTGGACCGAGAGCCAAATACTCAGAAAGCTTGGGCACATACCCAAATATCTCTCAAGCAGAAGTCCGTGCCATCGAAAAGTGTGGAATTCAATATTGGAAGAAACTACCGCAGACAAGAGATTGTGATCATGTCGGATAGTCAAGCAGCCATCAAAGCGCTGAGCTCAAATATAATCAGTTCGAAGATGGTTTGGGAATGCCTAGGCAAACTAAATGAACTGGACCAGAAGAACACTGTCACACTCCAATGGGTCCCGGGAAACATAGGAATAGAGGGGAACGAAACAGCAGATAAGCTGGCAAAAAAAGGAGCTGAAACCACACCAGAACCATCTTGTGGGATCAGCAGTAGAGTAATCTTAGGAAAACTAAGGGAAGAAATGGAGAAGGAAAAATCCAACTACTGGAATCAGCTGGAAGGACTGAGGCAATCTAAGATACTACTGGGGAACTATGACCAGAAGAGATCTCTTAGCTGCCTTAACCTCAGTAAAAAAAGGCTTCGAATTCTAACGGGAATATTAACCGGGCATTGCCGGTTAAAAAGCCACATGAAGAAACTAGGGTTAGCAGATGAAGCAAAGTGCAGATTCTGTGAGGAAGAGGATGAAACCTCAATACACATACTCTCAGAATGCCCTGCCTTGCAGAATTCTAGGGCTAGATACCTAGGAGCACATGAAATAGAAGAAGGGGATCAACCTGATTTGAAGCCCGACGATGTCCTAAACTTCCTCAGGAAAATAGGACTCGAAGAGCTGCTATAAATCTGAGAAAATATCAGAACATGGCAAGTAAGGGGGGACACAATAGATCCTATAGGTCGCAGTGTAATTATCACCCCTAACTTATACATACATAAGAGAGAAAATTTTCGACTATGATATGAAAATTTGTTGCTTGGCAATTTATGCGAATGAGATTTTGACAAAATCACGTGACGTCAGTCGAGTCTTTTTAGTTTGGGGTATTTTACATTTAACAGTTGATGAAAAACGAATGTCAGCTGTCAACACATATACGTATCACTAAAGTATCAGATAATATTTAATAGTCTATTAGAATATCTTTTCTCGATGGTATTTGCAGTAATAAAAGCACATCAGAAACATACAAATCACGAAGTAAAAGAATAAAAATTAATATACAATACAATCCTAACAAACAATGCTAAATGAAAATGATAAATGCCTTAATGATACGTATATTTGTTGATAGCTGATATTCGTTTTTCGTCAACAGAAAGATGTAAAATACCGCAAACTAAAAATACCCAACATGGGTGGTAAAGGGACCCAAAATATATAACGAAATTAAAAAATTTATTGGAAAAACCGCTTCCTTATGCGACTAACGTTTTTAAGTATTTTTTGCTCGTACTGTTAGCAGCATTTGCAGAATACAACTCATACTTTATTAATCTTTGGGACAGATGTCATATAAATTGTTTTTTTCAAATTATAGTGTGAAATTTTCTTACCAAATAACAAGCCTAAATTATTCCTGTAAATTTTCTATGGGGCATGAATATTTCAAGAAAATTTTCTTCTCTACAAGTATTCAGGTTAATTTTTCTATTATCTTGTAAATTAATACATTAATTTATTAAAAACAGGAAGCTAATGTTATTACTCTTATTTTTTTCCTACATGTTTAATTACAAACTACCAACGCTTGATCGACCAATACTTTTTTAGCTTGTGCTTTGATTTAATTTAATATACCTGAGGAAAATTACGGTACAGCAAATTGTTTCTAAACTTTGTCATAGTTTTATTGCTAAAAAAAGTTCTTTTTAATTAACAACTTTCTTAGGACGTCGTAATTGAGATATACGGAAAGATTTCATTTCGTTTTAAGATAAGTATATAAGGATCATAATAACAATCATTAGAGTACTGGCCATGAATATAATCATATGGTAGGCACTATAACTATTGTTTATGATCTGAATAAAAATGAATAAAAAAGTATGCATGTATTAAAAGTTTTCCAGAAGGTTCTTCTCTCACCTAGTTAGTGACACTATAAATATTATATAAGAGAAAATGTTATTTTTATATGTTATAGACTTAAAATTTTAAAATACCATTAAGAACACAATTATTTTTGTAAAAAAGCTATAAAAATTGAAAAGTTTGTTCTCAGTAAGATGGACTTCCACACAGAAAGGTTTAGAACAATACAGTTCAAAATTAATCTGACTAACATAAAAAAAAACAATTCTTTTCAACAAAAGACACCTACCGTGTATTGAATTCGATTTGCTATACGATTTATGAAGAACATTTACCACTTTGAATGCGCATGACTCCCATAAGATACATCTTGAATCTTATTTATGCCTACATTAACTCTCCTCCCATTAAAAAATGCATTCTTCAAAGATTTACCAAAACCAATAAATCTTTCTCACCCTGACAATTTTGATTTTACTCTTGTACAATTCAATTTATTTATTTGTACCAGGGTGCGTCCATAATAAACCGGGCAAAATATTATTTTCTTCAGTAAACTCTGTACACGTCTCAGTACTTTATTAATAGTGTACATTGTTACTGGTAATGATGCAGGTGTTGCCAGTTTTCTGAGATTAATCACCACTTGAAGACAAGCTTGAGATAAAATTAACGATAATTTTTAAATTTATTGTTTCATTTTTTTTATATTATGTTATGCGTCAAATGGAAAAAAGTTTTCTTTACCTTAGATGTATACAATGAGAAAAATAAATTATAAATAATATTAGATTTTAATTTAGTCAATGTAACAACAAAATAAATAAATATCATAAATTAACCTTCCAGTGCGTGAGATGGTACCAAATATTTTAGGTTTGTTCATACAGCAATCAGAAACCTGTCGGGGACATCATGAGTCTGCGCAGTATTTATTTGTCTGTTCTCAGTGATTTCTGACAGATTTCAAGCAAAGTGTCGGATGTTCGTACAGAAAATTCTGACAATCAGAGGACAGTCAAAACTGTTTGCGGATAAATCTCAAGTAAATTGTCCAAGATTTGTTATGTGACTAACAAATTATTTATGACGATACCGATCATTGATTGATTTGAATTTTTCTACTTATAACCTTATTTTATGATGTTAGTGTTTAATCAGTCAGTCAGTGTTTAGCAGTGTTAAGTTTAGTATGCGTTAAAGTTATTATTTATTCGGCATTTAAAATTTATTTTGAAGCAATGAATTAGTTTGAATTGAACGACCTACATTATGCATCCTCTACAGATTTCGACATTGAAGATATTCTTAAGGAGAGAATAAAACCCAAAAATAAAACTTTATTAACCAAACAGTGCTACAATATAATGATGAAGAATTTATACAGCATTTTAGAGTCAGTCCGGCAGTTGCCAATGGATCATTAACACTGTCAAAATATCAAAAGAATACACACAAAATTTGTGTTCTGTGATGCCAATTACCGTCTACTTATAATAGATGTTCTCACAGAATATTTACAAATTACCGACAGATCAGGGACAAGTCCATGATTAGTTGTCACCAACCTGTTATATCCACAACTTGTTGGAAACTTGTCAGGGATTTTCTGTATAAACAAACCTTTTATGTAAAAAAGTCGTCAACTGCTTACAGAGCTCTCTCTACCAAGTATAATTTTAAAGCATTACAAAATGCGGTTATCGATGAAATGAAAATTATTTCAAAGGGTAGATTGTTGTGCATTTTCTTAGCGTTATAAAAAATAGAGCTTTTGATTAGTTCCGTGCGTGGTTTTGGCAAATAAAAGTCATACTCTGCACTTCTAACAGGGTAGTTATGAGATGGTCTGTCTGAGACTTCAGGTAAATATTTCCGAATTAAGAAAATGGATTCAAAGATAAATAGAGAAGCGTTAATATTTTATGTTTTTTAAAGAATTACCTACACTGAGTTTTACTGCTTAGTTTCAGCGTATACCGAACAGCTATCTTTTGTAATTTAAAAATACGTTCAAATTGTACCTCAAAAAGGAAGTGCATATCGGAGATGAGACTTGAAAAGGACAAAATAGACTGTTTTGGAAGCTGACAGGTGAAGCTCCCTAGATATTGTTCTCAGCACGTAACAAGAAGAGCTTAGTTTTTTTGAAAAAGCGTCAATATGTAAATCCCATTTTAGAGAGCTGTCAACAGAGTCAACGACCTCTATAGTGGAATTATTTAACATAATAGGTTGAATTGCAGATGTGTATGGTAAAACTTTTGTCTTAGAAACGTTCAAACACATATGGTTAGAATCACACCATGATTTGATGATTGTTAAGTCATGTGAAACGATTCTATGAAGTTCGGTGATATCTGGGTGACTTCAAGAAAAACTAGTGTCGTCTGCGAATAGACAAATTTTATCGCAGATGCTAAAGCAATATCATTGATAAATATAAAAAACAATATAGGACCCAATACCGAACCTTGTGGAACCCCATATTATATTTGCTTGCATGAAAACCTTAATTCATCATCTCGTACAAGCTGCAGTTTCTCACTAAGAAAATACTCGAACCATCTGATCGAGGTGCCTCTAAATCCATAGTACTGAAATTTTTTAAGTAGTATTTTATGATCCACGCAATCGAAAGCTTTTGGGAAATCACAAAATATTGTAGCTATAGGGTGTTGATTGTTTAAGCTGGAGTAGAAATTATTAAAAATAGAAAACATTGCATTTTTTGTGCATGTACCACATAAAAATCCAAATTGATTTTTAGCTAGAATTTTGTATTTAACCACAAATGAAAGAAACCTTTTTTAACAACCTTTCAATGATCTTGGATAACATAGGAAGAAGCGCGATTGGGCAATAGTTAGAAACTTGATCTTTATCACCTCCTTTATGCAAAGGAATGTTATGGCTGTCTTAAGGCAAGTAGGAAAAATACCAATTTGGAACGACTCATTAATCAAATTTGTTAGAAGATCTAATACCTAACAGGTCGGCTGAAAAGTCCCCGGTCTACCATAGTAAAACACAATATTTTGACAAAATTCATTTTTTTTATTCAACATAGTTGCCTTCAAGGGAGATACAGCGATTATAGCGACCTTCCAACTTTTCGATACTATTTTTGTAGTACTCCTTCGGTTTGTCCTCAAAATAGGCTTCAGTTTCGGCGATTACCTCAGTATCAGAGCCAAATTTTTTTCCCGCGAGCATTCTCTTCAGGTCAGAGAAAAGGAAAAAGTCGCTGGGGGCTAGATCTGGAGAATACGGTGGGTGAGGAAGCAATTCGAAGCCCAATTCATGCAATTTTGCCATCGTTTTCGATGATTTGTGACACGGTGCATTGTCTTGATGAAACAACATTTTTTTCTTCTTCATATGGGGCCGTTTTTTCGCGATTTCGGTCTTCAATCGCTCCAATAATGCACAGTAATAGTCGCTGATGATTGTTTTTCTCTTTTCCAAATAGTCGATGAACAATATACCGTGTGTATCCCAAAAAACTAAGGCCATAACTTTGCCAGCTGACTGTTGAGTCTTTCCACGCTTTGGTGGCGGTTCACCGGCGCAGTCCACTCAGCTGACTGTCGATTAGACTCAGGCGCGTAGTGATGGAGCCAAGTTTCATCTATAGTCACATATCGACGCAAAAAATCGGGTTTATTACGACTTAACAGCTGCCAACACTGCTCAGAATCATCAATTCGTTGCTGTTTTTGGTCGATTGTGAGCACGCGCGGCACCCATTTCGCACAGAGCTTCCGCATACCCAAATATTCGTGAACGATATGTCCAACACGTTCCTTAGATATCTTTAGAGTGTCAGCTATCTCGATCATATTCATTTTACGGTCACTCAAAATCATTTTGGGGATTTTTTTGATATTTTCGTCGGTAACCACCTCTTTTGGGCGTCCACTGCGTTCACCGTCTTCGGTGCTCATTTCAGCACGCTTGAATTTTGCGTACCAGTCAATGATTGTTGATTTTCCTGATGCAGAGTCCGGAAACTCATTATCAAGCCAAGCTTTTGCTTCAACTGTATTTTTTCCTTTCAAACAACAATATTTAATAAGCACACGAAATTCTGTTTTTTTTCCATCTTTTTGAAAATAACAAAAGTTGCTTTACTAAAAATGCAATATCTCACAAACTAATAGTCCGACAGCTGTCAAATTTTTACACGAAACTTTTGAAGGTTGATACTACCTAAAAATGAAATGGATTTATTTCTAGTGTCGTCATCTATAGGTCAGACCGGGGACTTTTCAGCCGACCTGTTACACAGTCCGACAGATTTGCGAACATTTTGAGGGTAAGCCCATCTACTCCAGATGCGGATTTGTTTTTATTGTCTACGAAGCTCTTCTGTTACTACAGGTGAAAAAAAAAACTGTTTAAGTTCTCATTAACATTCAGTAAATAGGAAATTGGATCAAGAGTGGAAATGATAGAATTAGTTAAGTTTTTGGCAACATTTATAAAGTAATTATTTAGTCTCTCAGGTGATGTAGGAATAGTGCAGGGCAAGGAAACTTTATTTCTTAAATCATTAACTGTGGACCATGTTTCCCTAGTAATAATTTTGGATACATTCAGTCTCCTATTATAAAATTCTCCTATAAAAAATTATCGCACGAGAATGTTCACAATTTAATTCCATTTTTGGGCCGAGAAGAATCTTTACTTTTACTGTAAACCACAAAAATAGCGCTAGTATATCAAAACGTTCTGAGTACGTATAACCTCAAAATTGTCCAACTTTATGATAGAGCTGTCAGTTGCCAGATTGCAACAACAGGGTTGCCAAATCCCGAAATATAAAAGGCAACCCTCATATAAACTAAGAGATGCTTCTCTTATTGGTTAAACTTTAAATTGTAAAATGGTCCGTAAATAAATAATTAAACTATATTTAATGTTTTCAATATCCCCTCGTATGTAAATTTACAGTCAAAATGAATTTTGCGGTTCGCCAATTCATAGTAATAAATATAAGTTGAGCCTACGCACTTCTCTTCTTTAAATAAAAATATACATTCTACTATATATTGTTTTTAAAATACCAGTGTACTACAGGTATACCAGTTTTACTTGATTAAGAGAAACCTGAGTAAATACCTATCTATTTCATCTTAATGTTGTGTAAGTCATGTTACCGTGCAAATTTTTATTTTGGGACCGGTAACTGTCTCGAAAAATCTTGCTATTTGTAGATTTTTGTAGATCGAAGGTATGCGGTATTTCTGCCCATAAAATATACAGAGATATTTTCATGAAACTACTGCGATATAAATATTTTTTTAACAGTAATAAATCAGTATATAGGAAACAAAGAATGTAACAAATGTTCCATTATTTAATTGTGATAAGTTTGTAAAGTAATGTATTAGGGAAGGTTATATTCTAAATTCTTCTATTCTAAAAGATGCCATAATTATTAATAAATGAATTATAGGTGTAAAAGAATACAAAGAAAGTATTAACCTACTGCGAAATAACAATTAGACTCATTGGACTTTTGCAATTTATACAGTGTGTAAAAGCCAAATGGAATAAATTCATTATTTCGGTTACTGTACATATTTATAAAAAATCCCACAACACGTCAAATTTAAATTATAACTTGACATTCTTTAACGTGAAATTGCAACCCCTACCTTCAACCCCCTTAGAATGACAGGTACAACCCGCAATTTTTTAAATGGGAAGTATAGGCTTGTGATATATCATTTGAAAGGTCTCTTCATTCTCTATTCAAAAATGTTATTGTTTTTAAATTTGATGCAAAAATTAACATAAAAAAAATTAAAATCATGTTGTTACCGAAATTAGCTAAAATATACTCGAAACTTATTACAATATACTTAAAAGTTATTTCCCGTTTAGGTCTTGATAATGAGAAAGTGAACAAAAACCATAGCAATGTGGTTTTTAGATGGTAACCATTAAAAAACTTTAAAGAATTTCCGTGGCAACGCTATTTTAACAAGCAGTAGTTAATTGTTTTATTTAAGTTGTCATTGTTGTAATTTAAGTATAAAGTTTGTTCAATTCAATTCTGAAAAATTTTTAGATTAACGGAAATGCATAAAATAACAGTTTTACAAACGATTGGTTACGGAGATAACATCCGAACACAACAGGAAGTAACTCACCTATTTCATGAGAAATTTCCTAATTTACCGGCTATATCCCAAGGAACAATAAGTAAAATAGAAAAGCAGTTTCGCGAGTTTGGTCATGTAAGGCAGATAAAAAAAGCAGCTGCCAATGCACTGAGTGATGAACTCAAATTAGATGCGTTGCTTGAGTTTCAGGAAAACCCACATACATCGAGTAGATAGGCATCCACTACATTCAATGCTAGCCATACATCGATAGCAAACATATTAAAAGAAAATAAATTGCATCCGTATAAGATAATACCTACTCAGGAGCTCATGGAAGACGATTTTGATAGGAGAACTTTTTTTTGTGAGCAAATGATGGACATGTTGGATAACAATATTATCCAATTAGAAGACGTTATGTTTTCTGATGAGTGTACTTTTTTACTTAACGGTCATGCTAATTGGCAAAATTGCCGCTACTGGTCCACGGAAAATCCTCACTGGATGAGAGAAGAACACACTCAATACCCTCAAAAGGTTAATGTTTGGGCAGGGATTGTAGGGAACAATATCATTGGTCCCTTTTTTATTGAGGGCAACTTGAATGGCAACAATTATTTGGCACTACTTCAAAATGATGTCATTCCAACGTTGGCAAATTTATATCCTGATCCAGGTAACCCTCAAGTTCCAGCGAATACGATATGGTTTCAGCAGGATGGAGCACCACCACATTACCAACTTAATGTCCGGCAGTACCTCGATACAATATTTCCCAATCGGTGGATAGGGAGGCGAGGATCGATTGAATGGCCAGCGCGATCACCTGATCTTACATTATTAGATTTCTTTTTATGGGGATATGTGAAGAGCCATGTGTACAAAACTAAACCTTCTGATTTAACATGATTGAACATCTACTTCATTAACATTAATAGTTCTTTTTCGTGTTCTACATTTTATTACGTTTTGCATTACATTTTAGTTTTTGATTGTATTGTAGCGAATTTCGGTAACAACATGATTTTAATTTTTTTTATGTTAATTTTTGCATTAAATTTAAAAACAATAACATTTTTGAATAGAGAATGAAGAGACCTTTCAAATAATATATCACAAGCCTATACTTCCCATTTAAAAAATTGGGGGTTGTACCTGTTGAAGGTAGGGGTTGCATTTTCACGTTAAAGAATGTCAAGTTAAAATTTAAATTTGACGTGTTTCGGGATTTTTTATAAATATGTACAGTAACCGAAATAATGAATTTATTCCATTTGGCTTTTACACACTGTACATATATGTAGATAACCGAATTTTTAATATACTTTGTTTAGTATTATTGTTGCAATTTTCTTTGAAAGTCTTATTAAAGTTTTAGTTAAGATTACATTTAGAATATTTTACAAGAATCACCTTATGACTTTTGGGTTTGGTTTCCGGGGTAGCGAGGGTAAGAGAAGGCAGAATATTGTGACGGGATATTTGAAAAAGGTTGTCACTGTGATTGAAAAAGTTCCAGGCTTCAATAAACTGTTGTATCCACCTCTGGAATATCATTTACCTAGACAAACGAAAATAAAACTACATATATAACTTATATAAATATAAAAAACAGTTTCCAACGTTACTTAATTGCGGGTTCAACCTAGTACATTTTCAAATGTCATTTCTTAAGGTCAGCACAGGTTGGATATGAAAATGCCAGCCGGTTTTCCCGGACGAAAAAATTGGTTGAAAACTCTCGTAAGAAGTGGTCGAAAGTGTCAGAAAGCTCATCTGAAAAACCTCATAACTTTTTTATTTGTTTTTTGGAGTCTCAACTTAGAGCGGTGTGGTAGCGCAAGAAGTTTTGCAGGCCGGAAAACCTCCAAAAAAAATTGAGAAAATCAACGTATATTTGAAAGATTTTCCGCTGTAATTATTAATATTATTCATAGTGTGTAAAAAATGTCTCAAATTTGTAAGCGATGTTTGTTTGCTTTTCTTAACTCTTTCAAGCATTAGTTTTTATAGTTTTTTTTTGCTAAGCCAGTTATATCATCGGCTGAATCCGCAAGGCCTTCATTATTGTTTAGTTGATTACAGTCTTTAACTGCTTGTTTTTAAGAGTTTAAATAATCGGAACATCTGGTTAAGGTTTAATTGTTTGGCAGCTGTCTCCATTTTTAAAATAACTGAAGTTTTATTAATGCTATGCAAAATAAACCTTTCGAGTAAAAGTTTTCAATTAGAAGATTGCTTAGCATAAAATAATTTAATGTCTCTATTTTAATAATTATTGTCTACCGTATACGAATTATTTTTTTCCCTGTATATTTCTCACGCTCTTAATGGTATTACTCAATAACATTCCATGTTAATCATACCTTATTACAACTAATATCTATATAAACGTAAGTATTTAACTCTGCCCATAAAACGTTTAATATACGGTTGTAGTCCGGGAGATGTTAATTCTCGCTATTTTCCAGTGAATTTTAAGCGTAAATGCTTCACTGATTCTTCTGAAACTAACAGGTTGGCTGAAAAGTCCCCGGTCTACCATAGTAAAACACAATATTTTGACAAAATTCATTTTTTTATTCAACATAGTTGCCTTCAAGGGCGATACAGCGATTATAGCGACCTTCCAACTTTTCGATACCATTTTTGTAGTACTCCTTCGGTTTGTCCTCAAAATAGGCTTCAGTTTCGGCGATTACCTCAGTATCAGAGCCAAATTTTTTTCCCGCGAGCATTCTCTTCAGGTCAGAGAAAAGGAAAAAGTCACTGGGGGCTAGATCTGAGAAATACGGTGGGTGAGAAAGCAATTCAAAGCCCAATTCATGCAATTTTGCCATCGTTTTCGATGATTTGTGGCACGGTGCATTGTCTTGATGAAACAACATTTTTTTCTTCTTCATATGGGGCCGTTTTTTCGCGATTTCGGTCTTCAATCGCTCCAATAATGCACAGTAATAGTTGCTGTTGATTGTTTTTCCCTTTTCCAAATAGTCGATGAACAATATACCGTGTGTATCCCAAAAAACTGAGGCCATAACTTTGCCAGCTGACTGTTGAATCTTTCCACGCTTTGGTGGCAGTTCACCGGCCGCAGTACAGTCAGCTGACTATCGATTGGACTCAGGCGTGTAGTGATGGAGCCAAGTTTCATCCATAGTCACATATCGACGCAAAAAATCGGGTTTATTACGACTTAACAGCTGCAAACACTGCTCAGAATCATCAATTCGTTGCTGTTTTTGGTCGATTGTGAGCACGCACGGCACCCATTTCGCACAGAGCTTCCGCATACCCAAATATTCGTGAACTATATGTCCAACACGTTCCTTAGATAACTTCAGAGTATCAGCTATCTCGATCATATTCACTTTACGGTCACTCAAAATCATTTTGTGGATTTTTTTGATATTTTCGTCGGTAACCACCTCTTTTGGGCGTCCACTGCGTTCACCGTCTTCGATGCTCATTTCACCACGCTTGAATTTTGCGTACCAGTCAATGATTGTTGATTTTCCTGGCGCAGAGTCCGGAAACTCATTATCAAGCCAAGCTTTTGCTTCAACTGTATTTTTTCCTTTCAAATAACAATATTTAATAAGCACACGAAATTCTTTTTTTTCCATCTTTTTGAAAATAACAAAAGTTGCTTCACTAAAAATGCAATATCTCACAAACTAATAGTACGACAGCTGTCAAATTTTCACACGAATCTTTTGAAGGTTGATACTATCTAAAAATGAAATGGATTTAATTCTAGTGTCGTCATCTATAGGTCAGACCGGGGACTTTTCAGCCGACCTGATAATCCAAGCTAAGCTTTTCACCGCCACATCAGGTTTAAGATGTTAAGGGAACGAGCCAGTTAAAAAGAATTAAATCATGACTGAACACGGAGGTGTGCTAGTCAATACTCTGACAAGATAGAATTTAAGGAATTTGGACAGCTGAGGCAATGCCAGGCCACTTTTCTAGGCCTAAAACCAACACTTTACTGCAATGATCTACACATAATTTTTTATCCTACACAATAATTTTTGTTAATATTTTGTCTATAAAAAATGTTTTTGTAATATAAAATACATTCTCCACTACGGCTTAGAGTGCTTCAGCCTTCAGCGGAAGAAAGGAGCAACACATAACCAACCCAGAAGGCAAGTGAAGTAGCATACAAAAATTCATAGAGATGATTCCAAAAGTATCGCGACAGCTCCGGTTTTCCCACCTATCTTTTCCTCAAAATTTTGCGAATATTTTTAATACCTACGTGAGACCAACTTTGGAGTTTGCTGGTCCTGTGTGGAATACGGACTGGGCGCGGGATTCCACTCGTCTTGAATCGGTACAAAGGTGGGCAACTAGGATTCCATACGGGATACGTCGTCCGTCCTATGAAGAATTGGTTGTGATTTGTCACACATTTTTCCATTAAATACTGATTCAAGACTCCGAGGACATTGCTTTAAATTAAAAAAAACAACAATTTCACACAAAGTGCCGCGAGGGTTTTCTGTCAAATCGAGTGTTTGACAGTTGGAACTCTCTTCCACCAAACGTTGTCAGCGCTTTGAGTGTTAACTCTTTCAAAAAAACAATGATGCCTATAAATTAACTATGCTCAACTGATCTCTTTGTATTAATAAATGTATTTTCATGTTGTCTTCTTATCATCTAGTTTTCTATTGTACTTTTGTGGAAAATATGTTGTTTTATTTTACTGTATTATCTATGTACTATAAGGTTATTTCATTTGTTTCGATATATGTTATTTTATAGGAGCTATATAGGTCCTAGACCTCGGCTTCTTTAATCTTCTACAGGGCGTTTCAAAAAAAGGTAACACCATCTCTAGGATAGGTAAAAAACTGAAAAATAATTGGGGTTTGCTTAGTAAAATTTTTTTCTAACGCCATCCGTTTTCAAGATAAAGGGCGTTGAAGAAAATGAAAAATTACACATTTCTTACGATTTTGCCGAAACTACTGGCACCATTGCAATGAAATTTTATACGAATATGTTTTGGAAGCTGATATATCCCATGAATTTGTTTTTATAACTAACTCTCATAGAGGGCGCTAGTTACACGATTCATACAACGTATTATTCAACATAACTTTTTTTAGGGTGGAATTATTAGTCAAAACTCCAAGTGAACATAAACATCGTTTAATTCTACACCAAAAAGGTACTCTTGGTAAAACTCGATATTATGTACCGTTTTCGGAATATTTTGATTTGAAAATTATGAAGTAATAATCGCTCCTGTTATAAACTAATGATAAAGTTTGCCATGTAAAATTGACATTTATTGATTGTTATGACAATAAGTCAACAATAAATAGAGTTTTGCTCCAATAGAAAAAGTTTTTGATGCTTCCAAAACATATTCGTATAAAATTTCATTGCAATGGTGCCAGTAGTTTCGGCAAAATCGTAAGAAATGTGTAATTTTTCATTTTCTTCAACGCCCTTTATCTTGAAAACGGATGGCGTTAGAAAAAAATTTTACTAAGCAAACCCCAATTATATTTCTGTTTTTTACCTATCCTAGAGACGGTGTTACCTTTTTTTGAAACACCCTGTATAATAATAATAAAAATAATAATACTAGCTAAAAATTTATTTTGATCTGATGTTTATTAGTGCGGTTTATTTGTCAATTGCGGGCGAGCTAGCGTAAAGTTTATTTTCTCGGCTAGCAGTGGAAAAGATAATTTTCTCGCTTCCGTAAAGCTGGTAAAATTCAACTTTTTCATAGAGTAGGATAAAGATAATATTTTAAAATACATTCAATACAGTTAGAGTTTCTATTTAATTAGGTTTCATTCTTACCGGAATATTTTTATTTTTTTAAATCTTATATTTGGATGGCTGGCATGTGGAATATAAAGGGACTGCAGATATTGGGATGTAACGGAAAGCTGGTTATCCTCCGTACTAAAATGAATGCTCGCCCAATTATGAAGGTGAGACTCTCGATTTGGATTCGGGTCGTTAAAATGATTAAAGTGAAAAAGAAACTGCTAAACAAGGTGTTAATTAAATCATTTTAAAACACTACTTACTGCATTTATATGGTAGTTTGTCATTCAACGAAATTTCAGAAAGTAAATTTTATTGTTGGGTTTTTATGTATATTAAATTCTTATAGAAAGCAGTTTTTTAAATGTTTAACTTAAAAAATAAAATCGCAAAAATCGTTATTTATGCAAAAATAGCTTTTTGTTTTACTAGGCATAAAAGCGGCTAGTGTGAAACCAACCAAGGCATTAAATCTACTTTTCTGCCGCGTGAAACATAATATAATAATATTGTTTCAGCTATATGTACACCTAGTTATAAGATTTAAAAATGGTTATCGCACGAGTTTGAAAATCTACCCAAAAAATGTAACAGTTTTTCAGTTAAAAATTCATTAGAATTTATCAAGAAAGTAAAAGATGTTGTTCTAGAAGATGGGGAAGTTTTAATCTCGTTCGATGTTAGTTCTTTATTTCTTAGCGTACCGATTCCACAAACTTTACAGTATCTAGAAGAACTACTCATCTTGAATGATCTGGGTGTTGAAGTTAGAACTGAATACCTACGATTAGCTAAACTATGCATGGACCAAAATTATTTTCAATACAACAATCAGGTTTATCAACAATATGAAGGAACAGCAATGGGTAATTGTTTATCACCATTTATAGCCAACCTTTTTATGAGCAATTTTGAAACACAGATCAGTCAAGAGTTCGATTATTTCCCAAGGATATGGTATAGATATGTGGACGACATTTTCGCAGTTTTCAATACGAAGAAATCATCAGTAGAAGATTTCATTTCAAAATTAAATTCAAAATTCACAAGCATAAAATTCACGTTTGAACTAGAAAATAATGAACAGTTACCATTTTTGTACTCATTAGTAATAAGAAATAATAACAAGTTAGAATTTGATATTTTTAGGAAAGACACCGCTACGTATAGATATATTCCGGTAGATTCTTTTCACTGTAGTCAACACAAAATGGCAAGTTTTCATTTTTTGGTTCATCGATTAATTCATTTTCCTTTAAACAAAACAAGATATAACAGAGAAAAGAATTTAATTGAGGATATAGCTGTACTTAATGGATGTGATAAAAAACTAATTCATAAGCTAATCAATCGCCATGGTTTTAAGAAATCTCTTTGTGAAACCACCTTTTTCCAGCGAGAACACGACGATATGAAATTCATTTCATTACCATTTATACCTCAGTATACCAAAGGATTGAATACAATTTTCGACACGGTGGGATTAGGTTTAGTTCATAAAACTAGTAGCACCCTGAGACAATTGTTAGGAAATCCGAAGGATAAGAGAGAAAATCTGGAAAAAAGCGGTATATATGAAATAAGTTGTAATGATTGTGATAAAAAGTATGTTGGGCAAACAAAAAGATCGGTTAAAACTAGATTTAAAGAACATTTAGCTCATCTAATATATGGACGCATAGAAAAATCTAGTATTGCCGAACATGCTTTTACCAAAAACCATTCTGTAAATGTAGATATTTTAAAATTGTTAAAAAATGTATCGAACAATAGATTGTTGGATGCATTTGAAAGTATAGAAATTATTAAGTGTAAAAACAGATTAAATAAGGACAAAGGACCTATCCCAGATATTCCACTTTATAGTTTATTATAAGAAAACTTATTGTAAAAATGTTTTCGCGCTAAAAATTGGCTTTGCCGCCAAAAGATTTACCGCGAAAATATTTGGCGCTAAAAATGTTGTTATTTAAGGTTAGTTTGTAGACATAGTTTTAGTTTACCTTCGGTCTCTGAAGAAGATAACTTGGTTATCGAAACGCGCGTCAGACATATAAAAGTGTGTGTTGGTGTAGTGGTAGTGTAAACGGTTTTCGGTATAATTTTTTCTTTAACTTTGTTGCAATTCCACGCAAAATATAGGATGAGTTTATTATCATCAGCAACATTTTTAGTTTTCTTAATGTCATTGTCAATTTTAATAACCAGTTTGTTTTTAATTATTACTTGGAAGGTTACCTAGCAACGAAATTTTTCTGCATAGGTAGTAAAAGTTGACTTTTTCTTCCTAGACATTAAAAGAACAACTTCTAAGCCTGCCAAGAGTGGTACAGGGCAGTGGGTGCATTAGCAGCAGCTGTGCTGTCAAGGTCATACTCTTTGGACCTGATGGCTAAGGCAAAGAGGCAGCGATGGGAAAGTGCAACAAAAGAGGAAGCTCAGGATTGGATGGAGGAGGAAATAGGGAGGTGAATATTGAGACAAAGAAGGGGGTTGAGGTGGAAAGGGTTACAGGGGCAAGGGCGGTTGTGGCGGGGAAAGCACTAAAAACTATTAAAGTTATAGGGATAGATCCTTGGATTGATGAGGAAGAAGTGAAGGAAGGAATAGAAAAATTGGTAGGAAAGGAATCTAAGGTGATGAAGGTGATAAGAGAGAGAAAAGGGATGAAGATGGCAGTAGTGAGAGCAAAATGGGAGAAGGCGGAATGTTTATTGAGTTTTGAGGTGGTTTTGGTTGGTAGGCAGGATCCTAGCAATGATGAGTCCAACACTGTTCGGGTCCTGGACCCATTAGAACATGAGATTTTCCATCTCAGCCTGAAAAAAAAACTCGAACTGTTGTTTGTTTTATATTTTAAAAAATAAAAACTGTTAATAAAACGTACGTTCTTTATAGTTTAATCGCCTGTTCCAGTTTTTTTCATCTGGTATACAATTAAAAACGTTGAAGGTAACTATATATTTTTTTAATTATTAAAAATATAATTTGAATGAAAAATTATTAAATTTATTCAATCTTGCTGCATATACATCGATTAACTTGTTATTCCAGACAAAAATTGATCATTATTACTGTCGATATTATCTGTTAACGTCAAAATAAAATGATTTATTCCGTAACGATTATGACGTATACGGTCTCCATAAACTTTTGTCATGATAAGTACATTTTTTAGTTGTGTTGGTGGCATTGAAGTTGTCCAAGTTTGATACTTCCTGCATTTCATCTTTAAACGGCTGATAACAAGCAAGATAGAGACATTTTCAATTATATATTTTCAATTACAGTATCACGATTTTTAAACAACACTCACGCTATTCTTGTTGCAATGGAAAAACGAGCAAAACAAACGCGGGTTTATTAATATTTAATATTGTTATCTTCAGGGGCGGGTTGGCCGTTTGTTAACCGAAGGAGAATGCAAGGTAGCTAAAAAATGCCAAGGAAATTTAATACCATTTTAGAAAACACTAGAAAAATTAAAAAAAAGCTTGAAATTGATTGTGGTAACCTTTACATTGTGGAAGTCCATCTTACTAAGAACAATAAATTACTGAACGGTTAAACTAAACTTCCACTATTTATTCAAAAAATATCTACGTCTTAAAATGCTGACGATGCTAGTTTTTAGCATTTCTTATAAATAGTGGAAGTTAAGTTCAACCGTTCAGTTATTTATTGTTCTTAGTAAAAAAAATTATTTACTTTATTTTACAGAATAATATTCTGTTCGGTTTTTTGGATATTTTCTACACAATCTTGACCAAATCTTATCATTTTGAAACGACATTGCAGAGATACACAGCGTTGACTTGTTTTTTAAAACTTTGGCTTGAGCTTTTAAAAATACGAAGCCAAGACTAGCTATTTTTTTTTCAAGCCAAGCCAAGCTATTTTCTTAAAAGTTTGAGGTACCAAGCTTTTTGATATATCTTAAACAAGCATTTTGAACTTTCTGTACTCTTGTTTGATCAATACAGTCCAGACAAGGACCATAGACTGTGTCTTCATAGTTGAAATGGCTCAAGACTAAAGCGTCCGTAAGGAGGATTTTAGTATTTTCCGGTAAAATATGACGGCTTGGATATAGCATTCGAAGATTTGAATAAGCATTTTTAAAACATTTAACAGGTTAGCTGAAAAGTCCCCGGTCTACCATAGTAAAACACAATATTTTGACAAAATTAATTTTTTTTATTCAACATAGTTGCCTTCAAGGGCGATAAAGCGATTATAGCGACCTTTCAACTTTTCGATACCATTTTTTTAGTACTCCTTTGGTTTGTCCTCAAAATAGGCTTCAGTTTCGGCGATTACCTCAGTATCAGAGCCAAATTTTTTTCCTGCGGGCATTCTCTTCAGGCCAGAGAAAAGGAAAAAGTCGCGGGGGGCTAGATCTGGAGAATACGGTGGGTGAGGAAGCAATTCGAAGCCCAATTCATGCAATTTTGCCATCGTTTTCGATGATTTGTGACACGGTGCATTGGCTTGATAAAACAACACTTTTTTCTTCTTCATATGGGGCCGTTTTTTCGCGATTTCGGTCTTTAATCGCTCCAATAATGCACAGTAATAGTCGCTGTTGATTGTTTTTCCCTTTTCCAAATAGTCGATGAACAATATACCGTGTGTATCCCAAAAAACTGAGGCCATAACTTTGCCAGCTGACTGTTGAGTCTTTCCACGCTTTGGTGGCAGTTCACCGGCCGCAGTCCACTCAGCTGACTGTCGATTGGACTCAGGCGTGTAGTGATGGAGCCAAGTTTCACCCATAGTCACCTATCGACGCAAAAAATCGGGTTTATTACGACTTAACAGCTGCAAACACTGCTCAGAATCATCAATTCGTTGTTGTTTTTGGTCGATTGTGAGCACGCGCGGCACCCATTTCGCACAGAGCTTCCGCATACCCAAATATTCGTGAACGATATGTCCAACACGTTCCTTAGATATCTTTATAGTGTCAGCTATCTCGATCATATTCACTTTACGGTCACTCAAAATCATTTTGTGGATTTTTTTTATATTTTCGTCGGTAACCACCTCTTTTGGGCGTCCACTGCGTTCACCGTCTTCGGTGCTCATTTCACCACGCTTGAATTTTGCGTACCAGTCAATGATTGTTGATTTTCCTGGCGCCTGGAGTCTGGAAACTCATTATCAAGCCAAGCTTTTGCTTCAACTGTATTTTTTCCTTTCAAATAACAATATTTAATAAGCACACGAAATTCTTTTTTTCCATCTTTTTGAAAATAACAAAAGTTGCTTCACTGAAAATGCAATATCTCACAAACTAATAGTCCGACAGCTGTCAAATTTTTACACGAATCTTTTGAAGGTTGATACTATCCAAAAATGAAATGGATTTAATTCTAGTGTCGTCATCTATAGGTCAGACCGGGGACTTTTCAGCCGACCTGTTATTCGACTGATTTTTAAACTTCAAATCCGTATCAATTTCCAAACCTAAATTTTTGGCATTTCCAACAAAAAAAATATTACTTCCTTTGACTGTAATAATCAACTTTTCCTCAATTTGATGACGATACTTACCAAATAATAGTACCCTGGACTTTGATGGATTAATAGACAATTCATGTCCTGTTTATTCCTTTACAACAACATGAATGCGTGCAAACGCTTCTTATAATTGTGGGTGTTCTGTGTTACTTTTTAATTATTATGAATAATAGATTTTGTATGTGGTAGGTTATTTTGAAACATTGTTCAAAAATAATAAATTGATCGAATAAATAAAAACTTAGGAAATGATGGGCGATAATAAGGATTTATGTTTAATAAAATATGTGGAAATCGTTTTAAGATAACTGTGCTCCATTAATATTAAATACAATTTTTATGCACCATAATTTATTCAACAACAATTACACTCTTGTAAATGTCATTGAAATATTAATGATATCTTCCTTGTTTATATTGCACATGATATCAGAGTTGGATTAAATAAAATACTTTAATATTTAAATGTAGAGTAGACTTAAAGTAATAGTAAATGTATTCTTAAGAAGTATTGAATTGTAGGAATATTTCATCAACAAAATAGTGCATTTACCGAATTTCCTTAATCCCTTCCTGTTTTTAAAATTACTATAAAGAAGCTTCAAGTACGTTCGAACAAGTGTCAAGAGATAAATAAAGAAAAAAGTGAAAGAAGTGCATGCGAGGTGAACGAAATTTATAAACAAAGATAAGCTACATAAATAATTCACGAATTTTGTTTATTGGATGCTTTATACAATAATTTAGATTGTTTTAATAGCAGCTGGTTGTATTTATCAATTTGTAGACTTAATAATGAGAATGATTTATTTAACATCTTAAAACTATCTAATGTGTTTCGAACATAAATTGCACTAATACTTATGTAATTTTGGTACTTAAATATCTAATTTATCAGAAGAGGTATACGGCAGGGTCTACTTTTCAACAAGACAATGTTATAGTAAACAGCAGAATTGTAATATGTAAAATAAAAGAGCCAGAATATAAATGTCAAAAATTTGTCACAAATATTGATTGGAATCTCCACAACACGATTCGTGACAGCTTAAAACATGTCTGTAATTTTTATTTGAGATATTTAGAAGAAGCACTAGGGTCTAGATTTACTTAGAATCGTTCTTTTTTATTTCTTCAAAACACACAAGATTTGGGATAGTCTCACCTATTTCTGGAAGCTGTGTTAAATATTTGGAAAAGGCATCTAGCTGTAGGTTTTATTAAAAACGTGGCTAGACAACACACCAAGGTCTAGAATAGGCATTTTCATACATTTCTTGAGATGAACCAAGCACTAAAGTCTAAGTTTTATCAAAATCTTATTTTTTATAATCTTTCAGATAATCTGAACTACTGCGAAGCATTTGAAAAACATTACCAATAGTATATAAGCTCACAACTGTTTTCCACCTACCTTTATGACTATTCAAATAATTAAAAATCGTTGTGGTTGAGAATTGAACCCCAACCGTCCACGTGAGTGACAAGCATGCATAACACTGCGCCAGCAGTCGTTTTAGAAAACATTCAATACCCTCATCTGTGCTTTTATCAAGGTAATTTCCCTCAAGGACCTTGTTCTCATACTAAGAGGAACAAACCTAAAAACCACCAAGAGGATTCTCCAAGATGCACTGGATAACCTTGAGGAATGGTTCTATAAAACAGGACTCAATTTTTCTACCGAAAAAACAAAATGCATTCTCTTTTCCAAGAAACGTTGTAACATGTTCATTGACATGTTCCGGGCATAAAATTAATTTAATCACACGTATAATTAAATCCTGCACTTAATCATAAATGATAAACATTTTTCACTATCTCACGACTTCAAACCATTAAAAAATACCTTTCGGACGACCAATAAACACAACCGTTTTTGAACGTTGAGAACCCTTTAAAAACTAACCAATCAGAACGCTCGAATTCCTCCCCTAACGAAAATGAACCGTTAATATAATTGTAACGCAGAGAGAACTCTTTCCTTTAGCCTTCTGCCTTCAAAGAATGAGCATCATTTTGCGTATTAACGAATTCTTACCTTAGCCGTTGTAAGTACAAAATTTTTATTATTAGACATTTCAATTCATTTATCAATTTATCTTTATTACTCAGTTGAACACAGATATTAATAGCATTTCAAAATAATAATTTCTAGATATTTCCATAGATAACTAAAGCCATAATTGAACTTTTTTATTTAGCCACGTGGCAATTCATGTTAATATGCATGTATTTTTAATACAATTAGTAATCGACATTATTTAATATTTTTAAATGAACTAATAATTAATAATTTAACGTTTAATATATATATTTTATAATACTTTTCATTAATTTAACCTTTTTGCTATTCAGCCACGTGCTGGCATGCCGAAATGCATGTATTTTCAATATATTCAGTGATCGATAGTATTTAATACTTTCAAACAAATTAACAATCAATAACGCAACTTTTGACATATACAATTTATAATATTTTTATTAAAAATAAGACTTTTTAATCAGAAACTAAGAACACACGTTTCAGAACATAGATTATAATAAACCGAACCAAGTTTTGATTAGTAACGACTCACTATTAATCATTCCTAATTTTTTTTAGTTTAACCATTATCACACATATTTTATTTTATTTCATATAATTTGTTAAATAATAAAAATATTAACATTGTTGAGTGCCCGGCAAATAACATGATAGTAAGGAATCAAGTTACCGTTAAAAATATCGCAAATTATTAGCTCCAAGTTACCGGCAGGTTTCCGTTGAAGTTACCGTCCAATGTACCCCCAGGTTACCTCAAAAGTACCTCCAAATTACCGTTGAAAACATCGCAAATTATTAGCAAGTTACCGATAAAGCACCGATCCAGCTGACTACACCTGAAGTTCGAACTCTCCGGAGAAGTCCCCCAGATCTGCCTTCCTGTAGAAGTCGTCAACATCTGTAACCAACCGAAGCCGTACACATACCGCTGTGGGAGAAATCCGAAACCCTAAGCTAAGTACCTAACCTTTTGTGGCAAAATAAATTTAAATTTCTTACTTGAGTGTTTGTTTTAAACCCACAGATTTGCTGTGTGTAGCTGCCTATCGGTATCAGTATTTTAGTTTTTTATTGTTGTGTTAAAGTAGTCAAAATATTTTTAATATTCATTTTTTCTTTCTAGTTAAACTTTAAATTAAATAAAGTGTTCTGCTTTACACCTAGTTATTAAATTTTGTCGAATTTAAAGCAGTGGCGCCCTCACCCATCAATCATATCCTATATACAGAGTGTCGCTAAGCTGGAGCGTACCCACTCCTGAGTTAAAAGGTCTCATAAGCCGGGACAGCTCTCGAGGGAGTAATTAGTGTTACAAATTGGCGCCCTGCCTCTTTGGAAGATTATTGCTGCCTCTTTGGAAGAATATGGTTACAAATTGGCTTCCTGCCTTTTTGGGACCAATTATGGTTACAACGTAGAGCAGATAACTCTATACTAACCCTGACTGGCAAGAACCTAAACTTTGTAGAAGAAATAAATTTTCTTGGTCTAACCTTGGACAGAAATTAGTCCTGGAAAAATGATATCAAAAACCGACCTGCATCAGGGTATTAACATCTTGAAGTGTTTATCAAATAAATAAACAACAAACCCGGATCTCTGTTACATTGTTCCATAAGGATTTCGCAGAATTCGATTCTTCTTTCAAAGTCATCTTCTATATATTTTTCCGCTATATTTTTGGTGTTTATATGATTGGTTTTCTCGTTAGGTAGGCGGAAATATAAATTTAAAATATCCATTAGAGTATAGTTGGAATTGTAACTTACTTTTTATAATATGGGAGTTGAATTATATTTCAACAAGTTGATGTTTGAAAACTTAATGGCTCAAATCATAGATTCTAAAAACGTAAGCCAGGGCATTATATTATGTAGATTGTCAGATAAGCGTAAAAGCATATTTAACTTGTTTGAAAAGATTATCCATTAAAATATTAAGATGAATCCTTGATATACAACAAAAGCTTTCCCATATACGTAATGGACACTATAATAGAAACTAGTGCCGAGTAAGCTACTGGTAGTTCGGATTAAGCCCTAGACTTTGTGGGTTTTTTAAAATGCACTATTGAAAGTTTTTATAAGAAACATGAGGATTAAAATGTTAACTTTATAGTATACATCATAAAGATTCAGTAGCTAGTGGATGGATACATATTTATCTTTCTCGTTTAAAGACCTTTTTAGTTTTATACTTTGGCATAGATGAGTTCCGCTTTGTTAAGTGGAGATGTTTAAAGTAGGAAGGAAGTTTGAAATATAATTTAGATTACAAATTATTGAGATAAATAGCTAAGCTCAAGTATAAATATAATGTAAAACTTACCTCAGTATGAAAATGTAAAAGGATATTAGAATAATTTTCATGAATATATATCATCCACTTTTCTTTATTTAATTTAAAATATTTGGTATAGTAATCTTAAATGTTAAACATTCAAGTTATAAGGTGGAAGTACTTCCATTGTTGCATGTAAACATTTTGTAGTGCTTCGATAACAGATATGTATTCAGACAAGGGTGAAATCAGTGTATTAACTATAAATGTTACAGTAATAGACAGAGTAACCCTACTTCATTATCAAAACTCAAATAGTGACCACTTAAAAGACTATTTCAACAACAGTTGGTAAAACTTAACAATAAACAATTTAGTTAGAAGAAATGTATGTAAATAGTAATTTCAGTTTGTACATTAGTTATAAGTTTTTTAATCTTTGATAATATCAGAAAATTTCACTTAAATATAATAGTTGCTGTCAAGTTCATATTATAGATTAAAATAAAAAGCCTAATTTTCATTCTTTCAAGTCAAATTAGTATTCAAAAATTATAATAGAACTATTTTAAGAGATTTATGAATAAATTAATATCCATTTCATGTTATTTGCTCAAATTTACATAAATTCAAGGAGTTGGACATGCCAAAATTAGTACATTTCAAACATCAATTTTATAGGGAAAAACTGATAAAAAAAATAATTTAAATAGATTTTTTATGAATGTAAGAATACAGATTTTCTATATATTATCAAAGAAACATTCAAATATGTTAAAAATTTTTATCATTTTATGTAAATTTAGGTTAAACTTTGCAAATTGAAACAATTGATTGCAAATTTAATGTCATTAGTGTTATAATGAGGAAAAAGGTATAAAAGGCCGCGCATTTTGGTTTTCGTCTTCTTATTCGCACTTATCTCTCCGATTGGCAATTGAAGTTAATCACGACATCTTAAGTGCGGTGAGAATTGGTATCATAACCCTTTTTTTAATCAAAAGTTGAGTTTAATTACATTATTTAACAAAAATATTATCATCAAAGTAATTAAATAGAATCAAAGAAATTACCAAATAGTTTGATTGATCAAAATCAATCTGAATTCTGGTAAGTTTGATAAGATTGGTTTCATCGTTGTTGGACATCAAGCCGAGCTGACATATTGAAAAGCAGGTGTGTTTGCGAATCATCTAACTAGCAGGGACCAACAGCATCGATATTGTTACCAACATAAAGAACAGTTATTTGAGGTACGTTCATCAAAAACATATTATTTGTTATTCTTGATTAAATATTTCACAAGGTATTTCTATTGTATAAGGTAAAATATTGCATGTATAAATCTTTGAAAGAAATTAATAGTTTATAAAATTCTTGCATCAATTAATTCCGTAATTACAATTGAATGTTTTATAGAGTAGTCAAATTGAGTTGAATCCTACCCAAGGTAAAGAGTCGGGTCTCGAAATAAATCAAATTTTACTGAGCTAGCAGATTTTTGTGAGAACGTTCATTTAAAAAAATAAAGTATACAACAAATAATAATTCAAATACTCCATTTAATAACATAATTAACAAATAAAATACAAAAAACAATATAATAAATAAAAATCTATGAAAACTGACCATCTCATTATATTGCAAGTATTGTCAGATCTGGGAACAGTCAACTTGGATAGATAATGAGACAAACTTTTGAATTTAATAATTTTAACACAATTTAATTACTTTATTACAGCCTAGTTAGACCTAAACTTGAATTTGGATCAGTTATTTGAGGTGGGAAGTATATTACAATATTAGAAAAAATTGAAAAAATAACTTTCTTCGCACTTATATTACAAAAAAAGCATAAATGGCCTGATTATAAACTTGTAAAAACAATACAATTGAGGAAGGAATTTCAAATTCTAGCATTGGAACAAAGACCTGACTTATCAACTTTATTATTTCTTTATAAAGTCGTCAACAACAAAAACGATTCTCTGAAATTTTAAAACTAATTCCGTTCAATGTACCGTCTAGTAGTACTAGGAATAATCCATACCTTAAAATTCATCATCAACTTATGGATGCACGGGATCCCCTTGCAGCTTCAACTTCAATCAAAAAATAGATTTGTATGTATGTATGTATGTATGTATAAGTTAGGGGTGATAATTACACTGCGACCTATAGGATCTATTGTGTCCCCCCTTACTTGCCATGTTCTGATATTTTCTCAGACTTATAGCAGCTCTTCGAGTCCTATTTTCCTGAGGAAGTTTAGGACATCGTCGGGACATCGTCAGGTAGATCCCCTTCCTCTATTCCATGTGCTCCTAGGTATCTAGCCCTAGAATTTTGCAAGGCAGGGCATTCTGCGAGTATGTGTATTGAGGTTTCATCCTCTTCCTCACAGAATCTGCACTTTGCTTCATCTGCTAACCCTAGTTTCTTCATATGGCTTCTTAACCGGCAATGCCCGGTTAATATTCCCGTTAAAATTCGGAGCCTTTTTTTACTGAGGTTGAGGCAGCTAAGAGATCTCTTCTGGTCATAGTTTCCCAGTAGTATCTTAGATTGCCTCAGTCCTTCCAGCTGATTCCAGTACTTGGATTTTTCTTTCTCCATTTCTTCCCTTAGTTTTCCTAAGATTACTCTACTGCTGATCCCACAAGATGGTTCTGGTCCCAAATGTGGGGTTTCAGCTCCTTTTTTTGCCAGCTTATCTGCTGTTTCGTTCCCCTCTATTCCTATGTGTCCCGGGACCCATAGGAGGGTGACAGTGTTCTTCTGGCCCAGTTCATTTAGTATGCCTAGGCATTCCCAAACCATCTTCGAACTGATTATATTTGAACTCAGCGCTTTGATGGCTGCTTGACTATCCGACATGATCACAATCTCTTGTCTGCGGTAGTTTCTTCCAATATTGAACTCCACACATCTTTCGATGGCGCGGACTTCTGCTTGAAAGATGCTCGTGTATGTGCCCAAGCTTTCTGAGTATTTGGCTCTCGGTCCAAAAACTCCTATCCCAGTTCCCTTGTCTAGCTTGGAACCGTTCGTATACCACTTTATGGTATTCTGATTTAAATTCTGTATGGTGTCTTCATCCCACTGCCCCATATGTGATTATTGGTCTCACTATTGCTGTGTACATCCATTGCAGAATACGTGGGTTACATCCCCAGTTCTTCCCTGCAATGTTCCTGCACACCATAAGGGGCCTTGGTTGCTTTGTGTATTACTTCATCTTCGTGTTTATTCCAGAGTAACCTGCTATCTAGGATTAGCCCTAGATATTTTACCTCTGTTTTCCACTCGACGATGTTCTCCCCTATTCTTATGATTTTTAGATTAGGTTTCTTTTTCCTTGTAAAGGCTACTAGTGTGGTTTTGGTGGGGTTGATGCTGAGTCCCACCGAGTCACACCATTGTTTCGCAATGTTCAGTCCTCTTTGAACAATATCACAGAGGACATTTTCATACTTCCCTTTTGCCAGGATAACCATGTCGTCGGAATACCCTTGACATGGTATGCCTTCCCTGGTCAATTGACTAAGTAGACTGTCCACAGTGAGACTCCACATAAGCGGGGATGCAACTCCCCCCTGTGGACAGCCTCTGGTCACATTAATGAAGATAGTGTCTTGTCCTGCCTCCATTTCTGCGATTCTTGTAGATAGCAGTTGCGACATCCAGGTGGAAGTCGTTCTATCTACTCCTTTCTCAATCAGTGCTCTTTTGACTGCCTCATGTGGCGTATTGTCAAAGGCCCCTTCTATGTCTAGAAAGGCACATAGATTTAGATTGGCTTGTATCACAATCCAAGTTCCATAAGATGATTGTCAATCTGTTAGTATTGATTACCTTCAATTCTGATTTTGTTTTTGTACTGTTTTGTCTTAAATGTGAACTATGATAATTGTTTGTCATATTCATTAGATTTTAGGTTAAATATATTAATTTTCCAGAGATATAATCCATGTGATTAAGGTAAATAAGCTTGTTTAGATTAATAAATAAATAGTGTAAAAAAGTAAAAAAAAACACAAAAATACCAAAAAAAAGTATATTACTGGTAAATATTGTTGTAAACAAAATAAGTCTGCGATGATTTAATGATTGTAAGTACATATGGGAATGATTTACTGATATGTAGGCGATGATGAAATAAAGGGAAAGCGTATTGTCAAAGTTCATTAGTTACGTTAATGAAGGTGGATATTGAATTTGTCCCAGTAAAATTTTTAAAATAAGTTTCTTGTCAGTTTCCTTATAGTTGAAATTTGCATATTAGACGAGAAGTTAGAAATTAGTGTATATATTTACGGTATAAGGCCATTTGTTTACTATTAACTAATTGGTTTAGTTTGTTAGACTGTTTGAGGTTAATGATTTATAAAACAGTGAATGAGGATGATCGAATGACAGCAACGGGTGTTGCATAAAACGTTGGACCTTTCACTTTAATCTGGGGTGATCCGCGATAGACCTTGTAGGGCGCAGAAAAAATGGATTGAAGGAAAATTAACAGATTTTTTATTTATAGTGAGCTTTTTTGTAACAAATAAAGCCAATTTATCTTTCACTATACTTAAGGTTGATTGGTTATAAAAGTTAAGGGCGCCACTATCTTTTTATTCGTTAGCGGAAAGGCAAAAGTAAATATACATAAAAAACAAACTAAGGTGAAATAGATAGAAACACCTTGTAGAATTTAAAATAAATATAAATTATTGAATTATTCAGTAAATGTCAAAGTTATCTAAATGATCAGTTAAACCTACAGCTCTTACAGCCAAGTGGGGTTTGTAAGTAAAATTGATAAAAATAAGAAAGAATTAAACTTATAAAAAACAGAAGTTGTAATATGGTCCTGCTTGGTAGGTAACCATACACGTAGGTGTAGGTACTGACATCATCTGTCAATGAATAAAGAAAATTAGTTATTTTTGGTGCTAAATAGTTATTGAATACAGCTTTGAGTTATTAATGTGTAAATACTCTTTTATTTACAACCCAGCACACTACATGGTGTCAGGTGCGGGGTGTTTCAAACATAAAGAAAAGAAAATTGGAAGAAAAACTGTTAAATCAGCCAAATTGGGCCAATATCTCCGAAAATAAAAAAGTGAGGTTAGAAAAACCAAATGGGAGACGTGGATCACTCATTACGAGAGGTACCGCTCGGCAATCAAACTTGACAAGGTAAGCAAAAAAGAACAGATCAATAACTTACTCCTATACACAGGACCCAAGGTTTCAAAACTTTTGGAGACTTTAAAAAAAAGGAGAACGAATTTAATACATATATATAAAGTTGAAAGATTTGATCAGTCTAGCCAAAAATTGCGACTTCAGATCCCTCGAAGACGAGCTAATTCGGGACAGACTCGTCGTAGGCATTAAAGACTTTAAACTCAGCGAGAATCTACAAATGAACGGTGAATTAACAATGGAAAAGGCAATAGAAAAGATACTATAAAGCGTTAGTATAAAAGAAAAGAACAGGGAATTGAGAAAGAAAGGAGATAACATCGACAGAGTGACTCAGAAAAAGAAACCTTACAAAAAGAATAGTAGACAACAGACTAAATGTTTTAAATGTGGAGCAACCCGGGACACAGTAAATTAAAGTGTCCAGCAAATAATATGAAGTGCAAAAGATGCAAATTAGTTGGTCATTTCGCTCGATGAGCTTTTGGAGTGGCTTATTTCGAAAAATATTAGGTTTCCAAAATATCCACTAAGGAAAGAACTTTACAGAATTGCAAAAATGAACAAGAATAAATACAAAACCTATATTGTAGAAGAAAACCTCGATCACTTCACTTTGATCAAACTTGGGAAATGCCCCAAGATGATATGCCAAAGAAATTCAACTTTGTGAGAAAATTCATCACAAAGTTGAGTAATAAATCTGAATGGGATGAAGACACCATACAGAATTTAAACCAGAATACCATAAAGTGGTATACGGACGGGTCCAAGCTAGACGAAGGAACTGGGATAGGAGTTTTTGGACCGAGAGCGAAATACTCAGAAAGCTTGGGCACATACCCGAGCATCTTTCAAGCAGAAGTCCGCGCCATCGAAAGATGTGTGGAATTCAATATTGGAAGAAACTATCGCAGACAAGAGATTGTGATCATGTCGGATAGTCAAGCAGCCATCAAAGCGCTGAGTTCAAATATAATCAGTTCGAAGATGGTTTGGGAATGCCTAGGCAAACTAAATGAACTAGGCCAGAAGAACACTGTCACCCTCCTATGGGTCCCGGGACACATAGGAATAGAGGGGAATGAAACAGCAGATAAGCTGGCAAAAAAAGGAGCTGAAACCCCACATTTGGGACCAGAACCATCGTGTGGAATCAGCAGTAGAGTAATCTTAGGAAAACTAAGAGAGGAAATGGAGAAAGAAAAATCCGAGTACTGGAATCAGCTGGAAGGACTGAGGCAATCTAAGATACTACTGGGAAACTATGACCAGAAGAGATCTCTTAGCTGCCTCAACCTCAGTAAAAAAAGGCTCCGTATTCTAACGGGAATATTAACCGGGCATTGCCGGTTAAGAAGCCACATGAAGAAACTAGGGTTAGCAGATGAAGCAAAGTGCAGATTCTGTGAGGAAGAGGATGAAACCTCAATACATATACTCTCAGAATGTCCTGCCTTGCAAAATTCTAGGGCTAGATACCTAGGAGCACATGAAATAGAGGAAGGGGATCTACCTCATTTGAAGCCCGACGATGTCCTAAACTTCCTCAAGAAAATAGGACTCGAAGAGCTGCTATAAATCTGAGAAAACATCAGAACATGGCAAGTAAGGGGGGACACAATAGATCCTATGGGTCGCAGTGTAATCATCACTCCTAACTCATTCATACATACATATTGTAGAAGAAATGGCTTCTTCTCGTGGTATATCAGTTCTTCGACTTCCCTCTTATCATTGTGAACTTAATCCCATAGAATTAATATGGGCTCAGGTAAAGGGGGAAGTTGAAAAAATAATACTAATTTTAAAATAAACGATGTTGTGAAATTGTTTGAGAGTGCTGTAAGTCATGTTAGTAAGGAAAATTGGACAAACTGTATCGAGCATGTTATAAAAGCAGAGGCAAATATGTGGAAAATTGACAATATTTGTGATGATTTAATCGACCCTGTTATTATTAATGTCAACAACGATTCTTCCTCTTCCGAGTCGGATATAGAATAAAATGTAAGTAATAAATGTATTCCAATAAATATTTCTTTTCATTTTTTATTATATTATAATTTAAAAAGTATTTTTTTCCCAAAATACACACCACTGCATTGCGTTATTGCTTAGCTGCTAATCCTTTAACAATGAAGAAACCCTAAACTTTGCTACAACTGAAACAAATACGGGGTCAATCTACCTGTTTTTTAGATTTAAAGTGAGAGATTTATCAAAAATTTCATGGTACTCCCTGTAAAGGTTTTGCATACTTAATTAGGGTTTATTACTCCTCGTACTTTTTGTACATACTATAATATCTACTCATCATTGTTGAATGGAGTTTCTTCCTGATATTTGATAGGCGGATTTATACTAGAAATTTGATAGCAAAATTACGGGGAGGTGAACAACCTCCTAAGAAAACATGATACAATAACTGTTTACAATAGTGACTCAATGATTCAAATCGTCTGGGTATTCAATGACAAAATTAGTTTTTTTTAAAGCACAGATTAATTTGCTTGACAAACCATTAAAACTGTTTTATTTTTTTAATCGGTATAAATAAAACAGTAATAACATGTTAATTAAAACAATATTTTTTACGACATCCAATTAAAATCAATAATTTTCCTAAACGCATAAATCAATAACTAAAAACATTTTTAGTACATCGGGTGGTTAATAATTAATTACCCTGCTGTGTACATTTCAAACGCCAATCTTTATATGTGTTAGACGAATCCGTTTCATTGTTAAAAATAAACAACAGTCAATGTTTGTACAGTAATTGATTAGCAAGTGTGTAGTAGTAGTACTACCTACTTAACCGCATTGCAAATAAATATTATGTGTTCAAACAATTACGTGCGGTTTTTATGTTTATATATAGGCAAGAAACAAATAAGAACACAAAACTTGTTATAAATTATCCTAAAACAAGATATTGTTATATATCTCAGTTAAAGTCGAATGATTTATTTTGTTTATCCTGAAAAGGTAATGGAACCATAAAATACTAAAGCTCTTGTTTGTTTACTACAGAGGTCAGCTACCTCTAAGTATCAGCTACTCCAAGTATCATGAACAGAGATTCTTCAATATTTACGATACAATAAATATACTTTTTGTACGATCATTTTTGACTGTTTACCGTGACAGTAGGTTACATTTACTATAGAGCGGGTCACAGTTATTATGCAGCATTGCGTTTATGGACGACGGCGTTGCCATATCGGCATGTTCTTCGAATTTGGTTCCAACTGGCGCGGAAATATAACTTGCCATTGTGTTACTATTATGATTTAAATGTTGACTAAATTATTCATTTGAAAATCGTTTAGTGAGTAATTAAGAATATTTATAATTATGCTTTTAGATAAATTTTACTCGTTTAAAGGAAAATATTGTAAATACGCTAAAATATTCAAATTTTATACGTTTAAGTATCAAGTATAAAGAAATAAATAAATACAGCGGCCTTACAAAAGACCTTTGTCAAATTATGAAATAATAATATAATAATATAATTAATAATAAAAATTTGTCAATAATAATAATATATACATAAATTATAAGACGAGTGGTAAAAAAGTCAGCTGTAATCTAAATTTTAAGGGAGAACGATTAACAGAGAAAAGCTAATGAAATCTTGCTGACGTTTCGATGATTTTTCCGAGGATTTTTCTTCTTCTGGCGGGTTGTTGTAACAAACAAAATATGGAATAAGTAAATGAATTAATAATTACGTATTTTAACTTGAATTAAAATTAAACTTTAAAAATGACAATGATTAGCAGGTAATAACTAAAATAAATGAAAATTGAATGGAACATTTGAGGGTTAAGAAATATATTACTGTTCTTCATCGTCATCCAAGTCTTCATCTTCATCGTCTTTATTTAGATTTATTATTATTGGCTCAATGTCTTCCATTAAATGATCTGTTTGCCACATCTTTTCCTCTGTCTTCTCTACCTTTTTTTCATAATTAGACCACTGCATTGGGGTTACTTGCGAATACGCTGTTTTTATAAGTTTTTCCACACCATTTTAATAGGATTTAATTCGCAATGATAAGGTGGTAATCGTAGGACTGTTATATTATGTTCCGTGGCAATGTCGTCTATTTTTCTTAGGTCGTACTGCTCTCTAAACGCGTTTGCAGTAGCCAATAATTCTGTTTTTAAATAATCATCCTCGAAGTAAATCTCTTTTACCAGTAGCCAGTACTTTATTTGTTCCTTATTCCAAGTTGTCTTTGGAAAAGGTAACTTCGCCGAATGGTATGACGCATTGTCCAACACTACAACAATCTTTGATCCGTTTTTCGGCAAATTAGGGATCAATTGATCTTTAAACCAGGCCTCAAAGCCTTCTGCGTCCATTTTGTCGTGGTAATCGTCTGCACCTTTCTTTACCAGAAAAGTTTTTCCTGCACCCTCAAGAAAACCGTCTTTCCAGCCTGCATGAAGAAGAACAAATCTCGGTCCTCGTTGACTTGGAGCCTTCAGTCCTGATGTCAGTCCTTTGACAAATGCATCTCGGGCATTTTTATGGTAGTGTCTTTCCATTCAAAATTTACACTGTAGCCCACATTAATCCATGACTCGTCTAGATATATTACGTTATATCCTTCTTCGCGGAACTTCTTCACTGATCTTAAATATTTGTGCCTCCAAGCGATTATATTAGCTCTTTCTATTAGAATCGAGTCTCTTCCTCTCTTTCCATAAACAAACCCCATATCGTTAAGCAAGCGTCTTAGCGTACTTTTAGAAAAATTTGGTACATTTTCGTCTGAATTTGCCAGTGTTGGTGGAATATTTTCGGAGTAGAATTCATGCACAGCTTTTCGTATTTGCGGTTGGATACCTTCATCGTAGGTGATCAGTCTTGAATTCGACTGGCTGCTGTTCCGTCTTCGTTTTTTTGGCGATGTCAAAGGTCCAGTAGCGGCTTCGCTTTTCAGATTATACACTGTTCTCACACTAAGGCCAGTCATTTCAGAAATCAGTTCTATTTTCGCTGTCACACTTTTGTCATCTTTTGTATTCAACGTATACCTACGTTAAAATATTCAATAAAAGCCTTTTGGTTTGACGATGAAGATTTTCACCTTGTTTAAATTGTTCAAACGGTGCTGCTAACTGCATGGCTGTTGTTTCAATAATGCCCTTTCGTTTATCAGCAGAAACAGATAGGTACCTGCCTATGCCGGCCACGCTGCATAATAACTGTGACCCGCTCTATAGCAAAAATTCTCGAGGATTACGTCTTTAATATGAAAAAAGGCAATGGCGAAGACTATAAAGCGTCGTCTGTGAAGTCAATATGGAATACAACAGCAAAAATGGTACAAGAAAAATATTGTACGGAATACGGCATAAAAATCGACCCTTTCACGGATATATCTTTGAAATGTGCAAGATTGGCCAGAGACACCAAGCGAAGGCAGCTTCGGAGTTGTCCAGAAGAAAGAAAACTCAGTTCAAAAGCATTATCCACCGAAGAACTATAAAAAATTATCAAAAGCTACGACGACGAAACCCCCGATGGACTACAAAAAACTTGCTTTGAACTTGCTTGGAGAGGCAATGAGGTCGTAAACTGCAAGATTAACTTTTTCCAGAAGGAAATTGCTATTATGGGAGAATTTAGGGGTCGAATTAATGAATACAACAGCATTTTTTCGAAAACAATTCAAGTCGGGACAAAAAGTTTGGCAAGCAGCAAATGGTTGGTAAGAAATTCATAAAACGAAAATTTATGCCCGCAGTTAGACTATTCTTGAAATTAATGGAAAAAAAGGACCAAAGATTTTATCGTGCAGACTCTTTCTTACCGTTCACCCCAATTGGAAGAATGGATCTTGGTTCAAAAAATGTCCACCGTTTCTAAGTGGACAAAATGTCATCTGAAAAAATTTGAATAGACACAAAAACATAAAACATCTATTTATATTATTAAAATATCCTAAAATAAAATTTTCTCTTAAAATAATTATGTAAATAGATGTAAAAATATTTATTCAAATTATAACTGTGGTTTTACGGTGCTCACGACAACTGTCAATACTATATAGTGTACAGGTTAAATGAATAGAAGGGGTAACGGCATTGAAGGGGTAACTGCCATAAAAAGAAAAAAGAAATTCGTTCAAAATATTTGCGAATTTTATTGTAAGCTTCATTTGACTTTTTCATTTCCCTTACCTCAATTGCTATCTTCTCTATAATACCACTGAGTATCGTTACCCCTCCCATTTACTTATCCCGCTAGTGTAGATGTAAACTTGAGAAATATCAAAATATTACAAGTATTTTCACGTGTAATATCACAAGAGCTTAAATTATTTCCGAAAATTTTTTTGAGGGCACGAATATTTTGAAAATTATCCTCCAGGTGACAAGGGACAATTTTCTTAAAATAGGTACTACCCAGATAACACTGAAGGTATAAACATATTCTTAGCATGTCCTCATAAGATGATATTTCGTACATTCTCTAAAGTATATACATGACATTCATAGTGTGTGGCGAAAATAATAAATGTGTGTTATTTAAATTCGAAATATTACATTCTGTTAAGTACTTGCCAAGTGCATACCATTCATTGAATAGCACATGCGTAAGATGGGAGTTTGTTCTACTACAGAATATGCTTTTCACATGAATCACATTCCCAGCAGATGTACATATAATGTGCTATGTATGTGCTTTCCATACACAATTCTAAACTATGTGAAATGCACAATCAAAGAATTTGGAAAATAGTTAATTATTAAAACTCTTACTAGATAAATAAGACAAACAAAGGCAAAATAGGAAATAATATGCACCGTGAAGGAACCTACAGCTACCAACACGCAGTCCTAGATAGAATCCTTTTATTCGATTGCTGAAGCGTAGACGTAGAGTCAATGCACCCGTCAGTTCAACATGCTGACCCAAAGACCTGCCTCTTAGACTTTTTACAGGTGACTAGGGAATTCAAGGTTGCCACAAGTCGTTGGTTTGTTTAAAATAACGGTATCGGAATATTTTTTTAACCGAATTCTTTTCACTATAAATACAGTCTGTGTTTTTGTCTAAATTTAAATGGTTTTACCTTCACTTAGACACTCGCATAAACAAGTTGCTCCATTTTACAACCAATCCACCATCACCTTCTAAAATAGTTTTATTGATGTTATTCTATTAGTCATTTTGCGTAAAATCAAGACACCTGGACGTACAGATTTGTATAAAAGAAAATGTTTGTGTAATAAATGCCAACCTATTAGTAACGGCAATTTTAAAAACAAACTATCGCACAATTATTTATGAATATCTCAAATCGGTTAATTAGTTATTTTTTTTTCGTTATATTTACACAAGTAATCGGTTATGCCATACTTTGTAGCTGTTCCCATATTGTTATTCATTAAAAATGGAAGAGATACGTGTAACACAAGACATTTGAAGACATTTATCATAGATGAAAACTACGAACTACAAGGTTTTTATGCGAATTTTTAAAATCAATGGATTTAACGTAGAGATGCTGAATCTTGCTCCATTTAATAACAATAATGATAATAATATTTATTGCTTCTAAACAAGGTTACAGCAAGAGTTCAATACGTACGAGAGTTGCCTTTTTTATTTCGGAATTTGGCAACCCTGGTGTTGTAATCTGGCAACTGACAGCTCTATCGTAAAGTTGGACGTTTTTGAGGTTATACGTAACTTAAAAGATTCATCTCGGCCAAAAAAAGGAATTAAATCACGAACATTTTCTACAACTTTCAACGTGGATTAACTCAACAACAGTGCATAGATGAACTTAATTCACTTTTTGCAATGAAGCTCCATCAAGGACCAGTGTTTATCGATGGTATGGTGAGTTCAATCGTGGCCGTAGTTCACTCCAAGACGAATATCGTGCTGGTCGTTCAACATCAATTATTGTTCCGAAAACCATTGATGCTGTGCGGGAACTGATATTGCAAGATCGTCATGTGACCTATCGTGAGATTGAGAAAACCTTAGGCATTCGTGGAACCCACATACATTCAATATTGCATGAATATTTGACGGTCAGAAAAATTTGTTCGCGTTGGATCCCACACAATTTGTCAATCGCTCAAAAAAAGGCTCGTGTCGATTGGTCGAAGGAAATGCTAAAAAAATACGATCGCGGTGCTTCGAAACACGTCTATGATATCGTGACAGGTGATGAATCGTAGATTTACGCGTATAAGCTCGAAAGTAAATAGCTGTCGACTCTATGGGTGTTTCAAGATTAGTCCAACAAAACTTGTTCGCGCACAAAGCACTTCCAAGCAAATGGTCGCTTGTTTTTTCGGAAAAACTGGACATGTGGCAATCGTACCACTAAAACAACATAGAACAAATATTTCTGAGTGGTATACACAACCATTTGTTTGCCAGTTGTCTTCTAAGAAATCGGGATCACTCTTCACCACGATCATGTGAGCTCCCACACATCGGTTCAAACAACTGCATTTTTGAGCACCCAAAACATCGATTTGATGAGTCATCCGCCGTATAGTCCTGATTTGGCACCGAATGACTTCTTTTTGTTCCCGTACGTAAAAAACAAACTGAGAGGTCAACGTTTTTCGATACCTGAAGCAGCGGTTGCTGCTTATAGAATGCATCTTTTGGAGATACCTCAATTAGAGGTATTCGACAATGGACTAGTTTAGAAGGATCATATTAATCAAAATGATAGCAATATATTTAGAATAAGATACCTACTTACTTATATTGGTATTCATTTTGCAATTAATTTTTCTCATTTCGTAAAATTTAGCAATAAATAATTAGTAGGTTTTAAACGTAGCGCCAACTAATAACCAATAATGAAGTGTGTTTAAAAGTCAACGTTGTCACATTTTACCTACGTTCGTTTCAAGTATTCTCAAAGAACTGACGGCACAAAAACCGTGTTCTGTGACTAACTGATTGTACCAGTTGACAAGATATATGACAGGAGAGAAAATCGTGTTTATCTGTAATAAACAAACAAGACCCCTATTCTTGACGGTGATAGAATAGAACAGCCAATAGAAAGTGGGCGTAGTTCTATTGAAAATGCCAAAACCGTATTCTTGAAATTCGTTCTCTCACTGTACCGATAGAAGGGTTGCTCCTCGAGAGAACAATTACTTCTATTGGTTATTTTTGAAGGAACCGCTATAACACCAAGAGAAGGTGTTAGGGATTTTTATTTTCGAACCAAAAATAGTATAGAAGTAATTTCTTTCATAAACCAAACACAACCAAACAACAAATTAAACTAACGAAAATGACAGAATATTTTGTTTAGTGTTTTACTCCTTATTTGATAAAGTGTCAATCAGAGAACAAAAATATCGATATGTTTATCTCTTTTTAATGACAACAAATAAGAGATAAGTTTCTCGGTTAATATTAAAGCATATCGACAACATCGCAAATTTTCTACCAATTTTATTGAAACACGTCACTTACCACTTATGACGTATGTAACCATTAAATTTAAATTTCAAAAGCCGATTATGGCTAGAGGATTAATTTTATAAAAATTTTATTTGTACAGTTGAACCACTAAAAACCTATTTTGTAAGATGCAAATATAAAAAAAATCACTAAACTAGTCCATTGGTTCAAACGCATGCAAAAGTAGGTGTATAAATCTACATGGGAAATATTATGAAATAACAATAAAGTGATTTTTGATAATTAATATTTGTTTTTGTTCTCTAACCCCAAAATATAAAAGCCAACCCTCGTATATATGTTTGTGTGGTGACGCTATGCAGCCATGATTCATAGACATTATATTTCTAAACAATCTAGGATTATGTCTTTCTAATTTTGGATTCTGATATTTTCGATTAATTAGTGAGAATTTTTGTATTCTTGAACTATTTTTTGCCATGGTGTTTATCTGTTATGTATCTAGTCGCAGAATCAAAAATGGTCCAAACTCACATTTTTTCGAAGGATAAAACGATAAGAAAAGGACACCAGATAGCAGGTCTGCTTGAAGTCTACAAATAGTATATGCAAATCAATTCCGTAGTAGTAGCTTTTTTCTATTGCTTGTATCATGACGTGCACTACTTCTATAGTTAATTTTGCTCCCATAAAACTATACTGATAATCTCCCACATATTTTGTTATTATTTTTTTCCAATAAGCAGGATTTTAAAAACGGTATTCAGAAGATAGTTATTCCCCTAGTAGGTGTTGCATTTAATGTGGTCTCTATTTTAAAGATTGGCACAATCAGTCCTATATTCCACTCAGTTGGATTCCGTACTTCTTTGCATACCTTTCATAGTAACTTGAATAACTACCTTCTCCTCCTTTGTTTATTAATTCATTTACTATTTCATCTTATTTCATCTTGGGTTGGTTTTTTGGACTAGTTTTTATGTAACTCATAAAGTCGGTGTCTAGTGCGGTGGCGGAGAGAGTCCAGATTTTTATTTGGGGCAGACAAGTATTAACTTTAGATATATCTTTGTTTGGGTATTTCATTTATAATAATTGATTTACGTATTGTAATATATTATACATATGGTGGACTTTTTATTTCTATTTTATACATATTTGTTAATCTTTGTCGATGTCTCAAACAAAAATATTGTTGATGAATATTGATAACCTTTTCACATGTTTTTAATAAGACTTGAAGGATATTTATAATTATTGACGTAAGTTACCATATTTATACTATACAAATAGTGCACTTTACTATTTTTTGTTTTAGTTTTAGCTGTAAAGATGACATCTTTAAGTATAAATAACAACGTATTTAATCATTGCTTGCTGGATGAAATTTTAACACTGTTGAAAATCAACAATGAATTAATCATTCAATGATCAAACCAAGTAATTCGGCATTCAAAAAAGTGATAAACAAATTCATTGTCAAAGTGTAACGTACTCTTCATAATAGTTAATAAGTAAGTCAAGAGTGTCACTCGATTGTTCAATTAAAGTCGAAACAGATTGATTAGCATGGATCAGTGTTCCGAAGCAGTAAGAGAATAAATTGATGATGCCTTATGAGTCATTTTCGGCAAGTTGGAAATTAATATTGGGCGCCAGAGGTGCACTGTGATTTCGATTATTATACACTTTAGTACGATACTATAAAACCAACGTTTAATTATGGCCTATTTGAAATTAAATTATCAAATCTCTAGGATCAATATTTTTTGTAAAAAATAGTCAATGATTTTATCAATTATTCAATCACTTTTTTTTTAGTTTTTAGTACTTCCTACACTAAATCGCTGGTAAATTGATATCGATGGGTTTGGGGGCTTTGATCTCGCCAAATTCTATCGCAAAATATACTCAGAGAGTATTTATTAGTGAGTCAGAAGTTGATAACTTGGATAAACATATATAATTTGCAGGTGTATAGTTAGATTACTGACGTATATGACAATATCAATAAAAAATTCATCCTTGAAAACATTGTTTTAAATATTCTAATAGAAAATAGAAATAAATTTGTTTTAAAAAATTATTTAAGTACTGAAAAATCTTACTTATGTCCTTAAACACATGTTACACTTTGAACTGTAAAATTATTAGCAGCAGCGGCTAATTCTGAAGTATTTGGTACATTCCTTCTTCATGGTCCATTATAAATTTTACCCCTTACCCCTTTTTTCGCGTACCGCCATTGGTCCCTCCCAAGAAAATGTATGAAGCAAAATTTTAAAAATAAAAAAAAAATTTGGAAGGTTTATAAAAAAGTATACCTATGGATTTGATACAGTCTATATAGAAAGGACAAGGAGTAATAAATCATTCATTTAAGTAGATTTCATAGACGTACCAAAATATATTTTAAGAGGGTATACCGTAAGGTACATTTTGTATTGAACGAATGAGTTGCAGCTATGCTAAAGAATATACGATTTAGGTCAGAGGTAACGGGATGTACTAATTTTAATAAAAAAAAGTGATAGAGGTACATAAATTTTAGTAAGTTTGATAAAGAAAGGCAACACAGTTTATTCATAATAGAAAACAAACCAATCTGTAACAAGAATTATTTAATATATTTTTGTTCTTTTTGTAAGAAGATTAATTCAAACTTTGAATATTGGCACAAATAAATTACAATGAAATATATTTTTAAAAAATTAATTAAAGTCAAGATAGCAAGATATCGTTACAATTTTTATTAAATTCAAAGAAGCAAAATGAATATTTTTTATTTGTATTACTCCTATATGTAGTGTTTGGGGAATTTTTCTCAGAAATTTTAAATGGCAAGTGGGCTACTGTAATCGGCTTAATACGATTACACCTATTTACAGATTATTCGATTATTGAGAGGGATTTTCCAAATAATCCAGTTTTCTTAGAAACATTATCGGGAATATTATTTTAAAAGAAAGTAGGTACATTAAATCAGTACTTAGTATTAGTTCTTTGAGTAAAGTTGTATGAAGTTGTATGGTTTTCATAATATTGTAAACAGTTGGAAAATATTTAAAACATTTGTTGAATGTTAATTGTGCAAGTACCAAACAATGTCGATAAGCCAAGGACCATCTAAACGACCAAAAACAGGTCCATTATCTTTAAATGAAAAAACTCTGATATTGAATTGTTATATATCATTGAAAAACAAGGATCCAACTGCAAGTGTTGATGATATTATGGAATTAACGGCTGCTATGTTGTGTGTTGCTAAATCAACAATTTATAGATTACTAAAAGAAAGCAAAAATGGAACTCTTCAACCCCCTAAAACTTCTTCAGGCCGAAAACCAATTGAGATCGATGAGTCATTAAAACAGAGACTAAGGCGTAAAGTCCATGGATTTTACTTACGAAAGGAAATTCCAACACTTGACAAAATTATGACATCAGTGCAAGATACGGACTATACAAAATTCTCCAGAATGACATTATGCAAACTTTTGAAAGATGTGGGTTTCAGATATACAAAACATAATAGAAAATCTCTCTTGATAAATAAACCGGAAATAGTTTTTTTGGAGAAGAGACTATTTAAGAAGCATTCGACATGCCAGAGAACAAAATTTGAAAATCTTCTACTTAGACGAAACATGGATAAATGCTGGATATACAGTTTCCAAATCTTGGCAAGATGAAGACATTAAAAGCGGAAGGCAGGCATTCGCGGAAAGTTTGTCGTTAGGTTTGCAGCCACCATCTGGAAAAGGAAAAAGACTTATCATTGTCCATGTTGGAAGTTCTGAAGGTTTTGTTGATGGTGGATTATTAACTTTTATTTCAAAACGCACGGGAGACTACCACGAAGATATGAATGGGGATGTCTTCGAGGAATAGTTTGTTCAAATGTTGGATCTGATTCCAAAAGGGGCTGTTATTGTTATGGACAACGCAAGTTACCATTCACGGTTACGAGAAGCATTGCCCACAAGTCGTTGGCGTAAAGCAGAGCTTTTGGAGTGGCTTATTTCGAAAAATATTAAATTTCCAAAAGATCCACTAAGGAAAGAACTTTACAGAATTGCAAAAATGAACAAGAATAAATACAAAACCTACATTGTAGAAAAAATGGCTTCTTCTCGTGGTATATCAGTTCTTCGACTTCGAACTTAATCCCATAGAATTAATATGGGCTCAGGTAAAGGTTTAAAATAAACGATGTTGTGAAATTGTTTGAGAGTGCTGTAAGTAATGTAAGTAAGGAAAATTGGACAAACTGTATCGAGCATGTTATCAAAGTAGAGGCAAATATGTGGAAAATTGACAATATTTGTGATGATTTAATCGACCCTATTATTATTAATGTCAACAACGATTCTTTCTCTTCCGAGTCGGATATAGAATAAAATATAAGTAATAAATGTATTCCAATAATTATTTCTTTTTATTTTTTATTATATTATAATTTAAAACGTATTTTTTCCCAAAATACACACCACTGCATTGCGTTATTGCTTATCTGCTAATCCTTTAACAATGAAGAAACCCTAAACTTTGCTACAACTGAAACAAATACGGGGTCGATCTACCTGGTTTTTAGATTTACGGAAGAAATGTAATTTAAAGTAAGAGATTTATCAAAAATTTCATGGTGCTCCCTGTAAAGGTTTTGCATACTTAATTAGGGTTTATTACTCCTCGTACTTTTTGTACATACTATAGCTTTGGAAGTAAGATTCAATGAACACTTAAGATCACGTTCTTGAACATCCACACTTTAATATTGTTATGTCTTATTACTTCCATACTTGGTCTAGCTTTACCTACTTAATCAACATCAGGTACCTAGCTATAAACAAACAGCAAAATATAACTTTAATATGTCAATCTGACGATGCTCGTTGTGGAGGAACAGCTCTGTCATTATATTATAAAACCTGATTTTTAATTAAACGTGAAGGTTCAAACGAATGGTTTTTTTATTATTCTTAGTAAGGGTTAGTAAAAGAAATTTAACGCGATGTATTTTTGTCTCAATTATCCGCCAACTATTTGTACATAATTTACATAAATCCATAGATTTTGTAAGATGGTGCTTTGGACATTATGTATACCCATTACGTATTGCATAAAATGCGTGGTCCAACTTATACATTTAAAAAGCAAAGTGATGAATTAAACAAGGAGTGTGAATTATTTTGCAACCATCAACCCACTATAAAGAAAGATCATTTGGAAAATGTGATTACAAATGTTGTTAAACTATGTTTAATACATTTTTATTGGTAATAATCATTTGTGGTTAATTTGATTTACAAATATTTGTAAATCATTTTAAAAGCAATGGTAATTATTCTCATACAAATTCTCGGGTTTTCTTTGTGGATACAAATAGATGATAAACAATAATTGTTGATTCATGGTTAATTATTGATAGTTTAATTATATTGAGGATATAATAATTGCAGACAGGTATTTACATTTTATTTTGAAACCACTCCTTTAAATAAAATAATTGTTTAATTTCAACAGAAAAGTCGTAATTATATCAGAGATATTGAAATATGTTTACGTTATTAAAGTGTTTCACAATTCACTCTCATACAATTTACAATTAAAATAATTATCAATATGAAATCAATTCAATACTAATTTTGTTAATAGCGGAAATGTAATAGCCATTAATTAACTAGTTTAAATAATTCCTTTATACTACAATATACAAAATACCGAGAGTATTTTTTACACGTATTCGAGTACATAAAGAAAGAAATAGTCTTGTCAATATTAATCGAAGTGCCTCAGTGTGCGGTCAGTTTTTTAATAAAGTCATGTAAATAATATTCAAGTTATCTACTTTATGAAATATATTAAAAAATATAAGTACGTTAATTTTCATCAAGTTATAATTATAATTCCCCGTTAAAGCTCAAATGTTTGGAAACATAAAATATCAGCTATAAAAACGCTATTTTTATCGAGTTATAAAAAAATATTCGAAATGCATGTACCCTTGAATATACTTTAAAAAATTACATAAAATTAGATTTTGACTAAGGTCAAAACGACAATAATAATAATAATTATAGCATGTTAATCCTTTTAGAAAACATAATAGTGAATACATCAGCGTGGGCACTAACAAACTCGGCTTCCACGATGACTTACATCTTTGTTAAGTTCACAATATGGAAATTTATTAATGTAAAACTAGTTTAACATCAACCAACATGCATACAGAGTCATCTTTAAACTTATCCCAGAGCTAACAAATCATGAATCGGTAAATTCCCATGCAATACCATTTTGAAAATAAAAACGAAACTTCCGTTTTGATGTTTGTTTATTCGTATGTTTAGATTACAAAATACTATTTTGTTAATTTGTTTGGGAAATTAAACCACAACCTTTTTGATGTTTTTATGTCAACGTTTTCAATAAACTTAGTGTGTAAAAGCCAAATGGAATAAATTCATTATTTCGGTTACTGTACATATTTATAAAAAATCCCGAAACACGTCAAATTTAAATTATAACTTGACATTCTTTAACGTGAAAATGCAACCCCTACCTTCAACCCCCTTAGAATGACAGGTACAACCCGCAATTTTTTAAATGGGCAGTATAGGCTTGTGATATATCAATTGAAAGGTCTCTTCATTCTCTATTCAAAAATGTCATTGTTTTTAAATTTAATGCAAAAATTAACATACAAAAAATTAAAGCTACAATACAATAAAAAACTAAAATGTAATGCAAAACGTAATAAAATGTAGAACACGAAAAAGAACTATGAATGTTAATGAAGTAGATGTTCAAAATGTTCTCCGCGAACGTCTTGGCAACATCCTAATCTCAAATAAAACTGTCTTCTAACATTATTTAACATATCAGGCGTGATCGACCTAATCGCAAGCGTTATTCGTTCTTTTAAGTCATTTAAATCAGAAGGTTTAGTTTTGTACACATGGCTCTTCACATATCCCCATAAAAAGAAATCTAATAATGTAAGATCAGGTGGCCATTCAATCGATCCTCGCCTCCCTATCCACCGATTGGGAAATATTGTATCGAGGTACTGCCGGACATTAAGTTGGTAATGTGGTGGTGCTCCATCCTGCTGAAACCATATCGTATTCGCTGGAACTTGAGGGTTACCTGGATCAGGATATAAATTTGCCAACGTTGGAATGACATCATTTTGAAGTAGTGCCAAATAATTGTTGCCATTCAAGTTGCCCTCAATAAAAAAGGGACCAATGATATTGTTCCCTACAATCCCTGCCCAAACATTAACCTTTTGAGGGTATTGAGTGTGTTCTTCTCTCATCCAGTGAGGATTTTCCGTGGACCAGTAGCGGCAATTTTGCCGATTAGCATGACCGTTAAGTAAAAAAGTACACTCATCAGAAAACATAACGTCTTCTAATTAGATAATATTGTTATCCAACATGTCCATCATTTGCTCACAAAAAAAAGTTTTCCTATCAAAATCGTCTTCTATGAGCTCCTGAGTAGGTATCATCTTATACGGATGCAATTTATTTTCTTTTAATATGTTTGCTATCGATGTATGGCTAGTATTGAATGTAGTGGATGCCTGTCTACTCGATGTATGTGGGTTTTCCTGAAACTCAAGCAACACATCTAACTTGAGTTCATCACTCAGTGCATTGGCAGCTGCTTTTTTTATCTGCCTTACATGACCAAACTCGCGAAACTGCTTTTCTATTTTACTTATTGTTCCTTGGGATATAGGCGGTAAATTAGGATATTTCTCATGAAATAGGCGAGTTAACTTCCTGTTGTGTTCGGATGTTATCTCCGTAACCAATCATTTGTAAAACTGTTATTTTATGCATTTCCGTTAATCTAACCATGTTTCAGAATTGAATTGAACAAACTTTATACTTAAATTACAACAATGACATCTTAAATAAAACAATTTACTACTGCTTGTTAAAATAGCGTTGCCACGGAAATTCTTTAAAGTTTTTTAATGGTTACCATCTAAAAACCACATTGCTATGGTTTTTGTTCACTTTCTCATTATCAAGACCGAAACGGGAAATAAGTTTTAAGTATATTGTAATAAGTTTCGAGTATATTTTAGCGAATTTCGATGTTAATTTTTGCATCAAATTTAAAAACAATAACATTTTTGAATAGAGAATGAAGAGACCTTTCAAATGATATATTACAAGCCTATACTTCCCATTTAAAAAATTGGGGGGTTGTACCTGTCATTCTAAGGGGGTTGAAGGTAGGGGTTGCATTTTCACGTTAAAGAATGTCAAGTTATAATTTAAATTTGACGTGTTTCGGTATATTTTATAAATATGTACAGTAACCGAAATAATGAATTTATTTCATTTGGCTTTTACACACTGTATACATATGGTTTTTTAAAAACTCTTGTGGATATTTATTTTAAATCAAAATAAAAATTATCTTATCCTCGTAATCTTTTTATTACTCAACTAAAAAGCAATGTAGGAAAATTTCTTTTTTCCTTTTTAGATAATTCTCTCGTGAATAAGTTTGTTACGTTCTCGAATCACACTGTATATCCTCTGCATTCCATATTACCAGTTATTATATAATCCAAATCATTGTTACTTTTAAAATGTGTTTTGATATGGAAATGCGACATTTTGACTAATGGTAACACATATAAAATGCAAATATGAAAATCCATTTAAGAACTTTAAAGATACATCTTAATAGTTTGTTGTAAGATTAGGAGATTTTCCTTAAATGGAAGACCAATATGGTTGGTTTAGTTAAAAGCTTGTAAAACAAATTAATTAAGCAATTACTGTTATTTATGGGAACATAAATAACAATTAAAATTGTTAATTCAATATAAGTTAATGAGGCAAATAAAACGAATAGAAATATTATCCAAGTCGCGATTTATTTTTGTACAAATATAACATAACCAACTTTCAACCATACTTGGATATTGGGCTACTTACTTCTTTGGAACTATGACTAGTTTTTATATTAGTTGACTTGGTATTCATAAATGTCGTATCATCAGAACATGCATTTTAATTGCATCAAAAAACGTTAATTTATTCTCGGTATAAAAGAATTAAAGTGTTACTTGAGGTCAAATAGGAGTCATTGATAGAACGATCGGTTGTAATACGTTTTGTTAAATAATTTTTTAACAATTATTTAATAAATTGTTTAACAATTTTCCAAATAAAAGAGCAGGTACAATATTTTTCCAGATTGGTATAAAATTGCAGTTACTACAGTTTTGTAAGCAGTCTTCTAGTTCATTCAGTACTACAGAATAGTCAAGCAAAACATTTCTAACATCAAAGAACATAGTAAAAATATGACATCATTATTATCTTGTTGGAAACTTGGATTTGCCAGGGTGTCAAGATAGGATAAAATATGGGGTTTTAAAACTTCTAAAACCGTGGATTTCTCCTTTCACCACTATACGTATGTTCGTATGAGAACTTCAAATGCGTGTTCTTGATCCATGGAAAGTGATTTTTTTAGTCGCGTAGGAGAATATTTTCATGCGAATATTTTCTACTGGGTCTGCTCCATGAGAAACGCCAAAATCGAATACTGAGAGAGAATAAGCAATAAAAAAATTTGGTTGGATTATACGAATTGAGTCAAATAGCGGCCATAAATATATTGGAGAATATCGAAGAAGAAGCAGAAGAAGTTTCACGTTCCTTTCCATAAGTTCTACAAGAGTTTCTTTCTGTTCTTGGGATATATTACCCGTTCTAACTTTTTTGCAGTTGTCAACATAATTAGAAACGAAATAAAATAACAAACTGTATGTTTTATAATCAAAAATTAGTTTATAAGATTTATAATATTATACTATCAATTAGTACAAAGCAGACTTCAATACGCAATCATCTGTTGGGGTGCTACAACACCAAATCATATAAACAAATTGGAAATACTACAAAAAATAATTTTAAAAATAATACATAATAAAAAGGTTAGATATCGAGTTAGATATCCAACAGACGAGTTATTCGATGAAATAAAAATTATGGACTTAAGACAACTCTACGTCTATTCAGTTATTGTATTTATCTATAAAAACAAAAATATTTTAAAGGGTAAGACATACAACTATCAGACAAGGGGTAAAGATAGAGGAGTCGTATACACTCATCTTGTAAAAAAATCGGTATCACAAAGGTTTTATCTCTATCTAAGTGGACAAATTTTTAACTTTCTTCCAGAAATGTATAAGTTATACTTATATGAAATAAATTCAATTAATCTATATAAACAAATAATGAAGAGATTTATTATAAATAACGACAGAAAGACTATCCGAGAATTAATAGAATAAAATTATCAAGTTATTATTTAAAAATAAAAAAAATAATAATAATATAAAAATAAAAAAAAAACTGCTTCACATCTAACCTCGTTACATTGTTTTGTACCAGCTATCTGTTCCGTATTTGCACTTTGTTTTTTGTTTGCATTGTACATTTTATTATTCATTACATTGTACCTTTTGTATTAAATACGTTGTATCTTTCTATTTTTACGTTGCACCTTTTGTGTTTTTCATTATGAGTTGTGGAATAGAGTTATGTGTATTTTGAAATTAAGATATTCATGTTTATATGTTTTAATTACGTTTGATAACAATAAATAGATATGGTAATAATATTGTATACTCAAAAAAAAAATTGTGTAAATGTTTGGTGATGGTAGCTGACAGCTCATGCGCAACCCTACGGTCATAAATGAGGTGTCTGCTGCCTGACACCATTCAATTTAATAGCTTGTAATAATTAAATTGATTGTACTAACCCTTACTTTTTGGAAGTCCATCTTATTAAGGATAATAAAAAACTCTTCGTTTTAACAAAACTTCCAATATTTATTAAAAAATTGCTTTTTTAAAGGCTCAATGACAGCTTCATAGCGAAACAGCTGTCATTGAGCCTTTAAAAAAGCAATTTTTTAATAAATATTGGAAGTTTTGTTAAAACGAAGAGTTTTTTATTATCCTTAAGCTTGTAATAAATTTATTGTTAACTTATATTGGTCGAAATAAATATTATTATTATTATTATAATTGGGATTTATAAAGTTTGACATTCGTTTGTCGAGACGACAAGGTAAGGTTACGACTAAATGTATGTTTATCGGGACAGAACAATCGTCACTGTATGGGCGTCATACAAATAAAAGCTGTCAAATCAACACCAACCTTTAAAGTAAAACTCTTTTTTAGGATGGATGCACTGCTTTAACAGAGTGTTGTCAGATTACTCACACGAAAGATATTCGTGTACGTAATCAAGTTGTTCTAGTGGTGTTCAAGAATACGGGTTTAAATTCGCATGCGCATATTTTTAAGAGAATACTTTCGTATGAGAAACTTTTCGTGTAAACTCGAGAATAGCACCCCAGGTCTCCGTACCTTAGGCATCGTAACCAATGGTAAAGAATGTCAAGAATCAAAATCCACAAAATTTGGACTACGGCTACAATATTCATTTTTGAATTGTTAGTGGATTTTTATCTACTCAGCTATTAGTTAAGAATAACCAGACAAAAACGCATACTCGACGAGTTTTCACTGTGATTAACAGTGATGAGGTTCACTATTTGGATGTGTTTAGAAAATACATCAATTTACGGCAACACGTCTCCCTGAAAGCTCTTTTTGTGGGTTATAGACAAGGAAAATGTCTGTCTCAAAGAGCTGGTATACATACTGTTGGCGGAGCACCTAAGATAATAGCTGAGTTCTTAAAACTAGACCAACCAGAAAAGTATACAGGTCAGGAAGACATCCTCAACGTTGTTGGCCAATGCTGGAGCTGACCTTAAAGTTCTAAAACAGCACGGTGGATGGAAGAGTTCTTCAGTTGCAGAAAAGTATATAGAAGAATCGATTGAAGGCAAAAACAAGAAAGCAAGAATGATCCAAAGGGACGAAACTTTTGTTGAGGTGCTTCATCACAGCAAAACGTCTTTAGCGATTACAGAAAACACTGTAAATCCATCAACAACTCCATTAATACATATTGCTGTCAACAGCAGTTTTACAATTAATGTCAATCTTGAAAAATTAGAATAAAAGCTTAGTTTATGTTGATTCACTTATTATTTCAAACAACATTGGGAGAATTGAAGAGTACTGTAAAGTAGAAGTGTACAGTATGACAAAAAAATTTTACAAACAAAGTGTCAGAATTATGTTTTAATTAATATATAATTTATTTTCCATGTTGATTGATCGATTCATCTGCCCTGATTGTATAATTTGAACAATAACTAAACTTAATGAATCCTCATTGCTTCAAGAACATATAGTTGTGCGGGGGCAGTTCGACAGTTGAAACAATTGAAGTGCAATCCGCCCACAGAGTTTGCAATATAAATCGAGTGTTGCTTGAATCGCCACCGGCCGAGCCAACAACACTTTTTCATCTTTGACATTAGATAAATTGAATGATTCTGCTCTCGTAAAAATAAAATAAAAGAAGATCAAGTTGAAATACGAAAAAATAAAAGCTAAAAAGATTAAAAAGCTTATAAATTGCTTTTCTTATAAATAAATACGATATGTAGCATTATAAAAATTTAATGAAATACCCTAAATTTGATGTATTAGAAAGAAATAAAACAAAAATGGTATATTGAAAATAATAGTTTTATCTATTTGTAACTAAACTAAAGAAATCTAAACTAATCCTAAATAAGAATAACCTTAAACACCATTAGGGTAACAATGGACTAGTTTAGTAGGATCATATTAATCAAAATGATAGCAATATATATTTAGAATAAGATACCTACTTATTTATATTGATATTCATTTTGCAATTAATTTTTCTCATTTCATAAAATTTAGCAATTAATAATTAGTAAGTTTGAAACGTAGCGCCAACTAATAACCAATAATGAAGTGTGTTTAAAAGTCAACGTTGTCACATTTTAGCTAAGTTCGTTTCAAGTATTCTCAAAGAACTGACGGCACAAAACACCGTGTTCTGTGACTAACTGATTACACCAGTTGACAACATATATGACAGGAGAGAAAATCCTGTTTATCTGTAATAAACACACAAGACCTCTAATCTTGACGGTGATAGAATAGAACAGCCAATAGAAAGTGGGCGTGGTTCTATTGAAAATGCCAAAACGGTATTCTTGAAATTCGTTCTCTCACTGTACCGATAGAAGGGTTACTCCCCGAGAGAACAATTACTTCTATTGGTTATTTTTGAAGGAACCGCTATAACACCAAGAGAAGGCGTTAGGGACTTTCATTTTCGAACCAAAAATAGTATAGAAGTAATTTCTTTCATAAACCAAACACAACCAAACAAAAAATTAAACTAAAGAAAATGACAGAATATTTTGTTTAGTGTTTTACTCCTTATTTGATAAAGTGTCAATCAGAGAACAAAAATATCGATATGTTTATCTCTTTTTAATGACAACAAATAAGAGAGAGAGATAAGTTTCTCGGTTAATATTAAAGCATATCGACAACATCGCAAATTTTCTACCAATCTTATTGAAACACGTCACTTACCACTTATGACGTATTTAACCATTAAATTTAAATTTCAAAAGCCGATTATGGCTAGAGGATTAATTTTATAAAAATTTTATTTGTACAGTTGAACCACTAAAAACCTATTTTATAAGATGCAAATATAAAAAAAAATCACTAAACTAGTCCATTACGCTTTACATTTTCTATAATCATAAAATTTAATAGAAAAAATCCACAGCCTGCTCAGACCCATCAATTTCCTTATATCATAAGGTGTGGGATAAGTTGCAAAAAAATATTTATTAAAATTTGAAGGTGATTCCAACTAAATACATATATTTTTTTTAAATTGCAATGACATCTAATTTATTTTAGAATTAAATGTATTTTGGAATGGAGAATGTAGATTTTTATTAGAAAATTATGTAAATTAATATTACCGAAAATAAGTAAATAAATAACTATATATTTTATATATTAAATATCTATTAACTAGGATTTACATCATATAAACCAATATTTATTTTTTTAATTAACGATATCTGAAACTGTGTATTTTCTATTATAAATTTTATAGACCTGTCAAAGATATATTTAAATGGTTATTGGTTGTGAAATTGTGAATCATACTACACGAGATTATGTATATGTCATCCCATGATTTGATATGATAACCAGAACTTAAAAAATCCATATTCAGAAACTACTTCATACACTAAATTTCCTAATTCAGGTTGAAAATCATCTTCAGTTTTATATTTAGATAGATTGGTAAAATTAATAAGAAATAACTATGAATAAAATAGAATTATCACATAAACATAGTATAAGTCCGAACAAATTATTTAAAACATTAAATCAAAAGAGAGAAACTTGGTATGTAGATTTTGAAATTTGACATTTAATTTCAGATATAGCTTATTATGAATAAAAAAGGCATAGATACAGGTAACTAGGGATAAACCATGTTAAAGGATTGTAAATATTTAGAATATCTCTCAGTCAAAACAGCTCGTCAATCAGTTGATATCTTTTGATAACGTTAATATTTAATTTTGTTTTAAAAAGTCGCTTTGAAAAATCTAAATTTTCATTATAGAGCCAGTGTGTGTATAGTGAGTTCTGCTAAGGTAAATAAATATCTTTTGTATTATCAAAGGGTACTTAAATCCAGTATCCAGAATCGTGGAATATCAGTGAATTTACGATACGTTTGGTTCAAATTATCACCATCAGCATTTTGAAGTTCAAAATTAAGCAGTATGAACATTTTCGATCGATGGCCTAGACTACCGTAGTTTGTTTATAGTATGGCACGTTCAATGTCACATCGTGCCTGTGAGTAAGGTTGAATAAACAAAAGATAGAAATAAATACACAGCAATGCATAGACGACGAGTTCAATGTATGATATTCATGATCAAGTTCACTATGTTGCTATACAGCATTAATATAATTTATTTATAGTAATTAAGTGTTGTACTCTAATCCAGTCATAGAAAATATAGTTTAATGTCTTTAGTGTAAAAGTGTTATTCCATACAAACCCCAATATTAAATATTACATTGTGCTAGAAGGAATTAAAGTGAAATAGATAACGGATGTTAACATATCATCAGAACTTGGTTCTATCTAATATATCAAATCAACAACTCATGAGTTGAGAAAGATGTTCCCAGCAAAGCGACATTAATTGATGAGAAATCACCATAATGGTGATGCTTGAAAGTGAACAATAGTATGAACACAATAACCGTAATTATTTGATACATTTTGAGTTTAGAAAAAATCCATAATAGTAATCTCAATCACCAAAACGTTTACACTAAACCAATGGCGAAACACACATGTAAGAAAATGGCGCACAGCAATTTAAAAATAAAAATTTGGTAACAGTTTGCCACTAATGTTATGATTGTATTGATTTGTAGTTTGTTTTGTTTAATTAATTGTTTAGGTATACTTTGATTTTTGTATTAGCCTTAGAACATAAAATAGTAAGGAAGTATTGCTCGTTCAAGGACAGGTGACCGGGATGGTTATCCAAGATGGCTACCGGAAGTTACTTTTTAACAGTGGCGTCCTATATTTTTATTTGTAGAAAAATAATGTCCTTATTAAAACATACCTTTTATTATTCAGTATGGACACTAATCATTATATATTAAAATAACCATTTTAATAAAGAAAGTAGAGGAAAAAAATACTATAACATTGCCTAAAATGGGGGTACTAGATTTAAGGAAATAAAACCAGTTATATACTACACAACTTTTATTAAAATTTTTAATTTTACCACTATTGGCCCTTAAATTGAATTTTGTGTAAACATGTCTAATTTTTTCTACATTATTTATTTTACTTTTACATATATAATAAATTCTTGTTTTTAAATATACTACACAGATGCTTTTTATAAGTTGTTTCCTACGAGGACTTTCAGAAGTTTCACTGCTAGTAGTTATTATCTCTTCAGCATAAGGGTAATTAGTTCTTACCTGCATAGAAAAGGTATATATTAGTGAAATATATGTTTAAGTAAAATATCTGTAAATAGATTTGAGAGAAAATATAGATTTGGTCAATGTTATTAAAGCAATTTGTGGATGTAATAATTACTTACATATTTCATTTTTGCGATTTTAATTGTAGGTATAGCATATAGTATACTAGTAAAACAATTACTGAAGAAATTCTATCAAATGATTGTTCTGTAAAATGTTGTGAGCCTAAAAAGCTATTCTTGCCTGGACTCCAGTTATCTTTATCCACAATATTTAACTATTTCCTTCTAATATTTTCAGACTGTGAAACTGTGAATGTAATAATGTGTTAATTAATACACAAATACATTTATTGTACAACGTTGCTTTAGAATACTCCATAGACATAAAAATAATTGACATATACAGTTATGAGATTAACCAAAAAATTGTAAATTAATGATAATTAAAATAAAATATTCTCTTTCCATTATTGATACGCCTATGTCAATTTAAGTTGATAGGTTAGGGATCAATACAAAGTATTAATTTAATTTAAACATAAAAATATAGTTTACGTGTATATAATGTATATTTATTATAATAATAGCTACTTACCAATAAATAATTAATCCAATTTTTTAACAGAAAACTAAATTATTATAACTTGTAAACAAAGTATGAGTCATAAATGGTTATCCAATATGGCCGACTTCCGTCGCCAGATTTTAACATTGTAGATATAACACAAACTCCTTCCTTACTATTTTATGTTCTAAGGTATTAGCCTAATTCTTCTTCGTTGTTACTAATCAGTTATTTGACGTTTTTTGATGTATAACTCACCGTTATATTAAGTCTAGTTTTAAATGATTTTACTATCGTTATTTTATCCAGTTTGCTTGCATATATACTTTTTCATATTTCTAATAACCTTTTAATTTGCTTTGCATAAAAATTTTTCTGTGATATACTATACTTGACATATTGAGTAAATTTATTGTTCCATGCTCTACATGCGTCTCACATCGGGTGTACGCCATTTTCTTATATGTGTGTTTCGCATTTGGTTTAGTGTTAACGTTTTGGTGACTAAGATTATTGTTAGGGACATTTTCTCAACTCAAAAATGTATCAAATAATCATGGTTATTGTGTTCATACTATTGTTCACGGTCAAGCATATGGTGATTTCTCATCAATTGATGTTGCATCGCTGGAGGGTTTTCAGCCTTGTTTTCTTCCTTTTACTAACCCTCTATGCTCAATCCTTTGGGTCTATGAGTTTACAAATATTTTTGCTCAAGGCTCCTTCTACCACAACGTCTCTCTGACTGATAGTTTTTTCAATTCTTAGCTTATTACTATTTAATCATTAATCTGTATTAGTTCTTTCAATATTTTAATTCAATTACTTACGAAAAACTAAATCCGCAAAATTTGGATCTTTACTACGGCTACAATATTCATTTTTGGATTGTTAGTGGATTTCAAAAAAAGCTTCAACTGATAATGCTGAAAATTTGATCAATTGTTTATATAAGTAAAACAAATAAATTCAACAAATTTTATAAAAATAAAATCATTTAAATTGGGATTTTTATGTCATCTAAATGATCTTCCCACAAATATCTCGGTAAGAAACATATTAAACATCTCATCATTCCTATCCAATAAAAAACTTCTTTAGTTAGTATGACTTACGAAACTAGAAATATAAAATTAATATTATTAAATGGAAAGTAGATATACTGATATATGTTAATAAGTAAGTGTAATTAACGGAAAGTTAATTATACTTTTCAAATAATTTCTCTCTATCTACAAGTATTTAAATTCTATATTTTTTTATTTAATAAATACTCATATACATATTAGCGTTTAATAAAAGCGCCTATTGCTTTTAATTTCGTATGCAAATTATCTACTTGGGTGTCACTATGAATTAACCTAATGCTTAATGCTGTTTATTTACGGAAGTAACATCTTCCTACGATATATTCGATATGGGCATTACAGTAAAGTATTAGGTAAGCGACCGAAATTATGAAATGTCTGTCATAAAAAAAATTTCGCAAATATAGTAACATTCAAAATTACTTTCAAGACTTTAATTACAATTTAATTACAATCTTTATATTTCGGAATTTGGCAACCCTGTTGTTGCAATTTGGCAACTGACAGCTCTATCGTAAAGTTGGACATTTTTGAGGTTATACGCACCGAATACGGAACTACGAATAGAATGACAAGAACCTAGTTACTGTCTAGATCCGTATGCGACATCGAGTAGCAGCGGTTGTGTTAAAAAGTATTGTCGATAATACAGATTCCTTAAATTTATATCTAGTGCCATCTATCTGTCAATAAGAAGTACAGTTGACAGAAGCAAACATGAACCCTGGGTGGGCGTGTCCTTGTCGCTGTAGTTGTATTTTCATCTCACTTATGCAGCCACTAAAATTGATATTATCGTTAACATTGGCTCGTGATTGGCTGATTGTGATAACCTTGAAATTAGTTGGCATATTTTCCGCGGACCATGTTTGCTTCTGTCGACTGTACTTTGCGATAAAATAGACAGCTACATTTCAACGAAACTAATGCCGGTATTCATAGTCAACCCTCAACTTGAGCACTGAGGGAGACTTGGGTAAGGGTCACTTAGCACTCAACCTCTTACTTGTTTCATAAACGTCACTTAACCAGCCCTTAAGTGAGTAAACACGTTTTCGGGGTTTTTAATGCATTTATGTTGGTTGTGCTGGCTTATCTTACCGTTCTATGGTTGTGAGCATGCGCCAAATTTTAATAATAACATAGTTTTTGATATCTTCATTATTGAATTTGTCGATTGCTATGGGTGTGTTCGGGGATCACGCTTTCGAGCTATGTAGCGCCAAGAGCTATATAACACAAACGAGGAATAGTAGAGTAGATAGCGGCAAATGGCGCAAATAGCGTGCTCCCCGAACACACCCTATGTCTAATCAGATGTTGTAGTACAAGTGGCAGTCAAACATTGGTGACAGAGTTTTTGCTAAATCTAAATCATCTTTGGAATTCTCGTTCCTCAAACGTTTCCAAAGGATTCTGCATGTCCCTAATATATTTTTCAGGCAAACGATTTACTTCTTCAAATTCCTCATCACTCTCAAAAAGTTCATCAAATTCTTCCATTTTCAAAAAAATGTATGCAAACTGTCTATAAATATAATAACTATTCTTCCTTAATAAAAAACTACCTAAACATAAATAACTATTTCTTATTATATATGTAATACCTATTTACTACCATAAAAAATGTCAATAATGTAATATAATAACCTATACAGAGCATAAGATATGTCAAATCTGTCGAATATAAAACTCTCAAGGTGCCCTCAAGGGTAGTCACGTCTTCACTTGAGTTAAGGGTGACTTGAGGGACCCTTAGATCTTGAGGGTTGTTTATGAAACACCCAAGTGCCCTCAACCTACCCTTACCCTCACACTCATACTTAAGGGATGACTATGAATACGGCCATAAAGTAAATATATATGTTTACAATCAAAAAATGATCATTTATTTATTTATTTTGCTTAAAATACAAGTCATGTTTCAAAAGATTATTTCTCAAACACTTGAAAATATGAGGGACATCAAATATGGGAATAATTTCTTGGTCATTGATCACAAAACCAAAATTTCTATTCTCTTCTTTTCTTTTTAAGTATTCCTCATTCGTTGCTGCTAATGAAGTCTAATAGCTCCGACATTATTTTCACTTTGGTCACAAACTGTCGATACTACCTTCAAACCTATATTTGCAGATTAGAACCTTCAGCAAATTTTTTAATGCCATGGATTTATGAGGTCCTTCACTAAATGTAAAAGCTAATGGTTGCTTCCACTGTTTATACAGTCCTTTCAGCATAAAATCGTTTGCATGATCTGCTAGTACAGGTTTTCTTTCTTTATAAATTACAATTTGATTTATTCACTTACCAGGTAAATTTAAAGTTGGAACTGCTGTTCTTATAAGACCTCTTTTGGTACCTAAAACTTTACAGTCACTAGAAAAATGTTCCTCACAAAATACATATTTTTTATAAATGTCTTCAACTGACAAGTCTTTATAATTTAAAGACTGTATCTTTAAAATCCACTCACCAAACACACTTGGTTCATTTTTTGGAAAACGATGCATTTTGCCTTCACGATTTGTACATGTAGGTACACAACATTTCCTTTTAGATAAGGGGGGTTGATAGTTTGAATCCATTTTAGGGACAGAATTATTTGGAAGCACAAAACCAAAGATGATATACACCAACAAAACTAAAAAAACTGAAGACAAAACTCCTGCTCTTTTCCTGATTCTCAGAACTACTGTCTCTTTTCTTAATTTTCTTAAAACTGTTTCTCACCAAATATAGATTGATACAGATCTGTTAAATTAAAAAGTATTGTCGTTAATGCCGGTATTCATAGTCAACCCTCAACTTGAGCACTGAGGGAGACTTGGGTAAGGGTCACTTAGCACTCAACCTCTTTCTTGTTTCATAAACGTCACTTAACCAGCCCTTAAGTGAGTAAACACGTTTTCGGGGTTTTTAATGCATTTGTGTTGGTTGTGCTGGCTTATCTTACCGTTCTATGGTTGTGAGCATGCGCCAAATAATAACATACTTTTTGATATCTTCATTATTGAATTTGTCGATTGCTATGGGTGTGTTCGGGGATCACGCTTTCGAGCTATGTAGCGCCAAGAGCCATATAACGCAAACGAGGAATAGTAGTAGATAGCGGCAAATGGCGCAAATAGCGTGCTCCCCGAACACACCCTATGTCTAATCAGATGTTGTAGTACAAGTGGCAGTAAAACATTGGTGACACAGTTTTTGCTAAATCTAAATCATCTTTGGAATTCTCGTTCCTCAAACGTTTCCAAAGGATTCTGCATGTCCCTAATATATTTTTAGGCAAACGATTTACTTCTTCAAATTCCTCATCACTCTCAAAAAGTTCATCAAATTCTTCCATTTTCAAAAAAAATGTATGCAAACTGTCTATAAATATAATAACTATTCTTCCTTAATAAAAAACTACCTAAACATAAATAACTATTTCTTATTATATATGTAATACCTATTTACTACCATAAAAAATGTCAATAATGTAATATAATAACCTATACAGAGCATAAGATATGTCAAATCTGTCGAATATAAAACTCTCAAGGTGCCCTCAAGGGTAGTCACGTCTTCACTTGAGTTAAGGGTGACTTGAGGGACCCTTAGATCTTGAGGGTTGTTTATGAAACACCCAAGTGCCCTCAACCTACCCTTACCCTCACACTCATACTTAAGGGATGACTATGAATACGGCCATAATAGTATTAGTAGAGACCTCTTCCGAAAAATAGAACAATTAAAATGAGTAGACGCAACGATCAGCGCCATCCTACGGTTGTGTTAAAAATATTAATAAGTTTTGGCGGGAGTATAACTACAAATTTCGTGGGCTTCCTACATTATTAATACTTTTTATGATGAAATTTATGGTACTAACCCTTACTGTGTGAAAGTTCATCTTATTCAGAACAATAAACAACTAAAAGGTTGAATTAACTTTCACTATTTATTCTATAAATACTTTAAATGCAATTACAGCCGTTTCGCTATCGGAATAGCATCGTCAGATTGACATATTGAAGTTGTTTGTTTGTAACTAGGTACTTGATGTTGATAAGTAGTTAAGGCTAGACCAAGTAAAGAAGTAATAAGACATAACAATTCACTCATACACACCAATGACATTCAAATATTACACACCTGTGATAAAAAACAAAATTTAGATTTCCTCGAAGAACTTGAAATCAAAAGACATCTAGCAGATCAACAATATAAAGTAGTTAATGAACAAATAAATCTTGGAAGTTCACCACTATTAAACTGTTTACTTTGATTGAGTCTTCATTTTATACATAGATAAGACGTAATTACCACACAAATATATTAAGTTATTGTAAAGATCAGCAGGATATAGTTTTTTCCTGGTTTTTCTATATCATTGCACAGTTATACTGATCTTAGAGGGAAATACATCCAGGATAATCCCTTAGGGCTAATAACATCTAGGCTTTAATATTGTTATGTCTTATTACTTCTTTACTTGGTCTAGCCTTAACTACTTATCAACATCAAGTACCTAGTTACAAACAAACAACTTCAATATGTCAATCTGACGATGCTATTCCGATAGCGAAACGGCTGTAATTGCATTTAAAGTATTTATAGAATAAATAGTGAAAGTTAATTCAACCTTTTAGTTGTTTATTGTTCTGACTTTTTATGATGTTTATCATCTAACCAAAATAATTAAATTCATAATACCGCTAAAAATAAATGTTTTTTATACAGATGGATTTATAAAATAATTATTTTGTATTAATTTCCTAAAAAAATAGTTTACTCTCTACTTGGCTTCGAACGAGATCTCACTACAAGGTAAGAAGACCATCAATTATTATTGAAATAACTATGCAAATAAGTTCATTAATCCATACAGATTTCCTTATAATGTGGACGACCTTCGAATACCGAAAATAATTAAACTAGATATATATATCTGTTGATCGATGTCATCTGGCAAATCAAAATGAAAACCCCATGGCGGAAATGGACGAACAATTTGGCAGCTATATCCATTTGAACAATTAAACAAAATTATCTATTTTGAGCTATTTTAACATTTGTTTTTAAAAATATTCGAGGACGATGGCATTCGTTGCTCCATACAATCTATAGAGGAAAGTATAAATGAAAGTGAACCAAATACCAAATTCAACAGCCAGTAAATATGGCAACAGTTTTTGGATATTCTTTATTCATGAAATATGCATAAAAGTAACCAGAAAATTTTGCATTCAAGCGTGATATCTTATACAAATTGCATTTCTATATTTCAGAAAAGAACCTGTCATTATTGTTTTTTAATGTTTCATGTTATTAATTTTGTCAAAGCGGTAGCATTAACCTCAATTTGTACTATTTTTAATTTATCTCACATCTTGTTTTAATATCGGCTAAGAAGAAAAATAATAGCATTTAGCAAATAAAAAAAGTTATTGTTCTAATGAATATTTATATATGTTATGAATAAATGCTTCCTTATTACAAAAATAACCGTGCGGCATTTTTAATATTTCACAAAAATAGATAGATATTGTTTATAATAAACTCCTTTGACTCACTATGTAACGCCGGTGTTGAGAGATGCGTCGACCTATAAGAATTTTAGTTTTCGTGAGTAATACGACAAAAAATAGATGGTCAGTTTTGCAAATAAAAATATGACAGAGCGACGAATGCTTAAAATATCATGGGTCGTGGCCAGAGCACACTATTGTTGCAGTGGGACACGCATGATACGAGTTCCTAAGACATAACTCTAAAAGTTAAAGAAGGGAAACAATAGCTATGATAGAAAAATCGGCAAGACTGTACTGTCTAAGCACATAGACGTTACTGAATTGTTGAAATGGTGATTAACATTCTATAAGACGTTACCTTCTTCCTTTAAGGTCTGATAATGCATTCCCTTAATGGTCAACTAACGTAAATAGTGCAGGTATTCAGCGACAATATAGGAGGGTTGCCTTTTATATTTGGGAATTAGAGAACAAAAACAAATATTAATCATCGAAAATCACTTTGTTTTTCAAAATATTCCCCATGAAGATCTATAAACTTTTGCATGCGTTTGAACCAATGGACTAGTTTAGTAATTTTTTTTTATATTTGCATCTTATAAAATAGGTTTTTAGTGGTTCAACTGTACAAACAAAATTTTTATAAAATTAATCCTCTAGCCATAATCGGCTTTTGAAATTTAAATTTAATGGTTACATACGTCATAAGTGGTAAGTGACGTGTTTCAATAAGATTGGTAGAAAATTTGCGATGTTGTCGATATGCTTTAATATTAACCGAGAAACTTATCTCTCTCTCTTATTTGTTGTCATTAAAAAGAGATAAATATATCGATATTTTTGTTCTCTGATTGACACTTTATCAAATAAGGAGTAAAACACTAAACAAAATATTCTGTCATTTTCGTTAGTTTAATTTGTTGTTTGGTTTATGAAAGAAATTACTTCTATACTATTTTTGGTTCGAAAATAAAAATCCCTAACACCTTCTCTTGGTGTTATAGCGGTTCCTTCAAAAATAACCAATAGAAGTAATTGTTCTCTCGGAGAGCAACCCTCCTATCGGTACAGTGAGAGAACGAATTTCAAGAATACGGTTTTGGCATATTCAATAGAACCACGCCCACTTTCTATTGACTGTTCTATTCTATCACCGTCAAGAATAGGGGTCTTGTTTGTTTATTACAGATAAACACGATTTTCTCTCCTGTCATATATCTTGTCAACTGGTACAATCAGTTAGTCACAGAACACGGTGTTTTGTGCCGCCAGTTTTTTGAAAATACTTGAAACGAACGTAGTTAAAATGTGACAACGTTGACTTTTAAACACACTTCATTATTGGTTATTAGTTGGCGCTACGTTTAAAATTTACTAATTATTTATTGCTAAATTTTACGAAATGAGAAAAATTAATTGCAAAATCAATACCAATATAAGTAAGCAGGTATCTTATCCTAAATATATATTGCTATCATTTTGATTAATATGATCCTACTAAACTAGTCCATTGTCGAAGCACTTTTGCCACTCTGATTGAGGTATCTCCAAAACATGCATTGTGAATGCAGGTGTCGAAAAATGCATTGTCAGGTTTCATCCTACTATAGGTGCACACTCATTTCGAAGTTTACTCATCTGAAAATTAAAGATACTTACCTTTTAACTCAGATTAAATGCGGAAAATTGAGTTTTATATTCGAATTTAATTTATATTGCAATAAATTTTAATAAACCATGTATCATAGGTTGTCTAACGTTAGCGTTGCAACATTGCCATATTTTTTTGACCAAATTGACGGTTGTTTCTTTCGAAGTAAAATATTATTTTTTATATATTCATATATTTTGTTCATTTATCAATTTTTTATGATATTTAAACAAACAAGTGTTTCATCTGTTTTATAAATGATCTGTGTTTACATTGACCGTTTTTATTTTAAGGATAGATTCACTTCAGATTAAATTAGTTTCTCTCTAGGTTACATTAGTTTTCCTCAGATTAGATTAGTTTTCTTTCAGGTTAGGATAGGTTAGTTTGGTTTAGTTTCCCTTGTTGTTTAATGTTTAATTAGATTAGGTAAAGTTAGGTTTGGTTAGGTTAGATTAGGTTTGGTTAGGTTAGGTTAGGTTAGGTTAGGTTAGGTTAGGTTAGGTTAGGTTAGGTTAGGTTAGGTTAGGTTAGGTTAGGTTAGGTTAGGTTAGGTTAGGTTAGGTTAGGTTAGGTTAGGTTAGGTTAGGTTAGGTTACGTATAAATAGTGAATTTTTTGTGAGATTCCTTCAGAAAGCATTATTTCCCACTATTTAGCATCGCCACCCATCACTTATTGTTGCGTGTTTGTGTTTTTACTATCTCCAGGATAGTTTTCCTTTAAATAGATGGTTAGTTTTGGTCAGTAATATTCTCCCGGTTTTCATATTTTATTAACAATTTTTTTTACATTTTTAGAATGTAAAAAAAATATTTTCCTGATATTTATGTTTTACTTAAAGATGTGGCAACGCTGGTATCTGCATGACATAACGCACCATGGATAGTGAATGTTTTGTATGTTTAACCTACGAAATTTGAGTTTTTGATTCCATTTTTCTCGAAAAATACTGGATAATCCGCAAATTTTTTTACGAAAATTTACTATAGACACTAGTCCCTTTTTAGTGTTAATATTTTTTTTCGAAACTCGTGTGCACCATCATTTACCACCGTGAAATTTTGGGCTACTGAATTTAAACGTGGCCGTACCAGCTTGAGAGACGCTGAACGTTCGGGACCTCCAAAAACTGCAACCACCGACGATAATATCGCTCAAGTTCACCAAATGGTGCTAGACAACCGTCGAATTAAAATTAGAGAGATAGCAGAGGCTATAAACATGTCCAAAGAACGTGTTTGTCACATATTGAATCAAGGTTTAGGCATGAGAAAGCTGTCCGCGCGTTGGGTGCCGCGTTTTCTCACTTTGGACCAAAAACGTGTTCGAATGAACATTTCCAACTCTCTGTTGGCGCAGTTTAGGCGCCGATTAATTACGGTAGATGAAACTTGGATACACCATTATACTCCAGAATCAAAAACACAGTCAAAACAATGGACTGCGAAGGGGGAATCGTCTAAAAAAAAAGCAAAGGTTGTTCCTTCGACTGGGAAAGTGATGGCAACTGTTTTCTGGGATAGTCATTATCGATTATCTTCAAAAAGGAAAAACGTATATCAAATTTTGTTTTGCACCGACTATATTTTCTTTTGTTTGATAGTATTATACAAAACTTAAAGTTCATTTACTATTAATTTAAAATATGGCTGGAAGAAAATCTTTATATTTGAATGTGTTTTTATTATTATCAGCATAAAATTAAGGTTGTTAGTATCGAAACAAACTGCAATAAATTATAAGAAATTCAAAGAAGCTATTGTTTACCTCGCGTGAAAACAATTTAACTTGTTATGCGAATCATGTATTTACAGAAATAAAATTATATTTATGTATAGAACTTTTTATCTCTTCTAAATAATTTTCTCTAAAAATATAATTTGGATAAAATTTATTGAAATTCTGAAATAAATTCCAGTCATCGACTGTCGAAGCAAATATGTGCTTCGGTGAATATTCCATATGAGTTTCTTAGAAAAATGCATTCTGGTATTTCCTGCATTTAATAGCAATAAATAACGAATGGTATTTTTCTTTTAATTCCACAGGTTGTCCTGAACAAACCATTGTGTTTTGGGTATGAATATAGGCATTTTTTAAAAATAGACACTCCAACTTAAGATGGGTTAAGAATTTTACAAGAAATTATTAGTTCCAATCATTTTGAAATAGTTATTTTTTTATCCGTTAAAATTACTAATAATAATAAACAATACGGAGGAGAAAACAACATCATGAATTATGTGCAGAATTGCTAGCAATAAGGTTACCAATTAATTATTGTTTAACAAAAGAATAAAGTATGAAGGCATTATTAAAGAAAGAAACATAAAAATTGTCCCATAAAAATCGGACAGAAACCTAACAAATATTAAGAGACGATTACATAAACTCTTGTTAAACCTGTGTGGGCTAACATTCTGTTAACTTTTGACAAGTGTAAGTGCAAAGGTAACGACTGCGCAGGCATTTCAAATTTATTGATGTTGTAGGTCTAAATAATTGTAATCTAACCTAGTCTATGGGTGCCAGGACATAAAGGCGTGTCAAATAAAGTTGGGATATTAACATGGGCCTTAGGATGAGGATGCCACATTTTTACGTTTTTTTTCACTCTCTTGTATGGGGTTAAAGCATGGGCCACTCTCAATCATTATTGGTTCTAGTATAAACTTTTAATTCATGTTTTAATCAAAGTCGAAATTAAAGTTTTAATTTAACGATTATTAAATGTCTCTGATCAAAGAAAGAAGAATACAAAACAAAGTGGGTTTACCTGTAACGGAAAATTATGATGACATCTGTCAAATTTTGTTTTGTACCGACTATACGCCAAAAATATATTTTCTGTAAAGTTTTTCACCTTGCGTACAAACAGTTAAATTCTGTAACGGATTCAGTGCGGAAAATAAAGATTTGCGTACGAAAAATGTAGATGTTAAAGAATAAGCCATTTTTCGTTCTAAAATTAGTACGAAAAATGTTATTTTTTGTAGAGGTCAACGGAAAAAGTTTTATCTTATTTAAAGATTGTCAATCTAGTTCAGATGTTTAACTTCAGTCCTTGTAATGTATGACTAAAGTAGTAGTGTTACTCCCTGTGGTGTAAAACATCTATTTTTACTCTAATAATCACAATAGGTGATAATTCAGGACATTGGAGAACAAAATAATAAGCAGTACTTAAAGTAAAGCAGATATACGTGTGAAAAAAATAAAAAACTTTCTATTTTCTTTTTAATAAAAGATTCAACTAGTCAAAATTAACTTGTTCTTATTTGTTCTGATTAAATCAATAATCAATTTAGATTTTCTTCCAAATTAAAAATCTAAACTAACTTCAGTTTTAAATATATCTAATAATAAAAATGAAATTTCTTTACGTATTTAAATAATCATCTTTTACCACGCATTTTTTCAACCAAACTGCTTTCAGTCAGTTTATGGTAATTTGTTTGTACACCAAGGCCGGTCTTAGAAATGACCTAGAGATACTTAGCGGATTTTTTTCGAGTATGGTTTGTAAGCAAACAGGATATTCACATCGGCCAGATGGATGTAGTATTTGATTTGACGTTGATTGACTAAATATGTTTTATTTGTATATTTGTAGTCTGCGATACCGTTGATTTCTAGGTAGAATATTATATTTACAATATATTTTCGAAATTATAATAATAAAGCATTACTATAACGTTAAGAAACGCTATAAAATGAGTTAAAATGAAGAGTGTTCCTCAGGTTTGTAAATTTGGTTGAAAATATAGTAATTTACGTAACAGGTCCGGAAAATACTGTTTTTTTGGACGAGTGGACAAAGTCTGCGAGTCCAAAAAAAACTATTTTCGAACGTGTTGCGTACACTATTTTTTCGGCAACCGTGTAGAATAACAAATCATTTAGACACATTTCTTTATTATATTTTCTCTTTCTAAATCAAAATTTCTAAATTAAAATTCGAGCAATTGGTAATATTGAAGGGATTCAATTTGTTTGAAATGTTTGGTATATTTAAATCCCTTATGTTGAAGTTAGAATAAGAAGATACAGGTTCAGTTTGACACTGATTGTTTTCATCTGATGATTTTTGAATGGTTTTGGCATTTTTAATTTTGTTTGTAAGTGAATTGTCTATGTATCCTTCAGCGACATTGGTAGACTTCCAGCCATCAGTGATGTTTCCACCATTATCAGCAAATAACGTCGCTGAAGTAAATTTAAAAATTCTGCGATTATTAATCCGAGATTACCAAAACTGTGGATACCAACAGGCTGAATCGAACATTTTCCTTTTTTGTAATTCACGAATAATCTGTTATGTGGAGTATGGGATGGTCGTAAAGATAAATATTGCCTATACAACAGCAGGTTTTCTTTCCCAATTACAATAAAAGTTCTCTCAATATGTGTTTTGGAATCTGGTATTTTCACAAGCAACATGTCTTCTTTGTCATTTATTAGATCAAGTGACATTTTTGTTAGGTCTTCCCGTCTACACGCACCCAATAATTGTTGCTAAAGTACGTTTCACAATAATTCGTTGACTCGGTACCTGACCTTAGGGGATTAGTCATGAAAGGTTATAAATTTCTCACTGTACAGTAAACATTAACAGATCCGTAATCCGGTTTTCAAAATAGATTTAAATAAAACTCAGTAACATTTACTAAAACTTAAATTTATTTTGTAAAAAAAATCACGAAATTTTTTAAAAACAAACAAACAAATTTTAAGTTTATTTATTAATTGAAATTAAACAAAACTGTTGAAACTTACGTATACGTATACGCTTTGGTCTATTTCATCTAAAAAATGTTTCAAATAAAAAAGATGTAGTTTAATCATGGCCACATTTTAAAAATATTTTGTACTACAAGGTATCCCAAAAAATTGATTTAAATAAAACTAAGTTAACATTTACTAAAATTTAAATTTATTTTGTAAAAAAAAATCACGAAATTTTTTAAAAACAAATTTTAACTTTATTTATTAATTGCGATTAAACAAATGAACTAATTCTACATTATTTACAACTATTTAATCTAAATGTAGTCCAGTATCACTATCGTCTTCATTTAAATTAATAACTAAGGGTGCTACAGTTACATTAACATTTCGATATGTACCTTCAACCTTAATAACATGCTGAATCGAATTTTTCCAGCTATCAATGGGAATATTACTTGTCACATTTCTGATTAACTCTATAACACTTGAGTTTAATGTGGGTGAAACGTTTTCCGATCTAACTTTGGATTTTAGCTGATGCCACATGTGTTCTATAGGATTGAACATGCAATAATATGGGGGAAGCCGTAACACTGTGTGGCTCATATTTTTAACAATAGTATCACAAACGTATTCTTTTTCAATACCGAACGCTGCTACAACTTGTAAGAGATCACGTTTTGTGTACGATTCTTCAAAATAAAGGTCATTTTTTAACAAATACTCTTGAAGTTCCCATTTATTGTTGTTGCTATTTGGTACTTTATTTAATTGACGGCTATGATAAGTTGCATTGTCCATTACAATTATACTTTTTTCCGGTATATTCGGCAATAAATAATTCTCAAACCAATCTTCAAAAAGTTCTGCTGTCGTATCTTCGTGATAATCTAAACTTGAATCTTGAATATTCTTTGCTGATAACAATAAAGCGTTTGGAACCCAACCTGTTTCTGATCCGGCATGTATTATTGTAATTCTTTGTCCTCTATTTGATGGAGCCTTTGTTTTGCAATTTCCCGATGAATCAACAAAACCCTTCGTTGGAGTATCATGGGTGTCATACCATGTCTCGTCGAGGTAGATAATTGAAAGGTTTTCACTTCTATATTTTTGAATAGCTTGTAAGTAATGACAACGCCACATTCGTAAACGATATGACTCCATTATCACTTGTCTTTTATTAATGGTACAATATTTAAATCCCATTTGAGAAATAATTCTCCACAAACTTGTACGGCTACAAATAATTCCCGTGTCGTCTTTAAGTAACCGTTTTTTTATACAATCTATAGGGTTGGTATCATTTGTTCTTGGTATAGGACATATATCGTTCGTCGGATTATATCTTTTTGTATTTCATCAACACATTTGGTATTATTAACGTCACTTCGTTTTTATCGTTTACCTGTTATTAGTAATCCCTTAAGAGCAGTTAAGAGCAGGTACCAAGTCAACGAATTATTGTGAAACGTACTTTACCTGAAAATTAAGCAAATTGAGTTGATACTTTTATATACTATAATCGTAATAATAATTTAGCATTAGATATGTTTCATTATCTGTTTCCCTAATGAATTTGTTGATCTGCTCGCTGCTGAAGACTTCTGATTTCTTTGCTTTATAACCAATATTCTTCCTTTCAAGAAACTTTTGGGAAAGTTGCTATCTTTACATTTTTCTTTACTAAAATGGTACTTTTCAACATAGAGTACATGCTCAACAGGGTAGAATATTTGACAGTTTCAGATTTTTGTGCCAAATAAGCCAAAATTACATCCTCTGTAATGGTTTTGCATTTCTTCGAATCCATCCATTTCGTGAATAAATCATAAACGTTTTCGTACCTGGACTTTGATTTTTCAGGCAATAATTGTGCTGTAGCAGCAGCTGCTGCATTGGAAATTTCGCAAGGCACATTTTCAAACTCACTATCGCTGCTATTTTCCATAGTTTTTTTCGATAATTGCGACCAAAAACCATGCAATCTTTGAAAAACCAAAATATCAACTAATAACTTGTCAAATAGCTGGTTGTTGCTAAATACTTTCAACAATTAGACTTAATTTGCAATGGATAGATCTTACTTGAATAATATTTACTACAAATTTCAGTCGAATAGCTCTGAACGTGTTGATATTATTTCTACTAGAATTAATAAATTGGTAATTAATTTGTATTGAAGTTATAATATTCATTTTGGTGTCATTTAAAAGGTAGGCTAATTTTTGGTGATTTGAAAACACTTCAAAGTCGACAATCAAAAAAACCTTGACCTATGCTGTTATTTTTAGCACCATAATTTAACTAATTCAGATTAGATTACATCGGGTCTAATATCATGGGCGTATCCAAGTTAATTTTTGTCTATAAACAAAGGAAGTATTTAGTTAAAAATTGCGCTTCTGATTATTTACGTAAACGTAATTTTTTGGAAAAACATCCACACAATAGTTATCTGTTTGTTTTTATTTCTCGAAAATATCAAAGAAGTAAGTATATTGATAATTATATTGTATAATGCATGAGTAGATATAAATTTATTTGAATGAATAAAAATTTCAAAGCTATATAAAACTGTATACTACACTATTTTTCTCGATATATTTTTAGTAGCGTAGGTGTTGTTTATATCTTGCTAAGAAATACAGTTAGATGAAAAAATATTTGGCAGGCACCGACTCTCCTTGCAGAAATGACAATGACAGATATTTTAAAATAACATGCGAACGGTAATTACCTTTGGCAGTAGGTGAGATATTGAAAATACAGCGATTTGTAGACACTCTAAAAGTTATGAACTGTATTATATAGCATCCAGTTGGGACGAACGACCATAATAAAACGGGTCAAGGTTTTATTTTGTTGCACATAAAAAATATTTATCAATGAATGTCGACACCCAAACAAATAGAACACACTTAAAATCATGGAATTTTGTAGCTACAGGTTTCTGTGCGATAAAAGATTATTTTTCATTTAATGTTTATCCCCAGGGAAGGTATTACGACAGTGTACGTGTACGAGGGTTGTCTGAAAACTTTCCGATTTAACAAAGATACTAGACAGTCTCCTTGTTAGTCTATACACTTCTCCCAGCGATGTTGCCGTCCAAATAGTACTCGGCATCTTTCTCTGCAAAATAGTTGTTTACGAAGGTGATGGCCTCCTCATTCGACGAAAATCTCTGTCCTCCGAGCGCAACTTTTAGCTTAGGGAACAAAAAAAAGTCGCTTGGGGCTAGATCTGGTGAGTAAGGAGGGTGGTCAAGCAGTTCAAACAGTAATTCGTGGATTTTCACCAATGCAACCGCTGAGGTGTGAGATGGCGCATTGTCTTGGTGAAACAAAATTTTTTTTTTGCAAATGTGGCCGCCAAGTAATGATGCGTATGCTCATGTAATGGTTTTTCCTTTTTGAAGATAATCGATTAAGATAACTCCAGGACTATCCCAGAAAACAGTTGCCATCACTTTCCCAGCCGAAGGAACAACCTTTGCTTTTTCTGGAACCGATTCCCCCTTCGCAGTCCATTGTTTTGATTGTGTTTTTGTTTCTGGAGTATATACAATAATTAATCGGCGCCAAAACTCTGATTTATTGCGCCTAAACTGCGCCAACAGAGAGATGGAAATGTTCATTCGAACACGTTTTTGGTCCAAAGTGAGCAAACGCGGCACCCAACGCGCGGACAGCTTTCTCATGCCTAAATCTTGATTCAATATGTGACAAACACGTTCTTTGGACATGTTTATAGCCTCTGCTATCTCTCTAATTTTAATTCGACGGTTGTCTAGCACCATTTGAGCGATATTATCGTGAGTAGCTGCAGTTTTTGGACGTCCCGAACGTTCATCGACACCCAAGCTGGTGCGGCCACGTTTAAATTCAGCAGCCCAAAATTTCACGGTGGTAAATGATGATGCAGAGTCCCCGTACACAGCGTCCAACTCGTCTTTGATTTGCGTAGGCGTATGGCCTTTCAGAAACAAATATTTAATGACAGCTCGATACTCGATTTTTTCCATTTTCATAAAAACGCTCACATCGACTCACTCAAATGATTGTCAAACTACAACTGGGCGTCCAAAATGGCTGAAATTTTAGTGGGTACCTTTCAAAGCATGCGCAAACATATTCCCTAACTTTTGTTTACGAGTGCTGCCATCTTCATGTTGAGGTCGGAAACTTTTCAGACAACCCTCGTATAACAGTAATTATAAACAAAATAAAAATAAAACCTTTTATCAGAATAATACTTAACTGATTCAGTAAGTGTATTACCGTTCTTACATAGTTTTTCCTATGTATAATTTAAAAGTTTTAATCAATACCGGTAGCACAAAATCTTTTGTAATACCAGTAATCTCTGAAAAACTGTTTAAAAAATATTTTACTCGTAAGCCATTTAAAGTTACCTCTGCACTTGGCACATCTAGGCAAAATTATCGTACGATGATTCCAACTTCTCACATATTTAAGTTTAACATAGAATATTGTATTTTTAAATTCCACAGTCACTTTGACTGTTTGTTAGGATTAGGATTAGGATTAGATAATTTTTTTGGTTTTTGTACAAAATAAGTTTAAAAAATAAATCAAACTGTCCACTGCAAACCTTATGACTCCTAAAATTAAGTGAGAAATTTTCATGGGTCGGATAAAATTCTTCCCGATTTGTTATATTGTGCAGGCTTAGTCACTTTGTTAATAACTCTATCAAATCTCTAATTAAAAGTAATTGAATATTGCAATTAGCAACAAAACGTTTCAATTTCCAAATTGGTAAGACGCGGAAGCCAAACGATGAAATAATATTTTATTATTCAGGAGCAAAAACCTTTCAACAGCAGTTATGTCACCTCTTATTTTTAGACGAATATTTAAGATACACGCACGCATATAGTAGACATGTAGATACCGATTAAATAAATAGAATTTCGCACTCATAAGTAAAATGACATCAGCGACAAGATCGGTCAGAAGGCAGTTGAAATAAAACAAGAAATATAAAAACGCTCATTAAAAACCGAGCTGGTCGACGAATTAATTAATGCGTTTATTTATTTGTTACAAGGGGCAGTAAAAGAACGCCCAATGTAATTGGGCGTCTATTCTCTACATTAATAATTTTCAAAAGTGGTCTGGTAGACTCAACGGGAGTCTACGCTGCTGTTATGGGCGATCACAGATTGTGAGAGTGCACCTGGTACAAATTGGTAGCAACATATTGTACATTTTTGGAATTAGCTCAGCAAAGGCAATTTGGAAATTGAAAAAAAGGGGGTGTATTTTGACTCGCACATGTGCTTGTATAATCAGAAAAACTGATGACCGTCTGTTTTTTGGTGTACAATACCTCATCAATGTTTTTTCACATGGAACGCTAATATTCTTTGTTTGTTTTTGAATTATGTTAATTCTCTATTATTGAATATTTTTTAATTTGTGTATACTTTAGGTTTAAATAAAAATCAAAGGAGGCTAAGTCTTGTTGGTCAGTCTAAAGTTCTTCGCCTATTTATCAGTCTGTTGGAAAATATAGTAATTAAAAAATTACAAAGTAGGTAATAACTACTAGATATATTTGGAATTTGGTTGTATCTGGATACAAGAAATAATATCGTTTTGAATAATTTTTAAATATTTTTTTTTAATTCTCGTATATAAAATCTACTTTGTAACACTGAAAACAGTATCACAAAGTGCTACTACAAAGTTACTATTTGTTGTAAATAAATTAGCCACTCTAAAGTAATGAATTCTTGGTAAATTTGAACTGTTTGTCCTAATATATCGACTTTCCATTATAAGAAAACTTTTAAAAATGTATAATTTATTCAAAAAGATAATTGAGCAAATTGATTGTACTAACCCTTACTTTTTGGAAGTCCATCTTATTAAGAATAATGAAAAACTCTTTCTTAACTTTAATGACAGCCGTTTCGCATCGTCAGATTGACATATTGAAGTTACATTTTGTTTGTTTGTAGCTAGGTACCTGATGTTTCTTAGGTAGTTATAAGGCTAGACCAAGTATGGAAGTAATAAAGCCTAGATGTTATGAGCCCTAAGGGATTATCCTGGATGTACTTTCCTCTAAGATCAGTATAACTGTGCAATGATATAGAAAAACCAGGAAAAAACTATATCATGCTGATCTTTAAAATAACTTAATATATTTGTGTTACAATTACGTCTTATCTATGTATAAAATGAAGACTCAATCAAAGCAAACACTTTAAAAGTGGAGACTTTCCCAGATTTATTTGTTCATTAACAACTTTAAATTGTGGATCTGCTAGATGTCTTTTTATTTCAAGTTCTTCAAGGAAATCTAAATTTTGTTTTTTATTACAAGTGTGTAGTATTTGGATGTCATTGATGTGTAAGAGTGAGGTTGGATGTTCAAGTAGGTGTTTTGCATAATTTGACTTATCTGGTTGTTTTAATCTATATGCTCTTAAATGTTCGTTAAATCTTACTTCAAAATTTCTTTGTGTTTGACCTATATATACAGCATTACACTTTGGACAATTAATTTTGTAAACACCAGATTTTTTTAATTTAGGTAATTTTGTTTTTACATTTAACAATTTTGTACCAATATTATTTTGTGTTTTAAATGATATTAATGCTGATGTTGCCGAAGATATTATTTTTGAAATCTTATTGGAAATAGTTTCACAATATGTAATATTTTTATAACTTTTAATTTCTTTAGTTTGTTTAGGAAATATTAGGTTTAGTGACACTTTCTGTTCTTTCTTATTAATTAATGTATTTATTAAATGAAGTGGGTAGCCATTAGATGTAGCTATTTGTTTTATGATATCAATTTCTTTATCAAAGTTAATTTTGTTCATTGGAATTGAAAATGCCCTATGTATCATAGAATTATAAGCTGCTAATTTATGTGTTATAGGATGATTTGAATTATACGGTATGGTTACATCTGTTTGTGTTGGTTTTCTGTATATTGAATAATTTAGTAAATTATTAACTTTTTCAATTTTTAAATCTAGAAAATTAATTGAATTATTTTCTTCAACTTCTAAAGTAAAATTAATTTTAGGATGCAAGGTATTAATATAATTAAAAAATATATCTAACTGTCGTTCGCTACCTACAAATCCTGCTAACACATCATCAACATATCTATACCAAAATACAATATTGTTTTTATAACTAGAATTAAAGATTATGTTTTCTAAATTATCCATAAAAATATTTGCTAAAATTGGAGAAATGGGACTTCCCAATGGAAGACCCTCATTTTGAATATATACTTTGTTATCAAAAGTAAAATAATTTTGACATGCATACATTAAATAAGTCAATTATATCTGATATTATTCCTGGATGGATATTTCTTTCATCTAATAAAGTTAAGAAAGCAATTTTTTAAATAAATATTGGAAGTTTTGGTAAAACGAAGAGTTTTTCATTATTCTTAATAATTGAGCAAATTTCGAAAATATTTCAAAAGAATTACAATAAAAATATTATCAACAAACACCACCAATTCTTGTTTGGCAACAAGTGGTTGGTATTCATTGTCATGTGACTTAGAGTGAAATTTTTAATTATATTTTATTAAATAAAAAATTAAACCCTTTTATTGAAGAAAATATGTTTTTTTTATTATTTTTATTATAGATACTACCTGTTCGTGGTAAACTATATACTTAGGTATTTGAGAACAGTCCACATCCCTATTATTGCTATAGACATAGAATTTCATTTATAACGCTAATTATATGAATCCCATTTTTATATTAGTATGTAGTTAACTTTGTAATCTTCATATTTATGTATTTTTTATCGTCTATGACTATAGCGGTTCCTACATTAAATGCAAATATAATAAAAAAATCTAGAGCAACTTTATTACTTACTTACTTATTACTTTACCATGACAATATGTAACAAACCAAAAAAAAATCCATGATGAAGTTAACGTTAAAATATTTCTTGTTTTGATTTGTTGAATAAAAAAAGTAAATTTCAGAGAAAAATTTTCAGTTATTTGTAACAGTATCATCTATACCTACCGCTACTTAAAATCATTTAGATTAAATTTTTCCCATTGATTTGCTAACAAAAAAAAAACGAGTGGGCATGTTCCGAGATGGGTGTAACGCCCTGTATTGTATTTGGAAACAATTATCGTGGGCAATCGCACATAAAAATAAAATTAGTTATTATCAGGCGCGCCAAATTACTTTTTTGTGAGCGAGTATATAATATGTGTAACTCAACTGTACTAACCGATAATCAGAGAAAAAGTTTTAGTCACAAGTTCATTTATTTCGTGACCTTCCGTGGAATCTAGAAGAATAAAACTATTCTTGCGTAACTCCTAAAAATGTTTTATACCTAAAATTGTAAATTTGTTTATAAAATTATTTAAACATGATTCAAACTATCACTATAAACACATATGTCCAAAAGTTTGGAATATTTAGAAATAATATATCTACGCCTATGATTTTTTAAAAACTCTTGTTGAAATTTATTCTAAAGCGTTTTTAAATCCAAATAATACTAAATTTGATTCGTTTTTGTATTAATTTAATTGATTTTGGTGCTTTCACATTATTCCAATTCTAGTTTAAATTTCATTTGAGCTGTTTAAAATTGCCCAGAGACATTATATCATATTTTAATAGGTCTAGAGTAATTGCTTTGTTACAACAGGGCTTTGGTCAAAGTGACATCGCGAATATCGTTGGTGTTACTCAGGGTGCTGTATCAAAAATTAAAAAAAATTCCAAGACACAAATGATGTGAAGGATCGTCCCAGAAGTGGCAGAAGTCGATGTACAACAGCAGCACAACACCAGCAGATAACATTGATAGCTCGAAGAAATCGACAGGAATCTACAAGTGGCATATCCAAAGAAATTGCTAGACTTGAAGGACTGAATATCTCAAGGCAAACAATTACATGAAGATTAAATGCGGTAAATTTGTATCGCAGAAGACCTCTACGTGTTCCCAAACTAACCTATCAACAAAAAATTATAAGGTTGCAATGGACTCAAGAAATGTTACACCATGACCCTAACTGGAATTACGTGATGTTCTCTGATGAATCAAGAATTGGCTTGGTTTCTGATTCGCGAAGAACGCTAGTTTGGAGGGCCCCAGGACGACAAGCCCGATTAGAAACGGCCCAACCACGTGTTTCATTTGAAGGTGGGAGTATTATGGTTTGGAGTGGTATTATGAAAGGTACACGGACGCCTCTCCTGGTTTTGGAGAGAAGAATCACTGGTGCTGTGTACATCGAGGAAGTTTTAAATCCTTTTGTGCGTCTATTCCGAGGGGCAGTAGGTGATGGATTTGGGTTTATGCATGACAATTCACCCCCACATCGAACAGCTGCAGTACAAAATTTTTTGGAAGAAGAAGGAATATCCACATTAAGATGGCCATCAAGTTCTCCTGACATGAACGTCATTGAACATGCCTGGGACTATCTTAAAACACGCATTAAGAAGCGAAACCCTTCCCCAATTACTCTACGAGAACTGAAAGATGCTGCTCGTGAAGAATGGGAGAGAATTCCGTAAGCCCAGCTCGATCATTTAGGGCGAAGGAAGGTATAACAAATAATAATAATTATCTGCACTATTATTTATCTTATTTCGTAGGTATATATGTCTAATTACGCATGCGTCGGCAGGTCGCGCGTTTCAATTGAGTTTGTCGTTCTTGTTGGTGCTTTTTCACATCACTTTATATCAGATCACTTCGTTTGAAGTGAGCTTCTTAATTTAAAGCGATTGTTGATAAAAAATCACTCATTAACTCTTAACCAAAAGGTTTTGATCAATCGCACAATTTCTATTATTTAAAAAATCCAAGCAAGAGTTAAAAATGTATTCTTTAAAAATATTAAAATCTGAAATAATTTGTACAATCTTACCTTTATGTTTTGCTGTTGTACCTTGAGGGTCGCCATTCTTGAATGCAGCCGATGTTATGTTAATAGTTGCAAACTGCCGTTTATTGATGAATGCTCCTTGACTGAATTCCACCCAAACGAAGATTACAATAGTTAATAACACCAATATGGTGCAGCTAGCTAATATTTGTTTCTTTGAGAATCTGTTAGTCATCGCAGGATATCTTTTTACTGCAACTGAAACAAAAATATAAATTTACACATCTCGAAAAACAGGGGTATATACGATGGTTGCCTTTTATATTTTGGGATTTGGCAACCCTGGTGCTGCAATCTGGCAACTCTATCGTAAAATTGGACATTTTTGAGGTTATACGTACTTATTTCTTATTACATAGTTGTTACAGTTAGTATCTAACGAAAACAGAAGAATACATTTAAAAATGATGGTGAAGTCCAACTAAAATGGCGGTAAACGAACAAAAAACTTTTTAATTTTCTTCAACTATGGGACCTGGAACAATATTTTCGGTTAATAAACGGTTTGCTGCTTCGTCAACACAATTTAGTAGACGTGTTGGTGGAAATTTGATATTATTATTATGTCTAGCAAATCCAAAAAACCATAAATTCGTTGCAACGTGTGCGCATGTGCTTAAGGTAGGTGAAAAACAATTGTGTGTCACACGTGCATAAATGCATTAGTACCCCTTAGCTGGTTAGGTTAGATTAGGTTAGGTTAGGTTAGGTTAGGTTAGGTTAGGTTAGGTTAGGTTAGGTTAGGTTAGGTTAGGTTAGGTTAGGTTAGGTTAGGTTAGGTTAGGTTAGGTTAGGTTAGGTTAGGTTAGGTTAGGTTAGGTTAGGTTAGGTTAGGTTAGGTTAGGTTAGGTTAGGTTAGGTTAGGTTAGGTTAGGTTAGGTTAGGTTAGGTTAGGTTAGGTTAGGTTAGGTTAGGTTAGGTTAGGTTAGGTTAGGTTAGGTTAGGTTAGGTTAGGTTAGGTTAGGTTAAATACATTCCTCCGATTTTAATAAAATATGATCTTATAAACTGCTTTAACTAGGATAAATTAATCTTAAGATATAAAAATTAAGTGGCGAATTTAAATATACAGGGTGATGCGTATGGCAGAGTTCGACGGATTTATTGATATGTACCTCTCTCTACACCAAATGATTAAAAAACTATCATTGATGTAAAATATTCATACAAGTGACGAAAATCCTAAGATATAAGTAGAATAGACCTACAGGGTATACCTAAAAACCAATAAGGTTCTACCTCACGGTTGATGTGGGAATGAGCTTAAAAACTAAATTAAATCACACCTAATAATTAAGATTCAAAACGAAAAAAAAGCAATAGCAAAATAGTTTCTGTTATATTTGGCAGTTTTGTTCAATAGGCTCTTAATAACTCAGATCTAAGACGCAAAAAGCAAAAAAAGTAATAGCAAAATTGTCTCTATTGTTCACCGGCTATTTTGGATTTGTCGATTTTGTCATCTTACAAGATCAGGTCAGATCACCTTGTAGGTTTGAGTTTTTGTAGCCTACCACCCAATAATACAAGGTTGCAATATAATCTAACACAGTGTGTAAAAATATTTAGTTTACAATATTTCTTATTTTGTATTCATATTGTATTACCAAAAATGTCTGTAAAGTACTCATAGAATCTAATTTTACCAATAAGAACTTTTAACGAGGACATCGAGATCTACACTATAGCCAATATTCAGAAACTTTGACGGTGATTTTTTTTCTATTGCAAAAATACGTATTTTAACAAAAACAGGTTTGTTAAAGCACGAATCACCCTGTAAACAACAGATATTTTATTTTCTCTATTAGGTATGTATGTTGTCTTAAATGGCAGTTACATCAAAAAATATTTAAGAGCAACTTTTTGAGGACCGTTTTGGGACTTCTGATCAGGACATAACAGTGTTGCCAGACCGCATCATTGAAATTCCCCCAAACCGAGCTTTAAAAACCCCCAAAATTGACCATTTAAAAAAAATCCCCCAAAGAGCTCATGTAAGTTTTGATCACCCGAATTTTTCATAAATTGCATTTTCAATTTTTAAAACTTCTTCAAAATCAGAAATTTGATACAAATATCCCTAATTTTAATCATAAAAGTATAAATCTTAAAATCAACCTAAAACAATATAAAAGAAGATATACAGTGCGGTCCATATGTATGGAATAAATTCATTTGTAGCGTTATTATGTACTATATGAAAAAAACCTGAAACAGGTCGATTTTTATTCTTAAATTGACAATTTACAGTATGAAAATATTATCCCCCTCCAGCACCCCTTCGGAATTATAAGCACCCCCTCGAAAATTTTAAATTACAAAGTTTGGTGCAATCATAACTGAGAAAATTGATTTTTAAGATGCAAAATTTTGATAATGTCTCTAACACAAAACTTTACGTAGAATGAAGATAATAATGTCACATAATGATTAGAATGTGTTTTTCAATGTATTTGACACTTAAATTAAATGTTCAAAATGACCACCATTCACTTCTTGACAATAACCGAGGCGATATTGGAATTCTCGTACAACATTTTGTATGACCTCGTGGGTTATTTTGTTAATTTCTTCCGTTATCCTAACTTTTAAATCAGCAATATTGTTTGGTCTATTAAAATATACTTTAGATTTTAAATAACCCCATAAGAAGTAATCGAGAGGAGTCAAATCGGGGGATTTAGCCGGCCATTCGATCGCCCCACGTCTTCCAATCCACCTATTGGGAAAAACCTCGTTTAAATAATTTCTAACAGTACGTGCAAAATGCGGTGGAGCTCCGTCTTGTTGGTAGTAAATAGATCGATCTATCTCATTTGGATGATTAACATCAGGAAAAACTCTTTGTAATGTAGGCACTAAAAAGTTAATCAAAAAATCTAGATAAACCTCACCAGTATCTGTGCCCTCAAAAAAATAAGGGCCAATAATTTTATTGTTAATGATACCAGCCCAAACGTTAACTTTTTTAGGATATTGAGTGTGAGCCTCACACATCCAGTGAGGATTTTCTCTGCTCCAATATCTACAGTTCTGTTTGTTAACCGTTCCATTTAAATGAAACGTCGCTTCATCAGAAAAAACTATTTTGTTTATGAACTGCAAATCTGCATTCATTCTATCCATCATCAATTCACAGAATTCTTGCCTTCTATCAGGATCATCTTCATTTAACTCCTGAACCAACTGAACTTTGTAAGGGTGGTATTTTTCTTTATGCAGAACTCTCAAAATAGATGATTTACTTACATCATTGTCGGCGGCAAGTTCTCGAGTTGTCTTATGCGGATTTTCCTCAATCTCTAGAAGTACATCTAACTTTTTTTCATCAGTAAATTGAACATTTCTACCTGGTTTTTCAATATTTTTTACATGTCTAGTTTCACGAAACTTTTTTTCAATTTTGCTAACTGTAGACTGCGAAACGTGTTGACCAGGGTATTTATTATTAAAAATTTCACAACCTCCTTTTGATTTCTGGTTTTATTACCACAACCAATCATAATTAAAATGTCTATTCTTTGAGTCTCAGACAAATGAGCCATAATTAAATTTAATACGCGCACAAATATTATACTGACGTCTTTTAGTAACTTTAAATACCTAAATGACAGCAGCCTACTAGATTTATATCAATTGTTTATTTAGTTTTTGACTATTATTTTAATATCTTCAAAGTTTTTTCCTAATATTTAGCAGAACAGATACGAAAATACCTGATTATTTCTAAAGTTATTTTAATAGACCAAACAATATCGCCTCGGTTATTGTCAAGAAGTGAATGGTGGTCATTTTGAACATTTAATTTAAGTGTCAAATACATTGTAAAACACATTCCGAAGGGGTACTGAAGGGGGAGAATATTTTCATACTGTAAATTGTCAATTTAAGAATAAAAATCGACCTGTTTCAAGTTTTTTTCATATAGTACATAATAAAGCTACAAATGAATTTATTCCATACATATATGGACTGCAGTGTATTGATAATGAAATGAGTTCGAGAAAAACCTCCAAAAAATACCCTTGAAAATCTAATCCCCAAAATTTTCTCCAGAGTAAAAAAATCCCCCAAGTTTGGGGGAAAATCCCCCAATATGTCAACACTGGGACATCAAATATTAGTACATATCAAAAATTCAGACAATTTTTCATAAGAAAAGTGCGGGGTCCTTTTAGACATTCCAATACCATTTTTCTTAATTTTATTCTATATTTCAAAAATGTTTGCTCTTGTGGTAAATACGTCTCTGGTTTTTTAATTGGACGATGGCACGTATCAGGGAAGAAAAAAAAATCAGAAATACCATGCAAATACCATAAAATTGAACCGGGAAAATAATGATTAGAATGTGTTTACACGTTCGACAATAAATTGGTTTTCTTAATTAATTCCATACGCACATTATTGTCGTTTCCCCTGACATCATCGTGCGTGATGAAAAAAAAATAAATTTCAGTTAAATTATATTAGATAAAAACAGTTAAGATCTAAAAATCTAACATTCGCTGAAGGATTTTTTTGAATCATTTTTGAATTATAGAATAAAAACACTTCACTAATCTCTTACAGAACAATGCTGAGCTTGAGTGAGAAGAAAATAAAAAATAATTATAAAAAAACCTCTCAAATTAATACCAGCAGGACCTTTTTAACTACTACGATAAAATTAACGATGCATTCACTTAAATAAGGCTAGACTGTTACGTACATGTTTATTACCCAGATAGTGATTCAAAAAGTTTCAGTTTATTGAAATTTTATATTCCGTTTTAATTAATCCATCTCGATATTAATTACGTTTTAGATGTCTGGAATTCTGCGTTCGATATGACGTAATGCTATAATAGGTTTAAAAAATTATTTTAGAAAAACTCAATATAATAAGTATATAAAAAGGGAATTTAGATGTGAAAGAAAGGAAACCAATCTCTGAATCCAAAATATTTGTATGTAAATGACGAAAATTTTGGTTTTAAAAAGTATGTGTGTAATTTATAACATTTGACAGTTTTGAAATTTAAATTATAAAATATTAATGTTTCAAAATATTTTAAAATGCCAATAATAATATATTATATGAGTTAAAGATGATATTCATTTCGTTCTGATTGCAGCCGAAGCGAAGCTGAGGCTGCAAACTAAGGACTCAACACAAAAAGAGTCACTTCTACTCCTAGTGATATAATCTACTATTTAAAGAACAATATAATATTAATAAATGGATGAGTTCTATAAAAGGGAAATGTTGCCAAATTAACGAGCAAAAAAATACTAAAAAAGGTTAGTCTCATAAGGAAGCAGTTTTTCCAATATATTTTTGGTTTTTCTTATGTATTTTGGGCCCCTTTATCACCCGTGTTGTACCCGAAAGATATGGAGGTCTTTTAACATATTTTTAGTTTGTAGTATTTTACTTCTTTCAGTTGACGAAAAACTAAATGTCAGCTGTCAACACATACACGTATCATTAGATATTGTCCTGTTATTATTTAGCATTGTTTGGCTGGGGTTCCATATTATTAGAAAAAAATATACTACTTTTATTAAATCAAGCCAAAAATCGAAGAATGTGGACTTGTTGTTAATAAACTTTTCCCTTTTTGGCATCAAGTATAGATGGTCTAGTAAGAAATAGTAACAAGTTAATTGACCACATTTTCGAAATTAAATGTCCCAAAGTTTTGGAAAAATGCAAAAATCTTGTAAATTTTGACACATTTTTAACAAAAAGTCAATGAAATAATTTCTGCCTGGTCAAAATAAATAATAAAATTTTTTTAAAACCGAATCATCCATATTTGTATCAAATATTGGTGTCATTATTGATATTTGATGTGGATTACTGTAATCTAATAATATGGAACCCAAGCCAAACAATGCTAAATAATAACAGGACAATATCTAATGATACGTGTATGTAGTGACAGCTGACATTTAGTTTTTCGTCAACTGAAAGAAGTAAAATACTACAAACTAAAAATATGTTAAAAGACCTCCATATCTTTCGGGTACAACACGGGTGATAAAGGGGCCCAAAATACATAAGAAAAACCAAAAATATATTGGAAAAACTGCTTCCTTATGCGACTAACCTTTTTCAGTATTTTTTTGCTCGTTAATTTGGCAACATTTCCCTTTTATAGAACTCTACGAATAAAGAATAAAAAGGAAGGAGCATAATACGATTTGACGATGTCCGCAATGGTTCTTGCATATGGCTGACTTGAAGTTTCCGGTTACCAGTGGTGTCACACACAGGGTATTATATACTTATGCCTCGTATTAATTGTTCAAAAAAAATAACTGTTTTCCGCTTGTAATTATCTGTACAGTAATATATATGTACAGTAATATATAAATTTAGATTAAAAACTTCTAAGTAGGTAATTAAATAGTTGACTTAGATGGTCTAAATAAAAAATAAAGGAACGTCTATGATAACAATGTGGTTGTCATTAAAATATTTTGTTAATTTTTAATAATTCAGATAAATAGAATCCTACAGATGAAAAGTAATTCCCATTCAAGAGTTGGGTTAACTACTTAAATCAAAAAATAATATATAAAACAGCATGAAAAAACTATACATGTCAAATGTCACGATTCGAATGAGTCATATTTGGTTCTTCAATATGGCCGACTTCCGTCGCGATTATTTGCTACATTAAAATATGACAACGTTACTTCCTTTCTATTCTTTATTCGTAGATAGAACTCATCCATTGCTATTAGCCTCAAATGTAATTGTCAATAGTCTTGTCAAAATAGACATTTGACTTAGCCAAAATTCGCATAAAGCTGAAACCTGGCAGAGACGTTAAATATCTCATTATAAATTCTATTCAAGGTCAAACATACAAAATTGCGGTTTTTCCCATTTTTCTTGGAAACGGTAAATTTTATCTTGAAAATAGGTCAGACAAAACTTGTAGATCGCACAATTCTCTACAAAAATGGTCTAAAAACTTTTTCTCGTAAGACTCACCATTCGTAAGATATCGCGGTTTTAAAAATTACAAAATTCATATTTTACATAATATGCATTTAAATGCAGTCTCGATTCATTTCAATGTTATTTGAAGAATTTACAGCTGCTGGTGTTTCAATAAAACAAGCTGATAATGATGCTGATGTCCTTATAATTGAAACAGCAATATAACAATGGGCAAATTCAAATACAACTGTTGTTATTGGGGAACTTGTTGATATTGCTGACTTCACGGACTGATTAAATTATTTATTTTTTGAAACCTGGGAAAGCTCAAGTACAATCAGCAATATATTCATCACAAAGTCTGACTGCATATCCGAAATGTCAAGCTCATATTTTATTTTTACATGCAATAACAGGTTGCGATACTACATCAGCAATTTCCAAAAGAGGTAAAATAGCAGTATTTAAATTGTTGGAAAAACTTAATGATTTAATTGATTGCGCAGAAGTATTTACAAATATTGACTCTTCTCCATACGACATCGTTACAAATGGAATTCGTTTTTTCGTTGCAATGTATGGTGCTCCAAAAAAAATTGATTCCATAGACAAATGTAGATATTTAAGGTTTGTAACATGCATGGAACAATAAAATAGTACAGTTGTCTTGTCTGCCTCCAACATCTGCTTCTGCATTTCAACACTAGTATCGTGTGTATTATCAAGTTGAACTGTGGCTAGGCAATGAGCTGGGCCCAGAAGAATGGGGTTGGCCTGCTCCAGAAAAAGTGCTTAATACTATGTTTTGTAACTGCAAGACGGATTGTAGTAAGAATTTTGGATGTCAAAAAGTGGGTTTATTTTGTTCACCGCAGTATGCATTAATTGTCAGGATCAGACTTGCTCCAATATTGAATTAAATACAACAGATGAAGATATTTATGATGTTGGTGAAGAGACAATTATTGATGCATCCCTTTTCTTAGAACAGAGAACAGAAATTCTGCAAGAAGAAAAAGAAGAAAATGAAGATAAAGAAATAATTATCGAAGTAGAATTAGACAATTATCTACCATAATAACATTTAAAAGGAAAAAACCTATTCCATTAGCAATCATTAGGAATATTACCATTCTTTTAATCAATAGGATACCATCTGATCAAACTTTGTTTGTTACAATAGATTGTGGAGTATACCTAACAGGTCGGCTGAAAAGTCCCCGGTCTGAGCTATAGATGACGACACTAGAATTAAATCCATTTCATTTTTAGATAGTATCAACCTTCAAAATATTCGTGTAAAAATTTGACAGCTGTCGGACTATTAGTTTGTGAGATATTGCATTTTTAGTGAAGCAACTTTTGTTATTTTCAAAAAGATGGAAAAAAAAGAATTTCGTGTGCTTATTAAATATTGTTATTTAAAAGGAAAAAATACAGTTGAAGCAAAAATTTGGCTTGATAATGAGTTTCCGGACTCTGCGCCAGGAAAATCAACAATCATTGACTGGTAGGTACGCAAAATTCAAGCGTGGTGAAATGAGCACCGAAGACGGTGAACGCAGTGGACGCCCAAAAGAGGTGGTTACCGACGAAAATATCAAAAAAACCCACAAAATGATTTTGAGTGACCGTAAAGTGAATATGATCGAGATAGCTGACACTATAAACATATCTAAGGAACGTGTTGGACATATTGTTCACGAATATTTGGGTATGCGGAAGCTCTGTGCGAAATGGGTGCCGCGCGTGCTCACAATCGACCAAAAACAGCAACGAATTGATGATTCTGAGCAGTGTTTGCAGCTGTTAAGTCGTAATAAACCCGATTTTTTGCGTCGATATGTGACTATGGATGAAACTTGGCTCCATCACTACACGCCTGAGTCCAATCGACAGTCAACTGAGTGGACTGCGGCCGGTGAACCGCCACCAAAGCGTGGAAAGACTCAACAGTCAGCTGGCAAAGTTATGGCCTCAGTTTTTTGGGATATACACGGTATATTGTTCATGGAAAAGGGAAAAACAATCAACAGCGACTATTATTGTGCATTATTGGAACGATTGAAGATCGAAATCGCGAAAAAATGGCCCCATATGAAAAAGAAAAAAGTGTTGTTTTATCAAGACAATGCACCGTGTAACAAATCATCGAAAACGATGGCAAAATTGCATGAATTGGGCTTCGAATTGCTTCCTCACCCACCGTATTCTCCAGATCTAACCCCCAGTGACTTTTTCCTTTTCTCTGACCTGAAGAGGATGCTCGCGGGAAAAAAATTTGTCTCTGATACTGAGGTAATCGCCGAAACTGAAGCCTATTTTGGGGACAAACTGAAGGAGTACTACAAAAATGCTGTATCGCCCTTGAAGGCAACTATGTTAAATAAAAAAAATGAATTTTGTCAAAATATTGTGTTTTACTATGGTAGATCGGGGACTTTTCAGCCGACCTGTTACTGGGGAAACTACGTTAAAAAAGATGTGCCAAGTACACGCAATTTGAATTTAAATTTGTCATTGTTGATTGAAACTTTACATTTTTTAATAAAAATTGAGTCAAACAGCGAAAATAGATTCAGTAAAAAGAAATCCATGAATTATTAAATAAAGTGGTTTTTGTACAAAATGGTTCGGAAAATAATCTTCTCAAACGAGTCCTTAAAATTTTACTAGAGAGATTTTTATTTTCCACACTCAAACTTTTTTTATTTTTAGAACAAATTGGCTGGAATTTTGTCAGGACGACGGCTAAAAAAGTTCTAAAATGCGTGTAGCTTTTTTATCTGTATACAAATGACAAAAATGTAAATTCAAATGCTAGTTTTGACTGAATTTATTCAAAATAACTTGTGTACAACTAATGAATTTTTCCGATTTACGTATCCATTATAAAGTATACATTTACTATCTTTCATGTATATTTTCACTAAATAAACGTTACCCATTTTCATAAAAAAATACGTCTGTTTTCCGAACCAGTTTCGAGTGCATCTATTCCTGGTCCATTTACTACTATTAACATAAATATAATTTTAATAATAAATATTCCTTAGCGTGTTTCCCAACAAACAGTTTTCCGAGCAGTTCAAAGAAAATGAATCATGGGATTCTCATACGAACGATCGTTCAATGACTTGCAGCAGGTTTATGTTTTTTTTTGCTTAATTAATATTTCGTTAAGTGGATAATTATAATTTTGAATGGGTTATCGATTGAGAGTCATTAATTTTTATTATTCTTGAGTCACTGAAAGTGATATCTCGATTATTTCACAATTTCACAGATTAGGTCTTAATTTAAAATTTACATGTTTGGTTGATTGTTCGCCAATTTTTAATGGATGAAACACTAAATGTTTTCACTTTTATTCTAGTTTTTATTTTATTTTTTTTTCAAAAATTTGTATCACATTTTTGGATGGTTGACAGCGAATAATTAAAAAACAAAAAAAAACAATATAAATAAGTGTTATTTTACCTACCAAAGATGTGATGTGGGAGTTATGCAAAAGGTTATTTCAGACAATTAAATGTTATTCTTTGATTTAAAAATTGATGACAACGTTAAAACTCAAAAGTTCGTTGGTTACAGTTTCAAAAAGTTTCAAAAATTTTAATGAAATTAAGACTGGAGCTGTAAGTTTTGATAACTTAAATGTAAATTGGCTTAAATTGTGTTGCCCGCATATAATACCTTATATAACTAACTTAGTTAATTGTTGTATAAATGACTGTGTTTTTCCAACTTCATGGAAAAAAGCAATAATCAAGGTTTTGCCCAAAAAGCAAAATCCTGTTGAATTTAAAGATTTACACCCTATATAAGTATACTGCCCACCTTGTCTAAAATTTTAGAAAGAACCTTGGAAGCACAAATTAAAGATTGTTTATATAAAAATGATTTGCTCCCTTTTATTCAATCTGGTTTTCTTAAAGAATACAGTTGTACTACGGCATTACTTCATATAACTGATGATATTTTACAGGCAGTATATCAGGGTGCATGCACAATATTCGTATTATTAGATTTGATACCATACATACATGTGTAAAAGCCAAATGGAATAAATTCATTATTTCGGTTACTGTACATATTTATAAAAAATCCCGAAACACGTCAAATTTAAATTATAACTTGACATTGTTTAACGTGAAAATGCAACCCTTACCTTCAACCCCCTTAGAATGACAGGTACAACCCCCAATTTTTTAAATGGGAAGTATAGGTTTGTGATATACTTATCATTTGAAAGGTCTCTTTATTATCTATTCAAAAATGTTATTATTTTTAAATTTGATGCAAAAATTAACATAAAAAAAGTTAATATCATGTTGTTACCGAAATTCGCTACAATACAATCAAAAACTAAAATGTAATGCAAAACGTAATAAAATGTAGAACACGAAAAAGAACTATGAATTTTTATGAAGTAGATGTTCAAAATGTTCTCCGCGAACGTCTTGGCAACATCCTAATCTCAAATAAAACTGTCTTCTAACATTATTTAACATATCAGGCGTGATCGACCTAATCGCAAGCGTTATTCGTTCTTTTAAGTCATTTAAATCAGAAGGTTTAGTTTTGTACACATGGCTCTTCACATATCCCCATAAAAAGAAATCTAATAATGTAAGATCAGGTGATTGCGCTGGCCATTCAATCGATCCTCGCCTCCCTATCCACCGATTGGGAAATATTGTATCGAGGTACTGCCGGACATTAAGTTGGTAATGTGGTGGTGCTCCATCCTGCTGAAACCATATCGTATTCGCTGGAACTTGAGGGTTACCTGGATCAGGATATAAATTTGCCAACGTTGGAATGACATCATTTTGAAGTAGTGCCAAATAATTGTTGCCATTCAAGTTGCCCTCAATAAAAAAGGGACCAATGATATTGGTCCCTACAATCCCTGCCCAAACATTAACCTTTTGAGGGTATTGAGTGTGTTCTTCTCTCATCCAGTGAGGATTTTCCGTGGACCAGTAGCGGCAATTTTGCCGATTAGCATGACCGTTAAGTAAAAAAGTACACTCATCAGGAAACATAACGTCTTCTAATTGGATAATATTGTTATCCAACATGTCCATCATTTGTTCACAAAAAAAGTTCTCCTATCAAAATCGTCTTCCATGAGCTCCTGAGTAGGTATCATCTTATATGGATGCAATTTATTTTCTTTTAATATGTTTGCTATCGATGTATGGCTAGCATTGAATGTAGTGGATGCCTGTCTACTCGATGTATGTGGGTTTTCCTGAAACTCAAGCAACACATCTAATTTGAGTTCATCACTCAGTGCATTGGCAGCTGCTTTTTTTATCTGCCTTACATGACCAAACTCGCGAAACTGCTTTTCTATTTTACTTATTGTTCCTTGGGATATAGGAGGTAAATTAGGAAATTTCTTATGAAATAGGCGAGTTACTTCCTGTTGTGTTCGGATGTTATCTCCGTAACCAATCATTTGTAAAACTGTTATTTTATGCATTTCCGTTAATCTAACCATTTTTCAGAATTGAATTGAACAAACTTTATGCTTAAATTACAACAATGACAACTTACTTAAAATAATTTACTACTGCTTGTTAAAATAGCGTTGCCACGGAAATTCTTTAAAGTTTTTTAATGGTTACCATCTAAAAACCACATTGCTATGGTTTTTGTTCACTTTCTCATTATCAAGACCTAAACGGGAAATAAGTTTTAAGTACATTGTAATAAGTTTCGAGTATATTTTAGCGAATTTCGGTAACAACATGATTTTAATTTTTTTTATGTTAATTTTTGCATCAAATTTAAAAACAATAACATTTTTGAATAGAGAATGAAGAGACCTATACTTCCCATTTAAAAAATTTGGGGTTGTACCTGTCATTCTAAGGGAGTTGAAGGTAGGGGTTGCATTTTCACGTTAAATAATGTCAAGTTATAATTTAAATTTGACGTGTTTCGGAATTTTTTATAAATATGTACAGTAACCGAAATAATGAATTTATTCCATTTGGCTTTTACACACTGTACATTATGAGCTTATGATTGGCATATTAAAATATATAGGATGTACTAATAGTGCAACAATGATAAACTTCGCCCTGAACATTAGATATATTTAACATTGTATTTTTTTGGAAATAAAAGACGATTTATTATTATTATTATTATTATTATTATTATTATTATTATTACTATTATTATTAAATCAAATGCTGAAAAAATATTTATGTGATGCCTACTATACTTTTTTGTCGGAGCTTGTATAAACAAACACATTAATGGTCTAGCGACGATTTAAGCCGTATATTTTCTTATCTAATATATCTAAAGTATCTATTTAAAGAAATTATAAACAGTGTCTTTTTAACAATGGATTATTCAAGCTGTGTACAAAAAACACAAACAACTCAAGCACACATTTTTAATTTAAAATTAGACTTTGATTAGAACTCTGACGGTTCGAAATTAAACAAATTATTATAAATTATGTGATTTCAGGGTTAAAAGTGATACAACACACACTGTTCATTAGAAAAAAAAAAGATTAATCAAATGTATGTCGAAACCAAAAAATAAATAAATAGCTCTTATCAAAACTAAAAGAAAAAAATTATTGGCCTTGTGTTGACGTATCTGCAAAAATATATTTGTTATTTTAATAAATTAGTTTATTTCTTCCTTATACAGATTTAATTCCTTCATAACTTCATGATAATTTACATAATTTTTGAGTTTGGTTAGTTAACCAACAGATTAGCTAACTTGACTTAGTTAATCTGTTTTCTGGTATACAGGGTGTCCCGAAATGAATGGTCATAAATTATACCACAGATTCTCGGGTCAAAAATATATTGATTGAAATCCACTTACACAATATACAATAGTGCACACAAAAAAGTTACAGGGTGCTAAAGTTAAAAATTGAAATATTTTTTTTAATATTATTTTAAAATGGTTTAACGTTAATGTATGAAAATTTACAGGAAATACTAATAAAGAATACCCAATAAATTGGAAACAGTTGCATTCAATTATTTTGATTTTCAGAGTGGATCAACACACCCTTTTCACCCCCCAGCTTTTTTTAATATTTACAAAATTTTAACAAGATATGGACCGCTAACCGAGTATTTTGAAAAATTAATTGTTTTGGTCGAAACTCGTTAGCAATTTGCCAATAACTTTTTTTGTGTGCACTATTGTATACAGGGTGTTTCAAAAAAAGGTAACACCGTCTCTAGGATAGGTAAAAAACTGAAAAATAATTGGGGTTTGCTTAGTAAATTTTTTTTCTAACGCCATCCGTTTTCAAGATAAAGGGCGTTGAAGAAAATAAAAAATTACACATTTCTTACGATTTTGCCGAAACTACTGGCACCATTGCAATGAAATTTTATACGAATATGTTTTGGAAGCTGATATATCCCATGAATTTGTTTTTATAACTAACTCTCATAGAGGGCGCTAGTTACACGATTCATACAACGTATTATTCAACATAACTTTTTTTAGGGTAGAATTATTAGTCAAAACTCCAAGTGAACATAAACATCGTTTAATTCTACACCAAAAAGGTACTCTTGGTAATACTCGATATTATGTACCGTTTTTGGAATATTTTGATTTGAAAACTATGAAGTAATAATCGTCCTGGTATAAACTAATGATAAAGTTCGCTTTTCTCTAAGTTTGCCATGTAAAATTGACATTTATTGATTGTTATGACAATAAGTCAACAATAAATAGAGTTTTGAAACCTTGTTATTTGTAAAATTAGATATTGTTAAACAAAATGTACCAGGAGCGATTATTACTTCATAACTTTTAAATCAAAATATTCCGAAAACGGTACATAATATCGAGTTTTACCAAGAGTACCTTTTTGGTGTTGAATTAAACGATGTTTATGTTCACTTGGAGTTTTTACTAATAATTCTACCCTAAAATAAGTTATGTTGAATAATACGTTGTATGAATCGTGTAACTAGCGCCCTCTATGAGAGTTAGTTATAAAAACAAATTCATGGGATATATCAGCTTCCAAAACATATTCGTATAAAATTTCATTGCAATGGTGCCAGTAGTTTCGGCAAAATCGTAAGAAATGTGTAATTTTTCATTTTCTTCAACGCCCTTTATCTTGAAAACGGATGGCATTAGAAAAAAATTTTACTAAGCAAACCCCAATTATTTTTCAGTTTTTTACCTATCCTAGAGACGGTGTTACCTTTTTTTGAAACACCCTGTATAGATAAGTGGGGTTCAATCAAAATATTTTTGACCCCAGAATAATTTATGACCATTATTTTAGGTATATCGACATTATTTCAAGTCTTAATTTAATTAAAACATTAAATTAACAAATAAAGCAATAAAAATAGTCATCCGTAAACAAATTTGACTATTTAAAATAAATTTACGTGTCAAAATAACAAATTATGATCGATTACAATAACTGAAATTGGGTCAAATTTACAGTAGACTACAAATGCATCCCAACATCTGCTTTATTTAGCGTAAAACGTAAACTTTTATCTTGCACGCTGCATATCACTTTTACTAGTTCGCTACTCATCAATTTTGTAACAATTTGTATTTATAAAGTTGGGATATGTAGGCCAGTTATTAAATAAATATCAGAAATATTATTTTTCTTTTAAAATAAGAAGTAGCAAATATGAAAAATTTTTGTAAAAAGAAATAAGAAGCAATGGATTAAGTGACTGTTACCCCCATGGGGTAGATCTAAGTAGTTCTAATAAAAAATTACAGATATCAATAAAACTACAATAAATTTAATGGTAAAACTATAAAACTGCGACTAGTTTCGGTCTTAGACCATCATCAGGCTAAAAATAAAAAGATACGGTAAGGTAGGGATTAAGATAAGAACTATAACAATAATAAATATAAAGTTTGACAACATAATAAAATGAGTGAGGCATACAAGTAATCAAGAAAAGCTTACCTTATAATGTAAAAGTCAATGCATTTGTACAATATTAAAAGTTACATCAGTCAAAATATATGAATATGTAGGTAAATAAAATATAAAATATAATAAATTATGGAGTAAAATATAAATAAGTAATTAAGTTAAAATAAACATATAGGGAACATAGAGGGACAAAACAAGATTTTTAAAAAAACAACTGGATTGTAACAATGTTATACCTAAACAATGTAGGAACATCGACAGAAGAAAAAAGAAACAAATAAGAAATAAAGGTATTAAACAGAGAAGGATAAAGTTATACATAATCTTTAGAATATACAGAGTAATTCTATGAGCACTACAACATAAAGTAATCAAAATATACAACAGAACTAATTTGCGAGTAATTGACTGATTAACAACAACATCCAGACAATCAAAAAACAGAAGAAGAAAGCATCAAAACAAGTCACTTAATAATATCAAAAGGTAAATTCAAGTTATCATTGGTTGTATTTGCTCATTAAGACAAATTACTGAGGTATTTAATAAAGAAGATCTTATCTCCAAAGATTTTAACAAATTCAACCTATTGACATGTATGTAAAAGTTTACAACAATTTGTAACAATATTAGTTTCTCAAAGGCGCCAATTTGTAACCCTTTTTAGTCCCAAAAAGGCAGGGAACCATTTTGTAACTAAAAAACTCTCCAAAAGAGATCCCGGCTAAGAGACCCTCTCCAGGAGGTGGTTCGACTCCAAGTTAATGCCCACTATGTATCGGCTTAATACGATTACACCTATTTACAGATTATTCGATTATTGAGAGGGATTTTCCAAACAACTCAGTTTTCTTAGAAATATTATCGGGAATATTATTTTAAAAGAAAGTAGGTACATTAAGTCAGTACTTAGTATTAGTTCTTTGAGTAAAGTTGAATGAAGTTGTACGGTTTTCATAATATTGTAAACAGTTGGAATATATTTAAAACATTTGTTGAATGTTAATTGTGCAAGTACCAAACAATGTCGATAAGCCAAGGACCATCTAAACGACCAAAAACAGGTCCATTATCTTTAAATGAAAAAACTCTGATATTGAATTGTTATATATAATTGAAAAACAAGGATCCAAGTGCAAGTGTTGATGATATTGTGGAATTAACGGCTGCTATGTTGTGTGTTGCTAAATCAACAATTTATAGATTACTAAAAGAAAGCAAGAATGGAACTCTTCAACCCCCTAAAACTCCTTCAGACCGAAAACCAATTGAGATCGATGAGTCATTAAAACAAAGACTAAGGCGTAAAGTCCATGGATTTTACTTACGAAAGGAAACTCCAACACTTGACAAAATTATGACATCAGTGCAAGAAGATACGGACTATACAAAATTCTCCAGAATGACATTATGCAAACTTTTGAAAGACGTGGGTTTCAGATATACAAAACATAATAGAAAATCTCTCTTGATAGATAAACCGGAAATAGTTTTTTGGAGAAGAGACTATTTAAGAAGTATTCGACATGCCAGAGAACAAAATTTGAAAATCTTCTACTTAGACGAAACATGGATAAATGCTGGATATACAGTTTCCAAATCTTGGCAAGATAAAAACATTAAAAGCGAAAGGCAGGCATTCGTAGAAGGTTTGTCGTCAGGTTTGCAGCCACCATCTGGAAAAGGAAAAAGACTTATCTTTGTCCATGTTGGAAGTTTTGAAGGTTTTGTTGATGGTGGAATATTAACTTTTATTTCAAAACGCACGGGGGACTATCACGAAGCTATGAATGGGGATGTCTTCGAGGAATGGTTAGTTCAAATGTTGGATCTGATTCCAAAAGGGGCTGTTATTGCACAAATCGTTGGCGTAAAGCAGAGCTTTTGGAGTGGCTTATTTCGAAAAATATTAAGTTTCCAAAAGATCCACTAAGGAAAGAACTACAGAATTGCAAAAATGAACAAGAATAAATACAAAACCTACATTGTAGAAGAAATGGCTTCTTCTCGTGGTATATCAGTTCTTCGACTTCCCCCTTATCATTGTGAACTTAATCCCATAGAATTAATATGGGCTCAGGTAAAGGGGGAAGTTGAAAAAAAAATACTACTTTTAAAATAAACGATGTTGTGAAATTGTTTGAAAGTGCTGTAAGTCATGTTAGTAAGGAAAATTGGACAAACTGTATCGAGCATGTTATCAAAGTAGAGGCAAATATGTGGAAAATTGACAATATTTGTGATGATTTAATCGACCCTGTTATTATTAATGTCAACAACGATTCTTCCTCTTCCGAGTCGGATATAGAATAAAATGTAAGTAATAAATGTATTCCAATAATTATTTCTTTTCATTTTTTATTATATTATAATTTAAAACGTACTTTTTTCCCAAAATACACACCACTGCATTGCGTTATTGCTTATCTGCTAATCCTTTAACAATGAAGAAACCCTAAACTTTGCTACAACTGAAACAAATACGGGGTCGATCTACCTGTTTTTTTAGATTTACGGAAGAAATGTAATTTAAAGTAAGAGATTTATTAAAAATTTTATGGTGCTCCTTGTAAAGGTTTTGCATACTTAATTAGGGTTTATTACTCCTCGTACTTTGTGCATACTATAATAAAAAATAGCTAGAATTCGAAAATCTCATTAGAAGTATTAAACCATTTAATATTTAGAAAAAAAAATAAGTATATTATAACTGTCGCTGAAAAAAATATTTATTTTTGTAGATTCTATCATAACATTTCTTTTGCATAAATAAATATATATTCATTATTTGTACACTATTAACATAATTAATATATTCCATAAAATTGTCTATTACATAATGTGCTCGGACTGGTCTAGAGACATCGGAAGACTGACTAATTAAAAACAGTGACTATTATTCCAATTATTAAAACGAGTCTCGTTGAGAAATAAATATATAGAGCAAGGCCAAAAATCTGCGCGTGCTGTCCTCCTGACATACTAAAAACTCTTTGTATAGTTCTATTTTTTTTTATAAATATATAGTATGTTTTTAAAATGTATAAATAAATTGATTCAAAAAACTCAGGCTCGGTAATCTTTATACATCAAAATATACTCGACAAAAACGAAAAACATTTGTAATCCGGAAAATCCGGAAAATTGAAATATAACCTTTAGCAATACGGCTTCGAATTTTCTCAGGATAATTTTTCTATCGACTAACCCAGTATTAAACAATAAAAACCAATTCTATATTAGCTTATTTAAATTAGAAACTCACTTTAAATTTTAAACCGCACTTCTTCCACACGTCCACGAAACGTCGACTTCACGAAATCAACAAATTGAAATTTCTGAAGTCCCAATAACAACTACTCTTCTTTAAAATATGCTGCGATAACATCTTTTGCAAAGAAATTTATTTTGTGGTTTGATCCGCTCAATGGGACATGGCAAATTGAAACCGTAGCCGATTCTCGAAAAAAATCCGTCACCTGCAACAAAACATAAACGTAAAAAATTCGTCCATGAATAAAATTAAAATATAATAAATAGAGAATTCCTCTTTCGAAACATTGTTAAACATGTTTTTAAGCAGTAGCGGCTAATATATTGGAGCTAGAGAACTGTATTAACATTACAGTATAATTTTTTATTTTTAATGCGCCATCTTCTTGTGGAGGAAGGTAGGTAACTATTGTGTGGATTTGAATTTTTGATATTTTCAGAGATTCATCCTTGGTTTGTTTCTTCTCCCAATGTCCTGACCTGCCTTATTTATCCAAACTTGCCAATACCCGAGATAAAAGTACCTAAGAAGTTTATTATAACCATCAGGTTTTTGACTAGTCAAAATCAGCTCTATTTACCTACTTAACAATTCCAGGATTCTTGTTAATCTTTACTTATGCTATTGCTCTTCATTCTATACAAACAGGTAAGCTTAATCTTAACTTCAGTTTTTTACATTTGCTATTTTTTGAGTATTTCTGTTATTATAAGTACTCAAAATTAAGATAAGAAATAACTTATTAAACTTTTAATTTAGTTTGACTTTTTACTAATATAAAGGAGAGTGTAAAAATACACTTTTCAAAATTTAAAAATCAGTACAAAATAAGTACCTGGCAACATTGCAAAACCCAAACGTCAGTTAGATTGTTATTTTTGTGTTGCAAAATGTGTTGCCTAACTATCTATTTACTTGCTGAGGCCCATATGAACCAACCTTAGACAAGGAAAGAGAGAGGACTGCGCATTGGAATCAATTTATGTAACCCATTTACCACCAAACTAATGGCGAACAATATTGACATAGGCGTATCATACGATTTTTCTTATTCGATTATTAAATAATCATTTTCATTATTTCGTATTACAAATCTAATTTAAAAAAGTCTTTAAATATGTACTGCTCCAAAAAAAAACAACAATCATTTTAAAACATATTTATTTAATAAATATTACAATTTTAATCTATTTTATCTATTTTAAATATATGTTTTTGTTCCACGCCACTGCAAAACTATTACATCTATGAGAAAATAATAACAATTAATTGAAAAATAATTTTTAAAACTGAATGAAAACCATTTTCAAAATGTATGTACAATTAATTTAAGTTATCATACATAACATATGTGATTTAGTTAAACATCTATTACCTGAAAGCTGTAATATTAATAAAAATAAATTTCAAGGAAATAGTTTTAAAATACTTTTTACCCATGAAATGAAATTCCTTCCTCTTTTTTAGCACTCTGACTGTTGCACTTATAAACTGCACAATTAGGTAACCATTTTAAAATGTCTATTCAGGTAATTAAAAAAGGTGAAAATTAATAAAAAAACTAAAAAAATACAATTCGACGTTCCAATTTTTTTTACCACCAAACGTTTGAAAATCGGCTTCACTCACACGCAAAAGGTTTTCATTGCCATGCGCTGTCCTCTCTCTTTCCTAGTCTAAGGAACCAACGATCGTACTAACCAAAGGTTGAATACGCTACGGTAGCCTTCTAACTGACAATTTCAGCCAATGATAATAAACTTAGTATGCACTAACATTATAGCAATTAATTGACAATTTATAGCAATCTGGTTCGTGGACCATCTGAGTAGCCACTACACTATAGGTGTTCTGTGTGTATAGTCATTACAACACAATTATAAAAATTTGTTTTATTTCTTAAAAATGATGAGTGAACGTATGGTGCATTATTTGGAAAGAGAAAATGTAGAAGTTTTTGAAGCATGATGCTTAAAATACTTGAAGTAAAATCAGAAGATAGATCTAGTGCAATCGAATTACGTGAAAAAGTGACCAATTTATGACTTAAGTCCGAATTGAGGTAGCTAAGTGAAAAGGGGTAGGTTTGATAATTACAAATCGAAAGGCGACCATCCAAGATCTTAGATGCATGCGAGGGGTGCGTGGTAGGGGTGGAAAGGGAGTGAAAACGGTTTTTTGCAATTTGCAGGGTAAATAGGCATTTTATTGAAAAAAGTTAAATGGAAAAGTTGTAGATAATAAAAAAATCGACAACTTTTGTCTGAAACATTTTTTCACATAATCTAAAAATAACGGCTAAAAAAGCGAAAAACCATAACTTTCGTTTTTTATTTTTTACTCAGCGAAAAATCAATATTTTATTATGAAATTCAGTACAGTGATAGCTTTTTGTATACCAAAAAAGTAGAATTTTTTTTTTACGATAACTCAATTTTCTTCCGACATATTAACGATTTTCGAAAAAAAAGACCCAAGGTCCGAATTTTTATTTTAGACCTTGAAGGTCTCATTTTTTTCGTAATGACTTTAATTTTCATATACAATAATAAAAAATACTACTCCTAGCAAAAAAAAATCGTTTAAAATCGAAAAAACTCAAAAATTCATAATTTTTCACGCGTATCTTTTTCCTACCCTTCTACACGTTATGTTACTCTCAAAAATATTTCATGTACATGCATTTAATTTATCACACCTTATTGCAGTTTGTAGGATTAAAATAAAGGAAATTATGGACGTCTATATTGATTAAAAAAATAAAAAAAAATTATTTTATACGTGCATACGATGGAATTATACAAAGAAAGTACAATTTTACTGTTTCTTATTTTTAATTATATCTCGCCCGTTTGACTTGCGAATTACATTCTTCTTCCTCTTGTACTTCTACTTCATCGTCATCTTCACTGAAGGACAGTTAATTCCAGACAGTCTGCTAAAAAAAATTTCCTGCAGTTGCAAAAAAGGTTGCAGTTCTTCAAGATGCAGTTGTCGAAAACACGGTTTAAAGTGTACGAATTTATGTTCGGCGTTAATGATTGTACTAATATCGAGCAATCAATCACAGAAATTGCCGATGTACATCCTTCAGGACACGTTGACCAAAACGATGCATTTGAAGATGAGAATCGCATGCTAGAAGAGGAAGAAAATGTCGAATCTGACGAAGAAGAATCAGAAAATGATAATGAAGATGAAGACGAACATGATAAAGATGAAGACGGAGATGATGAAAATGAAGACAAAAATGATGAAAATGACGATGAAGTAGAAGTACAAGAGGAAGAAGAATGTAATTCGCAAGTCAAAAGGGCGAGATATAATTAAAAATAAGAAACAGTAAAATTGTACTTTCTTTGTATAATTCCATCGTATGCACGTATAAAATAATTTTTTTTTATTTTTTTAATCAATATAGACGTCCATAATTTCCTTTATTTTAATCCTACAAACTGCAATAAGGTGTGATAAATTAAATGCATGTACATGAAATATTTTTTAGAGTAATATAACGTGTAGAAGGGTAGGAAAAAGATACGCGTGAAAAATTATGAATTTTTCAGTTTTTTCGATTTTAAACGATTTGTTTTTGCTAGGAGTAGTATTTTTTTATTATTGTATATGAAAATTATAAAGTCATTACGAAAAAATGAGACCTTCAAGGTCTAAAATAAAAATTCGGACCTTGGGGGCCGTTACAAAATGAGGTCTTTTTTTTCGAAAATCGTTAATATGTCGGAAGAAAATTGAGTTATCGTAAAAAAAAAATTCTACTTTTTTGGGATGCAAAAAGCTATCACTGTACTGAATTTCATAATAAAATATTGATTTTTCGCTGAGTAAAAAATAAAAAACGAAAATTATGGTTTTTCGCTTTTTTAGCCTTTATTTTTAGGATATGTGAAAAAATGTTTCAGACAAAAGTTGTCGATTTTTTTATTATCTACAACTTTTACCTTCAACTTTTTTCAATAAAATGCGTATTTACCCTGCAAATTGCAAAAAACCGTTTTCACCCCCTTTCCACCCCTACCACGCACCCCTCGCACGCATCTAAGATCTTGGATGGTCGCCTTTCGATTTGTAATTATCAAACCTACCCCTTTCCACTTAGCTACCTCAATTCGGACTTAAGTCATGAAAAAAAGGTAGTTCGACTGCACTAATCCATATTTTCTGTAATTTAAATTACTTTTAATATAATTAAACGTAATGTTATTCTCTACAAAATATTTTCTATGGCTACTAATAACTATTTATCTAGGAATAACACATTCTTTTTATAAACCCACACATAACATACAGGGTGTACCAATGTTACGACAAAGTTCGGTATATAAATTGTTTTAGGAGATATCATAAAATTTTATTAACAAAAACAGTAGATGTCTTTAGGGTCCATATTTTAAAATTACCTTAAACTATACAGAATGTTGTATAACTCGTTGCAAACCAAACATATGAGTTTTTAAATGGACATATTATACCGAATTCGGATTGCTCACATTTTTTTGATATAAGGTTTCGCTACGTTATACAGAGTCCTTCAGAAGGTATGGACACGTTAAAAAAAGTTAAAATCGTAGGTAAATCAACGCTCTATATCTTATTGTACTTATTGTTGTAACTAATTTAGATTTTAATAAATGTGAAATATTTTCTCATATTTAAAATTAAATTTTACTAAATATTCTAGCCTTTAAGACACACAAAGTAGCATCTCCGACACGTTAAATTTAAAACCCATAACTTGGGTTCCAACTTCCCTGAATTCTATTTCAAACATAATACAAGGATAAATGTATTCTAAGTGTATTTAAACTATGTCGTTTGAAAGGTATTCAAGAACTATTAAATAATATCTGTTCCAAACTGAGTTTTATCAGTTTAAAGATGCTCGTAGACGATCCAGACGACATAAAAAACCTTGGGAGGTCATTATCAATGGGTGAACGAACCAAGCCAAGTTTATTTGGAATTAGATAAGATAATAAGGTACCAGGAAAGATAATTGAACACCTTAGGTGCAACCCGATATAAATATATGGTATACTATGATTACATAGACAGGATGGTATTCGCCAATTTATTATACCCACGCGAAATTAAGTTGGTTCACTAATAAAATAAAAAAAAAGGTTTAAAATGGACATGTGACAAAGCGGCAAACTAATATTGGCATAAATATGATTGATTTTAAAAACCACCCTTATAAATAAAAATTTTATTTATGGAAGAAATTACCAATTATCAATTATATTGAGTAATTTCTCCAGGATTTATAATTTTTGGACAATTGGACCAATCAATTTTTAATAGTTTTAATTATATAAAAATCAAATTTAAATAAATTGCATTTGTGTAAATACCTCTCTGTAAATTTGAAAAGTATAGCACTATAAAATAGCGCAAGTAATAATCTCAGGAATTGTTGTTAACCAGAAAAATGCGTACTTCACTGGCAGTTTTCACTAACATTTTTCAAAGGAATGAAACGGGATACTTTAAGGCCGTTTCTTCGATAAAATATTACCTTGCAAACAAATTCTACGTTGTCCTTCGCTAGAGATTCACAAACAATTTCTTTATATACATTCCACGTTGATAAAAGTGGATGATTTTCTTATGGTTTAAGATAATAGATAATGGATATGGTTTCTATAAATTTACGTAATGACAGTTCATCATAAGATTGACCAATCGAAGTTTCTAAGTTTGATTCTTAACTTTTGAATTAATCACTACAATTAATGTATTTTTTATTTGCATAGATATATTGCTGTCCATATCAATATTCGCTTGCCATAAATGAAATCTTGATACGTCAAAAAATAGACAGTTTTGAAAGTTCCATTAACAACGGAGGCTAATAATATTTAAAGCCCTATACGAGGGTTGTCTGAAAAGTTTCCGACCTAACAAAGATACTAGACATTTTTTCTTCAAATTAATTTTCATTTTTTTACATAGTCTCCTTGTAACTCTATACATTTCTCCCAGTGATGCTGCCATCTCTTCAACCCGTCCAAATAGTACTCGGCGTCTTTCTCTGCAAAATAGTTGTATACGAAGGTGATGGCCTCCTCATTCGACGAAAATCTCTGTCCTCCGAGCGTAACTTTTAGCTTAGGGAACAAAAAAAGTCGCTTAAGGCTAGATCTGGTGAGTAAGGAGGGTGGTCAAGCAGTTCAAACCGTAATTCGTGGATTTTCGCCATGGCAACCGCTGAGGTGTGAGACGGCGCATTGTCTTGGTGAAATAAAATTCTTTTTTTCTGCAAATGTGGTCGTTTTCCGCAATTTCTGCCTTCAGCTTGTCAAGTAATGATGCGTAGTATGCTCCTGTAATGGTTTTTCCTTTTTGAAGATAATAATTTGAAGATAACTCCATGACTATCCTAGAAAACAGTTGCCATCACTTTCCCAGCCGAAGGAACAACCTTTGCTTTTTTTGGAGCCGATTCCCCCTTCGCAGTTCATTGTTTTGACTGTGTTTTTGTTTCTGGAGTATAATGGTGTATCCAAGTTTCATCTACAGTAATTAATCGGCGCCAAAACTCTGATTTATTGCGCCTAAACTGCGCCAACAGAGAATTGGAAATGTTCATTCGAACAAGTTTTTGGTCCAAAGAGAGCAAACGCGGCACCCAACGCGCGGACAGCTTTCTCATGCCTAAATCCTGATTCAATATGTGACAAACACGTTCTTTGGACATGTTTATAGCCTCTGCTATCTCTCTAATTTTAATTTGACGGTTGTCTAGCACCATTTGGTGAACTTGAGCGATATTATCGTCAGTGGTTGCAGTTTTTGGACGTCCCGAACGTTCATCGTCACCCAAGCTGGTACGGCCACGTTTAAATTCAGCAGCTCAAAATTTCACGGTGGTAAATGATGGTGCAGAGTCCCCATACACATGTAAATCATGACTAGAGAGTTTGGGAGCCTAAAATTTTCCACATATTAAACGCAACTCTAGAATTTTCAGTAAACAAATCAGAGAGATGGATTATGTTTGTGAAAAGTTGAAGGCAAGATTTTTCTGGTTGTTCTATTAGTTGGGTAGAGTTTTTGTTCTATAGGTTTGTGGTCATATACTAGATATCGAGCATGTCTCTATCTACAATTTTTACTAAAATATAACTAATGAAAAATTGTTAGACCAAGTGAATACAAAAGTGATGATCCTTGAAATATACTATAATGCAAAATTAACCGGACACTCAGATTTGTATGTAATTTTTACAGGTTTGGGTTTTTTGTTGGGTGTTTTGAAGAAGCGAGTCCTTTACATGATGAAAAGCATGCCATTTCTTATACCGTAAGTACTTTAGATATTTTACGATACACAATGTTTGGAGCAAAATTAAAATTACTGCAAACAGAAGAATACACCAAGACGCTAGGTTAGATTTAATGTGTTTACACAGTTGCGTTTATATAGTTCGATGAACATAGATTAATCAAGATTAAACAAGATGAATCAAGGTTTAATAAATACTCATAAATATACAGCCTGGGATTTGAATAAGAGTTAGTAAATGTGGGCAGGCATTTCCAAAGAGGTTCATATAAAACTTGTTACAATATATTGTAGTAGTAGATTATGTAGTACCATTTATCCTTGTTTTGTTCAAGAAAACTTTGGTGGCAAGATAATGCTCGTCGCCTTACTTGAATGAAGCTGTTACCAACTTGAAATTGTTTGTTTAATAACTTAGTAAAAATTCTGTGACAATGATTTTGAGTTTTCTATCAATTATTGTTGGGTCACATTTGAGATTTTACACACAATAATGTTAAATGTACAAACAAAATTATCCAAATTAAAAACCTGGTGTTTCCAAAATTAATTTAGTAAATAATTAAGTAAAGTTTAATACAATTAATTTCAGTAAAAAGTGTGATATACAGGGTGTTTCTTAAGTAACCTAAAATATTATATGGGGTGCTTCGTTACTCAATTTTAAGACGAAAAGTTCATATAAACATGTGTGATAGGTGTTGTCGTTTATGAGATACAGGGTGTTGAATTTATTGTAATAAGTCAGTTCTGATTGTACGTGAAATTAATTTTTCCCGGTGACGCCACTGGTTTTTAGAAGTAATACGCAAAAACATGATTATTCTAAGTGGCCTTTGAAATAATGTTGACAAGTGTCAAATTTGAAAACCAACGCAAAAATCGTACATTTTTATTTGATTGACTCTGTGTTTAGTTAATAACTATGCCAGTGTTTACTAATGTTGAAATGGCTAATATGCATTTTTTGTACGGATTAGCGAATGGTAATGCCTTAGAAGCTAGACGTACGTATGCCCAGCGTTATCCAAATAATCGTTTACCATGTTCAGATACGTTTACTAAGTTACATATTCGTTTACAAGAAACTGGAACTTTTGCTAAATCGAAGAATATTATTGAACGACCCAGAACTGTGAGAAATCCCCAATTGGAAAACCAGATTCTTCAAATTATTGACCAACATCCAGAAACGAGTACAAGAAAAGTTGCAGATGAAGTAAATGTTAGTAACAAAACTGTTTGGAATATTCTAAAAGATAATTTATTGTATCCATATCACGTTCAACGTGTTCAACATTTGTTACCTACTGACTATCCATTACGCATACAGTATTGTCAATGGATTTTACGTGAAATCGCTAACAATCCGAATTTTGTGGCCAATATTCTATTTACGGATGAAGCCAACTTTTCTAGACATGGGATTATGAATTTTCATAATGACCACATATGGGCAGATGTAAATCCACATACCATAAGTGTAAAACGATTTCAACAAACATTTTCGGTCAATGTTTGGCTTGGCATCATCGATGATTATTTAATTGGACCATTTTTCCTTCCTGTACGGTTAACCGGTGAGACATACCAACATTTTCTAGAAAATGAACTTCCACTTCTTTTGGAAGATGTACCTATTATTATTAGAAGGCGCATGTGGTTCATGCATGACGGAGCTCCTCCACATTTTTCAGTGATTGTACGCGAGTTTTTAAATAATGTTTTTCCAGGCCATTGGATCGGACGAGGATCTCCACACCCGTGGCCCCCTAGATCACCTGGACACAATCCTCTGGATTTTTGTGTGTGGGGATATTTGAAATCGCTTGTTTACACAACACTGATATTAAACGTACAAGATCTTCAAAATCGTATCATAGACGGCTGTAAAGTTATTCGTAACAATCCTGGTATCTTCGAACGTATTCGACAATCCATTAGACATCGAGCGGATTCTTGCATTTTAGCTGGAGGTGGACATTTTGAACATTTGCTCTGAAATGTATTATTTTTTCTTTATGTTTAACACATATTGCTTGTAATAAAATAATAAAAAAATATAAATCAGTAGCGTCACCAAGAAAAATTAATTTCACGTACAACACCCTGTATCTCATAAACGACAACACCTATCACACATGTTTATATGAACTTTTCGTCTTAAAATTGAGTAACGAAGCGCCCCATATAATATTTTAGATTACTTAAGAAACACCCTGTAATAAAGAGATTGGTATAACTCTAAGAAAACCTATGACACGCATTTGACAGGTTTTGTGCGTTTCATATTATTCATACTGTAGATTTTCCGGTTCCGACCCTGAGTATTTGAATAAATATCGGTAAATATTATAATTTTTATGTCAACTCAAAAACTGGGGTACACATTCATAGTTTTATGGCTTGATAATGTTTGTAAACTAATTTTGGATAACCTAAAAAAAGAAGTCGTAGACTATGAAAACCGAATGAACGAAATAAATTTTCCAAAGTGCGATAAACTTTTATGAGTTTTACGCAAAATGCGAAATTAGCATTTAAACAATCATTATTTACACGTTTATAAATAATAATTGTTGTAACTTATAATAAAGATATAAAAAATAAGGTAAAGCAGGTAGAATTATTCGGTGCCAATAGATATCGTGCTTCCCAAAATTATATTTTCTTCTAATTGACACTAATCTTGATTCAAATTCATTAAAAGTTTTTCCAGAATTCTTAATTTAATTTTATCAAATTTTTTGCAGTACCTATTGTTAATTTAAATTTATTTTTTACTCTTTATATCTTAGTTTGGATTTCATTTTTCTGAAAAGAAATATTTTTCGTAGACATTACACAAATTTTTTAGTTCTGTAATAGGATTATAGGTACTCTATAGAGAAATTTGTGCAAAAATATTGCCAAGCCTTATCAGTTCCCATCTTTGCTTCTTTGTAAACAATTTTTCAATTTTAGTCAAATGTAGTACCACGAGACCTTAAAATTTTATCGTCTATATCACGTATCTTAAAATTCTCACATAATCCGACCAATCGCAAACCAAAGACAATTTGTGTTATCGCGATAACACCATCTGTCTTTCAATTCCGATTGGAGAGTCAGCTTCGGTATTTTCAACTACGTAACCATGGCAACACAAAGTTTGGCAGTTTTATCAATATTAATTGTACCTGATTGTGTCAAAATAAGTCGCTTCGTGGACAGTTTTTGAACCAAGATCCATTCTTCCAATTGGGGTAAACTTTAAGAAAGAGTCTGATAAAATCTTTGGTCCTCTTTTTTCCATTAATTTCAAGAATAGTCTAACTGCGGGTATAAATTTTTGTTTGATGATTTTCTTACCAACCATATGCTGCTTGCAAAACTTTTTGCCTCGTAAATTCTCCCATAATATCAATTTCCTTCTGGAAAAAGTTAATCTTGCCAGTTTACGGCCTCATTGTCTCTCCAAACAAGTTCAAATGAGTAAAGGTGAAAAAACTTTTTTTGTGCTTCATCGGGGGTTTCTTTGTCGTAGGTTTTGATAATTTTTAATAGTTTTTGGGTGGATAATGCTTTTGAACTGAGTTTTCTTTTTCTGGACAACTTTGAAGCTGCCTTCGCTTGGTGTATCTGGCCAATCTTGCACATTTGAAAGATATATCCGTGAAAGGGTCGATTTTTGTGCCGTATTCCGTAAAATTCCTTAAGAACTCCGAGAATTGGTTCCAAATAGAGCTTCTGGACTGTGTGTTCAATGGGATTTTGAAGATTTGGAATTTTGAAGATGTTGTTGCTGATATATTACATATTATCAATATGAAACGTGCCCTTGCTATGCATTTTTGTCGGTTAAAAATAATCTAGTGAAATATTCACTTATAATATCACAAGAGCTTAAATTATTTCCGAAAATTTTTTTGAGGGCACGAATATTTTAAAAATTGTCCAAAAGCAACGAGGGATCATTTTCTTTCCCGAAATATGACACATTATTGTGACGACACTGTCACCATTGCTTGACATAAATCATAGCATTATATCCAAACAAACTGTGGCCTTATGGTAGTTAGTTTGCATTAAAGTTATTTATATTATGGATTTTCTTGTTTTTTGTAGAGTTTTTGACATTATAGTGCTATATAAACACATTATTATCATTTAGAAAGAGTTTGAGTTATATTTAAAGAAGTTTTATTTTGTTCTAAGGTGAGAAAAAATTAAAATAATACTACTTAACCTCAAAAGCAAACTTTTTTATATAAAACAAAATAAAACTTTTTTAAATACGACTCGAAATATTCCTTAACGATAATAATATGTGTATTTTGCACTAGAATAACTCATAAAAAAAGTTATAAGAGTTATACGCATTCGAGAAATTTACGTGTAATTAACTTCATGCGTAATGGCTTACTTAAAACTATTGTTACTTAAGATACCATTAAATTCAAGTATTCCAAGGTATAATGTTAGAGACAACAAATAAAATTTAATTCACATGCTAATGACATTAAATGCATTGAAATAAAAATAGGTAGATGCTTGTACCGAAATAATAGTCTAGATTTTTGATGTGACATACGAGATCACAACTCATTAGAATTTTTGGGAGGTTTTTTCACAACTCGAATATTTTGGCATCGCGATATAGAACAATAAAACTAATCTAACATTTAAAGTGTACTTTTTATGACGGTTTTTGTTGTTGCGAGATGGAGAAACGTATCTTGTAAATGTTGGCACATTGGACATTTTTAATAAATTACCTGTATTTATACAATAATGTATTGTTAGCTTAAAATAGACATTGACATTTGTTGATTTAAAATCTACAGGTAGTCGTACATTTCAGCCTTTTTTCTGCAAGTCTATTTTGAATTGCTAGCAAATTTTACCATGCCTTCGTACATTGCTGCAACTTTTGAGAGAATTTCACCGAATACGGAACTACGAATAGAAATGAAAGCAAATATACTCCCGCCAAAACTTATTAATATTTTTAACACAACCATAGGATGGCGCTGATCGTTGCGTCTACTCATTTTAATTGTTCTATTTTTCGGAAGAGGTCTCTCTACTAATACTATTAACGACAATACTTTTTAATTTAACAGATCTGTATCAATCTGTATTTGGTGAGAAACAGTTTTAAGAAAATTAAGAAAAGAGACAGTAGTTCTGAGAATCAGGAAAAGAGCAGGAGTTTTGTTTTTAGTTTTTTTAGTTTTGTTGGTGTATATCATCTTTGGTTTTGGGCTTCCAAATAATTCTGTCCCTAAAATGGATTCAAACTATCAACCCCCCTTATCCAAAAAGGGAATGTGTACCTACATGTACAAATCGTGAAGGCAAAATGCATGGTTTTCCAAAAAATGTACCAAGTGTGTTTGGTGTTAATATTGTTAATATTATCAGATCGTCTAATTAGAAAAAACCTTCTTGTAATAAAATAATGACTGACTGTGACTAATTATATTTTATTTCTATCAAAAATTGACATATAATTTTTGCTCAACTACTTAACTCAACTTATAATCTTATTTACAACATAGGATGGTAAATTACTTAGATGCATTCTTCATTCTGCTTCAACACCTTCCCTCATTGAGTAATTTTCCAACCCGATTTCAAAAAGTAATTTTTTCATTCTATTAGAAAACAGTGGCTTCGTCAAAACATCCGCTAACTGATTTTCAGATGACACCTTTACTACTTCAAGTGATCCATCCAACACCATTTCTCTAACAAAAAAATGTCTAATATGTATATGTTTAGTCCGGCGATGAAACTCGGGATTCTGCGTTAATCGTATGGCTGATTCATTATCCACATGTAGTGTCGGAACCAAGCTAACGCCGGTTAATTCGGTAAATATTCTTTTCAACCAAACTATTTCTCGTGCAGCGTCACTTGCAGCTACTATTTCTGCCTCTGTTGTCGATATGGCTACTGATGTTTGTCTCTGACTAAACCAAGATACAGCTGTTCCAGCATAAAGACACAATACCCCAGATGTCGATCTTCCGGTAGTTATATCACCTCCATGATCAGCATCACTATAGCTTGTTAAGTGAGGTTGTATATCTGGCTTTCGCATATAAGTTAAGCCATAATTTTTTGTCCCATTCAAATAGCGGAATATTCTCTTAACTTTTACACAGTCGTTTTGACTTGGATTTTCTAATTTCCTGGATACAACACTAACAGCATAAGCTATATCTGGACGTGTACCAGTCATTAGGTACATAAGAGCACCCACAGCTTCGCGATATGGAAAACAAGTATTCGATTCTATTTCACTAGTTTCCTTCCCTAATTGGATAGCTTCTTTTACAATCGGGGTCGAGACCGGTCTGCTATTTTCCATACCAAAACGTTCTAGCACCTTTCTTGTATAAGCTGACTGGGTAATACTTATGGAGTCGTCTTGATTTCTTTCTATTTCCAAACCTAAGAAATATTTAGCTGGTTTAACTGTTATTTTAAATTTCTCCTGAAGCCTCTTCAAAAAATCCATCTTCATTATCTCATTTGTACATGCTATTAGACCATCGTCAACATACAGCACTAATATTAAAATGTCTTTTCCTTCATTCTTAATAAATAAACACGGATCTGCAGTACTTCGTTTGAAGCCAAGCGAATCTATAAAGTTTCCAAAACGCTTGTTCCAACACCTTGGTGCTTGCTTTAACCCATATAAACTTCTCTGGAGATGACAAACCATACCAGTACCATCATCGTAGCCTTCTGGCTGTTTCATGTATACTTCTTCATCTAGAGTACCGTACAGAAAAGCAGTACAGACATCGAATTGTGTGAGTGACATGCCCTTACTAGCAGCTATACTTATAACGGCTCTTATCGTACCACCTTTAGCTACTGGACTGAACGTTTGTTCATAATCTTCACCCTTCCTTTGTGAATAGCCCTTCACTACCAGGCGAGCTTTGTATTTATCAATTGAACCATCTGGATTGGTTTTGAGTTTATACACCCACTTACAGGGAATTGCTTTTTTATTTTCAGGTAAATTTTTCAAAACCCATGTACAATTCTCTTTTAATGACTGCATTTCATGCTCCATTGCCAGCTTCCAGTTATTTTGTTCACTACAAACAATTGCTTCTTTGTAACTAAGTGGTTCTTTGGGGTCGTTTATTTCAGCAGCAACCATCATAACGAACTCCTCAAAGCGTGTCGGTTTTTTAATGTTTGATCTTTCTCTCAATTGTCTTCTAAATTCTATATCTTCTTCCAAACTCTCTTCTGGTTCATAACATTGGTTTTCTGCTTGGTCATATGGGTCCATTTCTTCCATAGTATCACTAGTTTCATCGACAATATCTGTTTCTTCTTTATCAGAATTATTTTGAACAATATCCAGGACATCTATTGTAGGTTGCGAAATTTGGAACTGTTTAGATTTTTGTAGCTCACCGAGAGTTTCAAATTCATTAAAAATAACATCTCGTGATAGTATTAGTCGATGCTGTTCTTCTGACCATATTCTATATCCATCGTCATTTTCATAACCCACGAGTATACCTTTAATAGATTTCTTATCCAATTTTCTCCTGCAAACTTTAGGAACGTGAGCATAACAAGTACTGCCGATTATTCTTAGATGTTTAAGTTCAGGCTTCTTGTTAAACCATATTTCATGTGGTGATTTACCAGGAATACTGGATATACCAGATCTATTTAAGATATATGTAGCTGTGTTTACTAATTCAGCCCAAAATGTTTGATCAAAGATACCTTCTCTTGCATGCATTAAAGATCTTGCACATTCGACAATCGTTCTGTTATCACGCTCTGAACAGCCGTTTTGTTGTGGTGTGTACGGCATAACCAATCTTTGTTTTATTCCATATTTGTTTAAAATATTTGCTACTCGATGATTTTCAAATTCTCCTCCATGATCTGACAAAAATTCTTTTACATCATATCCTGCAGCTTTCATTTCTTTTAAAACAATATCTAATTTATCAGCTACTTCTGACTTTCGCTTTAAAAAATATACAAATCGGTATCTGCTAAAATCATCTTTAAATAAAACATAATATTTAAAACCGGATTTTGATTCCTGGAAAGGTCCACAAACATCCGAATGAATCAGTTCTCCTGGAGTTTCTGCTCTTTTTCTTGTGCCAAACTTTTTCACAGAAGCTTTTCCATAAACGCAGCCCTCACATAATTCATTATCCAGCTTCACGTCAATGTTAAATTCTTGTTTAATTACATCTTTAACATGTCTTTTGCTTTGATGACCCAGCCTTTCGTGGTAAAGTTGCAATATATTTTCTTTAGAGGTAACGATATTGACACTCACATGTTCAGATTTGATTGCCTGCATCTTCAATTTATATAGTCCACCAGACTGACATCTAGATCCAACAATTATTGTTTCTTTAGAAATATTGAAATAGCAGCACTCAGTAGTGGAAATAAATTCACTTTCTGGATGTTTGTCCTGAGCAGATAAAGTTGAGAAAAGATTTTTCCTGATGTTGGGTACATACCATACGTTGGTCAATAAAAACTCTTTCGCTTTTCCGTTTACAAAAGATTGCATTTTGATGGTACCCTGTCCTAATGCCGCAACTGCATATCCATTAGCTGTTGTTATTGTTTGCTCTTCGTTAAATGGTGCATACGATTGGAATACATCTTGTTGATTTGTTATGTGATTAGTTGCTCCATTATCAACATACCAATTTTTAAAATCTGCTTCACAATTCAACACATTCGATGATACAGCAACTAAGGACATCTGAGTTTCTTTGGCTTTTGTATTTGTATGTTTTTTCGAATTTTGTGGCTTAGGAGGTCTTCCGTCGGCTTTCCATTTATCGCATTGCTTCACTTTATGACCTTTTTGCTTACAGTAATTGCAATAATAACTATATTTATGTGCTTTGCTCTTATTCACTGAATATAAAACTTCTTGGTTGCTCTCACTTTTATTTGCTAATGCTTTTTCATAAGAGCATAGCTGATTTGTCAAGTTATCTATTGTTCTGTCTTTATTTGATACCAGAATCCAACTAGACTTAAATGAGAAATATTCAGGTGGTAGAGTTTCTAATATTTTACAAATAAGCAAAATATCTGGCAAGTCGCACTTACAATTATTTCCAGCAACTGCTTTATCTTTGAAAATTTCGCTTTGCAAATTGTTCCAAAGGTTCTTAAGTTTTGATGAATGAGTAGCAATATCGTCATCTGATTGTCTAGTATAACTAAAAAATTGCATACAGATATCATAGGTTTTATCTGTTGCATTGCCATCATATAAACGATGAAGCTCCAACCAGACTTCCCTGGCGGTCGAAAATCTCATGACTTTTTCTAGTGTGCTTTGTGTCATATTTATTGTAAGAACTAATAAGACAGTACTATCCGTTTGATTGAAAAATGTAACATCTTTTTCATACTTGCACTTTTCTTCTTGTGTTGCTCCTTCGAGTAACGACTTGGGTAAAGTTAATCTACCATCAAGGACGTCCATCGCACCTTTTACACTTCTCAAAAGAATAGAGATCTTGTATTTCCAAGTAGTCCAGCTCTCTTTACCCTCAAGTAATCCTATTTGCACTTTACTGGGATCCATTTTACTCTGGATTTAATTTAAATTGCGTTTTATTACTTTATGAAGATGACACTTTCCAGACAGTTAAATTTTTTTTCAATTCTTACTTAATTTCTTGTTTCTTCTAACATTACCATTTAGGTACTGTACGCTCTGCTACCATGTTAATATTGTTAATATTATCAGATCGTCTAATTAGAAAAAACCTTCTTGTAATAAAATAATGACTGACTGTGACTAATTATATTTTATTTCTATCAAAAATTGACATATAATTTTTGCTCAACTACTTAACTCAACTTATAATCTTATTTACAACATAGGATGGTAAATTACTTAGATGCATTCTTCATTCTGCTTCAACATTTGGTGAGTGGATTTTAAAGATACAGTCTTTAAATTATAAAGACTTGTCAGTTGAAGACATTTATAAAAAATATGTATTTTGTGAGGAACATTTTTCTAGTAACTGTAAAGTTTTAGGTACCAAAAGAGGTCTTATAAGAACAGCAGTTCCAACTTTAAATTTACCTGGTAAGTGAATAAATCAAATTGTAATTTATAAAGAAAGAAAACCTGTACTATATAGCAGATCATGCAAACGTTTTTATGCTGAAAGGACTGTATAAACAGTGGAAGCAACCATTAGCTTTTACATTTAGTGAAGGACCTCATAAATCCATGGCATTAAAAAATTTGCTGAAGGTTCTAATCTGCAAATGTCAAAGTATAGGTTTGAAGGCAGTATCGACAGTTTGTGACCAAAGTGAAAATAATGTCGGAGCTATTAGACTGCTAATGAGTGAAACGAAGGAGGAATACTTAAAAAGAAAAAAGAGAATAGAAATTTTGGTTTTGTGATCAATGACCAAGAAATTATTCCCATATTTGATGTCCCTCATATTTTCAAGTGTTTGAGAAATAATCTTTTGAAACATGACTTGTATTTTAAGCAAAATAAATAAATAAATGATCATTTTATGATTGTAAACATATATTTACTTTATTTTCGTTGAAATGTCGCTGTCTATTTTATCGCAGAGTGCTTCTTATTGACAGATAGATGGCACTAGATATAAATTTAAGGAATCTGAAAGTATGAAAGGCATGCGCAGTTGTTTCACATAAAAAGCAAAAGGCTGAAATGTACGAGTTACTTAATTGAAAATCGGTGGGATTGGGAAAAAGTTTGTTATATCATAAACGTAGATGAAAGAATTTAAATTTAAATTTAAATTATCATCATCGGTTTAAAGCAAAACCCATAAAGCTACTCAACATTAAATGTTTATGTATATATTTTTTTGTAAACGAATTTTTATATCCCAATAAAATAATATAAATATTAAAAATAATATTTTGCCAGACGAAATTCACCGCACAGGCGTTTGATATTATGTATTTGGTCGAATCCACAATAAAATCATATCGATTGTAATTAAACCGAAAATAACTTTTTGGCACACATAGCAAAGTAATTTGTAAAATTGGACAACGAAACGTAACGCTTTACTTATAACTCACGATATGGAAGTCACGTGTTCCATATTCAATAAAATGTTTAGTACTGGATTTTAAGATAGCTGAACAATTACCAAAACAATTTATGTTTGTTACAGTTTACAGTCTGGTTAGTTGTATTGTAGATTTTTTTTGTGTCAATCCACAATATTAATAAAAAGAAGTTAATAACTGTAAAAGCGATATGTTTCGGTCCTTAGACCATCATCAGGGTATAAAGAAAATAATGGTATCAGCGAAGAAGCAAAAGTAGTTACATAGAAGTATGATTGATAGAGGTTACATGAAAACATTATACATTGGACGGCTAATTTATGGAATATTATCATTATTTCGAGAACCGTCGAGTTTTGAGGGTAATCCCGAAAATCGTAAAAAACAAAATGGATATAATCAGATTCTTAAGACTAAAAAAGAAAAGTATAAACCAAAGTTAAGGCATAACATAACCTAAATAACATAAAATCTACAAAAGTGTCAAAAATTTAAATTTAAAAACAAATAATTTTCATTAGGTTGAATTTGTTCATTCAAACAAGTGAGAGAATTATCATTGACAGCAGATTTAATTTCCAAAAACTCAAGCAAATTCAATCTCACTCCTTGTTACAAACACGAAGCAATTCAACATTTTCAACATACCATTCTAGAAAGCTTTTCAACTTCGCTAGGGCACAAAAGATCTTGGGAGGTTGAAGTTTGTACGACCTACGACAATCTGGTGATTTGTTTAAAATCTACCTATTAAAATTTTACCTACAGTGTTTTTGAAATAATGATCTTATTCCACAACTTGTCCCTTTATTGAATGGGGGTTATCCTCAATATTAAAAGTTTAGAGCAAATAAATAAATAATAATAAATAAACCCACAATACACTGTTTTTTGGAGCTGTTAGAAATGTCTCTAAAAAATTGAACACTTTAATATTTGAACAATATTCTAGAAATTATACATAGCTCACAACATACGATATTATCTTTGTAATAGTATTTGTACGTATAGGCACGTTCTTACTCTGTTTTTACAAAAATTACTATTTTTACTCGTTTACCACACACAATAACGTAATGCAATACAATTTATATTTGATTAAAAGCAATAGTTTTAAAAAAACTATATATTAATCAAGGAAATGTTTATTTTAGTGCATCCAAGGACGCATAGTAACTAACTAAATAGTATTATAGTGAACTGATGTGTATTGTTATTTGTATAAATAATTTTATTTCTAATAGTTATTTAAATAACAGTATGGGCAACTTTTATTTTTATTTGCCACTATTATATTTTCTTCTATATTTTAGTAGACTATTTTAATGTGTAATCTTATTATAACTCAAATATTACAGCAGGGTTAATTCATTTTTTTGCTTGTTTCCAAGATCAACGAGCTAGTAATATTTAAATGACGTCTTCTGTTCTTACCATTTAAAGTAAGTACTTACCAGTCGTTTATTGACACGCTTAACGCCATTTTCGTATTAGTGACTAAATATAATCAAACAAACTAGACTGGAAAATACATTAAGAACAATATTAGCATTTCCAAAACCTTATTTAGTAAATCAGCTGCATATACTTAAGGAATTTTAATTTAAAATTAAATAAAATTTTATGTTGCTTGTCATATTAAGTGTAAGATTAACAACATTCTGGTTATTTTTTAAAGAACAGTAAACAATTAAACGGTTGAAAGAAAATTCCACTATTTATTGCAAAATACGTTTTTAAATTCAATGACAGCTCTTTCGCTAAAAACTAGCATCGTCAGATTGACATATTGAAGTCACCGAATACGGATCTACGAATAGAATGGCAGGAACCTAGTTACTGTCTAGATCCGTATGCGACATCGAGTAGCAGCGGTTGTGTTAAAAAGTATTGTCGATAATACAGATTCCTTAAATTTATATCTAGTGCCATCTATCTGTCAATAAGAAGTACTCTGCGATAAAATAGACAGCTACATTTCAACGAAACTAAAGTAAATATATATGTTTACAATCAAAAAATGATCATTTATTTATTTATTTTTCTTAAAATACAAGTCATGTTTCAAAAGATTATTTCTCAAACACTTGAAAATATGAGGGACATCAAATATGGGAATAATTTCTTGGTCATTGATCACAAAACCAAAATTTCTATTCTCTTCTTTTCTTTTTAAGTATTCCTCCTTCGTTTCACTTATTAGCAGTCTAATAGCTCCGACATTATTTTCACTTTGGTCACAAACTGTCGATACTACCTTCAAACCTATACTTTGACATTTGCAGATTAGAACCTTCAGCAAATTTTTTAATGCCATGGATTTATGAGGTCCTTTACTAAATGTAAAAGCTAATGGTTGCTTCCACTGTTTATACAGTCCTTTCAGCATAAAAACGTTTGCATGATCTGCTATATAGTACAGGTTTTCTTTCTTTATAAATTACAATTTGATTTATTCACTTACCAGGTAAATTTAAAGTTGGAACTGCTGTTCTTATAAGACCTCTTTTGGTACCTAAAACTTTACAGTTACTAGAAAAATGTTCCTCACAAAACACATATTTTTTATAAATGTCTTCAACTTACAAGTCTTTATAATTTAAAGAGTGTATCTTTAAAATCCACTCACTAAACACACTTGGTTCATTTTTTGGAAAACGATGCATTTGCCTTCACGATTTGTACATGTAGGTACACAACATTTCCTTTTAGATAAGGGGGGTTGATAGTTTGAATCCATTTTAGGGACAGAATTATTTGGAAGCACAAAACCAAAGATGATATACACCAACAAAACTAAAACAACTGTAGACAAAACTCCTGCTCTTTTCCTGATTCTCAGAACTACTGTCTCTTTTCTTAATTTTCTTAAAACTGTTTCTCACCAAATACAGATTGATACAGATCTGTTAAATTAAAAAGTATTGTCGTTAATAGTATTAGTAGAGAGACCTCTTCCGAAAAATAGAACAATTAAAATGCTGATAAGGATAGGCTGAAACACATTTAAAATTTATGTTATAAGGAATAAGATGTTAGGAATAAGAAATAGATTTGTTGGTTTTAAGATTTTAGGAATAAGAATTCGACCAATCGGAGTTCGAAATATATGACTTTGACATTTAAAACTTATTTTTTTATTAAGTAAAGGACTATGCTACTTAGTACATACTTTGGATAGAGTGGCCATCTTCAGAGCTAAATCTAAATTGGAAAATTCGAGTATAAACTTACGTCAAGTCAAATATTTCCCAAGAGAGATCATCAAAAACACACTAACAAATAGGACACATCAAATACCGACATTCACAACAATTTAAAAGGTGATTCAAAAAAAAGAGTCGTATAGAGCAGGCTCGACGGGCCTTTCTGAAGTTTAGGAGTGTGCTTGTCTGTGATGGCCAAAACTAGATGTATTGGGTCTATCCAAATGTTTCTTAATCCTAGTCTTTAAAGCCCTAGTTGTTCTGCCAACATAGGAAACAGGAACATAGGAAAGTGATTTAATGCTATTTTGACTCTTAAATGAAATTATTAAATTGGAAACATTAGCATTAAGAATTATAGATATGTTATCAGAAATCTTACGAAAATAAGGAAGAGATCTGTAAATTTTGTCAATAGGAGAAGAGAGTTGTTGATTAAAGGCTAATTGTCTTCTAGTTCTATATTTAATTTTCTTAATTCTGCTCTCTATAAATACGAGAAGAATAACCATTATTAATAGCCAAGGTTTTTAAGATGTTAAAATTAAGATCAGACATAGGAATGTTAAAAGTCTGTAAACATAACAATTAATAGCTGCCATTTTGTAACTGTAAGGATGGTTGAAAGAGTAAGGAATCAAATGATCGGTCTGAGTAAGTTTACGATAAATGGAAAATTCAACTTTGTTGTCTGACCTATTTATTGTTAGATCTAAGAAATTGATATTATTATTAACTTCAGTTTCAACACTAAAGGTTAATCTAGGATGTAGAGACAATATATTTTCCACATCAGAGAGTGAACCATTGATGAACGCAAGGACATCATCTACAAATCTATACCATCCATCTGGATGTCGCATCTGCTATCTACAAGAATCGCAGAAATGGAGGCAGGACAAGACACTATCTTCATTAATGTGACCAGAGGCTGTCCACAGGGGGGAGTTGCATCCCCGCTTATGTGGAGTCTCACTGTGAACAGTCTACTTAGTAAATTGACCAGGGAAGGCATACCATGTCAAGGGTATTCCGACGACATGATTATCCTGGCAAAAGGGAAGTATGAAAATGTCCTCTGTAATATTGTTCAAAGAGGACTGAACATTGCGAAACAATAGTGTGACTCGGTGGGACTCAGCATCAACCCCACCAAAACCACACTAGTAGCCTTTACAAGGAAAAAGAAACCCAATCTAAAAATCATAAGAATAGGGGAGAACATCGTCGAGTGGAAAACAGAGGTAAAATATCTAGGGCTAATCCTAGATAGCAGGTTACTCTGGAACAAACACGAAGACGAAGTAATACACAAAGCAACCAAGGCCCTCATGGTGTGCAGAAACATTGCAGGAAAGAACTGGGGATGCAACCCACGTATTCTGCAATGGATGTACACAGCAATAGTGAGACCAATAATCACATATGGGGCAGTGGCTTGGGGAGCAAGGGCTAATCTGAGTACGACGAGGAAAAATCTCTCGAAGATTCAGAGACTAGCCTGTTCATGTATCACTGGAGCAATGGGAACTTGCCCCACTGCTGCAATGGAGGTGATTTTAAACTTAATACCACTGCACATTCTGTTAGAAAGTGTAAGGAAGAAAACGATATATAGAATGATCAAGGAAGGAATTATCAGGGAAAAACCTCGATCACTTCAATTTGATCAAACTTGGGAAATGCCCCAAGATTATATGTCAAAGAAATTCAACTATGTGAGAAAATTCATCACAAGGTTGAGTAATAAATCTGAATGGGATGAAGACAACATACAGAGTTTAAAGTAGAATGCCATAAAGTGGTATACGGACGGTTCCAAGCTAGACGAGGGAACTGGGATAGGAGTTTTTGTACCGAGAGCCAAATACTCAGAAAGCTTGGGTATATACCCGAGCATCTTTCAAGCAGAAGTCCGCGCCATCGAAAGATGTGTGGAATTCAATATTGGAAGAAACTACCGCAGACAAGAGATTGTGATCATGTCGGATAGTCAAACAGCCATCAAAGCGCTGAGTTCAAATATAATCAGTTCGAAAATGGTTTGGGAATGCCTAGGCAAACTAAATGAACTGGGCCAGAAGAACACTGTCACCTTCCTATGGGTTCCGGGACACATAGGAATAGAGGGGAACGAAACAGCAGATAAGCTGGCAAAAAAAGCAGCTGAAACCCCACATTTGGGACCAGAACCATCTTGTGGGATCAGCAGTAGAGTAATCTAAGGAAAACTAAGGGAAGAAATGGAGAAGGAAAAATCCAAGTACTGGAATCAGCTGGAAGGACTGAGGCAATCTAAGATACTACTGGGAACTATGACCAGAAGAGATCTCTTAGCTGCCTCAACCTTAGTAAAAAAGGCTCCGAATTTTAACGGGAATATTAACTGGGCATTGTCGGTTAAGAAGCCACATGAAGAAACTAGGGTTAGCAGATGAAGCAAAGTGCAGATTCTGTGAGGAAGAGGATGAAACCTCAATACACATACTCGCAGAATGCCCTGCCTTGCAAAATTCTAGGGCTAGATACCTAGGAACACATGAAATAGAAGAAGGGGACCTACCTGATTTGAAGCCCGACGATGTCCTAAACTTCCTCAGGAAAATAAGACTCGAAGAGCTGCTATAGATCTGAGAAAATATCAGAACATGGTAAGTAAGGGGGGACACAATAGATCCTATAGGTCGCAGTGTAATTATCACCCCTAATTCATACATACATACATACATACCATCCGAATATTTTTCTAAACAAAATATTAGAGGTACCATTACGAAGAATAAGATTATTTTCAATATTATCCAGAAACAAGTCAGCTAAAATAGGGGATAAAGTGTTGATGTGTCCTATTTGTGTTTTTGATGATCTCTCTTAGGAAATATTTAACTTGACGTAAGTTACTTTATTTATATTTAAACTAAATTTATACTAAATTTTCATACGTATACTGCTACTAAAAGTTATGGTTGTGAATTTGAGGGTGATTTCGATTACGATCCACCCTTTGGTAATACTCGTGTCTTGTTACTTTGAATTCTTATTCCTTAAGTCCTAAATCTTTTATTCTATTATATAAATTTATCCGACGTGATGTTCGCTATTCTAAAATCATTAAATGGTTATACTGACCACACTTTCTTACTTTCTATAAAAATAATTATATTCAAGATAGATTGAAGGTCTATTTTTGGACAGACTGGTGTAACTCTTTCTTGAAGCTCCAATTTGAAATAAAAATGTAGTTCGCTATCCTTACTATAATTTTCTAATGACATATTCTCTCATTAATGTTCGTATTTAGCCCGGCCCTGATGCGAGGACAGTTACATCAACTAAACTCACAAAACGAATTCAATTATTCAATAATGTATTTTACAAATTAGCATATAATACCTCACTTATCCCAAAGTGGTACGATTAAAATTCGTTGTTGTTTTTTTTAACCACAGCATATATCTTGGTGGTCTTTTATTCACTTTGTATAACATGCTGTTTAAAATATATCTACATGCATAGGAGTCGAGAACGTGATATTTTCTTGTACTTTAACACGCTGTGACATTTTGTCATCCTGTCTGACCCACATTAAATGAAAAAGATACGCTCCAAGTCAACTTGATGTTTTAATTCCACGTAAAATTGACTCATACGATGTTAAGATGACTAGAACTTATTCAGGTTGATGTATTGACACAAAGCACAGCACGTGTAAAGAAATTCGTTAAATTCTTCAGTTTTCGTCTTTATATCTTATATAATATAGAACCAAAAGGCTTTGTTTTTGGGCCAATATTATTCTTAGTGTATATAACAAATGTATTTTCTGGTGAAGTATTTTCAGCTTTCTTTAACATCTGCTTTATACCTGGTAAACGTCAAGAGTGAATACAGCGCAGATGACAGTTTAAAACCTTGGTGTACTCCTGCCATACAAGACTCCTACCACAATGCATTTCTGAAGGTTGAAAGGAAGACGAGAGAGTTCAAGAGGAAAAAAGTTCAAAGACTTCATTATTTTTAAACATACAGGAGAGTGGGACACGTACTGGAAGGCAATGACTGGCTATAACATAGAAATTAGAAGAGCTAAGAAAAGAGAGGGCAGCAAAAGTATTGAAAACACCGTGGACTGCGAAAATCTCCACCGAGTCTTGGTTATAGATCCTGGTAGTGCCAGAGGTACACACACGTTAAATGGTACACACAAAGATGGTCCCGAGGAAAAACTGATGAGTCACACAGAGAAAACTGTAAAAATGGCTCGTTTCAGCACACCCCTTACGTAAGCAACAAGAGTTGTTAGAGCAGGTGAATGAGAAGGGTAAGGAAAATTCGTATACTTAAATGAAAACTTTCCTAGAAGAAGATTTATTGAATAGCCTCCATGATCTCCTGATCTGTTTCGCGTAGATTACTTTTTATACGGATATATGAAAAGTAAAACATACGCCACTCAGCCAGGTCCTTTAGAAGAGTTACGTGAACTATTATTACCAAATGACGTCAAAAAACTTTAAAATAAATAAATTTAAAAAAGACACGTTTGTTTATTTAGGTGCTTCCTCCATGGGCCTGTATGCATGACTGTAGGCGATGTGGCATGCTGTCGATTAAATGGTCGAGCTAGGCTTGCGGAATTCTCTCCCATTCTTCACGAGCAGAATCTTTCAGTTCTCGTAGAGTAATTGGGGGAGGGTTTCGCTTCTTATTACGTGTTTTAAGAATGTTCCAGGCATGTTGAATGACGTTCATGTCAGGGGAATTTGATGGTCATCTTAATGTGGATATTCTTTCTTCTTCCAAAAAATTTTGTACTGCATCTGTTCGATGTGGAAGTGCATTGTCATGCATTAACACAAATCCATCACCTACCGCCCCCCGGAATAGACGTACAACAGGATTTAAAACTTCCTCGATGTACACAGCACCAGCGATTCTTCTTTTCAAAACCAGGAGAGACATCCGTGTATCCCTCATAATACCACTCCAAACCATAATACTCCCACCTTCAAATGGAACACGTGGTTAGGCTGTTTCTAATCGGGCTTATCGTCCTGGGGCCCTATAAACTAGCGTTCTTCGCGAATAAGAAACCAAGCCAATTCTTGATTCATCAGAGAACATCACATAATTCCAGTTAGGACCATGGTGTAACATGGTGTTATTATTAACGACCGCGAGTTGACAGAAAACGAAATCGCTCAAATCACAAAAGGTGCCCTCACTTATTATACTGATGGGTCAAAAACAAATGAAGGAGTAGGAATAGGGATCACAGGTCCTAATATTAGGATATCCGCAGCCCTTGGAAATGCTCCAACAATATTTCAAGCAGAACTATTAGCAATAGAATTCTGTGCCCAAGAGTGCCTAAGAAAAGGCCTCAACACAGCAAGAATATTTATTGCATCTGTCAGGCTGCTTTGAAGGCTCTGAAGTCCACAACCTGTGAGTCAAAAATAGCCTGGAATTGTAAACAATCCCTTAAACAACTGGCTAGTCGCAACAAATTAACGTTGCTATGGGTGCCAGGGCATAAAGGAATTGTCGGAAATGAGATTGCCGATAGTCTCGCAAAGGAAGGAGCTTGTGCTCCTTTTATCGGACCTGAACCATTTTGTGACATATCAAAAAGCCGCATAATGGAAGAAGTTCGAAAATATGAAAAGGAACTCAGTGCAGCCTACTGGAAAAATGTTCCAGGCCAAAGACAGGCAAAAAGGTTATTACGACCCTCTGCCCGCTACGCGAAATTACTCTTAGAGCTTCAGAAATCTGATCTCAGAGTAATCACAGGAATTCTCACTGGACACTGCTCACTCAGATACCATCTCTGCAAAATGGGCATATTGGACAGTGGGACATGCAGATTCTGCGATGAGGCAGATGAGACGTCAGAACATATTATCTGCAATTGCAGAGTAATTGTTCGGCAACGCCATAAATATCTGGAACAGGTATTCCTTGATCCTGATCAGATTACAAACCTAGCTCCAAAACGGATAATGGACTTTCTTAGAAGCTTAGACCTTTTGGACTAAAATATAGATGTAGGGTATACACAAAAGATCTTATAGGTCGCAGTGTAGTAAGGTCAACTGGGCCAATCGACCCCTTCTGCAATCTACAATCTACAATGGTGTAACATTTCTTGAGACCATTCCAACCTTACAATTTTTTGTTGATAGGTTAGTTTGGGAACACGTAGAGGTCTTCTGCGATACAAATTTACTGCATTTAATCTTCGTGTAATTGTTAGCCTTGAGATATTCAGTCCTTCAATTCTATATAGCAATTTCTCTGGATATGCCACTTGTAGATTCCTGTCGATTTCTTCGAGCTATCAATGTTATCTGCCGGTCTTGCACTGCTGTTGGACATCGACTTCTGCTACTTCTAGGACGATTCTTCACATCATTTGTGTCTTTGACTAAAGCCCTTTTGTAACAAAGCAATTACTCTAGACCTATTAAAATATGATATCATGTCTCTGGGCATTTTTAAACAGCTCAAATGAAATTTAAACAAAAATTGGAATAATGTGAAAGCACCAAAATCAATTAAATTAATACAAAAACTAATCAAATTTAGTATTATTTTGATTTAAAAACGCTTTAAAGTAAATATCAACAAGAGTTTTTAAAAAACCATAAGCGTAGGTATATTATTTCTAAATATTCCAAACTTTTGGACATATGTGTATTATAGATTTAATTATCTTTAAAGTTAAACTTAAATTCACTTTTACTCTTATTTTTATTCAAAATGGGCGGATTATGAAAAGAGAATTTCACAGATGTTTTCCTAACCTTCAAATCTAGAAATAAGTTGCTTGTCATTGTTTAATGACATTGTTTACCTATATAGTATCATATCCAACTGTTTAGTCAATTTATATAAATTTTCCGATATAAATCGGTGATAAATTTGGCACTGCCAAAGTATAACAAAAATTATGGACGGGATTATGCATCAAAATATACTTGGTTTTAGGTACAGCACAGCTGTTGAACTTCAAGGTAAAATCATAAATCAATTAAATTAAATTTTTATGTAACATAAAAATAGTATCACATAAAAATTGTTTTTCTTATTTTTTATGCAAAATGTTTGGGTTCTTCTATTTTTTTCATAATATCAATTTATCTTAAAAATATAATTTCGAAGTTCGAAAATGAGTATACGTAGTAAAACGAAGTATGTATAAATAAACCGTAATAAAATTAAATTACTGTTTTTAAAGGTGGTTTAAAAGCTCAGACGAACCAGTAAAATATTGAACACCGACTTAATTAAAATTATAAAATCTTGGAACCCTTGTTAACAACAAAATTTAGCACTAATTACGAATTCGGTGTTTTCATTAGAAATAGATCAATGAAATTCCTTTGTAATCATTTAGTAAATTATAAATATTTTATCCTAAACTCATTACAACCCAACAATTCTAGTTATTTTTAATATAATATCAAATTGAAAATAAGATAAAATCGATAAATTCAAATATAAACGCACCTTCATTGGTTGTGACGTCAAAACTCATATCGATGACAGTTTGTTTACATTTAATGTGTAGTAATTGAGAGAGTTGGACTTTTATTTTTGATTTTATTGTGAATTATTGGTTTTATTTGTGTTATGCAATCATAAAATGCCGTCAGTAGGGTTTGTGAAAGCATTGTCAAACAATTTTCTATCCTTAGACATTTTCATGGTTAGGTTAGGTTGGGTTAGGTTAGGTTTCAATGCAGCTGAATTTCGAAATGTAAAAGCAACAGCGTAAATACTTATTTTGTGCTTTTTGCATTAAAAAATGTCCAACTAACTTATTTTTATGAAAATCAACAAAAAATAAAGAAAAGAGATGAATAAATATAAATAAAAAACTTCGCACAATCTCGCAGATACACTGTTTACAATAAAATGCTGGCGCTTTCAATGACACATATGAGTAGTGACGTAGGCCACCCGCCAACAGTCGTTTACGCAGCAAATTTCTGAATTTGATTTTGAGGATGGAAATACTATGCTACAAAATTTTTTTAATTTAATTTTCTTTAGTTTTAGGGGTAATTGATTGCTGCTCTGTCTTCCTGCATGATTTTGAAAAAAAATGGAAAACACTGAATTCATATTGCATTGATAATTTTTCAATTTTATTCTCTAAAACCGATCCGTTGTATGGTTTATTGTGTAAAGTTTTATTGTGTTTCATTGATATTTATTGTTTATTTACTGGTCCAAAATGCCTCTAGATCCTATTATTGTGGCACAAATTGTAGCGTTCATACAAGATGGTAGACGGCAACGTGAAACCGCCAGAATTGTTGGTAAGAGCTTCTGTGTTCTACAAAATGTGTAACAACGTTACCAGGAGAATGGTCTTATAACCAGACAACCCGAAAAAGAGCTACTAGTCAAAGAAATGATAGATTTTTATTAATATCAATAATTAACTTTGCGGAATAGAACAGCTTTTGCAGTTTCGCTACGTAATCAGCTTCAAGAGGTTAGAAACGATAATATTAGCGAATGGACTGTTAGAAGAAGGCTTCGTTCTAGTGGATTGTCTTGCAGAAGGTTGGCTAGAGGGCCTGGAAAATCATTTTGTACCTTTTATAGTTACTATGGACGAGCAAGGCATTTTTATGCACGATAATGCAAGGCCACACGCTGCCTGGATTGTCAGTGAATATCTAGATGAGGTGGGAGGCAGTTTGATTGGCCAGCATGTAGTCCAGATATGAACCCCATCGAACATGCCTGGGATGAGTTAGGGAAGCGTCTTCGAAGGCATACACTAGCCCCAAGAACTGCAAGAACTGGAGATAAGAGAGTTCCTATTGCAGGGTGGAATATTGCAGGGTCGAATACAAGCGGTTATTAATGCAAGAGGGAGTAATACATGTTATTAGTTATATTGTTATCATTTATTATTATCATTTTTTTAATAATATTAAGTTTTATTCCTTTATTTCGGTTAAAATGTAGTCACGGTTTTTCAAGAATAAATCATAAAAAAAATAAATTATGTTGTCTGATTCCTTGTTTAAAAGATACAAAAAATGCAGTAAATAAATGCATAGATTGCAAATATAAGGTGATACATTAAATTTTTTAAATTGTTTGCAATAATTTTTTAAATAATTTAAAGTGACCTATATTTTTGCACGGTGGTGTAATTTTAAAAGGAATGTTCTGGAAATAGTTTTGATATATTGAGGTAGCATTGCTTCAGGAAAATCTGGACATTTCTAAAAGGAGTTTAATTGTTTATATAAAGACTTGAGGAGAGGTCGCAAGGGCCAGTCAATCATGAAGATCAGTCCACCAGTCAGCTAAGATCGATCAGTAAGTGAATTTAAATCATGATTCGCAGTGAGTTAATAAACAGTCTTTAAAAATAATTCCTAGTGAGAATTAAAGTAAAACAACAATTACATTAGAAGGCAAATTGATCAAAGTGAATTTTTAAAAACATTTTTGGAGTGCACTAAAAATATTAGCTACCTATTCTCACTCACCATTAATAATTAAATTAAACAATAACAACAACCAATCACTGAATTTATAAAAATATTTAGTTAACTTTTAAAAAATAACAATATACCAAAAGAAAAAATGTAATTTACAATAAAACAAACCATTAATCTTAATTTCGTCTTTAATTAGTTGTAAAAGATACTTCAATAATTAACAAAATTTATAAATGTTTATCACAGCAAAAATTATGATAGTTAAATACCTCGGCTAGGGGTGAGTAAGTTCATTAGCTCTGACTATAGTACAATAAGTATTTGTTTCTTTAAGAAATTATAAGGGCGCCACTGACATCTTTTTTATTTTTTATGATATTACTGAAGAAAGTGGTTTTAAGCTGAGTTATTTAAATAAGTATCATAAAATGACAAAAAGATGTCAGAAAAAACTGTCTATGAAGATAAAAAAATGATATGAAAATGGAAAAACAGATAAAAGATAATTAGATTTCCTTGGTGCTAAAATGAATGAAGTTGAGAATACGTTAAAAAAAAATAATCCGCAAACAGTTCTTTAAAAATACTTATTCTAATACAGTTGACGATATAGATAGATATAAACGGAGATAAAAGAGAAAAAAATATGGGAACAGTAAACTTGATATACCACAATAAACTTATCTGTTAACTATAGTGGACAACTAGGTGGTTCCAAATGACTATGGAAGATCACGAGTGGAGGGATGATCTGCCCAAGTTGTAGAGATGATCCAGTTCAAAAATGATCGTGCATACGAGAGCTTAAAGTTTACAAGTTGTTGAATTTACTGAATCTTCAAATTAAAGAGATGCTTCTAGTTTACTGTATTATATTCCAAATTTCTGAAAATTACCAGTGTCAAACACGTGTTACATTTACTTTTCTGTATATGACAGTAAACCAATAGAAGAAAATGAGACTGAGAATAATTATTAAAACCTCTTGAACTCGATAATGCCAACTCATTAGTATACCTCGTAGCGTAGCTACTTTGAACTTCCAATTATAATTATAGAGACCGTATTCATTATTTTATTATTAAAATTTTTTTAGGAAACATGGAGCTAGCGGTACTAATTGAATTTAATATTTAGGATATCAGGTGCTTAAAATGTTAACAGGTACTGTTACAACATCCATCAATTGGTAACAAAAATTCTGCCAGTAAAGTCAGATAATTTATTAAATTTTTAATAATTAATAGAATTCAATAGCAACTTATTGATTATCATTATTCATTGATTTTAGATCAAATAAGTTCAATTTTGTTCAATAAAAGGCCTTTTCTTATTTTTCTTAATTCTTTACTTAATTTATAAGATAATTTTTTTAACCTTAGTTAAACAAATTAATAACTATTTTAAATTATCTTTTTTGAGCAGAGGACCAGGTAAACATGGGTTGCGCAGCTTTTTGTACCCCTAATCATACAGCAAAATAATAATATAAATTATAATACACGATTTTAAGGCTTATGAAAAATTTAATTTCCACATTTTTTTCGTAAATTAAATTTACAGAATTGGAGCATGATAATGTTTCATTAAAACTAGAACGAATCACTGACATTTGCAATTTGACCTTTTCAAGAAATAAGGGTAGCCTAAGCTAATATTGGGTTCAAGACAATTTTATTCCGCATCCTTAATAATTCTCACTAACATTTTTACTATTTTTAAGTCCCTAAGAAAGAAAATAGACACAAATTTTTGTCTTTTTTTGACCGATTGACGAATTGTGTGGGATCCAACGCGAACAAATTTTTTTGACCGTCAAATATTTATGCAATATTGAATGTATGCTGGTTCCAGTAATGCCTAAGGTTGTTTGAATCTCACGATAGGTCACATGACGATCTTGCAGTATCAGTTCGAGCACAGCGGAACAACAAGGTAAGTAATACAAGGTAACCCTTGTATTACTCATGAGGAATTAGTTGAAACAATTATTCATATAAGAAGAAAATGGAATTGTAACTGAAAATTTTGTTGTAACTATTTAGTAATTGAAAAAGCAGGTGGCACTGCTAGAATTAATGATGTAAGTACATCTGCAGAGCAAGAAACCTACTGTTAGGGTATTCTTATGTATAATATTTAATACGGAGTAATTTCCCGAAGAACAGACTTTTCATCCATAACAATGCACCTAGGTCGGAATAGAGGAATTGAATATTGTAATCAATGTATTTTTCAGAAGTTTAAGCGATTACTAACTATTCGATAACGAAAACCGTTTACCCCACCACTATACCAACACACACTTTTATCTGCCTGACGCGCGTTTCGATAACCAAGTTATCTTCTTCAGAGACCGAAGGTATACTGTATTTGAAAATCAAGAGAGAGTAAATTCCTAGAATAAAAACTAATTCGGTATGCAAAACTATAGTACAGTATAGTAGTGCGGTAAAACTTCTATATTTGTAATGCATTCTAAATTGTTTTTGTTAATTTCAATACAAAATTTATTAAATTTCTTGGACTATCACATTATTTTATGATCTTTCATTGTTACTACAGTAGGCCTAAGAGGATTAACGTGCGTCATAGGCGTTACCAGATTAGAAAGAGTTTTTTAAAAATGCTATTCGTAAGCTTGTTCACTCATTTTTTATAAACAAGCAAATACCAACTTTAGATAAAGTTTTGCAAGCCATTACGAATGATGTTGATTTACCCACAATAAGCCGGGATAAACTATGGAAAACGTTACATAAGTTAAAACTTTAAATTTGAAAAAATGGGCAGACACTCAATGCTAATTGATTCTGAAGAAATTGTATGTTGGAGAAGACAGTACCTCAGAAGAATGCAACAAGTTAAAGCTCAAAATAAAAACATTTATTATTTAGATGAAACATTGGTTAATGAAGGACATTGTGTAGGAAGAGTTTGGAAAGACAAAAATATAAAATCATCCCATCAAGCTTTTCTAAAAGGATATACTACTGGTTTTAAGGAACCTATAGGAAAAGGTAAAAGATTAATTATTTGTCATATAGGCAGTACAAACGGTTTTCTTGAGAATGGTTTACTCTTATTTGAATAAAAAAAACCGTTGATTATCACGAAGAAATGAATGGAGACGTGTTTGAGGAATATTTTGAACAGATGATTCAATTCATACCAAAAGGATCGGTTATTGTAATGGACAATGCAAGTTACCACTCCAGATTACTTGAACCTTTACCAACCACTAAATGGAAAAAGGATGAAATTGCAAAATGGTTATCTTCTAAAAATATAATATTGAGGAGATAGCCAAAAAACGAGAAATTGTTCGTTTACCACCCTACCATTGTGAGCTGAATCCGATAGAATTGATATGGGCTCAAGTTAAAGGTTATGTTGCCAGAAATAACACTACTTTTAAATTTTCAGATGTTAAAAATCTCTTCAATAAGGCAATATCTGAAGTAACAAGGGAAAATTGGCAAAAATGTATTAGACACGTTACAGAAATAGAAAAAAAAAATGTGGGAGCTAGATAACATCATTGATATTACTATAGAGCCCATTGTAATTTCTCTAGAATCAGATGGTGAATCTTCTGACACAGAGTGCGAGGAACCATAACTTTAAAATTATTAATTTATGTACTTTAATTTTATTTTTAGATTTTTATTTTTTAAGATTTAATATTGTCGTATTTTTTGCATGTTGCTCGTCAAATTTTATCCTTGCGGTTGGTTTTTTTTCTCATATACCTACTTAATTGTTTTTTTAGCTCCTCATATTAATTTATAAGTAATTGTAATTATCTGTACATATTATATACATATTTTGTAAATAAACATATGCCTAAAACAAAATGCCTAAAATAATATTGACTTTTTCTTCATTTTACCCAAATTAAATTACTACTTACGAATTATGTTTATCTATATAAAATTGGTAATCTAGATATAAATAACTAAAACAAATTAAATATTTCTATTTCCATATTAATTTAATTTTGAAAACGCACGTCTATGGTTTACTGCCTTTAACACTGATAACTGCAAAACATTTCTGGGAATTTACTCTCTCTTGATTTTCAAATATACTATAAACTTTTACCTTTTCGGTATCAGTTTCACCAACGGTTCCAGATCCAACATTTTAACTATTCGATAAATTTATATCGGTATGATTTATTTTATCGTGGTCAAAAACTCTTCCCTTCTGAAAGCGATAAATATTTCTAACAAACTATGGTTCTGCTCAAAACTTTTAATTAGTCTTTACTTTTTGATGGCTACTAATATTATAATATTCAGTACCTGCTTCCTACCAAGAAAGATAATTTGGTAAAGCATCTATACACCCGATGTTCTCGCTTCTGTACTTTTGACTTTTGCAGTAATCGATTCACTAAGTATTGCAACGAGACTACCTACTTTGCTTCAAATGGTTTAGTTACGCTGGAAGTGAAGAAACAGCTAATGATGACCAAATAATGTGAAAACAAGTCTGCAAATAGAATGAAATAGTAAAAAACAACTTTTCTGTTGGTCACCGAATTAGTAACGGCCCTATACACAAAACTTATGTTGTAATAATTATTAAAATTTCATTTTTTGCTGTAACAACGAGGTTTAGGTATCTTTTTCTTGATTCAGACTCCAACCTTATATTTTTGTGTTATAAATAATCTTTGTTTGTTTTTTTTTCAGGTAGGTACACTTATCAATTCTGAGTATATTTTTTCGCAGACGATTCCTCTTCTACATTTGTTTATTTAGATGCAAAATAAAGTAAAATAAATAACAGATTCACGCTTTTTGGGAGAGAAATTTATTTTTTTAATATCTTCACGGACGTCTGCCAAATATTTATGTTGTTCTTAGTTTTTATGTATTTTTTATCTTGTTTGAAGAAAAGTGTGATGTAAATTACAGGAGCTGCATGTGCTCAATTTGTAACAAATAAATTGATTTTTTGAATTTTAGTTTAAATTATAATAAATTTAATCATTGACAAGTTATTTAGAATAAAATAATCAGGCCAATTCATTATAATTTTAGTTAAACATATTGCTACGCCAAGATTGTTAAGCTGTAATTTTTAACAAGAAAAATAAGAGGATTCTAAATTTTCGTATTCTCTAACTTCTATCCTCGCAAGATTGCTAAAAATTATGAGTAAATCTACTTGGTACGAAAATTACTACGGCGCATGAGCTATCCACAAAGTGTGATAATGGCGACTGTGATGGTCACCACAAGAGATGGAATCATGAGATTTCATATAAGTGACATAGATAGATACAATGTACTTGCAGTCTGCAGCTGTTACTCGAATCTTGTAGATTTGAAGAAAAAATTTATTTTTGGTTTATGTTTTTTATATATTTTCAAACTTATAGGTACTCAGTAACTCAGTTATCATTTTAAATTTACATCATATTATCAAATATGTATACAAGTAGTATACCTACCTATACACCCCAAATCCCTTAGACCGATCAGCCTCACATCGTTTGTTCTCAAAACGATGGAAAAAGCTGTAGACAATTACATTAGAACAGAAATCTTGGAACAGGTGCCATTGCACCCCCGTCAGCATGCGTACCAAGCGGGAAAGTCCACGGAAACCGCTTTAATACAATTGACTGACGAAATCCAAGACGCTCTGAATAAAAAAGAGACCGTTGTATGTGCCTTTCTAGACATAGAAGGGGCCTTTGACAATACGCCACATGAGGCAGTCAAAAGAGCACTGATTGAGAAAGGAGTAAATAGAACGACTTCCATCTGGATGTCGCAACTGCTATCTACAAGAATCGCAGAAATGGAGGCAGGACAAGACACTATCTTCATTAATGTGACCAGAGGCTGTCCACAGGGAGGAGTTGCATCCCCGCTTATGTGGAGTCTCACTGTGGACAGTCTACTTAGTCAATTGACCAGGGAAGGCATACCATGTCAAGGGTATTCCGACGACATGGTTATCCTGGCAAAAGGGAAGTATGAAAATGTCCTCTGTGATATTGTTCAAAGAGGACTGAACATTGCGAAACAATGGTGTGACTCGGTGGGACTCAACATCAACCCCACCAAAACCACACTAGTAGCCTTTACAAGGAAAAAGAAACCTAATCTAAAAATCATAAGAATAGGGGAGAACATCGTCGAGTGGAAAACAGAGGTCAAATATCTAGGGCTAATCCTAGATAGTAGGTTACTCTGGAATAAACACGAAGACGAAGTAATACACAAAGCAACCAAGGCCCTCAAGGTGTGCAGGAACATTGCAGGGAAGAACTGGAGATGCAACCCACGTATTCTGCAATGGATGTACACAGCAATAGTGAGACCAATAATCACATATGGGGCAATGGCTTGGGGCGCAAGGGCTAATCTGAGTACGACGAGGAAAAATTTCTCGAAGATTCAGAGACTAGCCTGTTCATGTATCATACTGGAGCAATGGGAACTTGCCCCACTGCTGCAATGGAGGTTATTTTAAACTTGACCCCACTGCACATTCTGTTAGAAAGTGTAAGGAAGAAAACGATATAAAGAATGATCAAAGAAGGAAATATCAGGGAAAAACTTCGATCACTTCATTTTGATCAAACTTGGGAAATGCCCCAAGATGATATGCCAAAGAAATTCAACTTTGTGAGAAAATTCATCACAAAGTTAAGTAATAAATCTGAATGGGAAGAAGACACCATACAGAATTTAAACCAGAATACCATAAAGTGGTATACGGACGGTTCTAAGCTAGACGAGGGAACTGGGATAGGAGTTTTTGGACCGAGAGCCAAATACTCAGAAAGCTTGGGCACATACCCGAGCATCTTTCAAGCAGCACATCGAAAGATGTGTGGAATTCAATATTGGAAGAAACTACCGCAGACAAGAGATTGTGATCATGTCGGATAGTCAAGCAGCCATCAAAGCGCTGAGTTAAAATATAATCAGTTCGAAGATGGTTTGGGAATGCCTAGGCAAACTAAATGAACTGGGCCAGAAGAACACTGTCACTCTCCTATGGGTCCCGGGACACATAGGAATAGAGGGGAACGAAACAGCAGATAAGCTGGCAAAAAAAGGAGCTGAAACCCCACATTTGGGACCAGAACCATTTTGTGGGATCAGCAGTAGAGTAATCTTAGGAAAACTAAGGGAAGAAATGGAGAAAGAAAAATCCAAGTACTGGAATCAGCTGGAAGGACTGAGGCAATCTAAGATACTACTGGGGAACTATGACCAGAAGAGATCTCTTAGCTGCCTCAACCTCAGTAAAAAAAGGCTCCGAATTTTAACGGGAATATTAACCGGGCATTGCCGGTTAAGAAGCCACATGAAGAAACTAGGGTTAGCAGATGAAGCAAAGTGCAGATTCTGTGAGGAAGAGGATGAAACCTCAATACACATACTCGCAGAATGCCCTGCCTTGCAAAATTCTAGGGCTAGATACCTAGGAGCACATGGAATAGAGGAAGGGGATCTACCTGACTTGAAGCCCGACGATGTCCTAAATTTCCTCAGGAAAATAGGACTCGAAGAGCTGCTATAAGTCTGAGAAAATATCAGAACATGGCAAGTAAGGGGGAACACAATAGATCCTATAGGTCGCAGGGTAATTATCACCCCTAACTTATACATACATACATACATACCTACCTATAAAAAATAATGTGTTACATTTTATCAGAATTTGTTATATTTTGTACGACGGGTTTGTTACATGTTTGGGAATCATTCTGGCAACACTGCTTGCAGAATAGGAATTACGGCAATTCTTGCCTACTAGCACAAAATCTTGCTTACTGGTAGCAATATACATATTTTCGGAATCTATAGAGAAATGATGTGCCTTTTCGTCAATATTTTAAAATTTTCGTTTTTTTCAACAAGGACTTTGTGGCGTGACGTCAAAGTCAAAATTTCAATTTTTTTTTCGCGAAAAAAACTTTGGGTCCCGAAAATAAGGAAACTGTTGGGAAATCGAAAAAGTTTTTATTTCGGACGTATACAGTGAGGGACGAAATTTCAGAATCCGATAATAGCATTTCACGAGGACTTTTTAGGAATTTTAGCTCCAAACTTTCTTCCATAACTTTGGTGCTTTTTAAGATATTTTTTTGAATGAGGCCTCGATCGAAAGAGAAAACTTGGCCCTAAGACATATTAAATTTTGAAAAAAATCCATAGACCGGTTTCTTTTTTTTTAAGGGTTGAAGTTGAAATTTCGTCAAAAATCGCAATTTTTAAATTTTTTTTCCACTTTAAACCTCGATAACTCCGACTTGGTTTATCCAAATCCTTTATAAATTATACATCATTAGATGCGCCCTTTTATCTACTTTTATACCGTATGTTTATTCTATATTACGATGTGACACGTCCGTCGTAAACAAATAGCTTATAAACAAAAAAGGAATTGCCAGAAAGGAAGGAATTGAAAAGTTATTCTGTATGAGGTATGTACCAACATACCAAAATTAAAATGGGGCTAATAGCGACGCCACCTTTTATCGAACCGCAAAACTAATTGTACATTTAAATTGATATCTTTATTAAATTGATGAACTACTGGTTTTTTCTCTTCTTTTCATGTCATTTATCTAAAAAATTTGTTTCTATTTAATTTTATTTTATTTTACTAAGCTATCAGTTGTTATCAAACTCATAAAAAACCATGAACTGAAACCTAAAAACCTGAAAACCGTTTAATTTCTAGGAAGTCTGCGTTGACAACATCATTACTTGTTCTCGTATTCAGCAATTTCACACCATTCATTTCCTACATCTCGGATTTCATTCATAAAATTGCGGACTGGTAACATCAATGAGTGAAATTACTGTAGAACATATTGTATAGGTAGTAGTAGTTGTAGTAGGTCACCTACACAATGCTGTTTGATTGTTTTTTATTATCAGAGACGGCGGATTTGATGTCTAAAACAGGAGATAAAGGTATAAATCTGATTAAATTTAATCCTTTACTAAACATATGTTCATATTTGGAATGTGAGAAATGATATCGATCATTTTTTTGATAAGGCATGAATGAATTCATTTTAATTTGATTAACAGTTGTTATAGTTATAAGAATTTGTTATTATAAGAATAATTTGTAATAAAATTGTTGTTGCAACAGTTGTTTCGATATTACTTTCATCGTCAGGTTGACAATTTGAAGTTATCTGATGTTGATTAAGTGTGTAGACCTAACTAAGTATTGAAATAATACGAGGTAATAATATTAAAGCTTAAATATTATTAGCCCTAAGGGATTAAGAATACAAAATATTTTTCGGCAGTTCCATCAACCATACTTTTTATAAATACGTTTTTTGACTTACAAAATCGATATGAAGCTTGTTTGCGTCGAAATGGTGAACATTTTTAACACTTACATTACAGAAATTAAAAATTAATTTTTATTTTTATTTTCGGTACTGTTTATTTTGGCGGATACTGTACTTTTAATACCTAAGCAGAAAAAGTCCACATTTACTACTTAGGCAAAAAAAAAAGTTCGTTGCTAGGCAACCTTTCAAGTATTAATTTAAATCAAACTGGAATTAAAATTGACAATAACATTAACAGAACTAAAAATGATGCTGATGATAATAAACTGATTTTATTGCTTTAAAACTACATCTTCAGAGAAAGATCCTATATTTTTCTTCTGTCTATATTCCATGAATCTGCTATAAGTGAGTTCATATCGTTCATCTCGCGCTTATCTCAGGGCCCCTATTCCAATTGAGCGACTGAATTCAGTCGCTAATCGCTAATGTTTTTGATGACGTTTAGCGACTGATGGCAGTTATTCTAATTTTAGCCACAGCTACGAATAAATAATAAAAAGGAAGGAGTATAATGCGATTTGACGATGTCCGCAATGGTTCTTGCATATGGCTGACTTAAAGTTTCCGGTTACCAGTGGTGTCACACACAGGGTATTATAAACTTATGTCTCGTATTAATTATTAAAAAAAAATAACTGTTTTCCGCTTGTAATTATCTGTACAGTAATATACATTGTCATAAAGTTGTAGGAATATACATTTAGATTAAAAACTTTTAAGCAGGTAATTATAAATAGTTGACTTGGTTTGTCTGTATAAAAAATAAAGGAACGTCTATGATAACAATGTGGTTGTCATTAAAATATTTTGTTAATTTTTAATAATTCAGATAAATAGAACCCTACAGAAGAAAAGTAATTCCCATTCAAGAGTTGGGTTAACTACTTAAATCAGAAAATAAAATATAAAACGGCATGAAAAAACTATACATGTCAAATGTCACGATTCGAATGAGTCATATTTGGTTCTTCAATATGGCCGACTTCCGTCGCAATTATTTGCTAAATTAAAATATGACAACATTCCTTCCTTTCTATTCTTTATTCGTAGAGCCACAGTAGTAAATTTTTAGGGATTTTTGAGCGGTTGGTTGGCAGTTGACCCCTGGTTGACATTTTTTATTTAGGTTATGTTAACTCTGTGGTTCATTGAGGTTGAAGTTTCGGTATCATTTCAGTATAAATATATATATCTCTTATCTATGTTCTTAACCTTTTTGAGTTGTCGACTTTAAAGAAAACATGGATCAACAACGCGAATCGCGATTTTCTACGGACCAAAAAAAATTTTTGTTGTCGTATATGGAATCGCATAAAGAATTTTGTACAGGAAATTGGTCGGGTCCAGAGGGGCGCAAGCAGCATAGTGCCCAATGGGAACGGCTGACTGATGAATTAAATAAATTGGATGGACCAAAAAAAAATTACACTAAGTGGCAAAGGGCGGCTGATAGCTGTCGCATAAAACAGAACTATTAGTATCATAGAATGTATTCGGATTGCAACATTACTCTTAATATTTTTGGTATCCTCGAACGATAGGATCCCTCCGTCATGTGTGGTTCCAGACAATTATACAAATAACGGAATGCCTCTTTATTTAAGCGGAACTGGCCAATAAATTCCTTCTCAGGAAGCCCCAAAGGATCTTGCCCATCGCGAATTCGCCTTCGAAAAATCCTTATTCGATTTTGCTCTTCTTCTCGATCGAGCTCTTCCACTACATTCAACTCACCCCACAAAATCATAGCCATTTGATAAATGGTCTTTGCAATAAAATAAATTCAAAAATGAATTTGTCCAATAAGAACTATAAAAGTGTGGTTATAATAGAGAGTAACCTATATGCAACTCAAAAAACACCATTAGCGACAGTTGTTAAGTTTATCAACACTTGGAAAGGGTCACTAATTTTAGCCACGTCTCGTTAGGTTATGACGTCACTAAATGAGTTTCCGTTTCAATCCGCTAGATGGATTATGTAGTTAGCGACAGTATAACCCTCGCTAAAATGAATTGGAATAAGGGCCCAGGTGGTGTTAATTGCATCAATTCATCCTTACTTTGCAGTAAATCAATTTTTAACAAGACAAATTTTCAAAATTGACAATGACAAATTAAACAGTAAACAAACATATTCAACAAACGTCATCAGCGGTAAACATAGTAACACAGGGCCCAGTTACCTTTGATAAAATAATTTAGTTATTTGGATATTGATTATGGAACTCAATTTAGATATGAAAAAGTCGATTTTGCGTGAAACTGGAACAAATTTGATGAAAAAATTATACGTTTCACACGACAGAAAAGAAGATTTAATACCTTGGCATTAAATCTTGTGCTTTTATGCCTAGTAAAACAAACAACTATTTAAGGCACTGACAGCTGTTTGAAAATTAACATTTAAATCAAATAATTGTTTTATAAAATTATTGTTTATTCCGTATTCTTCGAATCAACAGTTGTAAATCTGTTTTTTCCTTCGTACCCATGCACGGTATCACGTGGTTTAAAACATCAACGAAATCTTCATAGACTATCGTACGAAATGTAAGATAAATTTGCCAACGTTTCCACCTCAATTTCCAAATAAAAAATACACGTAATAAGTTTAGAAAGTAATAATTAATATAAATATATTGTCTGATGGACGTATCTTTATTATACGTTGGTATCAAATTTATTAGCTCATATGATTGTTTAGACTACTACTCATCCTACGTAAAAGGTGTACAGGTCCAAGGATACATTAAATCTAAATTGAAACTAGTTTTTAACGCAACGGAAAACTGATGAAACCCACGAAGATCTCGAAGGAAGAGAAATTAACTATTTCTTAAAAACCGAAAGTGAAATATGAAAAATATATCTAAACGGATGCAGATTTAAAGAAACAAGTAAATATAAAAATTTTAACATAACCCTCAAGGCCAAATGCATAATACAGTATCCGCCAAAATAAACAGTACCGAAAATAAAAATTAATTTTTAATTTCTGTAATATAAGTGTTCAAAATATTCACCACTTCGACGCAAACAAGCTTCATATCGATTTTGTAAGTCAATAATCATATTTAAAAAAAGTGGTTGATGGAACTGCCGAAAAATATATTTTGTATTCTTTCCCGTAGTTCGGCAATATTCGCCGGCGGATTTTCCGAATGAAATATTTTTTCCTTCATTATGCCCTAAATGTATGCGTCAGGTGGCGTCAGATCAGGTGAATGAGAAGGATATTCGAAGTCTGTTCCCCGAGAAATTATTCTATTATCGAAATGCTGACGGAGTAAGTCTAAGGTGCGCACAGTTGTATGGCTCGTTTTGCACTATCTTGTTGGAACCATTGTGTGCGAAACTGTAGATTTCGTACACGGCAAAAGTTATTTAGATCTCTAACAAAAGGTATAATAATTTTCTCTTTATAACGTTCTTGGTTGACAGTAAGTGGATTCTGATTATCATCTTCAACGAAATAGGGACCAATCATTCCATGACCAGATACCGCGCACCAAACGGTAACTCGAAGACTATGGAGTGGTTTCTCTACAATGACATCAGGACGTTTAAATCCAAAGAATATGGTTGTTTGTCGATTTATATAGCCGCTAAGATGAACGTGACTCTCGTCTGAAAACCATGTTTTTCAACAATTCGGGATCTTCTTAAATTAAACTCAACATACGACCACAGTAAATTTCTCTTGCACGTTTGTCCGCAGCATTTAGTCGTTGTCCAACTTGAATACCACCAATTGATTTGAACATGCGACGTAAAGACGTTTCACTAATGTTGAGTTTACACGTAGTTCTTACAAGACTTATTTGAGGTGATTGCACAACTTGGTTAAAAGCACGTCCTTCATTTTCGTTAGTGCATACTGTTTTTCGACGACCTGAAGAACCTTTACGTTAACACAATACACTACCAGTGCGACGAAATTTTTCAACAACAGCTAACATTACACTTTTACCAGGAGCTGCTTTATTAAATTTTTGTTGATATTTTCTTGACACCTGTTCTAAGCTTGGACCATCATTACTACCTTTTTCGTATGAACGAAAATAATGCTCTACCAAAAACACTTTTTCTTCCGTTGTTAGAACCATTTTTAAATCAAATTTAACTGCAGCGCACTATTAATATATCAACTATAATGACAATTAAGTCAAATATTACAAATCCATATTACATAAACAACTCCACAGCAATCTCTGTTTCGGTACTGTTTATAGTCAGTATAAATCGGCCCTGAGCTTTAAAGTGTCGGCTTAAATAGTAAAATAAGTCAGTCCACAGGAAGTTGAAACGAACAATAAACAAAACTTTTCTATAATAACAAAAGTTTTTTTACAAATATTACAGTATCTATTGAATTACCCTGGTAAGTATAGTTTCAAAGACCACCCTCGTTTATTTGCAGATAAGATCGATATTTATATATTTACAATCGTTCGGGTATTTCACCTACTGTTTTTAAGGACTTGCAACGGCAAACAAGTTTTTGGAATTCTTTGAGAAAATTAACTACCTGCTACAAGCGCCACAGGTATGATATTTCGGACGGCCAATTGACGTGGGTATCAACGTTCATCTTTTCTGTTTAAAATTTATTTGTGACACACTGTTTTAAATTCATGGTCATTTAATTATATTAACAGAAATAATATTGTCTAACTACTATTTTGCCTCAATTTGTCAATGTAAGGGAAGAAATTTAACAGTAAAAGTAAGGGGAAAACATCGTCGAGTGGAAAACTGAGGTAAAATATCTAGGGCTAATCCTAGATAGTAGGTTACTCTGGAATAAACACGAAGACGAAGTAATACACAAAGCAACCAAGGCCCTCAAGGTGTGCAGGAACATTGCAGGGAAAAACTGGAGATGCAACCCACGTTTTCTGCAATGGATGTACTATCGGCTTCAGAATTGCATATACATTTTCAAACTAAAATCGTTTACATTGAATAGACAGCCCTTTTATTTTGTGTAACCAATCACGGTTTAAATAATAATAAATTTGAAATCAGTTAAACAGTTGTCCACGCCCACATCTTCACTTAGTTTGGAACCCTCGATAATAAATGTTTGTTTAGGATTAAAATCCCTTTTTTTTTATTATATCAGTGCAAAAATGCAAAAAAAACTTATTTATTCGGGACATGACCTACCCTTGTAGGCGTTTTAAAAATTGACATTCCTTTGTTGTTCAAGAAGGGCGTTTTTATAACTTCGGTAGGTAAACGAAATTCACATTTAACATGTATATGCTATTCTAGAGCCGACTTTACAGTCGGCATTTCGCATTTTTGTACTGATATAATAAAAAAAAGGGATTATAATCCCAAACAAACATTTATTATCGAGGGTTCCAAACTAAGTGAAGATGTGGGCGTGGACAACTGTTCAACTGATTTCAAATTTATTATTATTTAAACCGTGATTGGTTACACAAAATAAAAAGGCTGTCTATTCAATGTAAGCGATTTGAGTTTGAAAATGTATATGCAATTCTGAAGCCGATAGTACAGTCGGCTTTAGAATAGCATATACATGTTAAATGTGAATTTCGTTTACCTACCGAAGTTATAAAAACGCCCTTCTTATACAACAAAGGAATGGCAATTTTTAAAACGCCTTCATTAAATGGTTTTGGGAGATTAAGTGTATTTACAATGGTCGGTCATGTCCCGAATAAATAGGTTTTTTTCGCATTTTTGTACTGATATAATAAAAAAAAGGGATTTTAATCCCAAACAAACATTTATTATCGAGGGTTCCAAACTAAATGAAGATGTGGGCGTGGACAACTGTTTAACTGATTTCAAATTTATTATTATTTAAACCGTGATTGGTTACACAAAATAAAAGGCTGTGTCTATTCAATGTAAGCGATTTGAGTTTGAAAATGTATATGCAATTCTGAAGCCGATAGTACACAGCAATAGTGAGACCAATAATCATATATGGGACAGTGGCTTGGGGAGCAAGGGCTAATCTGAGTACGACGAGGAAAAATTTCTCGAAGATTCAGAGACTAGCCTGCAATGGAGGTGATTTTAAACTTGACCCCACGGCACATTCTGTTAGAAAGTGTAAGGAAGAAAACGATATATAGAATGATCAAAGAAGGAATTATCAGGGAAAAACCTTGATCACTTCATTTTGATCAAACTTGGGAAATGCCCCAAGATGATATGCCAAAGAAATTCAACTTTGTAAGAAAATTCATCACAAAGGTGATTTATAAATCTGAATGGGATGAAGACACCATACAGAATTTAAAGCAGAATACCATAAAGTGGTATACGGACGGTTCCAAGCTAGACCCTGGGATACTGGGATAGGAGTTTTTGGACCGAGAGCCAAATACTCAGAAAGCTTGGGCACATACCCGAGATGTGTGGGATTCAATATTGGAAGAAACTATCGGAGTCAAGAGATTGTGATCATGTCGTATAGTCAAGCAGCTATCAAGGCGCTGAGCTCAAATATAATCAGTTCGAAGATGGTTTGGGAATGCCTAGGCAAACTAAATGAACTAGGCCAGAAGAACACTGTAACCCTCCTATGGGTCCCAGGACACATAGGAATAGAGGGGAACGAAACAGCAGACAAGTTGGCAAAAAAAGGAGCTGAAACCCCACACTTGGGACCAGAACCATCCTGTGGGATCAGCAGTAGAGTAATCTTAGGAAAACTAAGGGAAGAAATGGAGAAGGAAAAATTCAAGTACTGGAATCAGCTGGAAGGATTGAGGCAATATAAGATATAAGATACTACTGGGGAAATATGACAAGAAGAGATCTCAGCTGCCTTAACCTCAGTAAAAAGGCTCCGAATTCTAACGGGAATAATAATAATAATAATAATTGAAAGTAACTAAATACCAATTTTTATCAGGATTTTTTATCATCTTTAGTTGTATAATAATCCAGATTTCTACAGCTTTTTGTTGGAAAAATTATACAGAAAAGGAATTTGCATAACTTTTAATTGTATAATTTAAATTTGAACATTTTTTACGTTGAATTTTGAATAAGAAATTAGTAATTTGCTAGGAATATACCTACCTACCTACCTATTTTGGGTATTTGGTATAAACCCCGCACCCCTTTGTCATTCACCCTCGGTCCTCCTGAACCGGTCTGAGCAAAATTTCGTTCTTCGGTTCAGAAATGTCTTGTTGTCCTGTCCATTGAACTATTGGCATCTTATACTAGTACCCTCTTTTTGGTAGCCTCTCAGTTTTTGGGAACTATGACCAGAAGAGATCTCTTAGCTGCTTCAACCTCAGTAAAAAAAGGCTCCGTATTCTAACGGGAATATTAACCGGGCATTGCCGGTTAAGAAGCTACATGAAGAAACTAGGGTTAGCAGATGAAGCAAAGTGCAGATTCTGTGAGGAAGAGGATGAAACCTCAATACACATACTCTGAGAATGCCCTGCCTTGCAGAATTCTAGGGCTAAATACCTAGGAGCACATGAAATAGAAGAGGGGGATCTACCTGATTTGAAGCCCGACGATGTCCTAAACTTCTTCAGAAAAATAGGACTCGAAGAGCTGCTATAAATCTGAGAAAAAATCAGAACTTGGCAAGTAAGGGGGGACACAATAGATCCTATAGGTCGCAGTGTACTTATCTCCCCTAATTTATATATACATACAAGAGTAAAAGGAGAGTATTATGCCAGTTTCATGCGTCTCAGAAAAGGTGTCAAAGTAAAAAGGGATTTTGGAGAAAGAGGTGATTCAAAAGTAAAAGGGATGAAAATTATTGAAAATAGTGCATAAATACAGAACAGAATAAATGAGAGAACGGAGATTAACAAATGTGCAAAAATATAGTGGGATTCTGAGCACATTTGCAAGGTCTGTACGCAAAAATTTGTAAAACTTAGCTTACAGATTCTGTAGCTAAGATTTTCACTATTAGTTTATGTTTTTTTTTCGTCAATATATGCAGGCATTAACCTTGAACAGAGCAATAAATAATGTTTCTGTGAAATTTAATTTCCAATCAATTTTTCATGGAAAATCCAAAACGTATGTGTTTTGTTTCATAAATTTATATTTTATGTATATTTAGATTTAAGAAAAATTCTAAGATTTTTATTAACAACACGTGCATAATACTTGCTAATTTTGATCTATATTTAAAAAATTGCACAAGGTCAATGTTAAACAAATTCATCGCTAAATATATAGGCAATTGAAGAAAAAAATATATTTTTTAATTAAATAGCAGATGTACTAGTACTTTAAAAGTAAAGTCTTTTTTATCAGTATTTAAGGTTATGAAGGATTTGAAAGCGCAAAACACTTGATTTTGTAACTATACTTTATTATTCAATGTGGTTTACATCAACATCAATAAATTTGTTTCAACTATTCTTCAATTTATGAATTCCATCAAATGGAGTTTCCTAGGGCCCGACTTGAGGCCCAACTAGCACACCATGCATTTATAGTAGTTATAGTAAAAATAATAAGTGCTAAAGCTGCGTAATTAAATTGATTGTACTAACCATTACTTTTTGGAAGTCCATCTTATTAAGAATAATAAAAAACTGTTCGTTTTAACAAAACTTCCACTATTTATTTAAAAAATTGCTTTTTTAACCTCAATGACAGTCGTTTCGCTAGAATTAGCATCGTCAGATTGACATATTGATGATAACATGACTAACAGAACTTTTCCAACTCTCGGTAGGAATGCCATTCATACAGTTCCTAATTAGACTGTTGATTGTAGGGACACGCCGCTCATCGTACATAGTGTAGATTTTTCTCCTTATCAAATCTTTTTCCAATTCGTCTAGACTTTTAGTGACACCGGAATCTTTACGCTTTTTTCTTGATTCCATGGAATTTTCAACAATTTGTCTACTCTTGCTTACTTGCTAACTGGTTACTCTTGCTGCAGCACCCGCGTTATATCCTTGCTGAAGTAAGGAACTATATACATTTTTTATAATGATTTTCGCGTCACAACATGTGTGATTCTTCTTTAACAAACCACTGGAAGAAGCACTATTACTTTTTATCCACGGATACCACATACGTTGGGGTATAAAATCTTTGCTATTAATGTCTGCAATAACAAATAAATGTTATAAAATTATTGCACGCCGTAATACAAGTGAACACTTCCAATGAAATACAAAGACTAAAATGAACAAGAAGTATAAGCTGTAATCCTCTATAATCCCTCTCTGAGAAACAAAATTACCTGAATCAGGTCCTTTTACATTTATGGTGTGCATCTCGGATTTTACAACTTAAGGGTCTTGGTTTTATTATAATCCTTCAGTCAATACCATTTATTGTGAAAACTGTTATATTAGTTAATTTTTATTTTGTGTGAAAGATGAATGAAAGTTTCTGTTATTACAATAAATTTTAATAATTATTATTTATTATTTAATTTTCCTATTTTTGCTTTGTTTGAACTAGTCTAAGTAATACAAATGATTTTAAATGATACATAAACAATAAATGTTTACCATACTAAGCCATATTACTTTTAACATTAAATATACATGGTGGAAATGGCTAATGAGGTTTTAGTGTTACAAAAGGATTTTTTTTATTTTTTCTAGATTGAGTCACAACATGGTTATTGTTTACAATTAACTTTAGTAAATTATATTTTTGCTTGCTTTGCAAATTCAAAACCGTTATTAACAAAAACTTATCTTTATTGTTTTAAAATAAGTATTTTACTTAAAATAAAATAATATGAATGTTGCTTTACTTGTTTTTGTCTTTTTATAAACCAATGTTTAAACTACTTTATTAAAGAAAGTACAACGCTTACAGTATAACAGGTCGGCTGAAAAGTCCCCGGTCTACCATAGTAAAACACAATATTTTGACAAAATGCATTTTTTTTATTCAACATAGTTGCCTTCAAGGGCGATACAGCGATTATAGCGACCTTCCAACTTTTCGATACCATTTTTGTAGTACTCCTTCGGTTTGTCCTCAAAATAGGCTTCAGTTTCGGCGATTACCTCAGTATCAGAGCCAAATTTTTTTCCCGCGAGCATTCTCTTCAGGTCAGAGAAAAGGAAAAAATCGCTGGGGGCTAGATCTGGAGAATACGGTGGGTGAGGAAGCAATTCGAAGCCAATTCATGCAATTTTGCCATCGTTTTCGATGATTTGTGACACGGTGCATTGTCTTGATGAAACAACACTTTTTTCTTCTTCATATGGGACCGCTTTTTCGCGATTTCGGTCTTCAATCGCTCCAATAATGCACAGTAATAGTCGCTGTTGATTGTTTTTCCTTTTTCCAAATAGTCGATGAACAATATACCGTGTGTATCCCAAAAAACTGAGGCCATAACTTTGCCAGCTGACTGTTGAGTCTTTTCACGCTTTGGTGGCGGTTCACCGGCCGCAGTCCACTCAGCTGACTGTCGATTGGACTCAGGCGTGTAGTGATGGAGCCAAGTTTCATCCATAGTCACATATCGACGCAAAAAATCGGGTTTATTACGACTTAACAGCTGCAAACACTGCTCAGAATCATCAATTCGTTGCTGTTTTTGGTCGATTGTGAGCACGCGCGCCACCCATTTCGCACAGAGCTTCCGCATACCCAAATATTCGTGAACGATATGTCCAACACGTTCCTTAGATATCTTTATAGTGTCAGCTATCTCGATCATATTCACTTTACGGTCACTCAAAATAATTTTGTGGATTTTTTTGATATTTTCGTCGGTAACCACCTCTTTTGGGCGTCCACTGCGTTCATCGTATTCGGTGCTCATTTCACCACGCTTGAATTTTGCGTAACAGTCAATGATTGTTGATTTTCCTGGCGCAGAGTCCGGAAACTCATTATCAAGCCAAGCTTTTGCTTCAACTGTATTTTTTCTTTTCAAATAACAATATTTAATAAGCACACGAAATTCTTTTTTTTTCATCTTTTTGAAAATAACAAAAGTTGCTTCACTAAAAATGCAATATCTCACAAACTAATAGTCCGACAGCTGTCAAATTTTTACACGAATCTTTTGAAGGTTGATACTATCTAAAAATGAAATGGATTTAATTCTAGTGTCGTCATCTATAGGTCAGACCGGGGACTTTTCAGCCGAACTGTTAGCTTTAATATGCGAAATACAGTAAGTATTAGGTTTGGGACAAAGTATTATTCATATGAAATTGATTGTGGTAACCTTTACTTTGTGGAAGTCCATCTTACTAAGAACAATAAATAACTGAACAATTGAACTAAACTTCCACTATTTATTCAAAAAATACGTTTTTAAATGCTAGTTTTTAGCGAAAAAGTTGTAATTGCATTTTAAAACGTATTTTTCGAATAAATAGTGGAAGTTTGTTATTTATTGTTCTTATTATTCGTATTTTAACTTTTTACAACAAGAATTTTAGAAAATGACAAGATTTTAAACTTTTACTCTAATAAATATGAGAGCATAATTCAATTTTCCAAAAGCTCAAAACAGTGAAATTTCTCTTCAAATTATTGTTAGATGTTGTCTGATGTTGCTGAAGATACTAGTTTTTAACATGATTATTTTTTTCACCTGTCAAAATATCACAGTTTTGTGATTTCGTCCAATGAAAATGCTTAATCTTCAATGTTCTGTAAAGAACTATTAAAAATGATCAAAAGCTACGACGAAGAAACCCCCGATGGAGCACAAAAAACGTTTGAACTTGCTTGGAGAGACAATGAGGCCGTAAACTGCAAGATTAACTTTTTCCAGAATAAAATTGATATTATGGGAGAATTTACGGGTCGAATTGAATACAACAACATTTTTTTCGAAAACAACTCAAGGCGGGTCCAAAAGTTTTGCAAGCAACAAATGGTTGGTAAGAAATTCATCAAACGAAAATTTATCCCAGTTAGTCTATTCTGGAAATTAATGGAAAACAGAGGACCAAAGATTTTATCAGACAGACTCTTTCTTAACGTTCATCCCAATTGGAAGAGTGGATCTTGGTTAAAAAACTGTTCACTTGAAATAAATACAGTCTCTAAGTGGACAAAAATGTCAGCTGAAAAATTGGAATACACACAAAAAAACATAAAATAACAAACCATTCTCATCGATCTTCAGCTGTGACAGCCTTGTTTAAGCAAGGTGTTGCTGAACAGGAGTTAATTAAATTAACGGGTCACTCAAATGCAAGCTCGTTAAAACCTTATCTGCAGCTGGATTCCAGTCACTACGAGATTTTGATCGAGAATCTCAGGACAACAAATGAAGCTTGACCTTCGAGTTCCCAAATGTTACATGTTAATAATACACAAAATCAATCTTTAGTAGAAAAAAACGGGCAAACTACTATAACTTATAAAAATTGTACATTTAATATTGTTAACAAATAAACAAAGATTATGTTTCGTTTATATTAGGTTCGTTCCAACAAACAATCAGGGATGCGTTTCGGACTGTTTTCAAATTTGTTTCTACGCATGCGCGCATTTGATGAAATTTGAAACTAGTCCACAACTGTTCTGTTAGAACACTGTAGTACTAGTTTGACATTTAACACATGACAGTGCAAAAAGTGGAAAATATTTTCCCATTTCGAATTTTTCGGGCGAACACCAATTTCCTCAATTATTTACTCGAGAACATTACTGGATTCGTCTTCACTGTGAAATGCACCAATACTTTCGTCTAATAAATCGCTGTTGCCAATATTTTCATCCGAGCCACTGTAACTCATATTTATATTAAATATACAGGGTGTTTCATTAAGAATTATCCATATAGTAACTGGAGAAACCTTAGCACTAAATATGAAGATTTAAGCCAAAACACTTAAATAAAATATTCCTCCTAACCGAGATATAGGGTGTTTTATTTTAAATATTCTAAATGATTGTATCCCATATTTTTGACACCTTCCAATATTTTTTCTTCATACTTGGCAAAAAGTTTACACATATTAGGTTACTTTAAACAGTGGCAAAAGATAGTTTTTCTCGATTACCAGAGGCGTGCGGTAGGGATGGACACTTTCTTTTATCCCCCTACAATTTACGCCACTGTTGTAATAATTGTTTCTGCATGTTTTTTTGATTCACCGTCACTTTCTACGTAAGTATCATCCTCTTGTCTCAATACAATAGAGTGAGTAGTTTTCGAGTTATTTGCATTTACAGGTAATGTTTAAAATATCCATTTTTGTTTTATTGCTTATTTAACATGAGTTTCCTTTAATTTAACCACCTTGATAACAAAATTTGTTAATTCTAATCGTAAATTCAGATGAGTCAATAACTATTTCACTAAATAAATAAAATTTATTAGTTTCAAATGATTTTTTCATATTAATATTTATCAAAATTTCAGTTTTAAATTTATAAAAAAATAGAACTATGATTTTTATTATGAAATAATATTATGAATACATAAAATAAACGTACTGAAACAATTATTTATTTAGACTACTGTAACAAAAAATTCTAGTTAGTAAATTTTCCATTGACTTCAATACATTTATTAATCCTTTTGGAAAAAATTCTCCTAACCTTTAGAAATATGTTGGGTTGATTCCTAATAAAATTTGCAACATTTTCTATTTGTTGCCATAATTCCTGTCGGGTATTAATTTCTTGAGCTTACACAAGTGTCTTCATATGTCCCCAAAAATAATAGTCTAGGAGATTAAAATCGGGACTCCGAGCAGGCCATGGAAATTCACTCCCTCGCCCTATCCATCTATGAGGAAATGTATTGTTTAAATAATTTCGAACCGCTAAAGGATAATGTGGGGGGCGCCGTCTTGCATAAACCACATACTTCTTCTTTGGTTTAATAGTAAGTTTTCCAGCTCATCAAAAAGTGAATTTTGAAGTAATTCCAGATATGAACGGCCATTTAAATTTGCAGGTAATTCAAAAGGACCTGCGAATTTGCTGCGAATTTTATCTTATTTATTAGTATCTGAATTTTCATAAATTTAAAATTAAAAAACATTGATATGAAAAAATCTTTTGAAATGAAATTTACTGAAACTAATAAACTTTATTTATTTAGTGAAATAGTTATTGAGGCGTGTGAATTTACGATTAGAATTCACAAATTTTGTTGTCAAGGTGGTTAGATTATTAAGGAAACTCATGTTGAATAAGCAATAAAACAAAAATGGATATTTTAAACATTACCTTTAAATGCAAATAATTCGAAAACTACTCACTCTATCGTATTGAGACAAGAGGATAATATTTATGTAGAAAGTAACGGAGAATCAAACAAACATGCAGAAACAATTATTAAAACAGTGGCGTAAATTGTAGGGGGATAAAAGAAAGTATCCATCCCTACCGCACGCCTCTGGTAATCGAGAAAAACTATCTTTTGCCACTGTTTAAAGTAACCTAATATGTGTAAACTTTTTGCCAAGTATGAAGAAAAAATATTGGAAGGTGTCAAAAATATGGGATACAATCATTTAGAATATTTAAAATAAAACACCCTATATCTCGGTTAGGAGGAATATTTTATTTAAGTGTTTTGGCTTAAATCTTCATATTTAGTGCTAAGGTTTCTCCAGTTACTGTATGGATAATTCTTAATGAAACACCCTGTATAATACGCGAAAAAGGTTAAAAGTTGAATTAAATGGACAAACACGTGGTTTCGAATGATCAAATCTCCTTTACGCTTGCGTCTGATTTATAGTTCCTAACAAATTCACAAACTTTTATGACAGTTTTCAAACCATTTGCATGTAACGTTGGAACAGCTTACTATCAGTCACCAAACTGTCACAGATTGTTGTTGGAACGCTAAAATGCACATACGCATGCTCATAACAATTTCTGATAGTTTCGGACTCTTGTTGGAACGAACCTATTGTTTTGTTTTTCTCGTGAAATAGTCTTGTCGAATACCATTCGTGGGAAATATTTTTTCGGCCAAATTTTCTTCTGGTTTTATTCAAGTTTGTTGTTTTTTGGCAATTTCCGCTCATAAAATTTTGACAAAATCACGAGTCATTGTAAAGATCAGCATTCATGTTTTTATCATTGTAGAGGGAAATCCCTAGGGGATAATAATATCTAAGTATTAATATTGTTATCTTTTAAAACCCAATAAAACCAAATAAAGTTAATTTTTCTTCCACAAAGTAGGGTGAGTACAATAAATTTCATTTGGTAGCAGTTTGATAATTTAAATACAATTAGATTTTAACAACAAAAAATTTAGTAGATTTGTTGACCTTCAAAATTAGACTTGCAAAATGTAATTCGCATTTAACTCACGTGTGAACACAAACAGCTTACCATTACGTAAAAAATCGCTGAAGTTTCAATAATATGGTCATAGCCCCTTAACAAATAATATATGAGGTGATGTTTATTGGCGTATGTTTAACTATTGCATATCGGTAGATAACTAGACTTGGTGTGAGTATTTTACTTTTCTGATTATCCTGACTAAAACAGTTAATATAAAGTTTGAAAGTTTGAAAAATGTTATCCATTGCAAAGCGCCGGCGGTTCTATATTGATAATCAATCTTTAGAAAAAGGATATGGCGCCTAAAAGGAAAGATAACATCTCTCGTAAATGTAAATCTCTCAGAAGAATTGGGATTCAACGACATCGAAGTTAGTTTTTTTGTCCTAATTTTAGATAAACTTTTGTTCGAGAGCATTAGCAGTAAAAACCTGAACGAACCATTTTGAGATTCATAAATTTGTTGTTGATTTCTTTTTTTCCTACTTCTTATTTATTTATTTGGATAAAATGATATTTGCACATAAATATTTTATAAGAAAAGTGTATTATTTATGAAATTGCCTATAACATTCAAAAATGTTTTGAATATAATATCAGGAGACATTCTAGTTGACATTTAAAAAAAATGGTTTCTTAATTTATTTAGTTGCAAAAACAGAATGTTAATTAACAAACGCATTTGTTAGCAACAAATAATTTTTTTTAAGAAACAATTTTTTCAAAGGTAATACTTTAAAATTTTATAGATAAATTTTTAATTTCGACGAAAACTTGTTTGAGTCTAGAAAAAAAAATTTATCTAGTGAAATTGTTGGCAACTGAAAAATGACCTTTAAGATTTAAAAAATTACATTAGACAGTTGAAAATGACAGTTGACAGCTAAAATGACAGTTGGCAACTGAAAAATGACCTTTGAGATTTAAAAATTACATAAGACATAGTTAAAAATGACATTTAAGAGTTAAAATTGACATAAGAAAGCTATATATGATATTCGATAGTCAAAAATAACAGTTGACAGCTGAAAAATTACAGTTGGTAGCGGAAAAATGACAGTTGATAGCTGAAATGACATTTCACAATAAAAATTACATTAGATCGTTTGAAGAAAAGGTTGTGTCATTGTACTTCGTTGTCAAAGTTTCCTCCGATTATCTTTGGCTAAACGAAATCATTCTTAGCTCGCCAGCCTTGGCCAATAAAAGAGAGATAAAATCACGAGTCCGTAGGACGAGCTAAAAATGACAGTTGGCAACTGAAAAATGACCTTTGAGATTTAAAAAATTACATAAGACAGTTGAAAATGACAGTTGACAGCTAAAATGACAGTTGGCAACTGAAAAATGACCTTTGAAATTTAAAAAATTACATAAGATAGTTAAAAATGACAGTTGACAGCTAAAATGACGGTTGGCAACTGAAAAATGACCTTTAAGATTTAAAAAATTACATTAGATAGTTAAAAAATTACATAAGACATAGTTAAAAATGACAGTTGACAGTTAAAAAAGACATTTAAGAGTTAAAATTGACATAAGAAAGTTATATATGATATTCGACAGTCAAAAATGACAGTTGACAGCTGAAAAATTACAGTTGGTAGCGGAAAAATGACAGTTGATAGCTAAAATCACATTTGACAGTAAAAATTACATTAGATCGTTTGAAGGAAAGGTTGTGTCATTGTACTTCGTTGTCAAAGTTTCCACCGATTATATTTGGCTAAATGAAATTCTTCTTAACCCGCCAGCTTTGGCCAATGAAAGAGAGACAATTCTTAATTTTAAATCAGTAGGTGGGACGTTATACAAAGAAGAACAATTGAGAATAGTGAAAAGAAAAACAGAAATTAAAGTTAAATAAATTTTCGGCAAAGTAAACCCTTATCAAAGTGATAAAGACAAGTCGTTTGGAGTGTAAAACTGTTTATAAATAGCACATGGAAATTTTTTTATTACTGGAATTATATTTCAAAAATAATCTTTGTTAATTTCTCCTCATTTAGTTTTTCTAAAATAATGTTTTTCAATATCATTCTAGTTATATATATATTTTATATAATAATTCTAGTTAAGGTGTATTTTAACTCTTTACGTTTATGATAAAAGCTAGTTTACTAGCTTTTTTACAAAACTTTAGTATTTAGTAGACATCACGCAACAATAATTAAATAAATTAATGGTAGTACTACTGGTAATTAAAGTTGAAATAGTTTTTGTCCGTAAAAATTAAGTAACCAGACTTATTTATAGATTGATTTGTTGATATTAAAGGAAATAAAAAAATTGAAATAAGCACACGCCTGATGGTTTCTCATTTTATTTGTTAATTATTCTATTTTCATAGATAGAGTAACGCTGTGATAAAAAGATTTTGTGGCATTATTTTTGGAGAAAAAAAATTAAACCAATACCAGGAATCAATACTTGAAAATAAGTCGTTAAATTAGAATGTTTTTAGGAGTCATTTTGAAAAAAACAAAAACGACTAGCATTATTTTAAAAATTGTATAAAACTACTTATTATTTTCAGAATATTTTAATAGTAGTATGATATTTCTATAAAAGTTCAAAATATATATTTCATATGTCGTAAATCCTATCTATGAAAGATCATAGCTAATTCAATTCTAATGCTATAGATTTTAATTGTGACGTAAGAAATTTCTTGGATATCCTTTTAAGAAAGAATCAAATTAATATCCTAAATAAAAAAATGGAACTGCGACAACATATCAATTAGGGATATTAACAACGTATTTTTTAATTGTTAAGTTAGGTTAGGTTAGGTTAGGTTTGGTTAGGTTAGGTTAGGTTAGGTTAGGTTAGGTTAGGTTAGGTTAGGTTAGGTTATGTTAGGTTGGGTTAGGTTAGGTTAGGTTAGGTTAGGATCGGTTAGGTTAGGTTAGGTTAAATTAGGTTAGGTTAGGTTGTAAGAAAAACGCTAAAGCTGTAACAAATTTAATATTCGAGTAGTCATGATTGTGTTATGATAGTGGCAAAATTTAACGAAAATATTTATGGCAAGAAACTAACTATCAAAAGTAACCACAAACCCCCCGAGGACATTTTTACCAAACCATTACAATCTGCTTCTGCTAGACTGCAAAGGGAATTATATTTGACGTCCTTCATTATGCTTTCAGAGTGATTTAGGAGAAATTTGAACTTTTAGATCTGATCGCAAACAAAAATTTATTTGAACTTCTAACATTATTTTGACCTCTTCTATTTGCTCCCGAATTTTTGGCATTAAGTTCCTGGACACCCTGTATAAAGCAATGACGAGTATGTGAAGCATGCCAGCGAGCAAATTATAAAGAGACCGTCTGTTTGAAGAAAATTCCCGATCTTCCTTGGCAGATAGTTAGATCGGATATATTTACTTCTAGAGGAAAACACTACTTGAATATTTATGACAGTTATTCAAGTTTTGTTTATTTCAAACTTCTCAAAACGCTCACTGCGATGTAGACAATCAATCACCTAAAAAATTGGTTTCGGTTCAAGTTATTCTCCAGATTTTCGAAACAGACAACGGCCGGCAATTTTCTTCACGAGAGTTCAAAGAATTTTCCACTCGATGGTGGTTTCAACGTTCTACCAGTAGTCCTAATCACCAAAGAGTAAACGGTTTAGCTGAAGGAGTTCAGATTTCCAAAAAAATGTTATTTAAACAATTCCGATATTCCTCTTGCCCTGATGACCTATATTTTCAATCCCCAAATCAGAGACTATTCGCATAAGCTATACGAACTATAATCGACATTGCGGAAAATCTTCTGAAACTGAAAGTAATTTAAAATGTGCCCGAAGAATTGAAAAGTCAACGAGAAAAACAGAATAGTTATGCTGATTATCAATTAAGAGACTTTCCCAAATTTGAAAACGGAAACAAAGTACAAATTCAGGTTGATCAAAAATAGGTTTTTAGTGATTCAACTGTACAAATAAAATTTTTATAAAATTAATCCTCTAGCCATAATCGGCTTTTGAAATTTAAATTTAATGGTTACATACGTCATAAGTGGTAAGTGACGTGTTTCAATAAGATTGGTAGAAAATTTGCGATGTTGTCGATATTCTTTAATATTAACCGAGAAACTTATCTCTCTCTCTCTTATTTGTTGTCATTAAAAAGAGATAAACATATCGATATTTCTGTTCTCTGATTGACACTTTATCAAATAAGGAGTAAAACACTAAACAAAATATTCTGTCATTTGCGTTAGTTTAATTTGTTATTTGGTTGTGTTTGGTTTATGAAAGAAATTACTTCTATACTATTTTTGGTTCGAAAATAAAAATCCCTAACACCTTCTCTTGGTGTTATAGAGGTTCCTTCAAAAATAACCAATAGAAGTAATTGTTCTCTCGGGGAGCTTGTTCTCTCGGGGAGCAACCCTTCTATCGGTACAATGAGAGAACGAATTTCAAGAATACGGTTTTGGCATTTTCAATAGAACCACGCCCACTTTCTATTGGCTGTTCTATTCTATCACCGTCAAGAATAGGGGTCTTGTTTTTTTATTACAGATAAACATGATTTTCTCTCCTGTCATATATCTTGTCAACTGGTACAATCAGTTAGTCACAGAACACGGTGTTTTGTGCCGCCAGTTCTTTGAGAATACTTGAAACGAACGTAGCTAAAATGTGACAACGTTGACTTTTAAACACACTTCATTATTGGTTATTAGTTGGCGCTACGTTTAAAACTTACTAATTATTTATTGCTAAATTTTACGAAATGAGAAAAATTACTTGCAAAATGAATACCAATATAAGTAAGTAGGTATCTTATCCTAAATATATATTACTATCATTTCAAGATAATAATATTCCACATTATCATTCATGTTGTTGGTTCCTTATTCAAAATATATAATTTTACAATTGCTACTTCCATTTTATACAGGTCTTTAAGAGACCACTCCATAACTTTCACTCTAAATATCACTTCTCTTTTGGCAATGTCTGATAAAACCATTTTTAAACTAAGGTCGCTAAGGCCTATCAAACGGAATCAAGACACAAGTATCTATACCTTTTTAATTAACTATTTAATTAAAAAATGTATGGATGTGGAATCTATGAATTTATGGTAAAAAACTATAAGAATTTAATTCCTAGCTAATTTTTTGGTTTTTATCTCACAATATTCCAACCTATTTATAGACAACCGTCGTTTATTATAATTTTAATGTTATTCACCTCCAGTAATAAATGTTTTATTGGAAAACTATGTTTAGTTATCTATTTTATTGATTTGTTTTTATTATTCTTTGTAGCCTGTTTCTGGAAACTTATATTCGTTGAACGACCTTATAATAAAACTGCAATGTTGCGAAATTTTGAATAAAAAAATATTAGTGGTAGTCTATTTTTGCAAAGCTATTTCGAACATATGTAAGAATATTCAATAGTAATATATTACAATGGTTTAATTTTTCTTTAAATTTTTTTTTAATTTTTATGTTGGATTTATTATAGTTTATTTGTTAATATCCCACGTTGGTATTGTCAATTTATTATGATTTAAATTTAGTGATTATTATTATTTATAATTTTGTTTTGTTTTATTGGTTTGTCAAATGTTTTGATTGATTTTAATGATTAAATACTATTTAATTTTATATAAAGTTTACTTGTTCTTCTGTAATTCTATGGTTGGGCGCCTTATCAAAATTTTAACTAGCTCAGACTATTTGTTTTGAAATTAAAATTTAAAATCTGACTCTTATCAGGGTAGGATTCAAATTAAAATATTATTTAATAATTAACACACAATAAATTTAATGTCAAATATTTCAAAGAAAGTTTACAAAAACTGTTAATTGGTTTTCATATGTTTAGTACAAATGAATAGCCTTATATGAAAAGAATGGAGATGATACATACAAATAAAATTAATTTACAGTCACAAAATAACAAATACACAAATACTAAACCTTAACTATGACACGTACCTTTTATTATAAAGTTCGTTCTCTAAAAATTGCTACTGTCTAAATGGAATGGCACGAAAAATTCGGATCGGCTTCTCCTCGTCTGCCTTCGGAACAGTTATACCACAATATGGCGGCTAAGGACCAGTTGCAGAAAGAATGCTCAAATTTAATCTTTCAAATTTTGTTGGAATCAGTTTCTGATTTGTCAAATTTATTACTTTGGTAAGTAACTTAATAATGGTTGATTATTTTACTGCATGTATTTTTAATATTACATGTATTACTTTAACATAAACAGCTTTTAATTAATGCAAAAAATTTTCTTCTAGTTAGTAATCAATTAATACATACGATTTTAATTGCTCTGCTACCAAAATCAAAAGAGAGTGAATCATCGATTTTCCGGCCTTTTTATAGGCTTCCAGGAAAAATGACAAGTATGACATCAAAAAACGAAATTCCATTGTTTAAATGCAAAATTCTAACCAAAATTCTTGAATATGAAGGTAATGAAATTACAAAACTAATAGTATCTTTGTTAACGTATAGTGAGATCTCATCCTTATATTTACCAAAAGAAATTTATTTCTTTAATTTTAAATAGACTTTTTCCTTGTAAATTTATTATAAAAAAAAAATAGGCAGTTTGCTGGAGCTGTCATATTTTCTAGACTTTAAAATTTGAAATAAAACTATCAATTGTACTTAAAATTACTATAAATCAATTAAACTAATCCTATCTTAACTAAAAATTACTATTTTTAAACCCTAACAACTAAAATTTAAACTTTTAAAAGATTTTGTTATTTGTATCTCTTACACATTATATAAGATAAGAGTCTCTGTGTTAACAAAGATTAACATTTTAAAATTTATATAAACACCTTACTCACTTATCCTACATACATTTTGTTACATAAAATGTCCTTTGTTAATGTTTATAAACTAAATTTTTCAATAGTTTTTTTCACTGTGCACTCTTTAAGTGTTCTATTAAAAAAAATTATGTGATTAAGACCAACACTATTGATATGAGAATTAGTTTACTATATTTCACCACACCTGCTACATGTTTTTAATTGTTCTTGTGTCTTTTTTAGGTATTCATGATCTATTGGTATACTTGTTTGTACAATATCGAAGACTATAATTTGTCTTTTTATATTTTTGAAAGTACTTCCTTTTTATAATATTAATTTAAATACTTTACTAACTAAAATTACATGTTGATTTCTTAAACATGTGAAAACCATTAATACTTTTGATTTTTATTTTCTTTTTATTGTTTTAGATTAAACTTAGAATTTTAAAAGAGAACTAGGACAAAAAAAAATTGTTATGTAAAAGTGTACTTATTATGGATTGGAAATATTTAATTGTTATAAAATAGCAAAATATGGATCCTATTCAATATAAAATGCCCATTACATTCTTTGTTTATATTAAATGTATGTCTTGTGAAAATTATGAACTTGGAAACTTTAGATGTACAAAAGAAAAAGTAAATGCTGATTCTATAAAACTTATTAATATATCCTTTTATTGTAAATTATAAGGTAAGTTCTACTTATTAAATTTTTAACTATGTCCTCATGTGGTATCTCATTCCCGACAACCACCAATTCCTCTCGAAGTTCCTCTAGAGTCTGAGGAGGAAGTTGCAAATTGAACAATCTCCTACCCATCATATCCCACACTCAATTGGGGATAAGTCCGGAGATCTTGGTGGCCAAGGTAACAATGTGACATCATTTTATTGACTATTTATTCTATTCGAAAGAAGAATTCTAGCATTTAAAAACTTAGCAAATAAACTAATACTATATGCACTTTACAATTTAATTTTGTAATTTGTCGTGGTGTAAAAAATTCTCGTTATTCTTTAACGCATCCAGTTTAATTTTTATATTTTCCATCCGCACCACTGCTTTATAACTGCTGTTTTATTTTCAAAACAAACTAGTGCCACGGTAATTAATTTTAATGGATATTTATTATTAAAAAAGATATTATATTTCCCTCTGTTGTTACATTGTAATCCTTTAGTGCTTGCGTTTAAGGCAGGATCGAGACACCTGAAAAATTTATTTTTGTTTTCTGAGACAAGGTATCGATTCCAAAAATTTTTTAACCGAACTCTAATGAGCATGAAGTAGTAGGAGAAAATGTAAATGTCCGGGAAGCAGTAATAACAGATTTTAAAAATGAATAAAACAACAAAAATATTAGGTTCTTCAATTAAATTTATTGTACTAACCGTTACTCTTTGGAAGTCCATTTTATTAAGAAAACAAATATTCGTTTAAACCCTTAGAACATAAAATAGTAAGGAAGGAGTTCATGTTATATCTACAATGTTAAAATCTGGCGACGGAAGTCGGCCATATTGGATAACCATTTATGACTCATACTTTGTTTACAAGTTATAAAAATTTAGTTTTTTGTTGAAAATTTGGATTAATTATTATTTATTGGTAAGTAGCTATTATTATAATAAATATACATTATATATACGTAAACTATATTTTTATGTTTAAATTAAATTAATACTTTGTATTGATCCCTAACCAATCTACTTAAATTGACATAGGCGTATCAATAATCAATAATGGAAAGAGAATATTTTATTTTAATTATCATTAATTTACAACTTTTTGGTTAATCTCATAACTGTATAATATGTCTAAGTATTTTTATGTCTATGGAGTATTCTAAAGCAACGTTGTACAATAAATGTATTTGTGTTTTAATTAACACATTATTAGATTCACAGTTTCCCACGGGATGAAAATATCAGACGGAAATGGTTAAATATTGTGGATAAAGTAACTGGAGTCCAGGCAAGAATAGCTTTTTAGGCTCACAACATTTTACAGAACAATCATTTGATAGAATTTCTTCAGTAATTGTTTTACTAGTACCAAATGCTATACCTACAATTAAAATCGCAAGAATGAAATATGTAAGTAATTATTACATCCACAAATTGCTTTAATAACATTGACCAAATCTATATTTTTTCTCAAATCTATTTACAGATATTTTACTTAAACATATATTTCACTAATGTATACCTTTTCTATGCAAGTAAGGACTAACGACCCTTATGCAGAAGAGATAACAACTACTAGCAGTGAAACTATTTCACCAGTTCTTGTTCCTGAAACTCTACCATCTACTTCTGAAAGTCCTCGTAGGAAACAACTTATAAAAAGCATCTGTGAAGTATATTTAAAAACAAGAATTTATTATATATGTAAAAGTAAAATAAATAATGTAGAAAAAATTATACATGTTTACACAAAATTCAATTTAAGGGCCAATAGTGGTAGAATGAAAAATTTTAATAAAAATTGTGTAGTATATAACTGGTTTTATTTCCTTAAATCTAGTACCCCCATTTTAGGTAATGTTATACTATTTTTTCTTCTACTTTCCTTATTAAAATGGTTATTTTAATATATAATGATTAGTGTCCATACTGAATAATAATAGGTATGTTTCAATAAGGACATTATTTTTCTACAAATAAAAATATAGGACGCCACTGTTAAAAAGTAACTTCCGGTAGCCATCTTGGATAACCATCCCGGTCACCTGTCCTTGAACGAGCAATACTTCCTTACTATTTTATGTTCCAAGTTTATACCTAACTTCCAGTTTTTTTTAAAAATTAGCTTTTAATTTGAAATGACAGCTGTCTCGCTAGAATTAGCATCGTCAGATTGACATTTTGTTTGTTTGTAGCTAGGTACCTAATGTTGATTAGGTAGTATTAAGGCTAGACCAAGTATGGAAGTAATAAGACATAACAATATTAAATCCTAGTTTTTTATATAGTCCAATCGGGTTATTAAATAATGCTCTCAGTATGCCTAATCAGTTTTTGATCATGCTATCAAATAATATGTCAAACAAGAATGCAAAAATTATATCTAATAGTATTTACAGCATTTTTTTAGTTGTATAACAATACGTAATTTAATTTAATGTGTTTATTACGTTTATTCATTATTTTCATTACTTTGTAAGTAAATTTTTGCATTTTTGCCCACACTGTACCAATTTGAAGCAACATATTATACATTTTTGGAATCAACTCAGCAAAGGCAATATGGAAATTGACAAGTGATTCTTCGAGTGGTTCACCCTGTATATTAGATTATGACCTGTTTCGGGAATTTCTAATTTTACTGTTCATGCAGCAATAATAAATTTATCCGTTACTTTATGGACACACTGTATATATTTACAAAAAAAAATTTAAGAAAAAACATTGTCACCTGGGATATTTTGCTCACAGTGGCAACGTCGCATATGAATTGGTCACGACTTCAATAAATGTTTTGCTTTTTATCACAATTAGCAGTTAACTTCTTCGGTGTTTTTTGGTTAATTGTTTACAATTATTTCTCTGATTCATTTATTAGAAGTCCACTTTTTGCACTACTGATTAGTTTTTAACTTTGTTTTGCACTCTAAGTAAATTTGATTGTTTAATTTTCGTTGTAACTATCGATAGATCGGGTTAATTACAGCCGAAATCCACAATAGAAATGTTAAGTTTTATTCCTTTACTTCGTTCACAATAAAAATATTTGAAATGTAAAGTCACGGTTTTTAAAGAATAAATCATAAAAAAAATGAATTCCATGTTAAAAAGCTACAAATATGCAGTAAATAATTTACAATTTTCAAATATAAGGTGATACATTTAATTCATAACAAATAGATAGATAGTGAGCGGTTGGCAATGTTAAAATTATTATATTATTAAAAACATTTTTATTAAATCTATAAGAAATTAACTGAGTATTAATTACTTTCAAAACTAAAATAATTAAAATAATTGTTTGCAATTTTTAAAATAATTTAAAATGATCTACATTTTTTGCACGGCAGTATAATTTTCAAAGGAATGTTCTGGAAATAGTTTTGATATATTGAGGTAGCACTGCTCCAAGAATATCTGGACATTTCTAGAAGGAGTTTAATTGTATACAGGGTGTACCAACCTTATGACAAAGTTCGGTATATGGGTTGTTTTAGAAGATATCAAAAAATGTTAGTAACAAAAATAGTAGAGGTCTTTAGGGTCCATATTTTGAAATTACCTTAAACCATACAAAGTGTTGTATAACTCGTTGCAAACCAAACATATGAGTTTTTAAATGGGCATATTATACCGAATTCGGATTGCTCACATTTTTTTGAAAATAAGGTTTCGCTACGTTATACAGAGTCCTTCAGAAGTTATGGACACGTTTGTGTGAAAATCGTAGGTAAATCAACGTATATCTTATTGTACGTTGAAGAAAAAAAAAAGTATTTTACCTAAAAGAGTTTCATAATATGATACAATATCACCGTATTCTATTAAATATTAATTATTTTCCTTCTTATATACAGGGTGGACGATAACTCGAACCTTTCACTTTCTCTCTTAATTCAAATGGAACACCATGTATTTTATATCATAAATAGAATATTAGTGGGTATTTAAAAAGATTTTTGGGGTGTACAATCACAATTACAGCTGTTTCGCTAAAAACTAGCATCGTCAGATTGACATATTGGAGTTACATTTTCGGGGTGTACTAAAAATATTAGGTACCTATTTTCACTCACCATTAATAATTAAATTAAACAATAACAACAACCAATCACTGAACTGTATCCTTAAGAACGATTGTATCACCTCACAACGTATGATAACAACAAAAGTGCAAAAATTTATAACTATCTTCCGGAAATGTACAGAATATATATAAAAACAAATAATTCTGTCACTTTCTTCAAATCTATTATAAAAAAATTTATTACAAACTCTGATAGAAATACCCAAAGAGAAATGTAATTGATTAAAGTTTAAAAAGAAATTTTAATTTATGTAAAATAGTTCCAAGCCGCGTGATGAAAATGCTTTCAAAACTCAAAACTATTAAAAATAAAAAATCTTGAATAAAAATCGTATTTAAATATAAAAAAGTATAAAAAAAAAATTATTTTTTAAATTATATTAATGCTGATGTTGCCGAAGATATTATTTTTGAAATTGTATTGGACATATTTCCACAATATGTAATACTTTTATAACTTTTAATTTCTTTAGTTTGTTGAGGGAATATTAGTTTTAGTGACACTTTATGTTCTTTCTTATTAATTAATTTATATATTAAATGAATTGGATAGCCATTAGATGTAGCTATTTGTTTTATGATATCAATTTCTTTATCAAATTTATTTTTGTCCATTGGAATTGAAAATTCTCTATGTTAATTTATGTATTATAGGTATGGTTACATCTATTTGTGTTGGTTTTCTGTATATTGAATAATTTAGTGAATTATTAACTTTTTCAATTGTTAAATCTAGAAAATTAATTGAATTATTTTTTTCAACTTCAAATTCTCTATACATTTGTGATAAAAAAACAAATAAATTCTTGAAGAACTTGAAATAAAACGACACCAAGAGTACCTAGCTACAAATAAACAAAATTTAACTTTAATATGTCAATCTGACAATGCTAATTCTAGCCAAAGAGCTGTCATTATAATTTAAAAGCTAATTTTTATAATTTTTAAAATTAAATGTGATAAAATACTGAATTATAATGTTTTTTAAATATGAAATTTATTGTACCAACTTTTACCATGATATTAAGAACACTACAAAAATAACTTTATCCATTTGAAGATTTAAATCATTTCTAAAAAGTTATCACTGAAATAAAAAATCATTTAAAAAAAATACGTAGATGTTTTGTTGCAAAATTATTGGTTAAGTGTTCTTAATATTTTAAATATTTTAAAAATTGTCAATAAATAACTTAAGTGATATTAAAAAACATTTTAATAATATAAAACCATTTTTATTATTTTAAAGTTTTTAATGAAGAAATGTTTAGGTAATAAAGGTACATGAAACAAATAAATTGTTAATAATAAAGTGTAGAAACCTAGTGCAAAAATATTTAAATTTTTCTAATAAATATTAATCTTATTTTTGAAGGTTATGGTTATTTTTAACATCTCATAAATTTTCATTCATTCTTTTATGAATTCTTACCGAGTAATAACAAAAAGTTTAAATATTTAAAGTAACGAAAATCATTTAAAATATCCAAGAACTTTTATTGCAACAACCCTTACTTTGTGAAAGTACATCATATATTTTTTTGAAATGATTTTTTCTCTGAAATAACCTCTTAAAATATCTTTAAAAAAGTTAATATTCTAAAACTTTTGTCTAAATGAAAATAGTCACCTACTTAAAAAGCTGCTGATAAAAAATTACTTAATAATTATTTAAATATTTTGTGTTTGGATAAGACTTACCAAACTGTCCAATACGTAAAATACACTTCACCCTTTTCCACAACCGCACGTTGATCTCGAAAAACTGTCAACGCGAATTTTCCCAAAGTCTACCAAATGGAAAAATAAAAACTCGACTCAAAAATAAATTTTGAATTCCCGCGTTCAGTTTACGATGTCTCCGTCTCGTCCGTATTTGACGACAACAGCGCGGACTCCTACTCGAACCGATGGCGACTGAATTTTAGAAGTTGTTTTACCGGTCAACACTATCACAGACACTAGATTGCTTACAAAGAGGGAAGAAGCACTGCTTGACATATTTCGAATATATCACAGGATAGACTGACTGACTAACTATATAAATACACATAATATGTCCAAAAGTTTGGAATATTTCATCTTTTTATTAATTTTTATAAATAATTGTTTTGGTTTAAGTAAACACAATTTTGCTACAACTCTAACCAATATACTCAATAAATTTCGAAGTCAGATAAACAAACAAAAAAAATTAATTATTCTTTTTAGGTGATAAATGTACAATGTATTACAATTTTTTTTTAAATAAATTAATAAGCAAAAAAAAGGTTTTTAAATAAAGATAATAAAAAAATGACTGTAGGCGATGTGGCATGCTATCGATTAAATGGTTGAGCAGCATCTTTCAGTTCTCGTAGAGTAATTGGGTGAGGGTTTCGCTTCTTAATGCGTGTTTTAAGAATGTCCCAGGCATGTTCAATGACGTTCATGTCAGGGGAATTTGATGACCATCTTAATGTGGATATTCCTTCTTCTTCCAAAAAATTTTGTACTGCAGCTGTTCGATGTGGAGGTGCATTGTCATGCATAAACACAAATCCATCACCTACCGCCCCCGGAATAGACGCACAACAGGATTTAAAACTTCCAGCACCAGTGATTATTCTCTCCAAAACCAGAAGAAGGGTCCGTGTACCCCTTATAATACCACTCCAAACCATAATATTCCCACCTTCAAATGGAACACGTGGTTGGGCTGTTTCTAATCGGGTTTGTCGTCCTGGGGCCCTCCAAACTAGCGTTCTTCGCGAATAAGAAACCAAGCCAATTCTTGATTCATCAGAGAACATCACGTAATTTCAGTTAGGACCATGGTGTGACATTTCTTGAGTCCATTGCAACCTTACAATTTTTTGTTGATAGATTAGTTTGGGAACACGTAGAGGTCTTCTGCGATACAAATTTACCGCATTTATACCCGTATTATGGTCGCTGCTTTAAATAATTTAAGCTCTGTAACCTTCAAAGTTACAGAATTTAAGAATTTTGCAATTAGGGTCATTCTGTATACTTACATTTTTCTTTAAATGCCTCTGTAAACTTACAGAGAGCGAAATATATATATATTAAAAAAAAAAAAAAAAAAAAAAAAAAAATTTTTCAAATAAGAACAAAAATTTACAGGGAATTAAGAAAACTAGGAATATTGTCAAAGGTTTGAGGCAGAAGGAATGTTTTTACTTAAAAGCTGATAAAGGAAACAAGGTTGTTATAATGGACAAACAAGACTATTTCGAAAGAGTGGATCACTTGATCGAGAATGGTCCTTACGTTAAGATTCAAAAAAATCCACTAAATAAAATGATTTCCATGGTGAAGAGCACTCTCAAAAGTTGTAGGAACCTTGTCACCGATTCGTTAAAGTCCAAATTAACTGTAAGTAACCCTACATTGTCAAAGCTCTATTGCCTTCCGAAGATACATAAACCTGGGAAGGCAATGAGACCTATTGTTTCAGCTATATGTACACCTAGTTATAATATTTCAAAATGGTTATCGAAAGAGTTTGAAAATCTACCCAAAAAATGTAACAGTTTTTCAGTTAAAAATTCATTAGAATTTATCAAGAAAGTTAAAGATGTTGTTCTAGAAGATGGGGAAATTTTAATCTCGTTCAATGTTAGTTCTTTATTTCCTAGCGTACCGATTCCACAAACTTTACAGTATCTGGAAGAACTACTCATCTTGAATGATCTGGGTGTTGAAGTTAGAACTGAATACCTACGATTAGCTAAACTATGCATGGACCAAAATTATTTTCAATACAACAATCAGGTTTATCAACAATATGAAGGAACAGCAATGGGTAATTGTTTATCACCATTTATAGCCAACCTTTTTATGAGCAATTTTGAAACACAGATCAGTCAAGAGTTCGAGTATTTCCCAAGGATATGGTGTAAATATGTGGACGACATTTTCGCAGTTTTCGATACGAAGAAATCATCAGTAGAAGATTTCATTTCAAAATTAAATTCAAAATTCACAAGCATAAAATTCACGTTTGAACTAGAAAATAATGAACAGTTACCATTTTTGGACACATTAGTAATAAGAAATAATAACAAGTTAGAATTTGATATTTTTAGGAAAGACACCGCTACGTATAGGTATATTCCGATAGATTCTTTTCACTGTAATCAACACAAAATGGCAAGTTTTCATTTTTTGGTTCATCGATTAATTCATTTTCCTTTAACAAAACAAGATATAACAGAGAAAAGAATTTAATTGAGGATATAGCTGTACTTAATGGATATGATAAAAAACTAATTCATAAGCTGATCAATCGCCATAGTTTTAAGAAATCTCTTTGTGAAACCACCTTTTTCCAGCGAGAACACAACGATAGGAAATTCATTTCATTACCATTTATCCCTCATTATACCAAAGGATTGAATACAATTTTCGGCACGGTGGGATTAGGTTTAGTTCATAAAACTAGTGGCACCCTGAGACAATTGTTAGGAAATCCGAAGGATAAGAGAGAAGATCTGGAAAAAAGCGGTATATATGAAATAAGTTGTAATGATTGTGATAAAAAGTATGTTGGGCAAACAAAAAGATCGGTTAAAACTAGATTTAAAGAACATTTAGCTCATCTAAAATATGGACGTATAGAAAAATCTAGTATTGCCGAACATGCTTTTACCAAAAACCATTCTGTAAATGTAGATAGTTTAAAATTGTTAAAAAATGTATCGAACAATAGATTGTTGGATGCATTTGAAAGTATAGAAATTATTAAATGTAAAAATAGATTAAATAAGGACAAAGGACCTATCCCAGATAGTCCACTTTATAGTTTATTATAAGAAAACTTATTGTAAAAATGTTTTCGCGCTAAAAATTGGCTTTGCCGCCAAAAGATTTACCGCGAAAACATTTGGCGCTAAAAATGTTCTATATATAAGGTTAGTTTGTAGGCATAGCTTTAGTTTACCTTCGGTCTCTGAAGAAGATAACTGGGTTATCGAAACGCGCGTCAGGCATATAAAAGTGTGTGTTGGTGTAGTGGTAGTGTAAACGGTTTTCGGTACCAAAGTTAAAATGATGGATTGTGCCTTTATTTATATATTTACTTGCCGATGAGGATAATAATAGGTATGAATAAAATTCTTATAATAATAATAAATAAATCTTTACCAGTTAATTCATTTTAGAAATCGCTTAAGAATAAAAAGACGCGTTTTGATGTATTACGAAAATTCCTTCAAAATATTGGAGGCAATTTAAAAAAAAAATGATCGTCTTCCCCAACCAATACCAATTATTATTGAAAAAATAACGTCAACATATATAGTCTTATTAAGAAGGCAAGATTCAATTCCATTTCATTTAAAGGTACATTTTAGGTTAGAATACATTCATGAAGTTAGTTACAGAATATAATTTTAAATTTGACGGACCATAATAACAAAAATATAAATTCTTTATCTATCCTACTTATAGATGTATGTAACGTTAAATTCTTTATATTTTACAGTGATGACCATAATACGGGCATTAATCTTTGTGTAATTGTTTGCCTTGAGATCAGTCCTTCAAATCTAGTAATTTCTCTGGATATGCCACTTGTAGATTCCTGTCGATTTCTTCGAGCTATCAATGTTATCTGCCGGTCTTGTGCTCCTGTTGTACATCGACTTCTGCCACTTCTGGGACTATCCTTCACATCATTTGTGTCTTGCAATTTTTTTTAATTTTTGATATAGCTCCCTGAGTAACACCAACAATATTCGCGATATCACTTTGACTAAAGCCCTGTTGTAACAAAGCAATTACTCTAGACCTATTAAAATATAATATTATGTCTCTGGGCATTTTTAAACAGCTCTAATGAAATTTAAACAAGAATTGGAATAATGTGAAAGCACCCAAATCAATTAAATATGACCAAAAACGAATCAAATTTAGTACTATTTTGATTTAAAAACGCTTTAAAATAAATATCAACTGGAGTTTTTAAAAAACCATAAGCGTAGAAATTTTATTTTTAAATATTCCAAACTTTTGGACATATGCGTATAATAAGGAGAGAAGTTGCATTTTATTTAATGAAAAAATTTTAAAAATTGTAGAATGAAAAAAACAAGAAATAACCAATTAACTTTTTTCCTTAGCTGCTCTCTATTTTTTTTCTTCGGCATACAATTGTCACAAAAAGTATTACACAATTATAAAAATTTAATAAAAGTTGAAAGTAACTAAATACCAATTTTTATATTCAGATTTGTACAGCTTTTTATTGGAAAAATTATACAGAATATAGTGAGACCATTAATCACATATGAGGCAGTGGCTTGGGGCGCAAGGACTAATCTGAGTACGACGAGGAAAAATCTCTCGAAGATTCAGAGACTAGCCTGTTCATGTATCACTGGAGCAATGGATACTTGCCCCACTGCTACAATGGAGGTGATTTTAAACTTGACCCCACTGCACATTCTGCTAGAAAGTGTAAGGAAGAAAACAATATATAGAATGATCAAAGAAAGAATTATCAGGGAAAAACCTCGATAACTTCAATTTGATCAAACTTGGGAAATGCCCCAAGATGATATACCAAAGAAATTCAACTTTGTGAGAAAATTCATCACAAAGTTAAGCCATAAATCTGAATGGGATGAAGACACCATACAGAATTTAAACCAGAATGCCATAAAGTGGTATACGGACGGTTCCAAGCTAGACGAGGGAACTGGGATAGGAGTTTTTGGACCGAGAGCCAAATACTCAGAAAGCTTGGGCACATACCCGAGCATCTTTCAAGCAAAAGTCCGCGCCATCGAAAGATGTGTGGAATTCGATATTTGATGAAACTACCGGAGACAAGAGATTGTGATCATGTCGGATAGTCAATCAGCCATCAAAACGCTGAGCTCAAATATAATCATTTCGAAGATGGTTTGGGAATGCCTAGGCAAACTAAATGAACTAGGCCAGAAGAACACTGTCACCCTCCTATGAATCCCGGGAATAGAGGGGAACGAAACAGCAGATAAGCTGGCAAAAAAAGGAACTGAAACCCCACATTTGGGACCATACCTAAGAAACTAAGGAAAGAAATGGGGAAGGAAAAATTCAAGTACTGGAATCAGCTGGAAGGACTGAGGCAATCTAAGATACTACTGGGGAACTATGACCAGAAGAGATCTCTTAGCTGCCTCAACCTCAGTAAAAAAAGGCTCCGAATTCTAACGGGAATATTTACCGGGCATTGCTAGTTAAGAAGCCACATGAAGAAACTAGGGTTAGCAGATGAAGCAAAGTGCAGATTCTGTGAGGAAGAGGATGAAACCTCAATACACATACTCTCAGAATGCCATGCCTTGCAGAATTCTGGGGCTAGATACTTAGGAGCACATGAAATAGAGGAAGGGGATCTACCTGATTTGAAGCCCGACGATGTCCTAAACCTCCTCAGGAAAATAGGACTCAAGGAGCTGCTATAAATCTGAGAAAACATCAGACCATGGCAAGTAAGGGGGGAAGCAATAGATCCTATAGGTCGCAGTGTACTTATCACCCCTAATATAACAATAAAAACAGTTTTCGATCTTGTATGTTAGATAGGGAAAAGTAGATTTTATTGTTATTATTATTATTAAGTAGATTTTAAGACAGTCCAAACTCAGATAAATATAAACCAGAGCATCCACCAAATTTTTAAATAAATACCTTCAACAACTAGCTCTACCTAAATTTATATTTAACTATTTCCTACACCAACCGAATGCAGAATCAAATTATGATCCTTCTAATCATTTTTAGAGCTATTTCAAAACGATTTTTTTCTATAATTGGCCATTTGTTGCATTTTATACAAAGGAAATGCCGATATTGTATAAGTACATCAATTGTTAAGCGTAATAAAAAAATTAGTCCAACCTCATTTTTTTATAGATAATAGGACACTGATTAATTATATCTCTCTAACAATTGCTACCAAAAAGATTATTATCATTATGGTCATTATGTGAAACTAATTTCGTTTGAGTTTTTTGCGTTTAGTCATTATTTTTTGTTGTAGCAAATCGCAGCATTGTGCAGTTTGTTAAAAAAATGTTATGCAGGGAAATTTTCTGGGTTACCTTGACGGCAATATTGTTTTGCTATATTTGTGGAGTAAGTAGCGTTAATTCAAAAGATTTTTGCTTTTTAGTTTTCTTATTGAAATTCCAGTGTAATAGTTTTACTTAAAAAAATCTTAGTGTCAGAATCACTCTATCTACTGATAGTACGAACGTAACCTAATTTGTACTTGGCATAATTTAAATAAAAATAGATTTAACTAGATTAACTTTTTCTATTGTCAACACGGAAAATTTAATGTTCCAGAAAAATGGCTTTACATCTATGCCATGAAATCCTCATGCTATAGGACGCTCATGCATTATATTTGTTCCATTCTGATACATCGGTTTACGGTTGCCAACAGAAGAAATAATAATCAAAACTTGTGTTTAATTATTTACTTCCTGGCAATAAAAAAGTCTATCAGAAAACTCTTCCCGAACGCGTTCAAGTGTTTCTCTAGAAATTACACTTTTTTTTAAATTTACTGGGGTACATTTTTACAAAAAAAAAGGTTGGTTGCACAATCAACATCTAGCCTTCTCCTTGACCCCCTTCTCTTTACACACATCAACCTTGTGTCCTTTAGCACCACACCTAAAACATCTACCCTCCTCTCTACCCTCCATAAATATTACCCTATTCCACCCCAATTTCATCTCCCTTTTCCCAGTAAAACCAATTCCGCAGTCACCACCGCCATCTTCATCCCATTCCTCTCTCTTACCACCTTAATCACCTTATTACCTTTCCCAGTTCCTCTATTCTCCTCCTTAACTCTTCATCTTCCATCCATGGATCTATCCCTATAACCTTAATGGTTTTTGTTCCCCTTCCTGCCTCCACCGCCCTTGCTCCTGTAACCCTTTCCACCTCGCCCAGCATCTTCCTCACCTGAACTCCCTTCTTTGCTTCAATTATCAACTCCCTGTTCCTTGATAATCTGAGTCTATCGACCCACTTCATCTCCCCTAACACCCTCTTAATATATTTTCAATCCCTCCCGATTCCAATCCCCAATATCCTTCAGGATAACCGTCTTATTTCTTTGTTCTCTTGCCCTTTCTTTTTCTGTATATATTGTCACCTTCGTCCCTTTTTTTTGTACCCATGCCACCATTTTCCTTAATACTTCCATCCCCATAATATGTTCGAGCCTGTGCAGCCCAACACTGTCCCCACAATCAATATTTCCAAACATCGGCCTCAGCAAATCAAAAACTTTTCTTTCATCCCTCCATTAGGCAGATTCGCTCTTCCTCCTTCGTTTTTATCCCTTTTCTCTCTGAGATCTTTACTTCCTTGATCCACTCCATTTCCTCCCCTTTTTCTACCAGGATCGGAAACCTTTCCCGATACAATCTCTGGAACCCTCTCTCCATTCCACTATCCTCCTTGTTTACCCACACTGCCTTAATTCTGTCATCTCCGACCATTGGATTTCCCACCTTTACTTCTATGCTCTCCCCATTTATAACATCCCAAGCTCTATCTCTTACCTCCTTCCAGTCCTCCCATTCTCTTTGTCCTACCTCCCATCTTGATTGCATCCTCTCCTTCAAATTCTCCTTTCTTCTCAACCGCTCTAATTGCCTGACCTTCCTTTCTGCCGCCATCTTCTGTTCCTCCAATTTTTTTTACTTTTTCCTCCAGCCGCTTTACCATTCCCTTCAGATCCTCTACATTCACCCAATCTTCCCCCCTCCCATTCTCTCGATCCTCACCTCTTTTCTCCTTCTGCTTTCTTTTCTGCTCCCTACCCTCCAAAGGCGATATCTCCTTCCTCTTCACCGTCCACTCACCCGACTCTCTTGCTCTTTCTGGAGTACGTTTCACCTTCCGAGATTTACCAAAAATTCCCTTACTTTCCTTTTCTTCCTCCACTACTTCCTGTTCTATTATTTCCTTGCAATTCATTCCACATCCCACGAGTTGGCATTGAATGACTTCAATGACTTTCATTGGATGACTTTCAAATACTTAAAAATACTTTGTTTTTTTTTTAACTTTAAAGTCTACTATTATTTCACGAGACTTTTGAATTTACTTTATTTACAAACTTAATATAATTTTATAATCAATAGATTAATTTACAAAGGTACAATCATGAAATTTCCTAAAACTTCTTCCAATCCTTCAAATCTAGCTGTCATTGCTGTACTGCTAGCCGTATCACTCTTAAACATCCCACCAGCTTTGACAACATCATCGTCCCAACTATTAACATCCATAGAATCTTGTGAATCAGTCGCACTATTATCTCCCGCAACTGGTGTTATGAAACTTACACTACTTGAACTACTAGGATCCATAACTAACACCCCAAATCTAGTTTCTTCTATTGGAACAGAGGGAACGATATTATAAGGATTTATTTCCAGCATCCCACCACTGTATAAATTGCTTCCTTGACTGGTTGGAGACATACCCAGCATTTCAGCTAGCCCAGTGTTCACCTAAAAAACAAAATAAACAGATTAACAGCTGGTCGAAAAAATTCAAGTAGAAAACTGGTTAATTTAGTTAAATTTTGAAATATTCCTACCGCTACTGTAAATATTTTGAAGAATTGTTTCATAAACTACTTGAAAATTCTTGGTAAGTTTTAATACGAGTTAAGAGCCGGTAGATATTTTAGTCCAAATCTGCTGGATCTATAATTCTTTTAACCTACACCAGAGACCGACGGTTTACCTCTGAAGAAGATAAATTGGTTATCGAAACGTGCGTCAGGCAGTTAAAAGTGTGTGTTGGTGTAGTGGTAGTATAAACGGTTTCGGTATCAGTGTCGCCAACGGTTCCAGATTCAACATTTTAACCCTCCCACTGTCTTGTACTCTTGCCCCACCCTTAGGGCTTCACACTAAAGTGAGATTTTTCTCGTTTTAGAAAAGTTAAAACTTCTATTTACTCATAAAATCGGCATTCTATTTAACCCCTAGTAAAGTAGATACGTGCACTATGGACTCTTCTTATATTTAACTCGTCCTTTTTCATAAATTATAAATCATAGAGAACGTTCAATCTAAGTATTACGTTTTTTTCTGCATTATACAGTATCCGCCAATAAACAGTATCGAAACAGAGAGTGCTGTGGAGTTGTTTATGTAATATGGATTTGTCATATTTGACTTAATTGTCATTAGTTGATATATCAATAGTACGCTGCAGTTAAATTTGATTTAAAAATGGTTCTTACAACGGAAGAAAAAGTGTTTTTGGTAGGGCATTATTTTCGTTTATACGGAAAAGGTCGTAATGATGGTCCAAGCTTAGGTATCAATAAAATATCAACAAAAATTTAATAAAGCAGCTCCTAGTAAAAGTGTGATGTTAGCTGTTGTTGAAAAATTTCGTTGCACTGATAGTATACTGTATCAAGGTAAAGGTTCTTCAGGTCGTCGAAAAACAGTATGCACTAACGAAAATGAAGGACGTGTTTTTAACCAAGTTGTGCAATCACCTCAAAGAAGTCTTGTAAGAACTGCATGTAAACTCAACATTAGTGAAACGTCTTTACGTCGCATTTTGAAATCAATTGGTGGTTATCCATACGGTATTCAAGTTGGACAACGACTAAATGCTGCGGACAAACGTGCAAGAGAAATTTACTGTGGTCGCATGTTGAGTTTAATTTACGAAGATCCCGAATTTTTTAAAACATATGATTTGCAGACGAGAGTCACGTTCATCTTACAGGCTATATTAATCGACAAACAACCAGATTTCTTGGATTTGAACGTCCTGATGTCATTGTAGAGAAACCACTCCACAGTCTTCGAGTTACCGTTTGGTGCGCGGTATCTGGTAATGGAATGATTGGTCCTTATTTCGTTGAAGATGATAATGAGAATCCACTTACTGTCAACCAAGAACGTTATAGAGAGAAAATTATTATAACTTTTGTGAGAGATTTAAATAACTTTTGCCGTGCACGAAATCTACAGTTTCGCACACAATGGTTGCAACAAGATTGTGCAACGAGCCATATAGCTGTGCGCACCTTAGACTTACTCCGTCAGCATTTCGATAATGGAATAATTTTTTGGAGAACAGACTTCGAATATCCTTCTCATTCACCTGATCTGACGCCACCTGACGCATAGATTTGAGGCATGATGAAGGAAAAAATATTTCATTCGGAAAATCCGCCTTCGAATATTGCCGAACTACGGGAAAGAATACAAAATATATTTTTCGGCAGTTCCATCAACCACTTTTTATAAATAACAGGTCGCCTGAAAAGTCCCCGGTCTACCATAGTAAAACACAATATTTTGACAAAATTCATTTTTTTTATTCATCATAGTTGCCTTCAAGGGCGATACAGCGATTATAGCGACCTTTCAACTTTTCGATACCATTTTTGTAGTGCTCCTTCGGTTTGTCCTCAAAATAGGCTTCAGTTTCGGCGATTACCTCAGTATCAGAGCCAAATTTTTTTCCCGCGAGCATTCTCTTCAGGTCAGAGAAAAGGAAAAAGTCGCTGGGGGCTAGATCTGGAGAATACGGTGGGTGAGGAAGCAATTCGAAGCCCAATTCATGCAATTTTGCCAACGTTTTCGATGATTTGTGACACGGTGCATTGTCTTGATGAAACAACACTTTTTTCTTCTTCATATGGGGCCGTTTTTTGCGATTTCGGTCTTCAATCGCTCCAATAATGCACAGTAATAGTCGCTGATGATTGTTTTTCTCTTTTCCAAATAGTCGATGAACAATATACCGTGTGTATCCCAAAAAACTGAGGCGAAAACTTTGCCAGCTGACTGTTGAGTCTTTTCACGCTTTGGTGGCGGTTCACCGGCCGCAGTCCACTCAGCTGACTGTCGATTGGACTCAGGCGTGTAGTGATGGAGCCAAGTTTCATCCATAGTCACATATCGACGCAAAAAATCGGGTTTATTACGACTTAACAGCCGCAAACACTGCTCAGAATCATCAATTCGTTGCTGTTCTTGGTCGATTGTGAGCACGCGTGACACCCATTTCGCACAGAGCTTCTGCATACCCAAATATTCGTGAACGATATGTCCAATACGTTCCTTAGATATCTTTAGAGTGTCAGCTATCTCGATCATATTCACTTTACGGTCACTCAAAATCATTTTGTGGATTTTTTTGATATTTTCGTCGGTATCCACCTCTTTTGGGAGTACAGCACTGCGTTCACCGTCTTCGGTGCTCATTTCACCACGCTTGAATTTTGCGTACCAGTCAATGATTGTTGATTTTCCTGGCGCCTGGAGTCCGGAAACTCATTATCAAGCCAAGCTTTTGCTTCAACTGTATTTTTTCCTTTCAAATAAAATTTAATAAGCACAGGAAATTCTTTTTTTTCCATCTTTTTGAAAATAACAAAAGTTGCTTCACTAAAAATGCAATATCTCTCAAACTAATAGTCCGACAGCTGTCAAATTTTTACACGAATCTTTTGAAGGTTGATACTATCTAAAAATGAAATGGATTTAATTCCAGTGTCGTCATCTATAGGTCAGACCGGGGACTTTTCAGCCGACCTGTTATGTTTATTGACTTACAAAATCGATATGAAGCTTGTTTGCGTCGAAATGGTGAACATTTTGAACACTTACATTACAGAAATTAAAAATTAATTTTTATTTTTATTTTCGGTACTGTTTATTTTGGCGGATACTGTACATACATTGGTCTTTTAAAAAAACTGATTTTTTGAAAAAATATGAATCATCCTGTTTGCTATATTTGAATTATGTTTATTATCAAATGTAACTTAACTCCAACAGTACATTTTCTAAATTTATTAAATTGAAAAAAAATCAAATTAATAAAATTAGATGTAACATATCAATAGAGTTTAAGACTTTCTACCAAATTCATAAGAAAAAAACTTTGGAAAATTCATGAAACGATACCGTCTTGAAACTCAATATTGAGCGAGATGAGACAACTGGTAACGAGAAGAGACCGAGACTTAAACGAGATTTATTTTTTTCGGAATTGACGAGACCGAGGCGAGATTTTTAAAAGTCTCGCCTTATCTCGTCTCGTATGAAGACCTAACCACCCTTAGCAGCATTCCTCTTTGTAGTGGTTAAATCCTTGCATGTACTTCCGGTCTTTCACCTCACACTTCCGCTCCATAAAGCATACTCTTCACAAACCCATGCTGGGGTCCCCTATAAAGACTCAATTTTTTTTTTACTTCCTCCTCAATTCTTGTTTTTACTATCCTCTACAAAA